>CM068492.1:16400833-17012500 GCA_034769265.1 Remorina albescens | reverse complement strand
TTCAATCCTAACTAAAATCATGCTTAGAATAATTAAATTCCATGAACCAACACAGGTCAAAAATTAACAGAATATAAACAACCAAATGACAGTTAAATAAAGAAAGAAATAGCAAAGTATCTTAACCAGCACCTAAATTGCAGAAGCTATGAACACAATCTATGTTTCTTGTATTACAGCACTGGTTATGGCCAGAAGGATATTTCCTGATTATTAATTATTATTTTTAGTCATTTTGAAGCTGACCTTTGAGCATTTGGTTGTGAGATGTCATCAGTTGATTTTATCATAGAAGACATTTTAGTTAAATTGCATCATAATTTGTCTATAACCTCACAACATGTATTGTGAGTTCTTGATAACCTTTGGCCGCTAAATTCTAAGATCCTGATATAGTGGCATTTTTTATACGTTGCAAACAAAAAAATGTGAGATTGCGATGACCTTGAACTCTGACCTTTGTCAACCAAAATTGCAAACTAGGTCATGCTTTAGTCCAAATGGATATTAACTGAAAGTTCAAGATGTTTCCTCTTTGCGTTACTGAGATATAAAATTCACAAATTGGGACAAACAGAGAATCCAAAAACACAATCGGGTTCTGGCACAGACACTTTTTTTTTTTTTTAATGAATTTAAACTTTGCTGAAGATATTATTTAAGATATTCATAGTAAATTGGGCCCCCAGTGGTAAAGCTAGTTCTGAATAAGCTTCCGCTAATAACAAATGAGACGACAGCTCAAAAATAATACAAGCTTTTCCTTGCAAATAGAAAAATATATCCCATTTATTGTATAACTACTGTTCAAAGCAAAAGTAATTTCATTGTGAATATGTTGCTGGAATTTTTATGAGCCTTAATTAAATGGTATGGTGGATAGTTCATACTTGGGGGATAACACTGTCTCCTTCAACCTCTAACAAAAAGCTCTCTGTGTATAGCTGCATAGTAAAAGTGCAGCAATGCTGCTGCAGTATGTATATACATGTTTGGATCCAAATTAGCCTGTGTCTTTGTTTCTTGCTGAAAATAGCACTGCCATAGCAGTTTCTCACCCCCACATCCATTCTGTCCATTTTGCCATCACAATCACGCCCAAGCTCTCCATCACTCCTCTTTTTCCGTCTGTTATTAGCAGTTCTTTAATAATGAACCCAACAGGCGTCCTCTTCATTAGGCAGTCAGGGGGAGAGAGGCCAGCGAGCCAGGCTGACCCTGCTACTCTCTCCTCATTGGGGATCTGGCACAGGAATTTTAATAGGAGAGCAACACAGGCAGGCAGGTCAGTCCAGGAGACACACTGTGCATGCCAATCTGAGCTGACCAACTGGCGTGGATGCTGCAAGTGTGCTGCACTGCTAGCCAGACAGTCTGTAACAAACGTGGAGGAAGGGAAGGCAGAGGATGGGGAAAGGGATGAAGGCAAGTGGGAAAGCGGCAGTGAGGGGATCAAGAGGGACAACAATGAGGTATTGAGCAGCTATTCAGGTGGGAGGAGTGGAGGGGGATGGAAGGTAAGAGAGACAAGGCCCTGGTGACACACTGGAGACAATCCCTTTCTGATACTAATAAAGTAGGTAGGCTTCTTACTATTTGCTATTTATTTATGCCTAACCCTGCACTGAGAGGAAAATATGAAAAGGTGGATGCATCACGGGAACTGTTAGGAAGCCTGTAATCTGACACTAAATGTTCTATTGGTGGATATCTCCCTCAAGAGAGAGAATGAGCTGTATTTCATGTCCCCTAAGCCAGCCGTGTGAGTGTAAGCTACATAAAAGGTGTGAGCTTGCAGTGGGCTTTTCGAGCTACTCTGCTGGGCAAGGTAATAAACCATTCACTCTCTTCCTCCTTGCTTAAGTAGTCTGCCTTTGAGCTACATTTTATATCACCCATTTTAAAATTTCTCTGCCCTGAACAGCACAGGTGATTTGTTGTGTATTCACCACTGGGCAGGTGGGTTTTCTTTTTTAGCATCTCCCTGCCGTGGTAATTGCTGCGTCGACCTTGATGCAGATAGGATAAATGAAACATTTCCACTGTCAAGACTGCACTATTAGTAGCAGCGCAGAATTACCTTATTTGCTCTGTGATCGCTGTAAATATTTCTGATTCTGGGCATGCCCACCCATTCTGCATCACTTTCCATGACTATCTGAGAGAGAGAGAGAGAGAGAGAGAGAGAGAGAGAGAGAGAGAGATCCCACACCGGTGCCTCGTTCCAAGAGATACTGTACGTGTACCTAACCGAACACCTCAGTCCATTTTCCCTATAAATTGTGCACAAACAGCTTTCAGCCAAGAGCAAAACAGCTCCTTGGGGAAAAGCTGAGACCGTTTGATAAACCAAAATACATTTTGCTGAGATTTTGAGATCAGGCTGTTGGAAAGAGAAATGACAGGGTAGAGGAACATCAAAACTTCTCAATCCAAAATAAAGTGTTATGTAAACTTAAAGGGACTGTGGGATTAGAGCTGTGCTTTATGACTTATGCAAAGTTACGAGTTGGGCCCGATTCTAAAGATACAACAACAATCCTGAGATATAATAAATCCAAAGGAAGAATCGCTGTGACACCTGTCGAGTTTTCCCCAATCTACCACAAGAAATATACAAATCATTATTATGATGAAGGAAAATAACAACTTCAAATTTTGGCTTAAGTTTCACTCCTATCTGGCACCCACCAATTTTACCAACTGTCGCCCACCTCAGTTTATTAATCTCTCCATCGACTGACTTTTTTTTTTTTTTTTATACCGTCATAGCAACATATATATGACACTATGACAAAAGATTAAAACTAAAGCTACATGTCACAAGCAAAAAGGCAACATGCTCACTGAAAAAGCATGAAAATAAGAAATGGCATTGGTCCTAGATTTCACTTTAAACTAACCCAATTTGCTTGCTTAGCTCATATAGCTTAAGCTGTGTGTTTACATTTTCAACATCAAAGAAAATTGGGTTTCAGGATGAGGAGTCACAGATGTTTTCTGCAAATAAAACACTATCTTGGGAAATGTTGGCTGGTTGAAAAATCATACATCTCCCCAAAGCCAAGAAAAATCGTAAACTCACTCACGTGTCACAGTGGACAAGCAGCTTATGATGGAGTACACCAAGTGGCCTATTCCATATAGCCTTGCGCGTTTATTTTTGGTTTGAGAAAGAACAACAGAGAGAAATCTTCTTCCAAACATAAATACATTACTAAAAACATCAGTTTACCTGCCTCACCCTAGCTACGGTTCTCAAACTATGATTGGACAACTTCAGGTCAAGTTAGGTGTTTGATAGTCCGTTTCCCTGACGGAAATATGTTATCCACTTTATCAGTTCTTCTGTTTCCAATTTTTTTCTTCTTATTTATTTCTTATTTTTCAAAACAGGATGTATTAACAAGGCATAGAGAAGCCACACAGGCCACATTTCGAACTTAACAGTCACATATCTGCCTTAGCACCACAGAGGCCAACATTTCTTTTTACAAATATTCATATAATGTCAGTAAGTCAGCAGCAGGAACAATAACAATACACAAAACCAGAGAGAGCTAATAAAAATAAATCACCTCTATAAACAAATTCTCTATGACTCTGTCCCATTACTGAGCATCGACTGCTTCCCATATCAGAATATGGACTAAGCTGAGTTCTGGTAATGCAGGTCTATACTGCGCATTCTTAGCATTGACAGCTGCTATATTTCAGATTGGATCACGCTGAAAATCCATAAATACATTGCTCGTAATTGTCCACAGCCAGTCAGTCTACAATCACAATCTGCTTTGCCATGTGTGGAGGACAGAGACTTTAATGAAGACCATGGTACTGGGTGTTTGTATTGTTCTCATTTCTCCCCCTGTCAGCTTTGCAAATTAAGAATGATGTTCCTATTTGTCTTGCAGTTTATTTGTTGCAGAATGGTTGATTTAGCTCAAACTAACATGTAGTATGCAGCTCCTCCCCGCAGTCCCAAGGTAGTAAATACTGTGCTGTTTTTGAAAGCGAGGAATGGGTAGTGGGTGGAAAAAAATGAAAACATTTGAACAGTTCCATCGTTTATGAGATATCAGGCTTGTGATAAAAAACGACACCTATTCTTTCATAATGACTGAAAGCACAAAAACATATCGTAATACTTTTAAAGCATAACAAACATTCAGACAGATATTACCATCCCGGTGTTTTGAATGTATTAGGTAGCATTTCATTCCAGACCCTGGCACATGTGCTGCTGAAACCTCACCAACTTATGAATCATCCCATCTACAGTATCTTTGTACAATCAACACTTTCCCTCTGACACACTGTGTTGGTTGGTCATCAGAGGCTTTGAAATCTTATCCCCAAAAACAAACTTTGATAGTCCTGGCCAAATGATGTCACTGCAAATTGTCCGTTAAAACCTGACGGTGACATCAGTTCCAAATGAGCTCATGGCGTCACCGTTAGTTCACTGAGCACATTTTATCTCTGAATCTCAGCAATAGTCTGCAATATGGCACTGATGGAGATGTGGGGAGACAAAAGGGAAGTGTCCCTGTAGAGCAGGGGTGTCTACACTATGGCCCGTGGGCCAACTGCAGCCCGACATCCTTTTATATTTGGGCCGTATTAACTTCTAAAAATACAATGGATAGTGGCCCGCACATACTATAATACTTAACTGTATTGTACTTCTAAGTTTTAACAGTTGATGATAATTTTTGCGTTACGTAGGAACTGCTTGATCTTAGGAGTCTAAAGGGGACAACAACTGGTAAGGACATTTTTGAAGCTGTGTCAGATGCTATTGACCAGATGGGACTTAAACGGGACAAGCTGTGTGGAGTTACAACAGATGGGGCTCCAGCAATGACAAGCAAGCGCAAAGGAATGGCATCTATGGTATGCGCCAAGGTGCGAAAGATCGGAGGTGAGGCCGTTAAAATTGCACTGCATCATCCGCCCGAGAAGCTCTCTGTGCCACGACAGTCCAGCTTGGTGATGTGATGAACAATGTTGTGAAAACATAATTCAGACTCTAGCACAGAGAATTTCAAGATTTCCTATGTGATGTTGATGCTGAATACGGGGACCTACTTTACCGTTCTGATGTGCGCTGGCTAAGTCGTGGCAGCGGTTTTAGATCAAATATCGACAGGTTTTTGAAAGAGAAAACCTCTATGACACCCGACCACTTCATGAGCTGAGTGACCCTCTATGGTTGGCAGACCTGGCTTTTTTAGTTGACCTCACTGATCATCTTAACACAATGTAACAGAGACTACAAGGGAAAGTGCAGTTGGCACCAGTATGCGCACAACTGTATGTCTCTCTGAGTCACAACTGCGCAACTTCAATGTAGCGCACTTCCCCACGCTGTCCGAAATCAAATGCACATTTCCAAAGGCCAAGCTCTCTGCTAAAATGGGAGAAAGTTGTGTCTGATCTCATCTGTCCTTAGAGAATTCAGTCAGCGCTTCCAAGATTTTTATGTCATTGAGAAAGAAATCACACCGTTTGCGACTCAGTTTTTGATGGTTGTAGAAGAACTTATCGAAATGCAGTGTGCCCAATTACTTAATAAATTTTGTCAAAGTTGATATCAATTTTTAAGAGAGATTAGTCTATGTGTTAACCCACCAAATTATTTCTTTGTTTAACAAGCTTGAAATATCGACATCCCCCATTTCTCTTCTTGTCTCTCCCTTCATACAGGACTATGGAGGGGGATTGCCGTCTTAAGAAGCAATCTGACGCTGGCATAGAGTTTTTGTAAAAAAATAAAATAAAAAATAAAAAAACCTCTGATGTAGGCTTTTGTTCTGCAAACATGTTCAATTGTCAAATGTAATTTACCTACATTTGATTGATTTAGAACTAAAGCAGTATACCTCAGCTCTAGTGAGGGGCCCACTCCTTTGTATATATTTCTGTATGTTGCCCTCAGGAAAAAAAGTTTGGACACCCCTGCTGTGGAGTCTATATTCACCCTAACTGTCCTACAGTTCGAACAACCACGAAGCACAAAGCCCAATCTGTAAACCATCGAAACATCTGTTTTCTTTGTTAACTTTCACATCCATTGCAGTCTTCACTGTCACACTGCAAATACAATAAAAATAATATTAACTTGTTATTAATGCTAACAGGCAGGAAAAAAGTAGTACTGGAGTTACTTCTACCCTGCAAATGTGGATATCCTGGGTACACTTATGCATATTTCAGATGCTCTGCTTTCAACTCACCCGTCAATCTCTGATGAATGCCACAGTTTCAGCACACTGCTCCGTATAGAAATGATTCCTACTGTATCTATTAGCAAGCAACATTAAGTAGCAAAGCTCCAACTTTCGATAATATTCTTTCACCTCAAGTGACAGAAAAAGTGGGACCTGTTTGCGCGTGTGTGAGATTTATACAGATGTGCAAATGCTCATGCAATTGTGGCCACAAGTGTATGTGCATGTGTGCGTTTGAGTACATATTGTCCATGCCTCTCATCCGAGTCTCATATTGGTTCTGATGCATCAGATTACCCCATCAGAGTTTGCCCGTCCAGTGAGGCTATCAGTCCGACACTAATCCTCCTTTGATAAGTCTAGCTTCACAGGAAAAGCACTGACATTTCGCACTAAGACTCTCTCCCTTTCCTTCTGCCACGCACGGATGGACCTCGGCTCCGGTGAGATGCTCTTTCATCCCGACCTTGGTGAGATGAGGGTTTGGATTCAGATGACTTGTGGATTAGATGGCAGCTCACAAGAGACCAAGAGACTGATGTCTGAGAGAAAAGCTCAGGAGATGTGGCCTCGAGAGCCGAGCGAGACGACACCCTGATCCCGGGCCAGGGTCAATTAGTCAATTCAGAACAGCTTGTGGGAAAAGGTAGCTAGTTTAGATGAAATGTTTGGTTCCTAACTCGTATCCAAAAAGTTTTAGATTCAGCTTCCATGTCAGTCATTTGCTGACAGTATCACAGCGCAAATTATTAAACACCACTCACTTTAAACATGTATAAAACATCATCAAAAAGAATTTATAAGTGGGGGTGAGTCATCTTCCTCAGTATGTAGTATTAAGCCCTCATAACAGCTATGTATTTCCTGTGTCTTTAAATAAATACATCGTCATTGTGTTTTCAATGTTCTTCAAGGACAACTGAGTAGACTATGACACATAACAGCTATATATGCTGCTACTTACCTAGCAGAGCTGGGCAAAAGACAGATTTACTAAATTAAATAAAAAAATAAGCACCTTATTTTTTGGGGGGTTTGGCTATATGGAAGACGAAACATAAGATGAATATATGACTAGACAGTGACATAAGCTATTTGTATTCCACCCAGTGTTAGTTTCAGCTCTTTTACTTTGCAAGGCACTTAACATCAACATGTATGGCACATCAAATTATCATCAAATGGAGTTCTATAAACAGTGTTGGCCCATAACCACCACTTTGTTATAACACAGACAGAAGCATTGTGAAAGTAAGCCATCAACATGCAGCTTGTGTTGGCTTCTTAAAGACACAAAATGTGACCACTCTTTCACTTGGGAGAAAATCAACTGTCAACGTGAAATCAAATGAAATGTTGATGTTGCTCAGAACACAAATTCTTCCGTCTATGTGCCACAAAATCAGCTTGCATGGTGTTCACATCAAAACTGGAACATTAACAGCACGTTCCAGTTACAGTCTCTCAGCATCAGTGATAGAAAAGTTTATAATGTGCTGTAAAGCCTGTGTTTATGATTATTATCAACAAATAAACTGCAAGCAGCAAAACTGTGAAAGAGTTCAGGTTGATCCAATAAAAATGGATTTACCAACCAAAAAAAAAAAGAAGCAGAAGAAGGCACAACTATGGATAGTAAAATAATAGTAAAACTTGTGATAATTTTTCTTACATACTATATTTTTATTGCATAATTAACTGAATGTGGAGCAGACAAGATGCTGAGGCTAGAATTTTTACTCAAACTGAGGAAGAGTGATCACACTTCCAAACACAATCACACTGAGTCCCGTGGGATTTTGGAGTTGTTTTCAAAATCTTGCTCATTGTGTATTAAGCACTGAATAGCCAATTTCCTGTTTAGATCGTTGAGCTTTTACAGTACATCCCCACTCACCGCTGTGAAATTGGAGGTCCCGTAAGTGTTAGTTCGCAGACCCAGAACGCAGGAGCACCGTGAACAATCATTTAAAGCCAAAACTCTCAAAACTGTGTGTGTGTCTGGTGTTTTCTACCTCTAATGTTAAATGAACATGCATGACGTGTTTCTCCGACACCTTGGGAAACTGATAGAAGCTTCTTCCTGAAGGTTTTCCAGGTGATAATTCTTCATAAGAGTTCCATGAGAGTATTTTGGGACACAGATCAAGTCTTTCTAATTTGAAGAAATAGAACTAGAAAATCGTATTTTTAAAAAAAAGAGTAATGTCACATTTTGTGAGAGCAACAATATCGGCCTTAAAGCGATGCAAAGACATCTCATGCTGTATTCCAAGTACAACCAGGTGGTCACACCGTGTTAACCACATTACACAAAAGCACCACTGCTGTGGAAACTGTAATTCGAGGTGAAAACCCTTTTGCTTTCAGAGTACAGGATCAATACAGTCATATACAGGTTTCAGAGACATGTTAGGTTTATGAACTGAGAGCTCTACTGTTGCTTTTGCCTCCTCTCTGGAAACTTTGCACTGCAGACCTGACTGATTTAAGAAATAATAAAAACCTAACAGCTGGCTTACTGGACGGCTATTGATTTCCGTCAGCAGAGGCAGATCAAGAGGTACATTTATGATCAGACAGGGTGCAAGAAATTATACCACTGCACAAACCCGCTATTGATTGCATGTAACAGTGGGAACTGTTAAAAAGTTAACCAGTGTGTACACAATTTTGCAATGTTGGTGGCAGGAGAGGAGACCAGAGGAGGAGAGAGTACTTACTTAAATTTATCCAGGGAAATTCCCCAAAAACTCAGCTCAATCAGACCTCATGCATCAATTACATTCCTTTCACTCTTCCATCACCATGAGTTCATAATTAGGCTTGATTTTTTTCTGCCACTGCCAATAATTATTAGCATAGAAATTAGCACAGAAAACTGGAGCTTTAAAGTGTGTCGTTATGTGTCTAACATATTCAATTTACTGGATTTAACTTAAATCTACACAAGTGTGACTGAGTCGATCTGTGCATGTTAACTCTCTGTGAGCACTCAGGAGGAAAGCTTGCTGGGGGACTGAATGCAGCATTGCTTCTGCAAACAGCTGTAAACATGCCAACTAGGACATCAGAGAGAGAGAGAGATGGAGGAACAGGCAAGGCGGCACGGGGAGATGAGTGAAAGAGGTAAAGATCCCAGTAGAAATAAAGTCAAACAGCACATACGGCAGCATGCCCATGATTAAAAGGGTTATGATATGCAATTTTAATTCAAATTTTTGCTGCTGCTGCGTTTTCCAATCTGCATTATTAAATGTATTCTTAAAGGGTGCATCTACCTTTGACATCCACTGAATGCACCGTACCTGGCAAATTGAAAAAATAATAAAAATAAAAATCATGGCAGCGACTTAAACACCCGAAAACCCCAAACTTCTCCTGATTTTTGTTGAGCCTTCGTTTCTACCATTTGCCTCTTTTCTTTTGGTGAAAAGGTGAAGGTGGATTGCAAAAATAATAATAATAAAAATGTCAGTGTTAAAAAATTTCTTGTCATCAAGCACTGCTCAATAACAATTAAAATTAATAATAAAAAATTGTTTTACCTTTTTTTTGGCTCTTATTTAAGAGTCGGATTTGATATATTTATTACAGATTTCTACATATACTCCTCTTTTCATATTAAATTGTCTCTCTTCCTGTAGGAGCTTACAGGAAGGTAGTTGATCTGGCTTATTATCCCTCCCAAATGGTCTATTTCAACAAAAAACACGTGGAATTATGCCGGATGCTCACAAGCTGCCTTTTGATTGAGACTTTAATATTTGATGACGCATTGGCTTTGAGCATGCCAACTGTGATGCAGGACAGTGACTACAAGTCAAAAGATTTTTTTTTTTTCTCTCCCCCCCCCCCCCCCCCCAAGAGGATCAGAGGGTCCAAAGTGATAAATACAGCCCAAACAAGCCCAACTTGTTTTGTTCATTAACTGAGTGAACAGGTGAATAAGTGATTAATTAAATAAACAAATGACTCCGTGTTGTGGAAAGCCTCCAACACCTCCTGTCAGAGTAAGGTGTGTCACTGCCTCCCTCTGGTACTAAGAGGAAGTACACACTTCAGTAAGAGGTAGAATGCCTCCATGGCCGTATTTTCCTTTTTAACAGATCTCTTTCAAAATCAAACTGTTATCAAGTTTCATTTGATGAAGCATGATCAAAAATTTCTCTTTTTACCTACCCAGTTAAAATATTTCACCAATAGTGGTCAGAGGAGGAAACTGGAGCAGCTGCAGCAGGTCAACTTAGCGTCTTAAGACTTTCTGGCAAATGGATGAACAGAGACGAGCATCAAACCCCATCAATTTTAAGGAGTCCTATTATAGAATAGACTTATAATCAGGTAACTTGAGTCTGCTGACCAGCAATCTGAGTAGAGAAACTGACCTGTGTTCTGGGCATCTGATTTGTGATAATGTGGTAAAAGGATCCATTTAGCCAAAACACGCAGTACAGCAGGCTACCAAGTGTGGCGTGATGACGTGAATCGGATATCAAATGCACGAGGGAGGCAAAAAAGGTTACGTCAAAACAGGATACCGAAAATAGGTAATCACATTTGATGCAATCATCAATGTGGTATTGACGCAATAGATATGATGTTACTCAGTAGAACTGTCGAATTAACAGACTGGATAAGATTTAATAACAGGCAGTAATAGAGTAACGATTGAATGCAGTAATTACTGAAACTGTGTGCCAAAGCTGTTTCTCTCAAGCCAAAAGAATGGGTGTAGTCACATCATTTTCTGCTGTCTGGCTGTGTGTTTGATAACAAGGTCCTGACAAAATCCATCTCCTTTCTCTTGTCCTATATCATCCTTCATAATCCACCTCCACCACCCAGCCCCTCCCATGTCTGTCACCCGCTCGCGCCGTCTCCATAGCCTCTCTAATGACATTTGGTCATTGTAAAGAGCCATGATGGTGCTGTTAACTGCGAGGAGGGAGGTGGTTGTCACGGTTACCTGATGCGGCATGGTGCTTGACCATCTGCCATGCAAAAGACAGCTCCCTGCTCGCTGCTGTAATTACAGAAAACCCCGAGCAGCCAGTGAGCCCTGGCATGCACGAGGACAAGAGGCGCGGGTGAGTGGCAGAAAAAGAGAGAAATAACTGAGAGTCATCCAAGTGTGTGTGTCTGTAAGGCAGAAGAGCAGAGAGGGAATAAACTGAGGTATCAATTGTAGTGCAGGTTCAAACATAACTTGGACATTTCTGTCCAGTAAAAGGACAGTTTTCTCATAATGTGAAGCCATTTCCAGTGCTCCTCCTTTGTTTGTTTGTTTCAATGCGTTGTTTTCCACAAACCCCCTTATCGTGCTCCATTAAAACACTAGAGGCCAAGTGCTCAAACTCTGCGTACACGTGAAGTGTACGTACGTCTTTTTCAACATAGATTTCTGAATGTATAAAAATCCACGGGTGGTGAGAAAATGTGTACCGGTACGTTCTGTTTGAGCTCTGTGAGAGTTTGAGTTCACAGTTTGAGTCTGATTAGTGTGATGTTGCGAGTTGGAAAAAAGGATAATATATTTAGAGCTTATTTCCTTCACTACATTGTCTTAGGATTTAAGTTATAGTTTAAAGATACTTATGATTACATTGAGATGCATGAGTGGTTAACAACCTTTTTTTTTTTTTTTCGTTAAGAATGAATTTCATTCTACCTTGAGTAAACTCTTGTTACTATGGATTATAAAAATTATAATGATGGTGATCTTTATATAAATAAACCAATACATACATGACCGCCATAAATAGTGATTATCGTTCTGTGTGATTAGTGAATGAGAATAATGTCCATTGTGTGTGTGTGTATGTGTGTAACCAACTAACAGGTCATCAACACAATACTATATAAAATCTGTGGTTGTGCGCGATGGCTGTCCCAAATCATACAATGGCTGCTTTAACACTGCTGGGTCTTCAGAAACCGCACTGATTTTCTGGCCCATGATGATAACTGGCTAATGAGCCACCAGAGTTTAAGACTCAAAATAACGTGTTCTTTTCTCAATTTGAACAGCCATATTTTCCTGTTCACAGTTGGTAAAACTGCGCTTCTCCTTCTTCAGGTGCTTCTTAAACGATTCCACCATCCCTCCTCAAAACTAAACCAAATACTGACACTTTATATTCAAACCAGGCAAGCAGAGGTGTGTTTGAATTGATTCATAGTAAATTGTGGGCATGGGTTGATGCATATGCACACGATTTCAGGATGATTGAGATGTATGAGGCAAAAACAACATGGGAGCAGATATATGTGGGGTTTTATAAATCTGACGAAAGGACTACATATGTGTACACAGATGTCTAAACTTAAATATACACAGAGTTTTATACATCTGGCCCCAGAAGTACACTCAGTGTGGTGTAGCAAATACAACTATGACGCACAAATTGAAGCCAGAATTTCAGTCCATAATATCTCAATTAGCAAACTGACAGTGAGCAAAGGTAAATTTCACTAATTGGTCAATTTGTGCTACACTCAGTGACGCCGTGCATACACACCATGCCGCTCATACTGTACAGGACAAAAGCTGTGCTATATTTTAGTGCAGACTTAGTGCATGCCCTGTGAAGATGTACGTAAATATAAAGAGAGGGAGATAACTTAAAGCTCAACAGATATATGCTTGTAGAACAAAGCAGGACATCCAGTTTTGTGAACGCCTAGATGGTATCAGGTTTATGAATGTTTAAATTAAACACATCATACCGCACTGCATAGAAAAAAGCTTTGTTATTCTAATTATTACAAAATGTACATGTATGATTCAGATTTAGGTGATTGTTCACGTGTCTATTATTTCCAATACATTTGTGAATACATCACCAGATAAATGAAACCATTTGTACGATGCAGTCATGACTAACACAAGGCCCAGCAAAAGATAGAGCTTTTTCATATTTTTGTAGACAGAGTCATAACAGATGCAGAGAGACTGAACATTAGCCCTCTGATTAGTTCATCAGGCCGCCTGTGGAGCTAGGCTACAGTCAAAGCTAGCTTGCACTACTGTGCACAACAGTGGATAATGATGAGGAATGAAATGTATTTATTTAATTTCTTTATTCATTTCTTAAAGGCCACTATGAAACCAGTGAGACTCCCCTAACAAGGTTATTGCATTTATAGAATCATTTCTATTTATGACACTCCATTGATTAAATAATGCAGCGGAATAAAAATGGATTTATATCAAGGTGATTTTTTTTGGTTTTAGAGGTTTCCATGATTCATCTACAAGTTTGTTGCACTTGTTTTATACACCACACCATTTCTTCTATGTGCCTGTTACTCAGAATATGGTATATTATTGGTTTGCATTCCTCTCTTCATACAGAAGGTACTAAAATACAATTTGTGATCTTTTTGAGCAGACTGTTAATATTGTTATAGCTACAGTTTAATGACAATCTAATAAAGATACAGTTTAAAAAATGCAAAACACAGGGTTGATAATTTTGCCGTGAAGCCAGATGTGGCACATAACATACTATTTATTAAATCTTTGTCAAGGACTGCTATAGGAACATGCACGTATGACAAAAACAAGTGCAGCTCTGAGAATTCTGCTTGTGTGCATACGGCCTTGCAGCTCTATTCTCTACAGTTCTTACCGCCAACAGCACACCAGACTATTTGCCTCCATTTTCTCAAACTTTGTAAAAACAGACGGTCTTTGTGATCTGCTGCTCTGAATAATTGTCGCAAATCAAACGTAGTACACAGTGACCCATCAGTCACTGATCCTGACACAAATCAGACGCTTACATATCAGTGTTTCTTACAGTGCCACTGCGAGATGTAGATGTAGAGATGTAGATACTGCTGATGCCGTATTTCTAATCCTTTTCTGTGAAGGGTGAAGCTATCAGAACAGTTACTCACTCGTGAAATCATACTGAACATCACCTTCTGCCACAGGAACGCCGGCAGCACTTAATGATTTTGAGATTTGCATAAGTATTTTTAAAGTAGTGCGATATTGCCCGTACCTACTCTGCTGCAGTCAAAAATCAATGATAACTTCAACATCCGACTAAAGTGTCATTTCTAATCATCATTAAAAAAAACAAAAAAAAAATGATCAACTGGTTTTACTTGCTCATACCAAATGCTGCATGTGAAAAAAATCTCTCAAGACCAGTAGCTCTTACAGTCAACATTCCTGTGCAGCGACCTTAATGAAACAAGTAGTAGGACAATGAGATTTCAGCTGTTGCTCTGCACCTTGCCTTTTTGTCTCTAATCCCCTGGCATCAGCACATAGTGAGGGTGAGTGGACTGGACACTTCGGAGCAAGGATCACAAACAATCCCTGTGAGGATGGTTACCAAGGGCAACAGCATAGGTCACGCTCGAGTATCAATGTAGTGCATTACGCTGCACAGGCAAAGGATTCAGTGAATAGCAAACTACTGCTGTTGTACTTTTTTATAATAAAGTGCAAAAAAAGCAATTATGAACCAAATGTGGTTTAAATTGCTTGGTGATCCAATTAAAACTGAAGCCCTGCAGATAGCAGTGTGCTTCTCATGAGGTAAAATTAACAGCATTAGGATTTCCTCCTCCCGACTGTCTCACACATAAGAACTTCCTTCCTTTTACCTTTTCATATTTTTCTTCCTGTGGGCATGTCCTGTTCTGAATGTCTGCAGAAAATAAATATGTGTATTTGGAGTTATTATCGCTCTCTAATTTACTGTAATGAAAGTGCTAGCCCACGCTGGCGGATGAGCCATTTTAATTTAAGCATCGAATGCAGGCCTGCATATTAATGACCTTATTTGCATAAATCATGCCACTCCACTCGGGATTCCAATTAAACCCTTGATTAATTGCTCGGCTGACCCGTTAAATAGAATCCTTTAAGTGGTTCAACAGGCCACCACAGCCTGTTGACACACACAAGCACACGTGCACACACCCGCACTGCAACACACCACCATAAGCTCACACATGATTTGCTTTGAATGAAATTAATCAGGAGAAAGGGATCTACTAATTTTGAAATGTGAACTTCTTATGGAACGTGTGAGACCTGCAGGATGAATGCAGAGTTAAGGGCCCATCTAACAGAGTTAAAATTCAGTTTAGGAGAGAAACGCTTCGCTTGTCCAAGATAATGATATCACTTTCACTAATAATGATGAAAACAGCAACACAGAAGGCGTTTGCGATTGTGAGACGAGGCATTTTTCCTAATTATCTTTTGGCTTGTACTACAGAGTAGGAAAAACTATATTAGAAAATATAGTTTATATACACAGCAAGCAATAAAGTTTGGTTTATGCAGATTACTTTGCAACTCCTGTGGCTGCCTTTCTATTGCTTTCACTGCAGAGCCAGTCAGTAGGGGGTCAGAGGTACTGCTATTTCTATGTGCTCCTTATTTTCAACAGCTGCACTGTATTTGTGTCTGACAAACAAGTGAAAAATTAAGTCTTATAATGGGAGCTGCTGTTCAGGCAAAAATGTTGGGTTGTAAATAATGTTGAGGGGTTGGCAAAAGTCAGCGCCATCTCAAAAAGCGCTGCTTTTATGAGTGATGTATACAGCAGTTATTAATGCACAGGAGACAGGATTCTAGGACCAGGACTCCAGTAGTTTATGGTGGAGAAATGTGAAAAAATAATAATGTCTGCACAGACTCGCCAAGCAAACACACCAGTTACGAAACAGTGAACACCCGCTTTCATATCCTTAAATGACATTAAATGACATGATATTCTTAAATGGCACCATCAGTTCCCTGCTGCGTATGAAATTTCTGTTTACAGTTGTTCCCATGGCAGCAATGAGTACATGGGAGTGTTGTAAAGCAGCCCCTTTGTCGAATGTTGTAAACTCAGTGTGACAAATAGCCCTCCGTCTATTTTTCTTTTGCAATTAAACAAAATTTCTTTGTACGGAAATTAAGAGTTTTTACAACCCTCTCAACCACATCAACCTGAAATGAAAGGACATAAAAATGAAAAATAAAAAAAGAGTAAATGTTATAGATTACTGTACAACATACAAGTTTAAGGTTTTCTGCACGTTTTAAGAGTGCAATTAGTGCATCAGGCTGAGGTATGGGGTTAGGTAATGAGCCACACTGCTGTAACAGAGCTTTACATTCACCCCAGGACTGCCTGACTTGTCTGTCACTGACTCTCTGAACTGGTCTCCGGCAGCCTGACTGACAGAGACGGCTGTGTCTGTTTTCATAGGATCCATTTTTAGTTGAGTTTAATTGTTTTGTGTTCCAATATGACATGAAATTCCAATTTCATAGACTATAATTGTTTTGAATTTTGCTCATTATCACTGTCAGAACAGTAAATCTAATATTATTTACGGATTCTGGGGATTTTTGAAGACATTCCACTCTGAGATAGACTGTCTGCATTTTGTTGTTGAAAAGGATATAATCCTTTGTTGCAGCCCTGCTTATTGGTTATGAATTTTTTTTCTTCCCCAGCAAGCTCCAAGGTGAAATAACTCCTTCATCTCTCGAATGACTCAAAAGTTGTCAAAAATCTTAATCTTATTTATAAAAGGACAAACTAAGAAGGACAGGCACACGCAAAGACAAAAACAGACCCAGAGAGACAGACAGAGGGGTGTAAGATATAGTACATGTGGCTGGCTCCATGCTGTACCTGCCAGACTTGGCAAGGACAGGTGCTGTCATCTGACTCTCTCCCTCTCCTCTGTTCTGCTGGCTTACTGCCAGCCTGCCCGGGCAAATCGGATTAATATCTGCTCTGTCTATTACTTGGCTCTGCCCTTACATCACTGTCCTCTGCTGCTGACGTTACTGAGAGGCCTTTGCTAGGGACACAACATATGTGGAATTGCATGCACACCATTGCACACTTAGGCATGCGGGCGGTGCTACACTTGAGTTCACCGTCTTTGAAAAACAGAAAAGTCTTGCACACTACTGCAAAACTCAATACATCAGTATAATGTTGCAGCCCATACTGAATTTCATCACCGCATGAATTCTCCATGACTTTCTCACATTTTAGAAGACACTGAGCTTCTCTCTGGATGCACCTGCATGATAAGTTTTCCATGTGCAAGTTTTTCCTAATCTTCGAGTTTCACCAGGGTTCACAAAGCTGCCAAAGAGAAAATCATGGAGAGAGAGAAGTTGATGATTGTGTATGCTGCAATACAGACTTGACTTTTTGACTTCTGTCTGGAAGGATTAAATTCAAAATAAATCTAATTTGCAATTTTATTATTTCAGTTTAAATGTAATTAATTGAGAAATTTGAGGAAATGTCAAGAAATATTGCTTGTGAGTGCGATTCCTGTTGAAATTAGTGGATTGTGTATAAATTTAAATATGATAACAAAAAAATACTATTTGATTTTAGAGCAGGGAATGAATACGTTCATTGTTACAGTCATGTTTATTGTGTTTCTGCAACTGTGTCTGCATATCATTTTCACAAAAACAGTTTCTTGGCTTTGCTGGCACGTATTGAGTAAAACAAATATTTTTTAAGATACAGAATAGCAGCACAGAGGGAAGAGGAAAAAATGTGTTACTTTGGAATTTTCTTTGCCTGGTCTTACAGTATCTCCAGTATCAAAAGCTCTACAAAAAAAAGTGCCCACTCTTTAGTATTACAGCATTATCAGTATACATACAGGAGCCTATATCTTGCCAGTTTTTTCGCTGGGAATTTTCTCATGACAATAGTGCAGCCACCTCGGAGCCCTTTTGAGCTTCCCTCATTTCATTTCCATTTCTATTGCTCTCTGAGTTCAGTTACATTTGGCTGTGCATCACCATGGCAGCGGACACTGGCCCTCATGTGTGATTCAGACATCATCCAGAGCATTTCAGCTCTGAGTGACTCATAATGAGTCCCACTCTCCACTGCTACAGCGCTGAAAATAGGCTCACTTTGCTCCGTAAGATTTCTCTGGGGAGAACGACTGTGATCATCTCTCAAAGCACTTCTTTCATTCTGGAACAAACATATCCCAAAATAAAAAAGAGCTAGGAATGGTGGGATTCAGCCAAGTGGATGAAGGCCTTTTTTCCTGTAAACAGGATATGTACACAAGGACAGAGAGACACACCACAAACACACATACTGTTCACAAAAAGTCTTTTCTAAACACACATGCAACCTAAAGTTCACAGCAGTGAGGCCTTAAGATGTAAGCAGTTGTTTCAAAAAGCTCTATTGCTTAGCAGATATCCTCACAGAAGAGAATTTAATTGTAAAGTATATTTCACATTTTTCATGTCTTTGTATCTTTTACAGGAATTGAAAATAAGTCAGCAAATTCTATATTTTTTATAGAGAAGGAACAGATGAACCTACAGACACACAGACGCGCCAACAAATCAAGACAGAGCCTAGTGTGTGTGTGTGTGTGTGTGTGTGTGTGTGTGTGTGTGTGTAATATGGGCTTCTGAGAGTCAGCCTCCAGGCCCACAGTTGTGCTAAATGAGAAGCTTCCTCTTTATTGTGAAGGGAGGGGAAGACGAGGGAGACACGAGGAGGACAGATATTTCCCCGCCTGAAATTTGTAAATGAGATTTGCTAACCCTGGGCATGACATCTATCCCGGGACTTACATCTAGGGAAAACAGTCATTTCTCCATTTCCTCTATCTCTGAAATCTTTACACTCCAAGCAGATAGAGGCAGATTATTTCGAGCCCTGTCTGTGCTGGCCTGTCACTCATCCAGACCTGTGGTTCATTTACCCTTTACACAGTTGCAGAGCGCCGCCACCAAATCCTTCTTCTCAGTTCTTGGCTCGAAGAACCTGGAGGCAGAACTTTACAACACTGAAAAACTTATGATATCAATTAAGATACTGCCTGATTACTTGTTTCAAATATTTTCCAGTGAGACAGCTTGTAGGCATAATTTGTGTTATTCCATGCAGCAAACTCTGACTGTCTAAGTAATATAATTAAACACAGAAAGAAGAGGAGGGAGTTGATTCCAGTCATGTGAGTGAAGATTATGATATTATTATCCCGGAATCAAGTGTTATATTGTATCATTTTGCAATTGAGATAAAATTAAATAAATAATATAAAGTGTGTACAAGAGGAAAACCTATTTATATATATATATAAAAAATGTAACAGTCATCAACATTGGATATTTATTACTGGATACCAGAGATATTTTTCACACAATTTTAGTTCTTGTAATCTATATTGATAGTCTTACTTTCAGTTTGAGGAAGCAGGCCTGCTGCTTCTGTAGTTGGCATTTTTTTATTGCGTTTGTGTATATGCGAGAGAGTTCCCATATTTTTGTTGTTTACCAAAGCAGCGGAGAATTTATTGTTTTACAGCGTCTGTTTTATCACTGATTTGGGCCACCAGCCTTATGAAGAAGTCACTGAAAAATTCATGAAACTCCTACCATTCATCATCATCCTCATGATGATTATCATCATGAATTTGTCGCTTTGTCACTAGTTGCAGAAGATGTTCGGAAAGACGTAACATTTTAACAACCCTATTCCTCGTTACGCCGCACTTAGTACTCAAATCTAGCCTTTATTACTAGACATAACATCAAATTGTTTCTAACCGTCACAGAGTTTATATTATTATATCCATCCTCTGCAGTCATGACAATCCTTCATATTACTATCCTTTCAACCAGCTGCCTAAAATCCAGCTCCCAAAACCAACAGCTTCATAATAAAACAGCTGAATGTGATCCAAACAGTACACGGTCTGAGAGTTTTCAAAGCTGAACGAATTTGAGTATGCAGAGCGCTAGCGTGCAAAAGAGACTTATCTATCTGTCCAATAAAATCAGCCCATGTTCTAAAAATAGGCCCATTCAGTACAGAGCAGAAAGAGGATCTGCTCCAGGTCTCCTGGCACAATGGTCCATGCTCTCAATCCACCCTTCCGATGGGATTTGCTAACCCTGTGCACATGCACCAGTGACCCAGTCACCATGCATTCTCCTTTAACGCCTGGCAAGGTCTCCTAAGACCCTGACTAGCATCGTTACTTAAATCTGCTAGTGGCAAGGCAGAGGAGCAAGGAGCCATGTAATTATACACAAATATGCAAACAAAAAATGGAAAGATCATGCTTTGGGAGTGCAAGTGGAGCAGGATTCATGCCATTACTTTGAATATAAAAAAGGTTTGTTCTGTATCGTTAGTCTCTTACCCGAGGACACAGAAACATGTGTTGATAAAATACATGTGCAGGGAAGATGTGCAAAAAGAAAAGGAGACTGAGGGTGTTGTTTATCGAGTCACCTGGGTGAAAGCTGAATTCCTCAACTACTCAATGTACTGCTGAACATTAGCAGTAAAAAAAAAGAAAGAAAGGCAAACAGCATTAAACCGCAGAGAATAATGGAGTTATTGGCAGGAAGAGCAGAGTGAGATCAGGAATAGACGGCAATCTGGATTAGTCAGATGATCTGGAGCTCTCGGTGCGGCCACTGCAGGCATTCCATGGCACATGAACAAAAATGCCAAGTCAGGCAGAGAGCCTGAGAGAAGAAATGTGTGTGTATATCCACGTGCGTATGTGTTGTCATTTGCTTTCCTCCATCTTACACAAGCCTTCTGCAATTGTGCAAGCTGAAATCATCCATTGTGAAAACCCTTGACAGGAGGACAATGGGATATATATTGCCATGCATTCTAATCATGCACTGCGTAATGGCTCTTTGCTTTAATATCTACAAACTTAACGAAGCACCGGCACAAAGTCAAATATGTATTCTATCTCTTTCAGTACAACTGGCTCACGTAACAACTAGACTAATAATACTTGAGAAATAACTTAATTACTACTTGCTCTCCGCAGCACTCTAATTATAAGCTTTACAAAAGAGCAGCAGTAATGCACTTTAAAGTGTAATGGGAGTTTACCTAATTAGGCCTATCAGAAACAGGCATACACATATGCTCATTCACACACACAGACTTACACACTGGTGAGAAAACTGTCATTCAGTAATTAGTCGTGGTGATGGAACCTTCTATTACCATTTCATTTACACACCATCACAGGGCACAGTCGGCTGACCTGTGTGCCTGCATACAGCCAAGCTTTCCCAACAGCTTTTAAAGCAGGAATATGTTTCTGACACAACTGCTGCACAGCACAGTATGATACATTAGCTGGTTCTCATTTTTATTTCCACAATCAGTTAAAAGCCAGTCCAGTATTTTACTATTATATACTCCGGTAACAAGTGTGTTATATCTCCATCGGTGGTGTTAATGAGTGGGCAAGTGGAGTGTAACTGCTGCAACTAATAGGGCTGGTCACACAGTCTAACAAGGTGTGAATATATGTATTACAGGCCCAAGGGAAAATAATGGAGGTGTTTGCTCTTATTATCACAGAGCTGGTGGGGTGTCCTAATGATGCCCCTGTGAGGTAGAAGAAAACCAGCCAATCGCCCGTCCAGTCGGTTATCACACTGTTCAAGTCTTTGTTTCAAACATCAGCAGATGCACCTTAGATGGACTCCAAAGGCCTGAGGTTAAAATTTGGGGGGTTTTTTTCCAATTGCCAAACATCCAAAATGAGTCTGAACTACCTCATAAAGTAATTTTCACAGGTGCAAAAAAATATCATTTCCATGGTGCCAAAGCTCACGAAGAGGGGCACACAGAAAACAAAGGGCAGAAAGCACAGAAATGTTCACATTGCTAGTGGGATCTGAGGAACATTATACACCCCTCTCTCTTTCAGGTGAAAATGAAGTGACTGGACAGACTCCGTATGTTTGAAGACATGTGGCTGTCCACAACCTTCCCAGGACATAAAATGCAGATACCACTTCAAGGCAGCAGATCCACATATAATCAATGTGCAATCGACCTATCTTGGACCAATTCATGAGACAGCTGCCATCCCGTTTCTCACTGCAGAGACTCCGATCTGGAGCACTTCAAACATCTCAGTGACGACCAAAAGAATTTCCTGAGTTACGTGAAATAGTTCAACTGATAAAATTTAAGTTTGAATATAACCCACCTCTGTCTTTCCTTCCATCAGCAGGTTGGGTAAGTGACATTTAAATGTCAGTATCATTTAATTCATTTCCATTCTTGGTAGCAACGTCAGAGCACCAGACTAAGGCAATGTCTGATCAAGTCCAGTCAAGAGGAGGATTATGACTGAATTTCCTGCATGGGATGACCTATAGCCATACACCACAGATACATGAACAATTAATTTGAAATATGTGTCAAATGACACTTTTTTTATAATCTAAAATTTAGAGGTATGGCAATAAAAAGAATTTTTAATTCATAAATGTTAAATTGATTAAATGTTATACTATTAAGGGAAGTAGCATTAATGAACTTGTTTGAGGCTAAAATAAAACTTACTAGATCCAAAGTCAAGCTTTTCTTAGACGTGTATTTCTTCACCCTAACCCACATGGTTAAAGCTTCAAAGTAAATGGAGCATCATTTCTAGATTATCATTGCTTAAAAGAATCTTTTCAAAGGTTCGCCTGAGCCAATATTAGTGTTTTGAACATCAATAGACAAATCCCACCCAAACTTAAGAGGTATCATTGTCACTGCTGTAATTTTTATCTGCTTTTTTATTCGTGCCCATTCATTTTGACTGTGGATATTGTTAGATAAAGTCAAAGCAGTTTTCGCACCAATATCTCACCACCAACACTTCTCTCTAAACTCATAGCCATGTGTTTTCAATCATTACATCCTGTTAAATGTTGTAAATGTTGTGTAAAATGGGGTAGATGTGCAATTTTCCACCACACGATAGATATTATAGTACACATTTAATAAATTACCATCTTTATATCTTCCAGTTTCTATTTTGGTTTTTCATTTGTTTGGGATTATATGAAGCAGCACAAAAATTTCAATAAAACACCCAAGCAGCAAAAAATAGAAAAAAAAAAAAAAACGATATTGCTTTTGCTTCCTCAAGATGTTATGAAGACCGCAAGCCAAGTCCCATCTAAATATTGGAAAATATTGACACTAAGGGCCTGATTATAATTAATCAGACGACATTTCTGAGTGGAAACAGATTGTCCAAATGGAAATGTTTGAGTGTATGTGTCATGGCTACACAGTGTAGCATCTGTCCAAGCAGACAGAGAAGAGCTGAGGTCATCCCCATTTGAATGTCCTCATCTAGAAATTGTCCTACAAAATGCAGTTTTGTCAGGACATGTTCATTCTAAGTGCACTATACACTATAGTAAGTCAAGGTCTTTTAACGAATAAACACTTTCTCGCCTGAGTATTGATTTTCTTGCTCATAATATTGTGCTATCTATGCATAAATATGCCCACACAGACAGTATTTTCATGATAAATGAGTGCAAGTATGATACGCAAGTACAAGTGATATGGTGGCACAATAACTCAGACATAACAAGGAGTATCGAAACCATTCCCATATGCTCGAAAAACAATAAAATGGCATTTGCAGCTGTCACTAATTTCAATACTGACTGAAGCTTGATTTGAGCAAAAACCAGGCACAAAGTGGAGGAAACAGACAGTAAATTTTTGTAGGCAAATCAAAAGCACCAACAGTTTGATAGCATAAGTAATAAAAAAAAAATAACTAAGCACTGAACCTTTTCTCCAACATTGTGCAATTGGTTGCAACAGACAGCCCTCCAAAGTTCCTTGTACTGATATCTTTTTTGTTTGTTATGATAGATGAAAGGATTTTGTATGAGTTAAATTTGTTTTCATAATTGACATATTAATAAAACAGCAACAGTTTTAACATAGTTGGTGCATCTGATCAGTGGATTAAAGGCCTCTATCTTAATGAGGATATATCAGTGCTTACATTTAAAGGATAAGTTGGTTTGTTTTGCATTATGTTTATAATGCAAATATAAAAAGACAATTTGCTCCAGGAAATAGAAAATAGGATACGAATTACTGTGGGCCCCTTAGCTGTACACACTATCTAACAAGACTGAAGACAAATAAATGCCCACAGAAAAAAAATAAAATTTAAAAAATTTAAAAAGAAAAAAAAGCAAGTTACAAGATTTTGGATCTAGCAGAACATGTAACCAACTGACATCCCCTTTGAAGCTGTGATTGTCAAGCTGCATATTATGTTTGTGTAATCATAGCACAAACAATCGCCTATTAAACATGTTGTATATTTCATATCCACAGGATGAGCCGTCTGTACCCAGAAGTTAGGGATTTTAACATATTTTCTGGCAAGATATACAGCTCTTGAGAGTTCCACTATGTGAAAACCAAGATGGAGTATTGTTAATCTTGCACATTTGGCAATTCTGCACTTCAAGTCTGCCTTGACCTTTGCATTGCTGCCAAGTCATCACAAACTGAGACAAGTGAACAGTTCCCAGCCTTGACACCGAGTCACACACCAACCCCTAACAACAGACATGCATTGGCTTCAGAGTGGCACACACATTGCTCACATCCACAGGGTGCACAATTCATTAAAAAATGAAAATGCAAAGGGCTGAATTTTTTTAATCACAGCGGAGAATTTTCCAGATGGCCTTCTAAACAGGGAGCTCTCATGGTTATGTTCCCATGCCAAATTGCTGGCCCAAAAATCAGGCTGCACGTCCAACATATGAACCAAGTAAATGCATAACAGCAACAGCCCTGCCCTTTTATTCATGTAGTTTATAGCTTTAAAAATCAGCTGAAAAGACAATAACAGCTTTCAAGCATCTTAAATACCTTTCAAAAAAAAAAAAAAAAAAAAGGTTTTTGTTAACATTGTATAGCCTTGAATATCCTTCGATGCTAACACGTAAGCACATGTACAACAGCCCTGAACACCTGTCAACCACAAAACCGCCGAATGCTGTTTATTTGCCGTTTGAGAGTGTAAAGGTGGGAGGTCAAAGGGATAGGATGTAGAAGTCAGGCAGAGCTGGAAGCATGACTGGTGACTCTGCTGAGTGCAATGAGCCCCTTAGGTCATCTGTGTCGAGGAGGGATTAGGAGCAGTCGGTGATCCCATCAAAGCAATGTGTCACCAGCACCGTGTCTTACCACTGAGCCACACACTTGAGCGAGCACTGATCCCCTTAACTGACTCTCAGCGGGCCCGGCAACTAAGGCGAGCTGACAGCAGGGCTATTTTCAGGCAGAAATCACCCCTGTTTGGACAGGGCCACAGATAGAGATGTTTGGGGCCCATGCCATCGCTCTCCATTAAAGAGAATGAAAAACACAGTGAGGAGCCCACTTTGCCACTTTGCAGCAGAGAGCAACCTTTAGCTTGCGACAGCTCCCAGAAACAGATGAGGGATAAATGTGTTGTGACAGCAGCTAATAAGGTCTCTGTGATCTGCTGGTAGTGTGTCATTGGGTGTGTGTATGTGTATGTGTGTCGCTGTGTGAACACGTGAGCGCCCATGTGTCGTGCATGTTTATACTAAGAGTGTGCTTTGAACAGGGGAGTAAAATACACTGATGAGAGCTAAATAGAGCCACTAAGAGAGTTTGTGTCATGATCCATGACTACATGATAAATATTTGACATGCTTGATCATCCTCAATACTTTTTATGACAGATTAAAGGACCAACAGACTAAAATAGAAAGCAGGAACACAAATAAAGTCTCTACAAATAGCCAGGGCCACTGAGTACCATTTCCAAAAACCATCTATACTGTTGTTGCAATTGTAACTAGAGAAACTTACATAATTATATTTTTCTGAAAAAAGGTACCTAAATAAAAAAGCTGGCGTGCTTAAGTGCACGGGAGGCAAACAAGCAGCGATCATAAATAGACCACGGGGTTCAGAAATGAATCTGTAATGCTCTTTCTCTTCTCACTAATGATGATCCGTTCCTAATACATGAGATCATGGACTAAGTCTTAACCTTGGTCACCAAACCAGGAGCCAACCCAATTACCTCCTCTCTGGTCACTCCAGAGACAATACATTTACTTCATCTCACCAGACAGGAATGCAGTACATTTAATTCAGGCTGACACAGGTGCACCTTCCTATTCATACATCATCAGTCATGTGTTGTGGTGGGCTCTCTGGGCTTTGTCATGGGTAACTGGTAACAGCCATGTCAGATGTGCCAACATTGGCTGATATGCTGACGTAATTGCTCCTCAACACCTCAACTCGTGGCTGGATATTTTAGTAGTGTTTCTGCAGGGCTTCATATGACAGTTTTGCACAATTAGCAACAAGCCGTCTGTTTAAATGCGGTCTTGGTTTGGGTGTCTGCTCATGAGTTGCAGCATCAGTATGTTTCTGAAACTGGATAAAGAAATAGTCTCATGCCAGTGAATTGAGCTGACTGTAATTAATACATAAATACCAGATTCTTTGTTCTGTCACTGTGGGAAAGTAAAAATATTCTATTGGAATTCCTCACTAGGCCTTGAAAGTGTGACATTGAGCCAGCAAACATAAGGAGCACTGATAAAACAAAGCTGCTCGATGAAACCAGCCGCACTTTTGTCATATTTACATTTGTGCGTTTCCTATAGTGTAAAATTGGCTTCTTTTGAATAACAATTTTAATCATCTTTATAATTCTTCATAAAAAACTATTTTCTAAGATCATTACTTTCAGCAGATCAATACAGTTGAATTGGGAATTCTAATCTGTGCTACATGCTGATGTAAAAAAAATAAATAAATAATAATAATAATACATTTTCTTACCTCAAATCATTTGACTTTCCAAAGTAGGAAAAGCACTGATGTTACATTAGATACATTAAAGGAAGATTCATTTCATCTGCCTGTGCCAGAAAGGCTCTACAGTGAGCCCAGCAGGTACAAAACAAGCACCCTGGGACCATAAGGTCAAAATTAAATGTAGCCATTACTGATGTTCCACCTGATAGTTTCACTTGGTTGATGAGTCTCCCCATCTCCTCTGAATAATGTCTCTCTCTCTCTCTAAACTTAATTTGGGGTGCACTAATTTTTTTTCATGATGAGAGCAAATTTATGCTGCTTGTATAAATATTTTACAAACTTTCCTGGTTCTAGAGCAGCTGGTTTAGACAAAAACTGAACACATCACATGTTAAAAAAAAAAAAAAAAGAATATTTACTGCGATTAGGTTTTACAGCATATATGTTAATCCAAACTGGAATGGTTTTATTCATTAAAAATGAATGTAGCAAAACTCTGAATTAATATTTTTTTTTAAATCAAAACAATCAAAGTGGAACTGTTACTTGCTGAATGCCAGTAGCTTTAAAAATAAGCCTTTAATAATGCTCAGGATAGCATTATTGTAATGAGATTATCACATAAGCTACACACATTCATTTGTACTGTATCTGCCTGCATCCCTGTGCCGCTGCAGTCACATCTCACCTCACTGCAAAGCAGCCGTCTCTAACGGTATTTTCCTTGGCATAGTGTAGTGCATGGCAGTGCTGTCAAAGGATTAAGACATCACAGCATATCTAAAACTATTACATTTACCATTTATTTTACTTCCTTGACACAGCTGAGCAGACAAGCCATTAATTTCCTCAATATAATGCCGTAGTAAGGAGTTTTTAAAGGTCCCTACTATTGTGGTGCTTTTGAACTGCCATGCCGGGCGCTACACACACACACACACACACACACACACACACACACACACTGAAATCATTTGGTTATAACAGGTTCAATTTGTTGCAGTAAAGGAGGGGAAGTCATTTGTGTGTGTAAATGCAGAGCATTTGACAATGTGCCAGTTTTCAATTTGTCTGCTTGTGAGGAGCCCATTGTAATTTGCTGTTTAATGTCCATATTACAGCCATTTCTGCATTGTGCCGTTTTCACAATCAGGCATTCTGGCATATTGATTAACCTGCGCTATAGGAAACCTGCAAAGGCTTGGGGCAGACTCCTGGGCTGCTTCCTCCAAAACCCATCAACCCACCTCCACTAGCCATTCATATCCGGAGGAGGGGTGTAGGATCAATGGCATGCCGGGATGCTATTAGAGCTGAGGCAGCTAGGCAGACAGGACTTCAAAAGCAAAATGTGGGAGGAGAAATAACACAAGGTAATTATCTAGGCCCCGCTAGCTACCGCCGAGGCAATCTGTAGAGTGCAGGGCAGGTGGGGGGGGGGGTTGTGGAGGTGGCTCAGGATGTCTGTCCATATTTAACTCAATTCACTGCACTCCGCTCTCTACAGTTATTATAATGGAAAGACAAAACTTTCCTTGACAGACAATTTTTTTATATTTTATATTTTATGTTACCTGACATTTACCTTATTCAGATCATGTTCAACCTGCAGCAAATACCAGATCAATTCTTATATAAAGTTGAGCAAGAACATTCTGAGACAGGTAAACTTCTGATACGTAAAATGCCGATCAATTGTTTGAAGAGTTTGCAGAGTTAAGAACAAAAGAAAGAAAAGTCATAATTAGAGTGAAAACCATCCAAAGCTGTCAAACTTCTGCTGAAGCCAAGCAAGGTGAGAGGCCATCTGTTTCTCCAGTTAACTTAAGTCATGATGAGTGTGAATCCATTAAGCAAATGCTCCAAGAGCATCTGGACAAGTCATCACAAAGTCAAAAAAGTTCCACTCATCTGTCTGCTGCTTACACAAGTTGGTTTTATTGGTTAACAAACATGAAATTCACTCTAATTCAGGCTAAGTAACATTTGCACAGATTTAAATTTTCTGATTGCTCATTTGGAAGTGCACACACAATCTTCAGTCAGAACAATTTAATATAATTTGCTTCCTCTGTTCCTGAATGCTTCTCATTTGAGTAATCAAAAATAACTGCAATAATCACTGGTACAACTATTCCACTCCACGCCTAAAAGCTCAATCCCTAATGACTCAATTATAATGGAAAGAGAACAGGAATTACCACAGCAAAGAATGTATATGTCTTTCTTATATTCACGTGTGAGATTAAGTAATCCGTCTATAGTAATAGCTCACATAATCAAATATTTCTCACACTCACATAATCCTAAAACAGAGAACAATTGTAAAACGTGCTATGTCAGCAAGTTAACTCTTACACATAGACTTTGTGCTCACCAACTTATTTCTGCCTCTCGTGCAGATAATGAGTTAAAGGTCAGTAGGCTGTTATGACACCAATTAGTGCAATATTTTAAATCACCACTGTAACTCATCATCATTTGTGGCCGGCTGATGCTTTGAGATTTCAAAAAGAATAATGAGCACAAACCAATACATGGAAGTGTAATCCCTCAGGGTGGTTTAGAGGTCATGTATTGAACTTCAGTTATTGTCACAGATCAACACAAGGCAGGGTCAGGGTACAGCCCAGTGTCAGGGGCCTTGTTAAGGTTAAAGTGCAGGGGCATGTTCGAGACCTTCAGCTCAACCCTTGACACGAAAACTTTACCTGATTAAGGATTCCTTTATGAAACAAATGCCCGCTGATCTGTGCAAACTTGCCACCATAGGGACAGTGGTTACACAACCTCTGAAAGAAGCTGCAACATAATGGTGCGCATGTATGTGTCAAATTATACCACTTCTGACTGTAATATCAATATGAAATACATATTGTCATATACTATATGGTCCATGGACATTTGTGAATTTAGAAGCGTCCAGGGCTAGAGAATTAAATGAAATTGTGCAACTTTCTGAAATGCACCAGATCAATTGTTTAGTCCTTTATGTTATAAGACCCTCCTTATGAATGTATGACATACAGTAAGTTGTGACAGTCTGGTCATCTGCCATCACCACAAATGGAAGAGAGATATGGCTGATGCACGCCCCTTTCTTTGTAGTGTTAGAACAGCACAATATCTCTGGGAGCTCCCTATGGAATACCAATTTAAGAATACAGCATACAATATTGTGAAAGAACAGACTGTAGTTTTTTTTGTTTTATATATTTATCCTTTCATCATAAATATGCAGCATCACTGATGCACCAACAGTCCTATCAGTACAGAAAGTCATGTGGTATGATGTGAAAAAAAGATACAGTGACCTTTTTTTCCCCCCTACAACTGTCCTGTTTCGCAAGACAGAAACCCCCACCACACAACCACAGTTAGAAGATAACATCACAACCAGGAACACTTGGGGATTAAGTGCTCACAGAAGTGTAATTCATCAGTACACTGCTGACAGTAAAATGCATTTTAAACCCTGATTTTTTTTTTTTGCTACAGAGTATCCAGATTCAGGACAGTCTGAGGATTAGACGGGGCAAATTTGCTTTCACCAGCTAACTTCCTTAACCTTTATGCACCAGCTGACTGTACTGTGGACGACCTCATGTGCTACAGCAGCTCTGAGTTTGAGCCCACAGGTCAGATTGCACCGCCTCATTCTCAATGATTTATCGCTAATAAACAAGCGGACAAGCCACAGGCAACTACCTTTTTACAACAAGAGCACTAGTCCACTTCCACCGATGACACCTTGATGAATAAACTGTCCAAATTAATCAATGACACCGCAGCAGCAGCAACCAACCTGCCAACGGCCATCAGAGGCAAACATACTCCAAGGGCCACCTTCAGTGAGCTGCGGCAGGTGTTGACTCAACTGCAAATCAACCAACAAACAAGGGGGAAAAAAAAAAACAACAACACACTTACACACACAGATTCAATGACAGTGGCCTGACCTTTTTGTCCATTGTACACTTATGTCTGCCACTTAGTGACACCCACTGTTGGAGTAAAAAACACATTTGTTGCTTTTGATGTTGTCACTGTGAGCCACTTAGAAAACCTCTGCTCTCTGAAATTGGAGGCGTTGATGCATTTAGGCCTCATTGGCTCACACCACAGCACCACCAAAGTCAGACAAATGTCTGTGCTCAATATAAATACTGTGCACTCTTTTGTGATGGCCACAATATCACTCCAACTTTTACTACTGCTCCGAACTTGTAGCAGTAAATCATTTGTGAACATCCCTTTTATGAGCTCAAAATCTTCTTGATCCTTATTTTATGTATCAGCAGATAATTCTTGTATCTTGTCCACATCAGCTTTCAAACACATAACTCCAAGTCATAAAGCGAATAATCACAACCAACTGCAGAAAGGCAAACAGGAAATCCTACTTGAGTGTGTATGTATTCGTATGAGACCATTATCCCTTGGAGAGAAGGCAATCATTTCTACAATGTTTTGGAAATTGTGTATTGCATTTCCCAACAAACTGGCTGTGATAAGGGACCAGTCTGAATAGGCAAGAATGACAGTTTTATCAGACAACACAAGTTAAACAAATAAATATATAAATGTGCAGCAGAAGCTTAAAATGTTCTCTGTTTCATTATCACAACAAATATTATGAGACAGTGTCAGTAGGTATAAACGTATATCCAAATTTGTGACTGGTTGTTGCTCACAGCTGCTCAGGTACATGAAGAATAGTTCCCACAAGTGCAAAACCACAGCACTTTCATCTTGTATGTATTCTAATTATGGAAGTCTTTTTTTTTTTTTTTAAACACATGCCTGCTGACATAAATGCCCCGTTTCACAATTGAATCAAACTTTTTGATCAGTCTTTAAAAAAAATCTGTAAAAATAGCCATCAGGAACAGATACAGGATATATGTGGCACAGAGATCTCCTGCCTGGACAATTAGATTTCTTTCCATGTTTTTAATATATTGCTTATGATGTAATTTTACCTAACCTAGAGGTAAACCCTTAAGGGTTACATCAATTACTGTTTTCTAAAAGCCGCCTCAAACAACTCAAAATTGATACAGCAAGCCATGACAAGCATCACATTTAAAGCTGCCAGCAGCAGCCAGTCCTGTCCTCTGGTGAATGTTTTCGTATATCAGCTGTGTTTATTCTGCCGCTATCTCTTCTCTGCTCCAAGGTCTACAGAGCCTCTCAGGCTGATTGACGGAAAGAGGTTCTGGCTCCTGCCAGAGAAGCACGACTGACATCCTTGTGATGAAAAAGAGCCAATGAGGATTTTACTGTCACTCTTGGACATGCACAGGGGTCCAAGATGGTAGAGGGTTGATATGTCTGAAAATAAGCGTTTACTCATAGAGGCTGCTCAAGCCGCTTAGGCCTGCATGTAATAATACTCAAACCTATACATGCACATCTTACCTGTGGTTGTAGTACATGCTGACAGTTGTCGTGGCAACATAGCAACACATTACCTACTTCCTTTGAAACCACTAAAACCAAAGACCAAGATGCCTAAAGTTTCACTTTCCTGCAACAATGCTGACGAGCAAACACGCCTATCCAACACTAGATAACCCTGCTGCCTCTGCAAGTGTTAGTGTTAGTGTTGTTGACTTGTATGGGTGAAATGTATGATATCGCTTCACACCACAAAACATCCAAACTGCATTGCAACTTTCCTTTTCAGCACTCCAAAAGATGAAATAATTCATGGATGAGTACGAGTCTCTCCAACTTAAAGTGCCAGGCATGTAACCCAAAATAGCTCAACAGATGGGTAGGAGCTCATCACTTATCACACACGCATATAGGCACACCATGAGACACACACAAAAAGCAGCTGCAGATGTGCACGACTGGGAGTCTGCAACTTACTTTTTTGTCATCATTCTGGCTTGCTGGCTGTGCATCGTTGCTGTGGTTGTCAGAGGAAGGCCTGCCACCAGCATCCATCTGTCTGTCGTCCTGTTCATTCTGCTGATTGGCCCCTGACCGAGGAGAGACCAGAGGGCCAGCCTCCACCTGCTGAATGCCACTCTGGACCTCCATCTTCCCCTGCAGTGCCTGGAAAAGGTAGCGTGAGAGGGTTAATAACTGAGAAAAGAAATGGATAAATTTATGTGAACCACACAGGAGTCAGAGATTTGTTCTCACACTGGTCATGCTCAAATACACACTGATGTGGTGGCTGCTTTCAACTGAGGTGCTGATGAGTGCAGAAGACAACAATTATAAAATCTTGGCCTGGAGGAAAATATCTGCCATTGGGGGGAATTTTAGAAGTAGAATTGTTAATCTACAAATATTTAAGTCATTGACTAATCATGACGATGTGACGTTCTATTTATCTTATACATTACAGAGTTAATTTGCATATTTGTTTGCCATACTTTGCCAATTCTCAGCACTCTGTATAAAGCTCTTTAAGTACACAAACATAAATATATGTTTGTGTACTTAAAATCACTAGTAATGTAGATGAATTTTTAAATGAACTCTTTTTGCATGCAAACTCCTCCGTTGCATGACAACACAACAGAATCAAGAATCAGCTGTTAAATAAGCTCTACACAATGAATTGGTCATAATTTTAAGAGTATTTACAACGGGAGTATTTTTGATATATCGAGGCTGTAATTGCAGCCATCACTAAGTACCCTTCACTTCAATTGCATTTAGCTGAGATGGCTACAGGTTCCTGATATTGTGCACGCTGGCTCAGGTGTCTTGAGGAAACTGAGCCACTGTTGGGAAAAAAAAAAAAATAGATAAAAAGTCTCCCCTTTTCTTCTGCAATCAAGGTTTATCTAAAAATCTGTGGTTGTATCAGGGTCCATTTTTTTCTGACCCCAAAGACTACCTGACTGCACAAAAATAATCTGAAGTGTTGTTTGGAAGAAAGAGTCGTTGCATTATACCAGCAAAAGCTTTGTGATGTTTTCGAGTCTCCAAACAATACAGCAGAAACAAGGAAAGGAAAAAAGTCACCTCGTCTGAAGGGAAAGAGAAAAAAAACGCCAAAAAGCAGCCATTTGAAATCAGCAGTCAGGGGGATGTTTAGCACCAAGTGGCTTCATTCCTCATTCTGGGGGCATCAATAAGTTATGAGGTCAGCTGGTTGTTCTCTCTGCTGCGATGAGCTGCCTCATAAATACACATCCTGAAGGACCTTTTAGACATTTCTCCATTTCAGCGTGTTGACAACAGAGACGGGCGCGTGGTGCTCACGCGCGTCTGTTGACCTTTCTTAATTAACCCCTGTGACGTAGGCTGTGACGTAGCTGCCACGCGCAAGATCACCTAATTGAGAAGAGTGGCATTAAAATGAGCCTGTAACTGAAACTAACAGTGACCAACTTTGAGTGACATTAGCTCAGCCTGCTCTTTATCCCAGCTGTGCACTTTGGGGGGAGTTCACTCTATATTTTAGGATTTATATTTTAGTTTTAAAGAAACCTTCAAAGTTGGCTCCTTCCTTAGTTGCTATAAAGCGTCCGCCTTCTTTGCCCCTTCATTTCACGCCAAGAGGCGAATGAAGATGCAAATGAGGTATTTTAGACGCAACAACTCCAGCAGCTTATCGTCAACACCGGCTTCGAGCGACTCCTGAACATTATGCAGAGGACTTGTCGCTGCTGTCGGGGCTTCTAGCATCTGCGTTGGAGCAAAAAAAACCAAAAACAAAAAAAAAAACAATGCCGAAATACCTCAGTCCCTCCTCGGCTCCTCGTTATGTCAGAAGCACGGAGGAAGACGCGGTAGAGCAACTTGCTTTACATCTCTGTTGTTGCTCTGACGCGGAAAGTCACAGCGGTCTGGGGCATTGAGTTGTCTGAGAAGTCAGTCCGTCACAAAACAATAATAATAATAAAAAAAATATATATATACATAAATAATTTTTAAAAACTGGCAGAGGGCTCGCGGTGTCAAAGCCGCACAGACCTGCTACTGCTGCCGCTGTCACGGCGGGCGCGTCCCCGCGAGCTGTCACCGATCGAGCCCTCCTTCCTCCCGGTTACGGCCGGCAGAGTCAGAAATGCTGCCTTCAGGTGCTCCTCCGCAGAGTCTGCCTCCTTTTACACACGGCTGCTCTGAGTGATATTCACTCTTGATGACAAAAAAAAAAACGCATCTAAAATGTGTGATTTTTTTTTTTTTTTTTAATCCCACAACAGAGCAGAAGAGGCAAAGAGCTGTTGTATAAGGCGAATGAACATACATTCGGTTTTCATTCAGTTCTGTAACATAGTTAATGTTCAAATTAATGCGTGTGAACTTTTCTTTTACTTTTATATGTCCCTGAAATAAAAAGACAGAAATTATTACACTTGTATTGAAAGCAGTTCACACAACTGGAATAATATGATCTATGACATGTTTGTGAGACTACTGGCTCTTTCCTGCCTAAACTAGCCTGTCTTTATCACACGTTCATGTATTTGATATCATAACAGTGAAGATACATTTTTATTTTCAACTAAAGTAAATATCTAAACCTTAAAGCTAAATAAAAACACAGAAAGACGATTGATTAATACAATTAACCAACAGTATCAGTCTGATTTCTCTACGTCCTCTGAGCAATATTTCCTACAGTTAGTGAAAGCAGCAAAGGCTCCGCCACAGTGGGAGGGGCTGACCTTCCAGTTGACAGAGAGGTGAAGCATGGTCAGGTTGAGACTGAGGAGCCAGTGAGGGTATAAATAGATTTATTATATAACATGCACACCATAAATCGTCTGGACATTGATATTCAAATGAAAATCTACAAATAGTAATTATGATCATCATCATTGTGATAGTGCTGGTGATAACCTTGCAGCTCACAGTTTCACTTCTATAACCTCTTGGACTTAAGTCCAGTGTTTGATCCAACTAGCCATGATATATATCATGATCAAATGTTTTCGACTGTGTCCGTCTTTCCGATCCTGTGTTTAAAACACACGTCATAGGTGCAAAGTATTAAGAAAGTATTGTGTGGAGATCATATGTCTTAAAAAGACGTCATCATGACTTCTGCAGTTACCCCCAGTTTTTTTTTAAATACTCTAATGCTTAAACTTAATGCCACTTGGTGGTAGCAGAGATCACAATGTATGGTTTCATATTTACATTGATGACATACAACTGTACATCTGTCCTCCACCAAGGGATGCTGGAGCAGGAAACACCATTACAACAGGCCTTCTAACAAAAAGTTAATTTGGGGGCCAAAGTGAAAATCTATTAGTTAACATCAAAACCAAAGAGAAAAATGCAATTAAATAACCTGTGCAAAGTACCTCCAAAGCATAATATAACACATAAATAACACAGCATGTATAAGACATCCTGAATCATACACTTCATGCATGTAATCTTTGTGTTGTAATGCTTTAAACACTACTATCATTATTGTTATTGTTATTATTATTATTATTATTATTATTATTATTATTATTATTACTGCTACTGTTATTGTTGTTGCTGTTGTTGTTATTGAACATATGTTTTTCAAGTTATTCTACACATTTAATAACTTTAATCATATTTCATAGTAAATCATGTTCACAGAAATCATATTTTATTCTAATCTGTAGCCTCACCCAACTATTGTCATTTAACTTGAGCCCCATTATCAGCCAGGGGCCCCAAGGCCCAGGGGAACCTTATAAAGTATTCAAGGAAAGTCAAAATTAATTACTGTGGGGAAATATCAGTCAGCCTCAAAAATGGCCACAAGGTGGCAATATAAACCTAATAAACACTGAGCAGAGTGTCCTTTTTTGGTATAAATTAAATCACATTTTCTCAAGTAATACATTTTTAACAAATTATAAGTAGCCCCTGGGCCACATATCTGCTCTGTTATCCTCTGTGCTAGCGTGGTAAGAGTGTCGGGTGGGGGAGATAAAACTCTAGTAGGTGTCATACAATATGTTAATTATTTCGTGTCTTTCTTTATTTATACTATTTGATTGTTGTTAAGCTCTTTGTGCAGTGTTTACCCTAAAGATGAGGCCCTCCATCTGCTGAGCTGAGCCATAACACGAGGGAGCCATCATATGGGTGTTGGCCCCCTCGTCTTCATCGCCCTCCTGTCTGCCTCAGCTTAGGAGCCATACTGACGCACCGTCTCATCCAAGGCAGAAGGGAATTCACCCAAACGAACAACTGCTCTGACAGGCGGGCCTTCGTCTGTTCTGAGAGAGCTGCTGTTGCCAGCAAAGGCAGAGAGGCAGGTGGATCGACAGGCGAACAGGCGGACAGTAAGGCGCTGCGAGGAACAGGAGACTGGGCCCTGAACGCTCAGGCCCTTCAGCATATCCAGGCAGGCATGTGTCCTCTATGGAAGCCAACAGGGACACACAGTCAGGCATGTCAGTGGCCCCAGCCGGCACAAGCAGATGTTTTCTGGGTATTGTTGTTCCGCCTCTCTGGTAATTGTTTCCCTTCAGGGCCAGCCAGTGGGACAAGGTGCCAGGTTGTGTTGTGGGAAGGAGTTATGGAGAGATGGAGAGACAGAGTGTATTATCAGTTGGTAATGGCTTTGGAGTCTGCTGTAGGCAGGCTGTCCAGACTTTTCCTCGTGCTCCATGTGGCTTGAATAGCAGCAATAGAAACGGCGAAGGGTAGAGCTTGTATTATATCTTCCATCCCTTTAAAAGGATTTAATGCTGGGACTGCTGCAGGGTGGACAAGTGGCCCAGGACAGCCAGCCCATGTGTCAATACATTATCCTTGAGCAATGCATCAAGAGAGTAATGTGTGAATGAAAATATATTTTCATAAATGTATAGACATTTTTTGCCTTTGATTTTAACCTGCGTGTGACGTCTTTGCAGTATCTCATTATTGTGAAGCCAGTTTACCTTCACAGAAACTTAGCAGTTTGTTATGGCACAGAAAACAGCTAATGTATTCCAACTCTTCCAAACTCTGAGTGTTATCCTGTTATCCCACGTTGAAAAGGTCCCATTAATTAGCACAGTGAAGTATTGAGAGCTTATTATGTGGTCAAATTCTCTCTAAACTTTGTTGAGAGCAGAGACCAAAAAGACCCACTAGGGGGCACTTTTAGACCTTTGATCAAAGGCATGAGTTAAAGGATCTCTTTTTTCTTTTTTCTTTTTTTTTAATATATTTATTTATATATATTTTATAGTTTGGGATTAATTCAGTGTAAAGTTTGTGTACTTCAAATAAAAAGTAAAAACATTTTATAAGCTAAGCTGTTCCTCCTTCTCCTGGCAGTTTTCTATTGTGAATCATAATTGACAGAACAAATAGTTGCTTTCTTAATTCTGGGGTTTGATGCCTTTTTTTTTTTTTTTTCAGATTCATCACCTTGGACATGGCTCAGTCCTTCATTTGAATAGAGTGTTTTTATCTTTTTGAGTTGTTTTTCAAAATCCATTCCCATAAGGGAGCACCAACTCATGAGAGGGACGTTGAGATATTGAGAAGCTGCTCTCATCTGTCACCACTGTCACTCCTGAGAAGCTTCACTTAAAGCCAGTGCTGGGAAGTCAAGCTTTTTACAGACTGACGTAAGATGTAAGTAATTTGGTCCAATCATGGTTTTTATTTTATATATTTATTTATTTATATAAATATATAATTGTAGGTGTTAAGCGCGCTGTTAAGAGCATGTGGGGAAGGCAGACAGAAAAAGCTTCAGCGATGAAATCTGCTGTTCACACGCAGAGCATTGGATGAAGACTGTATTTCATAATCTGTCTTCACTGCCAACAGATGCAAGTGAAAACAGAACCAATGTCACATCTGCCTATTTCACAATTTTTGACATTCATTTCTGCAGTCCCATTGTGAGCATCATGCACATCAGTCAGAGTATTCAGACCTTGATGCTTTCCCTTCTCTGTATGTGCGTGCAGGTGTGGATGTTTCTGTTTGCTTGGTGTTTCTTGGACCTTTTTATTCCACCACACTGCGGCAACATCTAACAAATGAAGAGGCGTCTGAGGCCCCACGGCTACAGGGTCACACGGCAGCCCTGTGAAGTTGTGGCAGTTACCAGCACGTCTCGCCGTACGCTGGCAGGAGCCACTACAGTCCAGCCTCTCCATAGTAGCAACTTGGGCCCCCATGTTTCTCACACCCAGGATGAAGGAGTGACAGCATCTGTGGGATAAGACTGTGTTGGATGCAATGGATTTACACAAGAGAGAGCGGCTAGCATACCTGAACAGAGAGGAAGAGAGAGAGAAAGTTGGGCCAGGTTGTTTTTGAATTTCTAAATGAAGATTCCTGCTTTTATCGAGAGCATTTCTGAAGAGATGAAGGATGGGTTTTGACTGAATTTTACATGGCGGCTCTTCCATGCCCTATTTGTGTTTGTGTGTTTGTGTATGTTCGTCACAGGTGAATCGTACCTGTCAAAATAATATCAGCTATGACTCAATCTCCACCCACTGTTGGTGTGACTGACAGCTCAGGCAAAGTTCAAATACCATGCGCCAGATCATCCCCAAAATACAGCTGTTGTCACCTGAGAGAAAAAAAAACACCTCTGAGTCACAGAGCAGAGCTTTAAAATGTTCATTCACATTGATTCTTGTCATTGTTGTTTACTGGCCAATTAAAAAAAACAAAAAGAAAACCAAAAGCACAATCAAATTCCCTTTGGTTATTTGAGTTCAGTATCAATTAAAAAAGTATGTTTATGTCAATATATTTTAATAAGACACTGCATTAGATATAACAACAGTGAAATGACATTTTAAACGTTGCCTTCTTTCATTTATACTCCGTTTCATATTAATTCTAATTTGCATCCCTAATATTCAGGACAAAAGCGCAACGTGTTCCAAGAGTAGTGGTGTCGCTAAAACTAGCAAGAGGACAAAAGAACTGCGCCTGCTGATACACCATGTGTCAACTGCCTTGTTTGTGTGTCTGTGTGTGTGTGTGATGGTGTGTATACATGCATTGCATCTGTGTGTATGTGTAAGTGTGTGTGCTCATGAGAGAGCACATGCATACTGTACTTATGTGTTAGCCACAGTGTGCACCAGGCTGGCATTTTCTCCTCTTTTTCTCTCACATACGCGTTTAGCATGGTTTTGTTCTCAAAATGAGGAACTGTATGAAAATAAGTGAGTTTGAATGATACATTTGTCTTGTCACAAAGAGAAATTATGGTTTAAAGGCTGTAAATTAAATATCAATAGATTTAATCACGTTTTTGACCAAGGAATTTTTGTTCAATGCTTATATGAGCTTTGTCTGCATCACGCTGCTTTGTACTGATGAAATGAAGCCCAGCTGCCGCAGACTTCCAGAGTTCAGTCCTGATTTAGTTTTTTGCCTTCGTAGCGAGTGCACATCAGTAAATCCAGTAAATCGCTGCAACTGCATATTTGTGTAAGCTATGTTACTTCATGGAAAACTGCTTGCCCAAGTGTTACTTTGTGTGTGTGTGTTGATGTTTCCAAGCTGGGTTGTATCATTAGGAAGTGATTCTCTCTAACAAGGGCTAAGAAGCTGTCAGGAGACATTCACAGGCAGGTTTCGCCATGGAGAGTGTGAGGAGTCTTATCAGGGTCTTAGCTGTTTTGCTGCGCCTGTTTATAAAGAGCCTGCTTTATTTGGAGTGAATGCATTCTAGCAAGGTCTCTACTGTTGCTGTGCGTTGATTAAAAGTGTTTTCACGATTACCCGTAGTGAGTCTATTCCAGCCTAACAGGGTTACTAGCAGTTTTAATGAAGGGGAAAAATCATTACATGTGAAAGGGGTTTGTCGGGGTCTTGTACCGTCTCTCCCTGTCTGCTTGTTGTGAGTGTGGCAGCTAACTTTGCCACCATGGGCTCAGGTTTTACTTAATACCTATTTTCTAATTTGTTTGCTCAGCTGATGGTTTTTATTTTGTCAAAATGGAAAAGAAGAACTATGTCAGATTATTTGAATCTGTTATTGGTATTTCAGCAGTTTATAACACTTCTCCCCATCTCTTAAAACTTCTCCTATTCTGAATCTGTAGGAAATTCAATAAACCCTAAAGAAAATGATATATCTGTATTTTTGTCTCTGTGTCTTTGAGTGTTGTTCTGCATCTCTCTTCCACTTCTTCAGTTTCAGTTGCCGGCTCACTGATGTAGTTTTTTGTTTTTTTGGTTGTTGTTTTTTTTTTTCTTTGCTCTGCCCCTTTTGTTGGCTGTGGTCAGATTTTGCATTTGCTGGTGTGAGTGAATTTCTCACAGCTTCTCGTGAATGTGTTTTTTGAAAGTCCTATTCAACATTTGGTGCAACTATAATCGGCACTAAGCCACTACGCTCATGCAGACGTGTCTGTGGATTCACACATTCAGGCCTTCAGAAGTGTTGCACTATCTCCTTTTAATTTTGATTTTTTTTTATTTATTTTTTTTAGTCCAAGTAGCCAGTAGAGAAATGTTGAAGTTGGTTAAAGGAATTCTGAGTGGAGCCATAATCACTGTATTTTACTGGTTCATCCAGGAAGATTTAATTATAAAGACAGCATGATAACTATGATCTTCCTGTAACTATAGTAGATGAAGGCAGTAATTCAAAAATATTAAGAGTAATCGATATTGTATTTTATTTTCCCAGATAGTTTTCATGATTTCCAGAAAGGTCATAAAAAATATCAAATAGATGTTTTGGTAAATACACAAAATAATTCAAATATTACAAATGATCAATAAAAAAAAAATATGTCTCCAGTGGATTAAATATTAATCATAAATTACACTGTATGTCAATATATTTTAAACTGGTTGTTAGACGAAATAAAGAGTTTCCATAGTGTGCTTTAGCACCGTTACTCTCACGTCTTCTTTTTATTTTGTTTAGACTAAAGGAGAGCCTGTTTTCTTAAATTTAAGCCCTATTTAAGACTTGTAGCTGAGAACGTGTGTTCTGTCCCTGGGCACATTTAGTCCAACTGTTATCAAATCAAACAATTACATCTCTGGCTCTGCAGCAGAAAATTACATTTTGACACGATGGTGAATCTTTGATTAATATATTGTAACATCTGACTCGTTGCTCCATCATTCTCTGTTGGGGCCAATAGATAATAAATGGATGACTTGTGAAGCTATAATGAAGTGACCGTCTTGTTATTGACAGGGGAGCCTCTGGTGCTTTAGTGCAAAGTAGAGCTTCCAATGGAGGCCCTCCGGTGCACAGATTATTACACTGGCCGTTAAAATGAGCTAATGTTCTCCTGCCAGTGCTCCTCTCCAAAGGGACAGATGCTGAATTCCCTCCTCACAGCTGCAACACAGAGGTGTAAATTAAAGCCAAAACAAAGTAAAGAAACAAATCTCCAATCCAAGACCAGGCTACAGTATTTTCATGATTAAAATATGGGATTTCCTCTGTTTTGGGGTGAAAGTGATGTTTGTGTGAGGCTTTTGTTACCGTGTTATGTATGCCAAGTGACACTTGTGCAGCTTTTGTTCTGAACTCTATGTTTGTATTGGACACATGCATCATAATTTTTAGAATACAATGATACAATTTCCACTCGAAAAATGAAAATGATCCTGGTCATTTTGTTGTTGTTGTTGTTGTTGTTGCTTGTTATGAAAGTTTTATTATGAGATCTATAAGTTGTGTGTTGTTGTGTTGCACATGACTAGGATGCGTATACAGGCGTGAGCAGATTCCACAAGCAAAAGGAGAATTTATAGCTCTTATTTATTTTACAGTCATGAGGTGGCATCGCTTCCCCCAGGTACTTATTAGCAATAAGAGGGGATGTCTGATTTGACAGGACTGTGGCAGGTGTAAATTTCACACACACAATTCAACTCCACACATTAATCCAATTAATTTTAACATGCTCTCCTCTCTAACTGTTTGCCAGCTGAACTGAATCAGAGAAGCTTGGTATTTCATGAAGCAAAGTATTTTCTTTCAGCCAAGTTAAATTAAAAATTATATTTTGAAAGAAAATGTACTCATAACATGAAAATAGCAATAGCACATAAATTAATGCGCCAAAACCAGAACATTTAACTGTTAAAGAGAGATAATATATATATTTTTAAAAATCCCTCAGCAAACATGCAGGCATCTTTGGAGGTGGAGAGTTGGGGGTTAAGGGGATAACGGTGAAAAAATATTCCACTTTGAGAATGTGCAAGATCTCATGCAGTTGCCTCTCTCTCACTCTATCCCTCCTCTCTGTTGGCGCTAAATCACACGTTAGTACAGCCAGTGGATGTGTTGACAGTTTTACAAACAGAAATGTAAAACGCCATACTCAAGGGGCTCTGAGAGATAAGGGCGAAACTGAACAGGGCAGGAAACAGAACAAGCACGGCCCAGCGAAGAAGAGAACGCCACGTTAAAATAACTCCACTAGGTTATTTTAATTACATTGGGCAGACCCCATGGTCAGCTATAGTCACAAGTGGTGTAACTAAGAAGAGGAAGTATTGGTGCTTGATAACACTTGGCTTTCCTCTGCCTCGTTGCCTGTGCAGAGACGATGGGAAGAGTGAATAGTATAAGAAATGGTAGAATCGTAGCTAACATAACTTCTGGTCCATTTGAGCTGTGCAGTGAAAGGTTTTTCATCTCACTTTGTCAAAATATATGATTCAAACGCAAATGACAGTTTCTCTATATTGACTCCCTGCTGACTGAAAGCCACTTTGAATAACGCTGACCACCGGAAGTGAGAGACGTTCCCAATCCATCGTCTTAGTCTTCTGAGCACAGAATAAAGAGGGGAGGGGACAGGTGGACACAGAGGTGGTCTTAGGGGAATGTGGGCAGGGTGGACAGGATGCCAGATCAAGACGAACATACATGACATTGTTGAACTGGTCAAAAACGTCTTTTTTCTTTTCACACACCTCCAATTTTATTGTTTGCTCTGCTTACAAACACATTAAAGCCTCTTATAACAAAGAGCTTGTGATCACTTTGAGCAACAAACTGTAATTTTCTGGCAATGAAGGGCCATGTGAAATGGATTAGAGGACAGGAAGATTTGTTTTCATGGAAGACGGGCAAAGAAGACTCGTGAATCAACCAGGGACCACGTATTTTTGTACATAACACGGTGGACGCGTTTTGTGCATGTATTTGTATGAAGTGTCATATCTACAATATACATCAGGGAGTTCGCTTGTGGCTGAATGAACAATTTTTTTTTTCTTTTTTCTTTTTTCTTTTTTGTCAGATGGAGTGAGGTTGGCTTGAAGACAACAATTGGCCCCAACTTGTCCGGGTGCTGGTAGGACACAGGCCTTGCCTCTCTGAAAGTGACAAAACTGCCAGAGGCAAAACTGGCCCTGCACAATGATCAATTCGGCAGACAGGATTGTATTATAAGGGGAGGGCAGGCTTTAAAGAAGGGGGATTGGATGGAGTTGGTATAGTACAAGGCCCCCTACTGCTTTAATTACTGATGTGTGCGTCTCCCCATTAACAGCACACCTATGGTCCACTGGCCACTCTGCGCCTGCACAAAGCTAGAGAGGAGAAAGAACATTCTGCAGAGAAGCAGAGAGAGAAAAAGCAGGGAGACACACAAACTGGGGTGCTCATTAGCGAATGGTAATCAGCGGTCGAGAGGTTGGGCAATCACCTCACAAAACGCCACATGTCAATTTGTCCCCTTCCATTCATGAGCCCACTTTCATTTTACCCCGCTCCCTCATGTTCCCTTGTTGAGGAGAATTGGATGCAGCGCCATGGGGGGAAACACTCGAAGGGAAACGTAAACACGGGCCTGGAGTGGGGACTCCTACTTCGTCAACAAGGGGGGGACCACAGTCCTCAGCTGTGGCCCCTTGGCTCCTTGTCATCAGTGTCTGTCGTTATGAGACATCTGCCTGACACAGCTCACTTCGACCACTCGGACGAATATATTTTTCATCTTTGAATGCTGCACATTTACCCTTTCTCTGCCTGTGTCATTAGCAACTGTGCCCTTAAACTGTATCTGAGTCACAGTGTGACTCTGACCCAACTCCAGTCTGCTGTTTCATACTCACTGCGTTGAATAATAACAGCAAGTGATTTTACAATCAACATACATCTTTGTTCTGTTTAAACTGATGTCCACTGTTCCCTTTTCATTTCCAAAACCATAATATTCACCCAAACCTCGCCTAAATCAACAGTTTGATATTTTGGAAATATGCTTCTTGCAGAGATAAGGGCAGATGGGTTTCACTCCCATAGCTCATATGATGTCTGTCTTAATTTAGTATCATGTGTGGAAGCAGGGGGAAACTACCAGTCAGCGTCAAATATCAAGTTGTGGTTTTCTAGGAAGTCACCAAAAAAGATGTTGTTTATTGAATTAATTACTGAGTTCCATGATTTATTCATTTTTTACCTCTTCAGTGTGGGATAACTGTGCCCTTGGATTTACACCTCTGTTATCAATACACTATGTGACATAAGGCAAATGTGAAGCTATTTGAATTAGATCTTTTTCAGTTTTATTGAGTAGCTCCTTGCAGATCTGCTTCAGCTGGAGTTGTAATGTGATGGGGAGAAAGTTAAACGAGAATGCTGTGGCAGCATTAATGGACATGCCCTCCAGCTGTGCAGGTGCATGTAACAGCAGCCCTGTATTCCTAACCCATCACAATGTGACAAAACACTGTAGCCGGTATGGTCCAGTGGGCAGCGAGAGAATATGTAATGCGCCAAAACCAATTTCACTCCAACTGAAATTGGGAAGGACAGGCTTATGTGCTCACATTCAAAACTTAAATCAGATCTCCTCTCATTCAAGTGGAATCAATGCGACCCTCCATCTTACTTTGAAATGAGACCTAGTCGTCCTTGTGGATTATAGGTGGCTGATCACGGGACAACAGCACGGATGGATATCTCTAGAGATCCACCTCCATCCGTGCTTCTGATCGCCATCTACCTACCAGCCGACTACTCAATCTGTCCGTCTCCCCCATCTAGCCCTCACTCTCCTTTTCTGTATTTGCATGAGATCTAGAGGTGTAGATTGAAGTAAGATAATCCATATTTTAATCAGAAGCACCATTTCAAATAAAACCTCAAAGCCTTTGCATACAATCTCAAACAAGGTTTGCATACTGCAAAAAAGGGAGGCAGCGGCTTCCCCGGTGCTGCAGTAACACACTCCACTATACAGCTGAATCAAGTGTTACAAAAACCATCAATACATGTTGGATAAATATCTGCAAAAAAAAGGATGCTTCCAATGAATGTGGTTGGAAAAAAAAGTCACATAAATAAAAGCAGAGCGGGGCTTTGATGTGCTTAACTATTCCACATCCTTTGCACCTCCATTTTCTCATCATGGCAGCTTCAACAAGGTTTAATTGGTACGGAAAAAGAAGTGGTGAAACATGACAGAAACAACTCAAGCCCAGCTATTTAGACCCTTTATTACTGTATTCTGTCCTTCAACCAATTATCGCCAATCTAATGCTCTGCAGCCCCCTACCAACTTCCTCCCTCATGATTTCAGCTTCATGCAGCTGCAGAGAGGCAGCTATGGGTCGATAAACACAACGTGTAATCCAGGGTGGTGCAAATTAAGCTTCCATAGGAACTTCTTTATGTCTATATTTCCCCAGGTGCTACATAATATCAAATAAACAAGAAGCACTGTCCTTTAATTGTGATTTTATCAAGTGTACTTTAATTTGTTTACCCTCCATCAAATTGATCTATGAAACTCAATTAAAAATTATGTCATCTTTTGTTAAGAGATCCAACTCAGTCTTTGTCTGTGACAGCATTTCTGTGTGTGCTTTCTTTGCACATAGCCAGGAAATGTCACCTTGCAAAGAAAATTCACAGCTCAAGCTGTGTGTGTTTGCCACATAACACAAAATGACTGGACCTCCAAAGAAGCAGATAAAAAGATGAGAAGTTACATCTGCATAGACAGATTACTGTTTCACCCGATCGAAAAAGACAAAACAAACTCATTTTATTTCAGTTGATGCACAACTAAACAAAGTCAGTCTCGAGGGTGCAGAAATACTCCCCTGAGGTGAAAACAGGGTGAGTGTGCAGGTAAATCTCAACTCCACGACTGCAATAATACAGCACTGTTACACTTCCTGCAAGAATTCATGCATGGCCCACTCATTTGGCATGGCCTTCCCATGGACCAGCTTGTTGTCTGGGCCGTTGTTAGCCCAGGAGGCTGGCCTGAGCCCTGAGGGCTTGGTCAGCGTTTAGGGTGTTTTGCAGGGTGGGGAGGAGAGGGAGGGATGGGTGAAGGGGGAGGCTATGTAGATGGGTGCAGGCCAAGCCTGGGCAGGGCTCAATGCCAGGGTCTCAGTGGGACATCCTCCTTTCTGGGAGCCTGCTCAGCCCCCTCCTGGGGCCCCAGCAGGGTGCAGGGATACATGGTCAGTGCAAGACAGGTCCATCTGCCCCACTACCTCTGCCCTGCTCATGCCAGCACCCTCCTATCACCTGCTCCATCGGCACCTTATGGAAATGACCTACTGCTGCCTGACCTAGCTGACACGCATGGCTCACCTTCAGCATATGCCACCGCGGCACCTGTGTCTTCTGTTCAAGGGTTTATGAATGGCTAATGCCAGGACTCGTCTGTTCCTCTTTTTCTCCTGCAAGCCACAGTTAAACCATTTGCTATTTTGAGACAGCAGAAGGTGATACTTGTTCACATCAGCTTTGAGGGCTGACGTTCAATTTTTTTCTCTTGCAGCTCTGTAACACATGAGAAATGCCTTTGCACATGTTTTAGTGTTTTGTGGTTGCTGAGACATTGACAGCAGTGCATGTACAAGAAGGCAGATGCATATATACTACAGATTTATGTGTGACTCTGATATCCTCTGCAGTTAGAGTGGAGACAGCTTCTTGTGCATCCTTCATAGCTTCTCTTTAAAAGTGTTGTTTCTGCATACTGTAGATGCAGGCTGTTGGCCAGAGTCATACAGAGCAGGGTTCCTCATGTGACTGCGGTGCTATTTCACTGTGAGCCCTCGGAAATTTACAGCATTAAAAAAAACCCACCAGTCTCACGAACACAAGAAAATGTGGAGTTGAATTCTAAAAATAAGAAATCCTGTATTCGAAAAGCTAACACCTTTTTCAGAAAAAGCTCTGGTGTGAAAAAGAGAACAGTACTTTCAAGGGCTAAAAAAGTTCTGAGTTGTAAGACATTTGCAGCAGCACCACCAGGATAGACATGTAGCCTTAGTCATTTTTTAAATTCTGCCTTTAAATTATCAAGCAGAAACTCTTTTTATTTTAAATATCTCATTCTAAATATTGTTGTTGGTATAATAATAACAGTTCTGTTGAAGCCACAAAATCACTGGTATATGGGGCCAGAATTAGGAATTTATACATTTATCAAGCTAGTATCTCAAAGTGTTTCGCTTTTCAATTAGTCTGGTAAGCAGATGTTTTGCTTTTATACCACATAGTCGTCGTCACATTTTAATCAGCTTGATTAAGAGTTTGATTAAGATATTTTGCTTTTGCAATACTCAGTCTTCTCAATTGTGAAAATAGGAAAGTGCATCTGACACAAGATTCAGGAAACTTTTCCTGTGGTCTTTTTACACAAACCAATAATATAATCAGATGGGAAATTAAAGCTCAACAGGAATTAATAAGTTCCCCTAAATCACCTCCTGATATATCGACATTTCCTATCATAAATTCAAATTTCTCCCCCTTCTGCAGTGGGAAGGTGAACGAGGATTTGATCGTAATAACAAGAGAACTCATTTAAAACACAAACAAAATGAGGTTGTTTTCTTTGCCTCAACAAATGGGACAGGCGGTGTGGTCTATTGTGCTGTGGTGGCTGCGACCAGGCTGAATGTGGTGAATAGGGGGCTGCCGTGCCCTCTGTGTAGCCCCAGCTGTCTCTGACTGAGGACGGAGGAGGGGGAACGGCGAGGTTGTGAAGAAGTTCAGGAGGCCTGTAGATTTACAAGACAACTGAACAGACTGCCGTGTTAGTCATCATAACTAACCAACCAACCAGCCAAGCGGCGGGCTGCTGCATTAAGACCGAGCTCCTCAGCTCAGAGCAAGCTAATTAATGCAGCCAAATTAGATCAGCCGTACGGGCCCAGGCCAGGGCCACGTTGCTAAATAGCTTCCTTCAGCACAGGTCTGTGTGGTGTAATTACCACCAGGCTGCTCCACAATGCTGCCTTTATGTCCCACTGAAAGTGATTTCATGTCCCTCAATCCCCCATTAACAGCATGTTTTTCAAATGTGATGAGAGAAGTCTGTCACTGGTTATCATGTGTGTTTGCAGGAGAGAGTGCCAGTTTGTTCTGAATATAATGGACAGCCTGGTGAATGTGCTGAAGTGAGCACATGTTAAATCAATACAATGAACCTGAGGCTGCCACCTACAAACAAGTGATGACATTAACTGAGTTAAACCTGCAGCGCTGATAACACCAACTTGTATCTTGCTTTTAGTGTGGTGACTAAAACTCAGTGTGTTACTAAGACCAACAAGTAAATAAAGGAATGAAGGGATATTCTTGTAGTAACACATGTAACACTTCCTCCTCATTGTAAATTAATTAATGAGCATGCTGCTATACATACGATGGTGCTCATCACTTGACAGCAAATCCCCAGATCTTTGCAGTTCATATATTTGACAGCCTGCTGCAGTCATTCTGGGTTTTGGCTTGGTTTTGTACAAGTTGGGTACATATTCCCCCATATAGGTGTGATAACTGTGATGAGAAAAAGAGCCTATGACAACTTCCTGTGTCTGTTTGGGTTTTAGAGCATCTGCCAATATGTAGATCAGCAACAATTATGTCAAACTGTGACAAACCCAACTGGTCTCTCTGAATGATATTGTGGACCATTATGGTAAAGTTGTTTTTAATTTATACCAAGTTATTTAGGGTTAATTCCATGTTTTGACGGCAAGTAATGCAAAGGAGCAAACATTGCCTGTGCTTGTTTTTCTTTTTGATTTATTTAAGCTTTGATTGATAGATCCTCCAGTCACACTCAGATTGAGGTGTCTGTGACACTTTATTTCTCTTCTCCATCTTCTGCAAGGATAGCTCCTCATATGCTGGTGGGACACTTTGAATATTTGACAACTGTGAAGAATTCAGAATTCACTTTTATTTCCTTCTTTTCTCTCTTACTTTTTTGATTACAATATTCAGTTATGTCATGTAGAAATTACACTAATGGGTTTCACCTGAATTACAAATGATCAATACATTGCAGTGTGTTGGCTTGTCTCCATTTTTCTCTCATCCATATGCTGTGGCTGTCTACCACTGTCATCCCTTAATTCCAGTCAGCATGAATATAGACACCAACAAGCATTTGGTGTGTAATGTAGCAGAAGCATCTCGCTGGTGACCACTATAGTGCCACCCTGACACTGTCAAAGGTGCCACGTTTAGCCCCAGGCACTACTGCTCAATCACCACCTGGTTCACAGGGGCCAGCACACCAGCAGGGTCCACTAATGCTTTTCAAACCCTCCACCCCTCCATGTCTCCCCCCTCCGTGACAGAACGGGTGAAATCCACATGTCCCTCCAGCCCAGGCCTTCCGTGGATGGAGCTTGTCCACCGGCACGAAGGGAGAGAGAGGATGGGGTCCCTTAACAGCTCTCTGCTCAGAACGGAGCGTTTCAAGAATGAAGACTTATCACTTGCTACTGGATCTATGTTGGCCCATGTGTAGTATCACTGTGGGGGGGGGTCAGAAGACATATGCTTGAATATTTGCCAAAAAAAAAAAAAAAAACCAACCCAAAAAACTAAAATAAAAAAAATGGCATATTTGTTTTTGAGTGTCGTTAAAACAGTATACAAGTGTTGCCATGTGTATTATCATTATCATCTAGTGCTCAACATAAAATATCATTGGGAGAATATGTATTCCAGTGAGTTGGGGGAGAAAGATAAAAGCATTTCTTTTCTTTTTTTTCAATAAAAAGCGAAAAAGGAAAAATCTACTGTAAAGAAAGGATGTCGGATCCGAATAAAAAAAGTGCAAATATAGAGTGGAGAAGCGTCACAGAGCCATATAGATCAGATCCAGTATTAACAGGTCCGGCTAGATGGGAGGTGAGAATCCAGGGTCAGGGTCTGACACGACTCCCTGACTCCTAATTTAGAGATTCTCATTTTCAGTTCCTGAACCGAGGGCAAGAAATCGTACCTGTGAGAAACCTTCAGGCAGAACAGGGAGAGGTGTGGAAGAATCTGTTTCTGTCAGAGACCGGGCTGCTTGACTGCTTGTCTTTGTTCTGTCTGTATGTCGACAGCGTCACAGCTCAGAGTTGTACATGTCCTTGGAAAACTTGTGCTTGAACTATTGCGCTTATATGTTTTTTTGCATGACCTCGTGTCTCATCCCAAAACACTGAAATGACCACATTACTCTGCTGTGAAAACGTAATCAGTAAGGTCTGGATCAGATTGTGGTTTTGAAATTGAAAAGTATACATGTGATTTACTTTGTCATGAGGGACCAAAGGGCTTGGGGATGAGTGCAACACATATGGCAGGGAAATCAGAAAGTGTTGAAGTGGTTTCATGGGGTTTGTTGAGAGTAAAAATACCATAAATAAAAAGATTGTGGGTACAATTTCTAAAAGATTAATGCAACTAAAACATTCAAAATATGATATGTCACAGTATGTACCCCCATACTGATTATACATCGTTTTTATATGCATTTGGATGCATGTATGAGCTCAGTTTATGCTCCATTATAATTTATTAACTGCCTTTTTGGGAGCTGGTCTGCAACAGCAGGCCCAGCTCTGTAAACTTGAATGTTACTTTGTTGCTCTATTGGTTGGCCAGTTGGTGTTGGTATTTCACTTTTGGTCGCTGCTCTTTCAAAATAATTTTGAGCAACCAAGCAGCATTGGGAATTTGCTGCCTTTGTACCAAGATTTGTAGCCACTTCACTAAATGAATCCACAGTCAATCAGTAAACACCATCTCTTTTGCCAGACAATGTCCTAAATGTGTCATGAAGATATTATTATTGTAACTTTTGTGTCTATCGCTGAAATTGTGCTACCTAAAGTGAAAACATAAAGTAAAGCTCTTTGCTGTGAAGGGGTTAGCACAGTCATGCTGTCATCATCAAACTGAGTTGTCACTGGACACAATCTCTCTCTTTCTCTCTCACACACACAAACACATTTTGTCACATTCACAATTTCATCAGAACGTCATGATAAGCTGCATGTCATGACACACTGGGACACACATGCTCCACCGCCCCCTCTTTCTGACGAACTCCCTCCACACAGCCCGCCTCAGCATCCTGAGCCTCTGAAACTGTTGGCTCATGACTTAAGTGATGAGCTGACCTTTTTCTGGCACAGCCAAGCTTTGCTTCAGGATGCTCTGAAAGCCCCTTTTTCACACACAAACATATGCAGCCACATGAATGGTCACAATTTATATCATTATTTAGTGTAGCTGAGCTGATAACAGGATGTCTGTAGCTGCCTGTTATGTAAAATGCATTCAAAGCTGCATCTTCAACAGTCTGATTTGGAAACAAGCCACTTCAGTACATATGATCGATATTTAAAGTGATCATGAACAGAAGGTCAGATCAAGAATGGGCATGTTGTTCTTCCCACATTGTTAGCAAGATATAATAATCACAATGAGCATAAAAGACATATGTTGGCTGGACAGATAGGACAAATAAAATATTACCAATCTAATTAGCGCTACATGTGAACACACCCGGATGTGATGTAACAATGGATGATCGCTGCTGCAGTGGTTGTGGACAAAGCATGTTGTTAGCCCTGCTTGGGGTGTAAGCAGTATTATTAGCCTGGGAGCAGTCACTCATCTGTGTGACTTTGCTTATTTACATGATTGCGATCGGGGCAATCCTTTAATATGTTCTCTTGTTTTGATTTGCGTCAGTGCACTTAACTGACTTTTGTTTTCATTGTCTCAAGTCATTACCAAGAATTAGTCCGTAAAGTTAAGTTTCATGAATCTCCACTGCCTCAGTACATTCGTCCTGTTTGCCTCAGTTTAAATAGCATCAGCACATATATTTTTTCCCCTATTTTGTTCTTCCCATGCTGCATCTTAAAACCGGGACTTATTGTCTGTCAGCAGGCGTCGGGGGATTTGGTTTGTCTTACGCTTTGAGAAGGCCTTCCTCCCTGTTAGCCCCCTCGCTCTGCAGAGCTGCTGGGTTCACTGAAGCAAGGAGACGACATCTTCCCTTTCCACAGAGAGTACCATGTCTCTCTCCAAAATCTTGTAGAGAAGTCACAGTGCAGACACACGCACACACACACGCACCAGTCCCTAGCTACACACCCCATGACCCCTCCAAGTCCTGCTCCATGTCCTCCTCGCCGCCCCTCCCCACCCTGCGCCCTCTGAAGAGAGCCGTCATATTGAACGGGAGCTTGAAACCATGCTTGTATTGTCTAAGGACTCACCGGCACTTACCTCCACTTGAACATTTAGTGCTGTCTTGCTGAGCCTGGACAGAAAATAGCACTATAGGGTCGCTGATGAATTGCTATTTGTGGACGTGGTATAAACACACTGCTTTGTACAAATTATCCCTCCAATCTGTGGTGATGGAGCCGAGATTTTTTTTATCTTCTGAGCAAATCTTGTTTATGTTTTGATTTGTAATAACATATTGCAGATTAATTCAACATTTGTCATATACGTGTGTGTAGGATGTAATTTTTAAAGTCACAATCAGTTCTTTAAGTGATTTATAAAACCGTCAATGGAATGATGTGATGCATGTGATGTATTTTTAACAGAGGTGCTCAGTGTAGACAGCAACTTATGCTATTTTTACTTTATGTGTGTCACAATTCTATTAAATCTGATGATTTACTGTTCTTAAAATGGAAATCAGCATCTTTCTTGTTTTCCTCTTGTTGTGTGTGAGTTCCCAAAGAGGGAACTTGAGCACAAATGTGCAAATTATCAGCTGGCATTTTCATCCAGGACAGATACGTTGTGGGTTGAAATCTAAACAGTACCGGCAGAAGTTAAGTTTTTGTTCAACAAAAATCTGAAAATGAAATTCATATCTGGGCTAATAGCCTATGTGTGTGAGAGACGCCCTAAACAGCTGCCACTGTGCATGTGTGTGTGTTTTCTGCATGTGTGCGTACACATGTGGGTGTCTGTGCATTTTAATAATAAGGTGTTGACTCTGTCCTCTCAGGCTTACCTGTGGGGATTCATAATGGTGTGTGTCTGGACAACAGTCCATGCACATGTGTGTGTGTTTTTGTGCACGTCACTTTGGGAAACACATATCTGTGCACCACGGTGCAACACCTGCCAGAGGCTGAGGCTGTTTATGACAGAGGCTATGTGGGTTGGAGAGAACATGGTGGACCTGGCCAGTGCCTTATGCACACGTAGACACACACACACACACACACACACACACGTGCATGTACATACAAACAGGTTCCTAAGAAAATTGGATGATTTTCATCACAACAATTCATAATGTATAAACACAAAATCCAGGCAATCACTTCTAAATGGCCAGAAATCACACTTGGACAGGAACTATGGAAAAACCCTCCTCCCTCTCTCACTACACACACACACACACACACACACACAGACATGTGGGTAAATGTAATAACCACAGGGCCAGTGTGATCTGTGTGTCTCTCCCTAGGTCTTGCTGGCTGTGCAGGTCCCCAGCAGCTCCCATATTACAGCAGTAGGCAGGGGAGCCTGGCAGAGCCACTGGCCTACAAAGTTCAATATAAACGAACAGTGGGATCTCCCAGGGACCTGGCAGGAAAAAGCTTAGCAAAGTTAAAGCCTCACCAGCCTGCCCTGGCTGCCCATGCCAGTGGAACAACACACACATATGGGCATACAAGTCTGCACACACTCACAACACAGTTGTACACACACTGACAAACCACCTATTTGCCATGCCATTGTTTGGTACTTTATCAATAGGCCAGGGATTTTTTTAGGGCTCGGACTTTGTTTCATTTGTACATTTGTGCAATTAAACTTATGATTTGATGAGAAAAGCCACCATTAGTAAGAGACAATATGATTCAACATTAGATATATATTCAGATTGAAATCGAATCAGAGCCACCAGCAGAGCAGAACATTTTCATTCCAGGGTTACAGCCACATTAAAATGTGATCAGTATAACTTGGTGGGATTGTGAATTACAAGCATTGTTGACCTTGTTGTCTTTGAATGCAGTTAAACTCAAAATTTTATAGCTACGACAGCATTTAATGTTCCTCACTCATATGTATGTTAATGTTCGTGTCATATGTGTTGTCAGCACAGACTGTGAATGAAGATGTGACATCACCATTAAGTTCCTGCAGAGAGGTTTTGAAGCTCAGAGTAGACCAGTCCATGATGGCCATCTTGCTCGTCCCTAATTTCACAGAACTCCCACCTACTACAAATTAACACAATGAGGGGAGAGGCTGGTTTGTGATAAGCTCCCTCAGCTGTCATTCAAACTGGCCCCACCCTCAATAATGCACAATCAGTTATGTAAAGAATCACTGCCTGTACGTTTTTTGTGCCTGTAAAGTTTGACCTTTTCACAGAGACTGTGGGAATTGACTCGTCTTTAGAGCCAGCTCAAGAGTCCATTTGAAGGACTCACATGTTGGTTTTATTCTTCAGCCCTGGAGGTTTGAAATGCTGGTGTGGACAGAGTTTTCAAATGTTTTTAAAAACATATTTTGAACATGATTCAATATTAAAATCTGTTTCTCTTTTCTGCTAAAACTGCACTTCAGAATGCTGAAAAAAAAAAATATGTGTAGAATTTATGAGGAGAAATCATTTCCTTTGCTGGCTGACTCTCCTGTTAAAAGACAGTGAAACAAATGAAACCTCCTCCTCCTCTGCTCTCCATGTGCTATAAGCCTTCTCTCTGTCTGCTTTGCAGGGTTGCTCCCCTCTTCAGATGGCTGTGGATGCAATAATGACCCAACAGATGGGTTTATTAGAGGGTGGTTAAGGCAGCCAGCGGGTGGTTTGTTCAGGGGGAACCAAAAGGTGAAGCGCCAGGAGTTCTGGGTGAAAAGGAGACTGACAGGAAGCAAGTGACTCTGCCTCTCTCCTCAATTGTTGGTCCAATAGGCACAATCTCTTCCTCGTAATGAACTCAGCTTGTGAGTCTGGTGTGTAGTGGTCTGTGTGTATTTGTGTTTTTGTGTCACACCCACACATATGTGCACTCTTGCTTATGTAATGCATCCACACTTTTTTGCGTATTTGCATTTATACATTTTGGTACATATGTCCTCCCTGCTGATGCATGCGCAATGCTTTTGACGTGCAAATGAGATAGACCTGGCTTTGTTAGTTACCTGCGTGTTAATGCTAGTTCAAGATGTCATCTGTTTCTTTTTGCCTCTCCATTCATTGGGGCAGGTGTCGAGCATTGTGTCTCCAGCCCTAGGTGTCAAAAGAGGGGGTCTTCCTCGTTAGTACCCTAGAGTGTGTGTGTGTGTGTGTGTGTTCTGTTGGAGCAGGCCTCTCCTAAATCACAGGACAATATGGGCCACATCAGATTAGAAAGAGACCTCATTATTCTCATTGCACTTCTAGCTCTCTCCAACGCTTGTTAGCTTTCACCCCACAAAAGGGCTCAATAGAGTTGATTTAACATATAATGGTAAAAAGTGGGACATTACCTCAGACAGATATGGATATGATTCGGTCTTCAATGGGAAGAAATTAGTAAATTAGCCTCTCATTACCAAATTAAAAGATTTATCAGAGCTGCTGTTTGGATAGCTTGTAAATGAACATTAATGACAGTATCAAAGGGCATAAATTCAAAGATTTTCAACTAAATTTTTAAATTCCTCCCTGATATCCGTGCTCAGAAAAAGCAGTGACCTAAATTTTTCTAATAGATTTTCAAATACAGTCAAACAGATGATGCAGAAGAGGGAAGGAGAGTATTACGTTGTTAAAATGGTCCAATATGCACCAGAAATGCACATTTGTAGCATTGTAAGTGTAACCTGGCTGTTCAACATTAGAGTAGATTTACATGGGTAAGTATATTAGACATGCTGCACTACTGCATACATATTATGACATCCAGATCAATAATTTCATATTTTACTGTTGCTATTTCAGACTGTTTAAAAAATGACCCTGTCTTGGCTTGATTACTTCGAAAAACTTGTTTTGTTTTCTTCTCTATAAAGAACTTTGTTTTCAAAAGTGCTTTACAAAAGTAAAAAAAAAACAAAACATGATTACTATCCAGTATTTTATTCTTTAATTTTATTATTTATCTTCATTTGTTGATTCATTAAAATATTAAATCATGATCCCATCTCCAACAGTCAAAGGGAGTGTGTGCCCAGTGACACAGAGGAATCCCCCCAGAGGATAAAATACTGCTTAAAAACCACTCATCTGAGCTTTGTAAGGCACACGACACCTGAAGGGAGAAATCAAATGCTTGTTTGGGCCTGGTGGAGGGCTCTTCACGGTCTCTCACCTCCAAAACCTCAGGCCGGATGCTGGTGGGCCCCCTCTCCTGCATCCTCCTCCTTTCCCCCTCTTCAAAGGTCATCCAGTCCTGGCCACTGCCCCACTCCACCCCCAAAACCATGGAGCGGGAGAGAGAGAGGGGACCTGAGTGAAGGGTATGAACACTGAGTTTTTCGACCCTTTTTCTCTCAGGGGGTGTATCTATCTCCTTTGTTGTCTCACTCAAGCAATGTACACTACACCTTCACTCTTCGTCAATCATTGATGGAGACCATGTCCATGAAAAGGAAAAGGCTCTGGTTTAGGGGGATGACTAAACAGGGAATCCTAATCTAAATTTTCAGATCACATATGAAATGAATTAATCTCCGAAATTAATGTCATGTCAAACACAGAATAGACGAGAATAATTATTCAAGCGCTTATTATACATAAGCATTTCCATTTTATGCTACAATACACTCACTTGCCTTTCAGTATATATATTAGTATAATATAAATATTATGAATCCTCTTATATCTGACGGGTAGAATTAAAGACAAATTTTTACATGCAAAACATAAAATGAATGTACCAAAAATCTAATATAATCAATTGAAATGTGTAAATCAAACAACTGATTTTTATTTAAGACAAGAATTACAGTACTTCCTCTGCACACACATGCACACATGCATGATGCATCCAGAACAATACACCTTATGGGCACCCCTGCACAGACACAATTCACCCATGTCTGTAATCTTCCTAATCTGTCACCATGACCCAGGGTAATGCCATGTCACCACAAGTGTTTGGCTTCACTTTCAACTCAGCCATGTTGACACCCCACGTCTCCTCAGAAACTCTGCCTGACCCTGGCTGCAGCCCTCTGGCCCCCCTCCGGTGAAGCCGCAGCTCCTTCTGCCCTGTCTCAAGCAGCTACCATCGTCTCAGCAACAGCTTGGCCTGGAGCCGACACCGCGGTACACAGCAACCCTGATTCAGGTGGCGTAAATATAGCCCGACCTGACACTGAGTGGACGCTGCATGCACCTGAGATGTAAACAAACTTAAGCATGAAGGGGGGGGAAGGGGGTATCAGGCCCCCCAGCCTACAGCATCGCTCACAAAAGCTTACAATATCCACCCTTGACAAAAAACGATGCCAGAATCTCTCACACCTCACTTTTGCCTCTACTCTTTCTTTGCATGACATGCACGTTTGCACCAAGCACCAATTGGCATGACAGTGTGACCCCCAACCTTTCTCCTGCTTGTCCCCACATCCCATCCCCTCCAATCTCTCTACTTCTTTGGTTGGCCCCTTATCATCCGTGTCACCCCGCCCCCTTGACTCTCACCCACACCCCTGTTCTTCTCTGAATGACAATATCCTGGTAATGGTAGCCTTTGTTTTTCTTGGCCTGGGCCCCTGGATTTGTCAGGACGCATTTCCTGCCCGCAGACTGAGGGGGCTGCTGCTGCGTGGCAATCTGGGCTCACTTCTCAGGCAGCTAAACCCTTTGACACTGTGCTTTTTAATTAAAATTACATTATGATTAATCAGGCAGAAGGAGGGGCCCTCCCCCTCACTTGCACTCCCTCCACCTCCTCCTCCTCCTCTCTCCTCCTGCTCAGTTTCCAGGCAGGTTTGATTACAACCTGTGACGGACGTTCCTCACTGCCAAGCCGCTAAAGATGTGCTGGCAGATGCGGCGGCCTTGGCCAGCTTGTCAAGCCCCAGGGTTGCAGGGAGGCAGGGAGACGGGGACAGAGAGACAGAGGAAGGAAGTGAGAGGGGGAAAAAATAACAGAAGGAGCAGAGATAGAAAGAATATGGCAAAGAGAGTGTGAGCAAAGAAAGAGCAGGTAAGTGACAAGAGAGGGAAATTTGGAGAAAAAGAAGTCAGTAGTGATAACCGGAGACTTGAAATGCTCCAGACACTCCAGAGACTGTGACAAGACTGACAGCAGGCCGACAGGCAGAGCTGCTGGAAGGCTGTATTGATCGGGAGAGCTTTGCTCCGGGAACAGAGGAGGAGACAGGAGAGACGTGGAGCAAGAGATCATTTCTCCCTACAGCTGTACGAGCTGCAGCCCTAAAAGAGCCTATACTTAACTCCGGTGTCTCCACTGGTACTCTGGGCCCTTTATATCACAGGTGAAGTGCTGCAGGGTGGAACCTGGAACTGCGTGTAGATGTGCGCACTCACATGTTTGCTTACTCAGGCCGAAACAGTCATGTTAGAAATATGTACAGACATAGAAACAAAAGGCAAAGCCAATGAAGAGCATGTCAGTGGGACAACAGCAGGCACTTAGTGAAACCAGAAAAGTCACTTGGCACAGGGCATCTGGGCACTTTTGTGTTACATAAGTGAAGCTGCAGTATTTTATCATATTATCATAATTTTTAAGATTGTTTGACAGCGTGATTATCTGTAAAAAATATATTTCAAGAGTTTTCTTTTTGTTTTGTTTCTTTTCTCTCTGTGTGTGTATGTGGAGAGTGATTTATTAAAAGGAGCTGCTTTACACTCACTGGCTGTTATCATGGCTCATACACTGCCACGACCCTGCATGACGCACAGGAGCCGCGAAGGGAGAAATGTCATTTTTCAGCTGCGTCTTAAGGATTAAACATGTTTGACCGTGTGCGCTTAAGTGTGTAAGTGCAGGACGGTTTCAGGTTTTGGTATTTTGGTGTGTATTTGTGTCTATGCATTCTTATGTATGCGTATGTGTTTTAGGAAAAGGGTGGGTTGTGCTGGTAATGAGGGGGTAAGGCAGGCGTGACTACAGCATTAGCAAGCATGTTTCCATTGCACACAGAAAGTGTGTAATGCTCAGACAGGATCTGGAAAAAGGTCAGGGAGTGTGTACTTTGACTTCAAATTGCTGTGGAAATAATCAAAGAAAAATTGACACTTTCAATCTCTGACGGTCATGCTGAACCAAAGCAACAGCCCAAAGGATCTGAAACATGAGGCTCTGTCAATTATTATTCTTTTTATTCGTCTTTATAAAGAATTTTTTCACTTCAGAAGTGGAATGAGATGCTACACCACCCATGAAAGATAATATTTTGACAAATTAAAAATATGCCAGTTCTGAAGTTAATTAATTTCTGTTTTATATTACAATTAATTTTCATTTTCCTGTTTTGTGCCTGTCGCTGTGCATAGCTCTCACCCGTTCAGCCCCCCGAGCTGAAACAGGCCTGTATTCAGTGTCCTGCGGCCACATTGACAGGCAGTATTAAAAGCCAGTAGGTGGTCTTTCACTGTCACTGGGCAGAAGCCCCTCGTCACAGCACATTAATTACACACTCTCACCAGCTCAAACAAGCCTTGCCTGTTTATGCATGGAGATTGATCAAAAATAGTGGAGAGTGTGTGTGTGTGTGTGTGTGTGTGTCAGTGTGTGTGTTTAAATGCTGAATTTGCTCCCATTCTTGTGTTGCTGCAACTGATTTTTTAATTTTTTTTATTTTATTTTTTTGTGGTAACAAAGGGAAGTGAGCATGTCACTATTTTAAAATGTGAAAAAGAGCTACATCAACTTCAGTGGACCCTGTGATGATTCTCGATGAGTGGGCTGCGAGGAGTGTACAATCTGGTTGCATTTGCAATTTTTATTAACTGTGTAAACACCAGAGCTGTGGCTGTGATGAGGGAAATGTCAGTGAGTTTTGCTTTCAATCCATCCATGATGTCACTCCCTGCTCCATGTGCACATGTGTATACGCACAAACAGTAGTGTGTATGTGTGTGTGTGTATGCTTGCTTGTATGCTATGCTAATTTGAGCACACCGAATGCATGCAGGTGTGCCGATGCATGTGCGTATGCTTGGATTGTCAGGACCGTCGCCCGTTTCCCTGACCTGACCCAGCCGTGAACTCTGCTGCCCTCTCGATCCATACGTATCATTTACTCAACGCCCTCCCTGCCGTCTCGTCTAATGCATGGAGGCGTGAAACACCTCGTAATGCTCAATCACAGCAGGGCACAGCATGCTAGGAGACATCCAGAGTGACAGCACAGGGCCAAGGAGGCAGCCAGCAGAGGGGAGAAATGCCACATTGCCCTTAGGGAAAGGAGGAGAGGGAGGTGGTGGAAAGAAGGAGAAGGGTAAGGGCCTAGAGGGGTCTGGAGGATGGGGGACAGGAGTTTGAGGACAAGAAGGGGTAATGGTCGTCTAGGCTCAGTTTAGGTTAGTGCAAATACATTTGAGAAAGGAGTTGTTTTTTTGTTTTTTTGCTTTTTTCTCAATTTGTCTCCAAAAAGCTGAAAACTGAGTTCAGGTGGTATCATCTGTCTGACATCTGCTCAAAAATTAAACTGATTGAAGCCCTGAGTACTACATGACAACGAAGGGGTTTTGGGCTCTGACAAGAGGTCAGTGGTGTCACTCATGATGCCTGATCAGCTATAAAAAATGATCACACAGGAAGCCACCGATTGGTATGCAGAAGAGCTTAATCCTCACAACGCAATGTGAGCTTTCTAAAACTTCACCAGTATTTGTGAATTTATTCTGACTGGATATGAGATTTCTCAGTGAAAATCAGTCTCCTGTGGATGGACAGTCAAAATAGTGAGAGGTGAAGTGAAACGAACACGGCCCCAGTGTGGAAGAGGTCTGATGTGGACATCATGATGGTGAAGACGACACGATTTTCTTTCGCAGTGTGTATAATATTGCGTGAAAAACATTAAAGGAAAGAGAAGATGTGAAGGAGGAGGGAGAGAGAAAAAAAGATGGAGAGGGAGAGAGAGACGCAACAGACGGAAGTCACACTTGTGAAGTTGGAGGTGTGAAGGAAAAAGACGTGATCATGTTTAAAGGCAGCTTTTTGGACTGCTGTTTTAAAACCCTTCAATGTGCTGCTTAACTCTTTATTCTCTGAAACAGTGAACCTGTTTTTGATGCTTCACTAACAAAGTTTACTGAAAATGTTGAAAAATGCCATATGACAATGTAAATGTTAAAATACCTCAAATTTACAAATTTGGTATGAAGTTAATTCTTAAAAACTGACAATAACACCAGGCCTTTAACTTTCGGTTTTATATTTCTGAAGCTGTTAATAATGGGTACACACTAAACATGAGACACCTCAAACATCATCCGAGACACATTTTTCTGACTCACTGGCTGTTTCTCCACTTGTAAAACCCTGACTAGCTAGCATCTGAAGAATTTTACACATACATACATAAGCCTCAGAAAGTGTGAGACACTGATGTTGGCAGAGGGATCTATCTGATGCAATTGTGACTAAATCTACTTTTTGCTCAAAGTCAGCACAACATTTTTCAGAAATGTAAACAAGAGGAGAGATCTGCCTCGGCTCATATCAGCCTGGCAAAGCTCTCTTGTCCTTGTCCGTGCCCTGTGGACTCATGCCCAGGGCCCAGACCTCTCCCAGGCCAAGCTGCCCAATGGTCCAGTTAATCATATGCAGCGCCATGAGGAAGCTTATGCTGGCCTATGCCAGTTTATGCCTCCATAACTGCAGGGTGTCGAGGCCAGAACCACAGCATGAGGTGGGCCTGACAGACTGGCTTGGCATCAGAGGCCTTGGCTTGAAGTCGAAGATGAGCAGAGCCCTCAGAACCTGAGCTGGTACCCTTTACTGCCCCCTCTTTGTGATTCTCCCGGTGTCCAGGTCCTGCTGTTGGGTCGCTGACCCCACTGACTGTGTGGACAGAGACCCTGCTGACCAACACAAACATTGACATTACCGCCACTCAGCAGGGATATGAAAACTCTGAAGGGCAGTTTGTGGGTTAATGGAAGTCGTACATGTCACACGTCACTTCAGAAAATAACGGACACACCAGAATGACTTCCACCCCTCTCTACACCTCATACCTATTCTCTTTATAGTCTATTATGTCCCTTTAATTATTTTCTTCATCAATAATCATTCAATATATTTCAATGATACAGTTTCACTTAATACTAAGAGAGCCAGACTGAAGCAAAAGACATGCACGCACACACGGGCTTCCCGAAGAAATAACACACATGAACTTGACGTGATGCAGGTGAATTAAACGTGAAGTAAACCAACCAAATTAAGGAGTATTGAAATAACAGTGACTATTCATTCTATATGAATATCTGTGTGTACCAGAGTTAGCGGCTCTCTGATGCCTCTCTGACAGCAGTTCTTCTAGCTAAATACTAATGCCAGCATACTCAAGTTGTCAGAGTTGGGCCAAGTAGCTGCTCTAAAAGATCATTGAGTGACCTTGTGGCTTTGACTTTGTGACATCACAAAACACGTTGGAGGGGTGACTTTTTCAATGAGGAGACTGCCTGCCTACGACAGAAAGCATTTGCTATGTCCACACATGCTTGTGCATCATGTAGTTCAGCCCTGTGTCAACCGTCTATATGGACTTAAACTGATGCATGCATGACATGGTTCAAAGAAAAGCTGCGTCATAATTTGTTGCAGGTAGGTAGAAGCATGAGTGAGTTTCGTCTCTGTTCATGCACTTTGCATCAATGAGCCCCGCCACAACAGAGCAGTGTGGATTGACAGCGCGGTGGGGCTGGCCTCTGGCCGGCAGTGACCTTTGACAAGTCTCTGTCACTTCTCACCTCTGCAAGACGAGCTCTGTCATACCAACACACAGCAACCCCCCCCAATCCTACCGTCTCTTCAATTAAAAGCTAAATGGATGTTTTAACACTCTGCCACTTTGATCAAAGCAGCCTGATCTACCACCGTTGGATCTCTGAGAGTGAAGGAAGGAGGAGGAGGAGGAGGGGATATCTTACAGATTAGGAGGGGCCACTGACAATGTAATCATAGTGAGACGCTTTTTTTTTTCCTGTTTTCACACACAGTGGACCCAAAGGGGTGGTCCTGGTTAGGGCATCTAGCCGGAGAGCCTAGTCTCACCTCACTGACATGGAAGCCACCCTGGCTGTCACTTTACATCTCTGACGCCTTGAGAGGGAGACCATGACCAGCCTGACAGGGGCAGCAGAAGGTGAGGACCTAAAATGCTTGAGACACAGTTGGCTCAGAGCCAAACCCTAGTCTTCCTTCACCCCCCACCCCCCTTCTTCTTCTTTTCTTCCTCTTCCTGTTGACACTTCAGAGTGTCTCTGTAAACTTTTATACGTTATGATCTTTCTAACCTTTACATCTTAGGAATATAATGTGAAAGGATCCAAAAGACCTATTAGTTTCTATAAGAGCTGCTCAGCACTTAGTGACATTATGACAAGTGAGAGAAAACTTCACTGCATTTCAAAGATGCCTGCTTTAGAAGACAAATGCCACCAGAGCTAATTATTCCAACCAATTCTATTCAAATAGACCCTCTGTTTGGAACTGAACTAAATAATACTGTCCCTCAAGTGTTAAACCTGTAATCAGCGTACAAAATACTTGACTGGCAACATTATAAGAAATCAAATGGCACAAAAACAAAGAAAACTCTCTGACAGATGTGTCTGATGACTAATGTTTTGATACTGTGTGGGGGCTGCAAAGACAACGAGGGATTCCTCTTGCAAAACAATCTGAACGCTACAGCGACAGTTTCTGTGGTCTTTTGGTTAAGATGAGCGTTTATTTATGCCTGCTGGATCTGTCGTGTTTAAGGGTTGTTTCATTTCAGTATAATGTGAGCTGAAATAAATAAGAAATTACATTTATCAACATAATATGGAATAAAAAAACAGAACAAAATCATATAACTACCCCACTACCCTATAAAAACATTATCATAGAAGGTACCAAAAATATGGATGGATATTAGAATGTCAGATTCTTTTTATTGCTAAATGTATAAATCTTTTCTCAACATTTTTCGGTCTTTTAAAGTTCCACCGTTTTAAAAGAATAAAACTCAAAGTTAAGTCTTACTGACAAACAGTGACTTGTTTTCTGTATTTGACTCACTCATCTGTGAACAGAATTAATGGCCTGAGAAAAATGTGTGACTGTTGCTTCTCACATTAGAGGCCTCTTGAGATGTTTGAAACTTGAAGTTAAAATCAAAGCTGATATACTCTCCCTTTTCATTGCATTTCCATTTGATGTGTTTCTACTTTCTCCATTACTTTCATCAGAAATTAGTTTTTTTCCAGAAGAATTTTGATCAGCTCCATGAGAACCAAAGTTGTTTATTACCGTTGTGGTCTTGTAAAGTGAAGGCGGATAGGCCAACGGTATCCTGATAGTGGCCGCATTGTAAGAGCATGAAAACCACAGCACCACGCTCGAAAAGCGTGTGTTTACCCTTCACCTGCACCCACTATAGTTTCATATTTGCCAAATGAGAAACTACCACTTTGGCATCATCTATGGTGGATTTTTCCAGGTGTCTCAGCTGTGTCAAGCTTTTGATTTTTGGAGTTGAACTAATGGCGTAAACATACGATACGTTAAAGACGCAGCTTACAGATTTTTATTGTTCTTTTCTATCGTTCTTTTTCCACAGTTACTCATTTGTGAAAAAGAGAATTAACAGTGATTGACGGTCTTCCCCCCAAGTCCTCATGGGTGGATAGTAGTAGTAGTTGTACAAAATGCAGTTACACATAACTTTTCCCAGATGACTCATATCAGCATTTTCTATTCTGTTGCCTCTGTGGTGACATAGTTAAGTGGCAGGTGGTTAATTATTATGTTGAAATGCGAAATTCTCAGTTGGTGGAAGTCCAGACGGGAACCCAAATCAATCACGCTGTGCCTTTTGTGTACCGTGCAGCTGCATGGAAACGTTGCTCTTCTTCAGTTTACGCCTCTGCCACTAAAATTGAAAAATGAGATTTCAGATGACTAGTCTCCTGTCAGAAAACTGCCTGTCCATGTTCACTAGAGTGACGCCTGCAAGTGTTTTCCGATGTGATGTTGCTGCTGATATTATTTTTCTATGCGATTAATGAAGAAAAACTAAATAAATAAAGAACACAACTCTTTTCTGCTCTATCACTGTTCTCAGTCTGGTGTGGTGAGGCTTCACAAAAAACTTCATTATGGTTTTCGTTAAAGTAAGTGGACCTTCGTTGTCATGGTTACAGTAATTTTTTGAACATCAATAAATGACTAATGTTTTTCTGGTGATAAAAGAAGCTTCACTTACGCTCTAATAAAGTTGTACTGATGCAGCACAACCTTCTAATTTCCATCCATCCGTCCATCCGTCCGTTCATCCATCCAAACTTTGTTGCATTCATTCATTTGGCGCCCTTCCCTCCCTGATCCCATCATTCGGTGTTGCACAGTTGAACTTGTGCCCCCTGCCTTTTTGGTGACCTCCTCAGCAGAGTGCTGTGAACCCAACGCTGCCCCTCCTTGCATCCCCTCCTCCTCCTCTGCCTCCTCCCCCACTTGTTCCAGCTCTTTCTGTGCGGCAGACTGCAGATCCCGCCTGGCCGCCCCTTGCCGTCTCACAGAAGTGCGAAAATAAGATGGCATTGGATCTATTAACACATTGGGCTGAGTGTTAGTGAGGGGGGCCCCAGACGAGACCACTCTCCCAAGGTCCACTGACCGCCATTCTGGCCCTGTGCTGGCCAGGGGCAAGGTGGAAGGTGGTGGAGGTGGGGGTGGAGGGGTTGTGCCGTCTATAGGCAATTAGAGGCTATCTAAGAGCCAAAGGAGATTGAGCAGTGGAGCTTGAGTGTTCTGTAAGAGGCATGCTGACACTTGTCCACTTGAAATTACACCTGTTCATAAACAGCATGTCCAAAGACGGATTGATTGGACCAGGGATCAATAGTTACATGTCAGGACTTGTATGGTCTGACAAAACAGGTTCTCACTCACCAACAACCCTGAAAAATGAGAATGTGATGTTAAAATAAACAAAGAAGACAAAAAACAAAAAAACTGTTTGATATTTGTGATAATTTCCTGGGTGCTTTGAGAAAAGTTCTGAATGGGGGTGTGTCAAAGTGCATTTCCTCATCCAAATGTACACACTTGCATGTGTGTGTGTGTGTGTGTATAGTGTCCATTCATGCATGTGCAAAATTGTCCCAATCAGTCAGCATATTTTCTATTCATGAAGGTAAAACATAAACTGCCATATAAACTGCCATTTCTCAGATAACCTTGTTCCAATGTTATGATGACTTTACATGTGCTCGCATCCGCAGGATTTCACTCCTGAACTTGTTGGCACGTTGAGATGTAATGTGTGCCTCTCTCCGAGTGTCTCTACCTCCATGTGATTACACGCCCACAGATCTACCAGCTCCATCACAACAGCAACAAAAAAATAAATAAACCTCACAACTTTTTGTCACACTTCAATCACATAATATTAACCGACCGCATGTTAGGAATTAATAGACAGTGTTTGCTGCTATTTATTCAGCTTTTCCTTTTTAGCAGAGGATGAATGAACACACTCACGCACAAAACTGGAAGACCAAGAAAGAGTGACACAATTATTGTATACGCTTATCCCTAATTTCATTTCTATAATTTACAGGATTAGTATGTGATGTTACCACATTGTAATCTCATTCGTTTTCTTATCCTGGCAATGGAAGCAAATTCCACCATGGCCCCTCTGCTGTACAGCATGTGGCCCTCCCTCAGAGGGGCTGGTTACCAAGCAGATTAGACAAGATATTTACAGGTGTGAAAAGATGCATTTTTCTAATACAGTGTGAAATTCTTCTGTTAAGTGTGCTCTTTCCAATAAGCCTGTTCACAATGGGATGAGGAAGAGAGGACGAGAGGGAGAGAGCGATGAGAGAGAGAGAGAGAGAGAGAGAGAATCCAAGAAGCGAGTTGTCTTGTTTTTTTGGCTCTGTATTTTAAAAGGAGCTGAGGCGTAGCTGAGCGCAAGTCTTAAGAAAAAGTGATAAAATATACAGTGAGAAAAGCTTTCAAAGTGTCGGGAAATTAAAGCAGGGTGCAGCAGCAGGGCGGGGGACGTGGGTGGGTGGGGGGGGGGGGGGGGCTGGGGGGGTTGGTTGTCGGGGGTTGGTGGTGGCGGTGGTGGTAGAGCAGTATTCAAGATGACTGCAATCTGCTTATGTGACTTGAGAGAGGACTTGTCCTCAGCGGCCTCAGACTTCTCCTGTGTTAGCAGCAGCATCTCTGCAGGATCAGTCACAGGTTACTGTTTGCTGCTGAGCTTAAGAGTCTGCATGTGATGTATCTGACACAATCTGAAACTTTCTCTTTTTTTGGAGTAACGCAGCGAGCCTGGAGAAAGTCGTTCCCTTTTTGTCACCTGGCACGACCCTGTGAGCTCTCACTTTTTGAAATAAGAGCAAGTAAAGAAGACTCAGTCTGTCTGGAGCACAAGTGGAAAGGGGAAGTAGATGGGGAGCTTGAAGGAGTTCGGGTTTGGATTTGGGTAAAAGTAATGGAGTAATGGTGATGGAGGTGGGGAGTGTGTGGCAGTGTTGTGACCACACGCCCTCACCCGTAGAGCATGGCTTAGAGCCCAGAGAAGACGAGGCAGGCCCTGCCCACCTCGCAATGGAGAGAGGGCCATTCTGTACAGTAGTCAGGAACAGCAGCGCAGGGATCAAAATGCTGCTGTGCCAACTCTCCACCCCGTGAAAAACAAACAAATGATCCTAGCTGGTGAATTCCTATGACTAGCATTTGCATTAATGAGTCTCAAGGTAAAGAATGTAACAGAAGTGTAAACTAGGAGAATTTTAAAGTGGAAAGATTTTATTAATTTATTCAATACAGAAAAGGATCAAATCTATGAAACTGGGGGATCACGTTATTATTTATAATCAAGGATGGGATTAAATTTTTGGAATTCAAAATAGGGAGAAATGTCTTTATTCATTAAAAAAAAAACAAAAAAAAAAAACACCAACAACAAAAAACGTAATGCACTGAAGCTTGTACAATAAGGGTTTTTTCTGATGCTTCGCTAAATAAAACCCTGGCTCCTTTCTGATCCATTTCTGCCAGTTGTATTAGCAGTTTGTACGGCCGTCGGCCTCTTTTTCCGCAGCCCTCTCCCACCATTTAAAGTGGTGTCACACAGCTTGGCCGAGCAGTGCTATGGGGCCGAGAGACCCCCTAATTAATGGTGGCAATCTTGCAGCTTTCAACCAGCCTTACATTTCTTTTAATGAAAGGATTAACGCAGTGCATTAAGATGTATTTAACCTCCAGCACTAGCTCTGTTTCAATAAGTATTAAACAGGCCATTAAATGGAGTAGGGGGCTCAATTAAAGCAGACAAAGGCCAATGTGCTGAATGTGGAGTGAAGGGTGGATCCAGGGAGCTGGAGCGGGGGGTATTCTGTTCGCATTTAGCATCTGCCCAAACAGCTCATGGTGAGCTGGAAGAGAAAGGAAACTGACTTGATGCAGATGTACACACACTCAAGCGGCTGAAGGCCTATCTGCGATAAAAAGGATTTCTCAGAAAAACATGTATATTTAAAAACGACAACATTTAAACTTTATGCAAATAATTTCACTTTTATTTTTTATGTTTAAGCTATAATTTGCTTCGTGCTTGCGTGGTAAGGTGACATTGTTATAAAGATGTATGTAGTCTACCCACGTGGGAAACTAGAGCCAGAAATCTTATAAATCTATTTTCTAAGTTGTTGATTTTACAAAACAATCAACCGCTACGGTGAAAGCTGTGCCAGAGCCCCTGCGGAACAATGATGGTATTGTTCACTTGGAAAAGAAAACTGGCGTGGGCTGCTGCATTTATCAATTTTCCCTTTCTCTTTTCGCCCACTTGCTTGTTTGTCATGGCATGGCGAAGGCCCATTTCGGGCCCAGCAGGTTGTCCTGTGCGCATGGCATCACCTAAAATTAGTTCCAGTCAGCGGTGGCCTTTTTGCAGCTTTGCCACTGCGGATGTTTGCGGATCCAAAAAAGCTGTTTTGTCTCACTCTCTTCTCATGTTTGTGACAAGCATTGCGTTCTCTTTTTTTTTTTTTCCCCCTCGGGGGGAAACACGAAATGGAACTAGTGCAAATTAAAACTTTAATTTGGTATTCAAGAACAACAAAGTTTCAGTTGCAAATAAGTTTAAATAAATCAATCACCTTATACAATACATCTAAGTCAAAGACAAGAGTAAAAATTAAGTCTACAGAACTGAATTTTTCAACATAGAAGACATGACAGGCAGTCATGCACTTAAGTGTTAATTAGTTTTCAGTTCCTCTGCTCCCTCCCCATCCATCTTTCTATCATGAATGTATTGAGAATGACGTGGCTCAGCAGTTAAATACATTCCCTATCGCATGGCATTAGCCCCCTCCTACTGCAGGATGCGGCAGAGCAGCTTTTCTCGGGTTGTCTTCCATTGAGATGATTAGCCTGAAACTAAATTTCAGGAGTGTTTGTCAGGGCGTGTAGCATGCTACAGTGAATCCGGGTAACAGATGGATTTGCTCAGTGAAGAACAGACTAAACATGAATGCCTTAAATGAGCACCATGGATCCCTGGCACAAACCTTCAGTCCATATTATCATACTATTTAAAACCCCCAGCATTTACTGGAGCCCGCAGGCACACATTATGGTGCCCTGTCTGCCGCTGGAGAAAATGAGACTGACAACTAGCAGTGAGAGTGAATTACAAGGGCGATGGTTGAGCAAACATTGATTGGATAACTTTTAGTCATTTCAACTATATTGTTTGATAGCTTTTTTTTTTCTCATGCTGGTGGGCTGTTAGAACTCAAATGAAGCTTGTCAGCACCAAGAAAATAGCATAAGCCCTAAAATGGATAGTAGTTTGTAATTCTGATACTAAAAAATAAAAAGCTTTTTTTATCTAAAAGAAACAGCTCAATAACTGGATGCATTAGAAATTCTTGAAAATTCATCTGCACCTCCACTGATCTTAACACACTCTCACTTGTTCTAAAAGTCCCCTTGCAACTGTAACTATCACATCAAAATCTATTTCAAAACTGGCAGAAATTTATTCTGCTCATGAATTCAGCTATTCCCCGTTTAAAAGATGATGGTGTTATTTCCTCTAATACTAAAGAAATGCCTGTGACATCTTTTCTACGTACCCACACCTTCAAGGAACCATGAAAGTCTTTCAGAAGTTTGGTCTGAAGTGTTTCCGAAAATGCTCGAGATGGAGGATATTCAGGCTCCAGTGGAGTGCGGTTGGGAAAGCGCCAAGGTCTCTCCTGCTGAGTTCTTTGCACCCCGGTCACAGCTCTCAGAGGTATTCCCAGCCTGTTGAGTCTGTGAGGAAGAGAAAGGTTTGAAGGAACAGGGATGGAGGAGAGAAAGAGGGAACATATGACACAGGAGAGAGTGCATAGTCGAGAGAGGGGAGTTATGGAAGTGTAAAACAAAGAGTGATAAAGTGAGATACACTTTGTGTAATGAATCACAGCTTCAGTCTTGAGGTATGATTTTTCAGCTCACTCCCTCTGGCTCGTTCTCTCCTTCCCTGAGATCTGTCATATGATCGTGTACAGTGAAAAAAACTGTGACCCACCCAACATAAAACCTGCTTTTCCAGACACACAGGCATAGATATATGTTGAAGATGTTTTATTTTCATATGAGATCTGGCACAAATTGTTTAGCTTTTCTTAGAAACAGGAAATGGAACAGTGACAAAAATAAAGAATCCCTCTCTTGGGATACTTTAGGACCCCAAGTCTGGCCTTCTCAAAAGAGAGGGACTTTTTTTATTTTTTATTTTTGTGCACCCTAACTAGAGAACATCCATCCGTTTCTCTTATGTCTCTGGTGTCGGGCTGGAGTCCCTCCCAACTGACATTAAACTGGGCAAAGTACAACCTGGACAGGTCACCAATCTATGACAGAGCCCACATTTAGAGACAAACAACCATTCACACTCACTCACACAGGCACCATGCCACTGTTCCACCATGCCAATTAGAAAACATACAAGTTAATATTTACATAAAAATGGCGCATCCATATTATTTTGAACTGTTGAGGTCTGTAGAACAGATTCTCTCACCAAGTTTGTCATTTAAATGTTGATGAAAGAGAGGTTCGAGTGACTCGGTATAAAGTAATACACGAAGAATTTACATCTTCCTGAACTTTGTCAGAGATGCCTGGCTTCCCTTTGTGTCCCTGTGCTGAACTGTTACAAAGTTGAACTGGCCCAAGCCAAGACTGGAGGCCTCAGCTGTGGCTGAATGGAGCCAACGCATGGTGAAGGCCTTTACTGGGGTGACGAGAGCAGGGAGCAGGGAGCCAGTGCATGTTAGCTAGCTAGAGCGTTTGGTAAAAGTGCAGACAGCTTGGGAGGTGCTAATGAATGCCGGGCATTGCTAACCGAACTGTACCCAGGCTCCGGGTGCAGCCTGGCAGCCTCCTGTCCCTCCTGCCCGTGCGAAATGTGAAAGATCAACCGGTTGGAGGGAGCAGACGGGAGCAAACACACATGCACTTGAGTGCTCATACACTTTTTCAAGCACATACACACACACACACGCACAAAAGTGTGGACTTTTACAGAAGTATACACATCATTGTATATTCACACGTATAGACAGACACAAACTTGCAGACAAAATCCATTCAAACGCAGAAAGAGAAATGCTGCCACACAGACAAGCGCACCCACACTTCGACACAAACACGCTCAGGCCTGGCTCACTACAGTATCACATCATGAGGGCTCCAGCCAGGCCAAGCCATGAGGCCTCAGCTGATATGATTCAAGGCTCCCTGCTGGGTCCTCACTCCACACCAGAGTGACAATACAACTCCACCACACTCCTCGCTACAGCCTGTGGAAATGAATTTGGACTAATTAAGCAAGCAGTTGAACGAAGAATTAATATTTTTAAAGTTACATTTATTAGACAAATAATTGTATTTGTTTGTAGTCATGGGAGAGAAAGTGTTTCTTCAACTTAGCCGTTCCTTTCTGCCTTACCCTAAAAACCAACACAAATATGAATATAGAATTTCATATTTTACTAAATTACTCTCAACTAAGAGTAAATCAGTGGAACACCCACCAGCTCCATTGAAAATTATTAACATGAAAAACTACATCAGTATACATAAATGTTTTACTGATGACATTTGCTGAGTAAACACTGCCAAGCTACGTTTTGAACAAACACACAGGAAAAAGAAATCCCGAAGCATGACAGAATATGATGTACAGTATATCAGCAGGAAGTTAAGTTTTTATTACATAGTTTTACATCAGAACGGAAAAAAAAAACAAACTAACAAACAAAAACAAAACTGTTTCTTGCATTAAATTAACAGACTAGGTGACTTGTCACCTCCAGAGGTGTCAAAGGGAACTGTACCAGCTCCCTTTTACACAGTTTGGAAGACTGATGACTGATGATCACCACGTCAAAAGACACGCTCCTCTGTTGGTGCTTTATTCATGAAACTGTTTCATTTTACTTGAACATGATGCATACAATATATAGAAATGAAACAGTACTCAGTGTATAGCTATTTTGAATCTCTAAAATAATTTATTCTCTGGGTTTAAACTCACCGGCTAAATGCAATAAACTGGTTTACTCTCACAGCCCTTTACATATTCGATTTAGATAAACTATCAGATTACAAGTCTTTTCAGTCAATGTGGGTGGAAACTTGAAGTTGCGTCTGCATTTTATGAATTTGAGTGCCAACTTATGTTCCAATTTCAAATAATATTTTCATTCTTTTTTCTCCAAATCATAACCTCCCACCTTACGTCGACATGAGTGACAGCAGCGCGGTTGTACTGCAGTTGTCATTAGTCTAACTATCCAAAGGGGGCAGTTCTTACATTTGAGCATTGTGAAAAAGAAAGGCAAGGAATAATTTAACCAAATTAGATCCGAGCTGAGAAGTTGAAAATAAATATCCTGGAGAACTACGTGTTGAGTAGTAAATTTACCTCCTGCGGTGACCCAACTTTAAAGGGGACCAAGCTGTGAACTCTCATCAGGAACACATCCTGATAATGGAGAGATCAGCAGCTCAAATATGTAAGTACATGGTGAGTATTTTTTCCTGTTTTGACAACCTGGCAGAGGGCTGCACTCTATTCTACACATTGCCTCTGTGAATAATACCCAGCTGTATAAGATGAATCATATTTACCATTTCTCCTGATGAATATTCATCATTTAATGTTTTGCATATAGCTTATCTAAATAGAAATGGATGGTTGAGGATTTCGAAATCTGTGCTATGATCTCTGTCCTACCATCTGTACTGTCCTTTCATTTTGGTGGACTTTTTTTTTTTTACTTTTTATTCAGTGTGAAAAGAAAAAAACATTATCATTAAGTGTGCAGGCAGCATTGAATATGTATATGAAAACCTCTTTACAGCAGATCACTGAACCTATTATGTTGCATATCCTCATGCATTATCAAGTTTTAATGTCTGAATCCCACCTGAATTCTGAGTATAAAATGAAATGCAGCTGATTTTTATTCCTCAACTTTCTTCCTCCTGTAACAGGCATTCTTGAGTAACTTCATTCTCATTAAATGCTCTTTGCGAGTTGTCTGGAGATGTATCTATTCATTAGCTTCAAAAGGGTGTCATGTGTATGAATTATGCTAACAGGATCTAATTAGCAGATGCAAATGAGGTTAGTCAAAATTGTACTGAAAAGACAGAAGAAAAGCTCCATGGGATAGTTGGAGCTCGACAGCTCACCAACCGCCCCCACGCTGGGCACCAAATGTGATGGTTCGCCCCTGCTGCTGCTCTATACAGGAGGCAGGACTGAACCATAAACACAGGAGTGGGGAGGACAGCTGTTCAGAGGTGTACTTATCAAAATAAGTTCAGCGTTGTATTTCAAAACGCCTAATAGAATAAAAAATATAGTTCATATGTCACTAAATTTCTGGTTGATATTAGCTCTTTGTCATGTCATTACAGTGAATGAAGGTCCAGTCATACTGTTGTGCTCAGAGCCAAAAGTTAACTCCTAAATCCTCACGCCTCCTCCTTCTTTAACACACAGACACACACACCACTCAACACAGATTATCAATCCCCCTCCTTGTCACACACGAAAGAAGTTACACAACCAGCTGATGGAACTCCAAAATCCGGCGAGAAGAGGACTCACTAATAGCAGCCGCCTACAAACTCCTGCCCTTCTGACATCAGTGGCCCCAGACTGTGGAGAAGCTGGCAGGACCGGGAGAGTGCGCCTTCTGGCCTCGGCAGGGAGGGAGGCCAGCAGGCTGCAGCAGCACACACATACAGTACACATACACACATACATTTCATGCTGCAGATTTAGGGGGGGGGGGGGGGGGGGGCATGCAGCAACTAGTGACAATGTTGATGGAAGGAAAGCTACAAAAAGGGGAGACAGCAGGATGATGGTACTTGACATTGGCTGGATGATGCCTGCCAACCTTTGTGTTGAACCCCAGGCCATCTAGGCCCTGAAGAGTCGCAGAAAATCACAAATGAACTGGGCTGGGTTTAAACTCAGTTTTTCTAATCTACGTCAGGTTTGTTTGAACAATGCATCTAATCCTACCTGTTTATCTCTAAAACAGTCAAACTGTGACCTCTTTGTTACACCCCCGCCCCCCTAATTGCCCCTTGTCCCCCTACTGTCAGATATGCTGTAGCTACAGAAAAAAAGGATCTTTCAGCAGGCCACACAGCTAGATAAAACTGACAGGGTTTTAATTATTGTTGCCCCTTCAATGCAGCAGACACAAAATGATCCTCTCTACAACAAATCTAAAGGTGACAGGTGATTTTTTTTTTTGTTCACCTCCTGTGGCTCAGCAGGGACATGATCTACCACTTGGTCTGGATTGGATTAATCATATTTTATAATAATAGAATACAGAGTAAAATATTTCTTTCAGATGCAAACAGTCACTGTGTTCCTTTATCTACGGGCCTTTTATGCCAAGGCATTTTCACATCTCACAGCAGGAAAAGCATAAAATAATATTAAAATGAACCACGGCTGAATATCATCTTAGTGCCTCAGTCCCAGGGACTTTGTGTGGTGCGTGTTGGCTCACTGTCATATTGTCATGGCTTCCTGGGAAACTTGAAGAGAATCAAGCTATTGTTCGTGTTATTAGTAACACCTGCGCTGACAAGTCAAAATGTCTGCTGTGAAAAAGGCCTTTTGAGCTTTGGCAATGAAGAAATGTAAAATAACCATTCCATGGAAAGTATCATTGCCTTTTTTTCTTCAGTGTCCATGATATTAAACCATGTTGTATAGACCTTTAAAACACTTCATAACCAAGATTACATCAGAACAGTGTCAAACTAGTGTTGCAGGTTTCCAAAAACAAAGGCATCCATGCTTAAATCACGGCTCTGTGTTACTGCATATAGTGATTTACACTTGACCCCTCTGCTACGGTACTGTAGATGGATGCCTTCGTCAAAAGGTATAACATTTAAATGTATAATTTAAGGCATATATAACATATAATCTAGAACAGATCAAGTATATAATACATAGCATATCAAATTCTGCTACAAGAATATTCCACTGTCACTAAAATTAAACTTTTTTTAACCTCTGAATATGCCTCTGTGACATCCAGAAAGAATGAAAGAGAAAATAGATTTTGGGTAGTATGCGACCACCCACTCACAGCCTCTGCAGCTCTGGATGAGTCACAGCCAACCACCATCAACCACACAGGTGAAATAAAGCATGGTCTTGTCCCCAACACCCACATGAATCTCTGAAGATGCTAAATGAAATATTCTTTTGGATGTTCTCTATATTGAAATGATTCTGTTGGATTTAGTGTTAATAATGAATTTCTAAAATGTCTGTGTACACTGTGTCTCCGGTCAAGTTTCAAAGCCTGGGCACATTGGCTCAGGGGCCTATGACGTCCAAGAACTGATAACTAAGAGGAACAGCAAAACTGAAAAGACTAACAATGAAGACAATTAATTGCAATTTCACAAGATGTGAAAACAAAGCAAAAGCAGTTTTCTTCTTTGTTCATTTTGACTGCAGCAGATACACTGTCTTCACACCTCCTACATTGGTTTAGCGTGTTGCATTGTCCCCCACACAGCGATTCACATACACACACACACACACACACACACACACACACAAGGTAGAAAAACATACAGACCCACACACATATGAAGACCACATCAGTCTGGGGCTCCCCTTTTTTCTGCCTCAGCACTGAAGGTGTGATCACTCGAGGAGGCGGGGAACGTTCTTCCACCGGGGGTGGAAGTTATTAGGCTTGTGTGCCCCCTGCAGAATCATCTTTTGCACTGAAGGTTGCCCATCATTGGGGATCCCCTTAACAAAACCATTAAATGTGCAAAGGACGGTTACAGATTGTGTGTCACGAAGAAAAAATGACTTGAATAATGAGCATTCTGACTTTTTGAGAATTTTTCTTGTTCACTTTTTGGTAAGATTTGGATGAAAGGGTCAATATACTTCTGCTCACTAGCATCGTTAAAGCTCACAAAACATCAGCATACCATGTAAATAACCTACACTTTAATTGTTGAAATTGATTTTGACAGACACCATCCATACTCTGTGTACACACAGGTGAGAAAGAACAGCTAAAAGTCTGAATATTCCAGAGGCTTCAATCAATCAGCATACTGTTCATCAGATTTTTTAAATGAAGTCCGCACCATTAACACTGGGTATGGATCTTGGCTGGTTTGTTCCATCAAGGTCTACAACCATCAGATGAACTTTGAAACATGCGCTCCCCCCTTCAGACAGAATGTTTCATCCATGTGTCTAGACCTCCACCATGTCTGACCCGCCAGCACAGAAGGACACACAAACACTTGACAGACGATCATAAGGAACAAATACTGACAGGCTCCTTCCCTCCACCATGTGACTTGGACATGCATGCTCACTGCTGTTCGTAATTTCTTATCATTGACACCCACCCCTCCACATCCACATATACACTTGTCAAATATAACACCTCTACCCACAAAGGGAAGACCAGGTTCTCAGTCGTCTTTGGGGAGGCCTGACTAAAGGGTCCCACCTAGATTATTTAGAAACCAAAATGTGTGTTTCTTCCTGTGAAGATGTCAGCCCTGGTCTTCATCCTTAGACAGAAAGCCCTTTTACTCAGTCCTTTACATCTCTCCCCTGCTCTCCAGTCAGAGAAGGAGACCAAACCATGGACCACTTCCATGCTATGTGGGAGTCCCTGCTGTTTCAGTGCCTGCCAGGCAGGCAGCCTCTTCCCTCTCCCTTCGAAGCGTTTGGCTCTATTACCATGGGAGCCCATCTGATGTGCCCCCCTCCCCATCTGACTAGCAGCTCTCTTCCCCAGGCCCAGACGGCTGGAGGGATGGAGCAGACGAAAGGGGCCGCAGATTGTTGTAGACCATTTACATGTAAATACAGAGACCAGGCCTAGGTCTGGGTTCAATATTGAAGGTGTCCGCTGCACTGAGGTCCCTCTGTGTGGGCATATATGAGCGTGTGTGCATACACGCCGAAGAGCGTATATGATTGTGTGTGAGCATGTGTGTGCACGTGCATGTGTTTCCATGTATGTGCATGGCGTGACCCAGTAGATCTAAATTATACAGCTGCCAAATTGCTGCAAATGTTTTAATACAAGCGCATTCTGTGGTCTCTAATTATATCTAATGGCTGCTGGATGCATTTCTCCAGAGCAAAAATAGAAGCCTTTTCAGTGAATAATTTGGCATTTTATCAACTAGTTCAATATATAATTGCACAAAACAATACAGAAAAAATAATAATATTGACTTAAATCCAGTAGTCAGGGGGCTTAAAGGGGAGCTGCAATGATATTTTTTGTTTGACTGAAAGTGGCATCAGAGGGCCTTCTAGCACTGTGAATGTCGTCTCTGCTCCCCAGAGGAAGCTGAAGATGCCAAGGCTACATCCCTGTTTTTCACCAGGGGGTCAACCTTAAACCATTAATCATGTCTACATAACCTCCCTCCCGCTAGCATATGCCTCTAGTTGGTAGACAGTAAGTCAGTTAGGGCTTTCCTCTGTGTCGCTCTAGAAGCTTTCATACCAGGAGAGAGAAGTGTTAAAACTACATTCTCACTTCTGACTCACTGATTTAAACACATTGAGGCAAGAGCAGCAGCAGAATACTCCTGTGGTGTAAATCTTTTTGTGTTCCATGTCCAAAAAAAAAAAAAAAAAACGGCAAGTGGAGAAAAAAAATAAGAGTCCTTCTGAAATGTAGTTTCTGAGTCAGGGTTAGCAATGTGATAAAAGCCCAGCTTGTTTGGCAGTAATAGTGCTATGGGAAAGGACAGAGAACCAGGGGTGAGCTGGGTCAGGTTGCTGCGTCTTGGTGGCCGTGGCTGGTTGGTTGATGAGCTCTAAGCGTGGGACCATCTCCCTCCACCCCTCCACAGCTCGTCCCAACTCTCCTCGGCCAACAGAGCATGCCTGTTAGAGAGGGTGTGTTATCCTGGAGGCTTAATGCTGAGTCGATACAACTCCGCCACCCTCCCTTACACCTCACGTTCTAGGGAACACATATATCCAGTCTACGCTGTCAAACTTTTAGCACCTGCTATTTTGCTTTGGTCCCTCATGTCAATTCCTCTGGTGTTTCAGAAGGAAATGGGTCAACAAAGGTTGATGCTAAAGTGGGGATGAGGGTGAGAGTCGGGCCATCGGACTACCATCCACTTTTGTTGTCGTCAGCTTCATGTTCTGCTCATGACGAAACACTGAGTGAAAGTAAAAGGCTGGAGGTGTCAAAATCAGTTCAGTGATCTACTTACACAGTTCACAGAAAAAAATACAGTAGTTAACTTCCTGCTGCAGGCAATTACATGAGCATCATTTAATCTGAATATTGAGGATTTATGGAGATTTTTGCATTTCTATTCTAAGTTTTGTTGTTTTGTTTTTTTTCAACATCTGGAAAAAAATACTACAATTTTGTTGGCTGTTTCACTGCTATAGGTTATTTGTGGGAGAGAATAAGAACAGCTGAAGCTCGCCATGCTTCCATACTGTGTACCTGCTGCTTTTCCCATGGGCCCTGGGTGACACTTTCTGTAATGCAGTAATCCAAAAATCATGTTATCATGCATTGGGGAATCAAATACAGTGAGTGCAGCTTCAATCCTATTTCCCTGAATGCAGCCAGTACACCTTATTTTTCTAAGAATTGTCTTAACACAGTGGATTATGATTGCCCGCTGAAAAGCTGTGCATCACCAAAACATTGGGCTCAAAGATCCCTAGATACATTTCTGCAATAATCCACCACTCCTTCCACAGGCCAGAGAAAGAGAGAGAGAGAAAAAACAAGCATATACATGCATGCACACAGCAACATGCTGACACTGAGCCTTATCTGTTGATATGACGCAAAGTAGCATCTGATGGTTTTATGCAATCTGGTGTAGTCTAATGTATTTTGCTGTATATTGTATTTTGATGTATGTGCTGCATATAGAGAGAGAATTCCGGTGGGCCTCGCTCACTGACTGGTTGCAGATGGGGACCATTCTCATTTCACGATAATTTGCTCTACTGGAATGACATCTGAAATAACCTACATGACATCAAACATGAATATACTTTACATATTCTAATGGTCTTTGAGTAGGTAAAAGCAAAAAAGGCATGTGACAAAAATTCAAAACTCTAATTTTATCAAAATGCATCTTGTCTAATCTGGAGGGAGACTCGTGTGCTGTTTAAATCATGTAGAAAATGGTGTAGACAAGGAAATAAGAGAAAGGGAAAGTAATTGATGAAAGCAATATGTACCCGAATGGAAATTCATGAAACCTGTCACCTTCGTATCTTTGAAGACAGCAGCATGTCTGTAACATAAGCTTTCCTTGTGTAAAGGCTACTCCTTTGATTAAATGTTAGCAATCCCCACACACTGGAAAATATACTGGGGGACATCTTTGATAAACTTGTGAAATAAATTCTTTCCAATAAAAATGTTCTTGAGGATGATGATTTGCGGAGGAGCGCTGCGCTGGCATGGTGCACATTGCACTCAGTTCTTTTCCCAGCAACCCTCCCCCCAGGGGTCTCGGTGGCGAGGATCTCTAATGAGACCTGCGTTATTAATCCTTGCAATGGGGTACATGAATTCACTCTGGAGCAAAGGCTTCAGCGGCCACCTTGGCCCATAAAACCTGGAATGTATTCCTTTCATGTGCTCTGTTGATGATCTACTCTGACAACAATATGGTAAGACTTCCCTTCCCCCTGTCGTGCAGGCCCAGGCTCGGGGCCAAAGAGGGTCATCTCAAACACACTTGGACTTTTATAGGCGGTCAAGGAACATGCTGACAGGTCACAAGTGGGAGCTCCTTTATGAATCAGACCTAAACATCCACCTCATTTGGAATTAGTTTATTTATAGGTGGCCTGTAAATCACATTTATTTTGTTTTCTGGCTTTAAAATGGCAACTGAGTCTTGGGGTCATTTTGGAAAACCAACATTCTTCAGACCGTGGCCATTAAAACAACAACATTAAGGTAGTTTTAGTGGGATTTTTTTTTCCCAATCATCTGTGAAACAAAGCTGTAAAGTACAGGGGTAGCTGTGAAATCATTCAGAGAAAAGGAAATTTCACATATCTTGATGACAGATTGTAAAGCATCACAGAGGATGCATCTATGCAGGTGGCATCAGAGCCAAATCTTATTTATATTATTTATTTAAAACAATATTTCCCACGACATCATCAATCAGTTGCTAATCATGCACGGCCCATTATATGAGACAGCATTGTACTAATGAGGCGTTGACAGCTCAGGTGTGACATGCTTGGCTTTTGTTCTGATGGAAATGCAGTTTCCCATGAACTATATATAGATTTACCCTCTAACCATAGCGTGACAGCCTGTAGCAACAGTGAGGCTTGATAGCAGCACCTCTGCTGTGTTTATGTGTGTGAGTGAGAGCAGACAAGAAAGGGAAAGAGAGGACATGAAAGTTTATCGTGTTCAATTCTAGATCAATGCCACAGACCGACGAAGGGTCTCATAATTCATATTTCTATTAGTTGTGGACTTCTATCTGTGCACGCTCTACACCATCAAGACTCATAGAAAAGTAGGGGTTCACAACGGACTGAGTTAAAATGGAATTAATGGCTTAGAGTGACCCTATTTCATGAGACCCAAAAGCTCCTCCGGAGGTATCATCTTACAAGTTTCCATGGGGAATTGTGTGTTTGTTGCAAAGAGCAGAAAAAATAGGTGATTGGTGAAAATCAGAATTTGGTTATGATACAGATAAGTGAGATTCTCTGCTGAGACACAGGTCAAAGCAAATAATAGAGCTGACTTCAATCAAATGGAGGAAAAACAGCATGCTCGATCTCAGTAGTCATATGCCTGGTGTTTCTGTCTCCGTGCAGTAATCTGGGAAGGGTCTCAGTCTTGATTGACAGACTGTGTGCTGTATGCATGTAACTCTGGTCCCCTGATGGCCCAATTGCCAGCTTTACTGTCCCATTTATGACACGAGCCAATCTGCCTCCAGCCGAGAGTCTCCCTCAGCTTTTCACAGATTTGTATCCCCATTTTCCCCAAATTCATCTCACCCCTTACTCCCCCTCCAGCTTACTTCAAGTCTCACATGTGCCCACATGCACAAACTACCCACACACAGGCACTCATGCACACACACACACAGACAGATGCAAGCACAGGCACAAGCTGAGCTCACTGCAGTTGCAGATGATGTAAAGTGAGATACAAGTGGAAGAAGTGAGAGCTGGCGGCCTGCATGCAGCTCTTTTACAGTGTTAAGTCACTTTCACATGAACAGGGATGGGGGCCAGTATTAGCCAGTGATCCGTATCAGTCACTAGAGAGCGCTGTCCCTTGTCCCTGCTGACAAACCCCCTTCATCATCAGGCCCGGGTCTTGGACCAACCACGTTTGTTGTTTCTTTCATTAGTTTTGCTTTGGAGATTTCGACTTGCTTTTTCCGTATGCGTGTGTGTGTGTGAGAGGGAGCAGCAGTTTTCAATTAATTTATATTCAATCAAAACATTTTATTTTTATTCATTTGCTTTTACAGTTATGATTATTTTCCCGTCGTCTGTATTTCCATCCTTGCTCCGCCTGCATGCAGACTTCTGCAGCCTTAGTGCTACAGTGCATCCTCTCTCTCTCTGTTTGGGCATCCCATATATAAACCAACAAGTAATCACGGCAGCCTTTCCTCTTTCCTTTTAAATCATTCCTTACTTCAAACGTAAAAAAAGAAACAACTTTCTTGGTATGCTTTTCATAACATCACCAAATGCCCTGTCAAAATGAAACTGCAAATAATCATCTTCAGCTTCGTTCAAACGGTTTCTTTCTTTCTTTCTTTTTTTTTATATAAAGCCAAATTAATCCCAGATTCATCTTATTTGCCCCAATGTTTCCTGTTTTTCAATTGAAAAAAAAACAAACAAACCCATATATTAGGTGCGAATTAGTTAAAAAAAAAATTAAATTATTTTAAAGTTTTATTTGAAAAAATAAACACCGATAATAAGGAGTATTTTATTATTTTAATATTGTTTTAAATTTTCTCAAGAGAATTAAAGTCCTTGAATCAAATTGAGAGAAAACAAAAAAACGGGAAGAAATATTGTCTATAATAAAGATCCACTGAGATTTGCTTTACTTTTATCTTAAACAGCGACAAATAATAATAATAACAATAATAATTTAAAAAGAGAGAGATTCATTCCCCCCTTATTGTAGATAAATCTATTTAATCACTTTTGACACTCGTTACTTCTCAGTGACTGTGGAACCTGGAAGTGGAAGAGGTGGCGGACTCCAATTATAGGAAATAAGGTGCACATGTGATTTTTTTTTTTTTACGTGTTGGAGTGTGTGCAGGGAGGGGAAAGGTCCCGGTGTCTGCTGTTGATCGAGGGTAAATCCTCTGGGGTGAGTGAGTGAGTGAGGTAATGTGACAGTGTGAACGCGTGTTTGTGTTTTTGAGACCTGAGCTGAAAGTTTAGAGGTGACTGGTGTGGTGGTATTTTTTTTTTTTTTGTTGTTGTTTGTTTGTTTCTTTGGTTGTGGGGGGACTTTTCCCGTTCTCGTCTTTAGTCTTTTGGGGGTAAGATGTGATGAAATCTTTGGGTGAAAGTCCAAAGCAAACCGAGGATCACTTGCACTTTTGATTTAAACGATATAAGATGTTGGCTTTTGGTCGTGTGGAGCGACGTCTAGGCCCGAGACACGAAGGTAAAAATCCGCCCAAAGTTTCCCTCGGTGTTATTTCTAGCAGACACTTTGTAATTGAATTAAATCCGGTCCAGTACAGGACTGGTGCCCCTGCATGCTTCTCCAAAAAGCTCCTCCCCTCGCCCTGACAGCCAGTTGGGTGTGTGGAGAGCCTACATCTTATAAGAGCCGCTGATCGTCCCCCATCCAACCCATAATCAGATCTGAAAATCCTGAAGTGAGGAGAAGGTTTCACCTTCTTCCATCATCCGTCAGGGAGGGAGGCGAGCAGAGACTCAAGCAAAACCCCCAAGGAGTCGCCTCCTCGGCCGAGATTCACTCTGTGGACTCTAGAAACAGCTTTTCTTATTTATTGCAAGATCTCACAACAATGCAGCTAGAGAACATCCTGCCCGGCGCCAGCATCAATTTACCCAAAACCTTTTACAACCTTTCCTCGTCGGACAGTGCCAACAACAGCCCCAGGCCGTCCTCGCAGCTCGACTTCCAAGAGATCGACCGGACGGACTCAGAGTCCAGCAGCGCGCCCAAGAAGTACCTGAGCGGGGTGGGCAACGGGATGCTGGGTGAGGGGGACGCTTTCACTAAGGCCGGGCCCGATGGGAGGAAAGGCTCCCCGGTGCTCGGAGAGGACGAGCTGGCAAGCCGGCGGTACAACATAGACGAACTTGGCTCTGACAGATACTTCATCTCGTCGTCCCAGGCGAGTACCGACATGGCGAGCCCCTGCTCCCTCTTTCCCTACGCAGGACAGACCGGCTCGGTGTACACGGGCTCCGGCAGCTCCAGGTACCCGGCGTCGCTTCATTACGGATCCGTCCTGCCGCCAACAGGCTTCTCCTCCTCTTCGGTGTGCACCGGCCGGAGCCAGTTTAGCAGCGGAGGGTACCAGTTCAGCCAGGGCCCGGGCTGTTTGTACCCGTCCTATCCGGGCACGGGGACCGGGATCGGCTCCATGTCTCTGCCGGGCTCTGCAGCCGGAGCCAGGGCGCAGGTGTATCTGTGCAACCGGCCTCTGTGGCTCAAGTTCCACCGGCACCAGACCGAGATGATCATCACCAAACAGGGCAGGTGAGCAGACGGGCTGCCGGAGGATTTAAAGGCCTCATATAAAAATAAAAATCTATTCCGTACACTTACAAATAAGAAATTATCTCTTTCGGTTTCGATTTTCAAGACAGGAGTCCTTTTATTTGTCACCGTCTTTTACGCACGACCAAAAATGTTACGCACGCTATCAAAGTCTTCTTTTTGGCTTTTTTTCGGGTTTAGGTGTTTTGAAATTTAAGATTTCGTTTTTGGTCGCTGGTAAAAACACACTCGATATAATAAATGAGCCAATAACTGCCGGATTATATAAAAAAAATCTATTTAAAATTATAAGCATCCTCCCAACATAGAAAGAACTTCACCGTCAGTGTTTAGTGTCGGTGTTGTTCCTGCTTTTTGAGCTCAGCTGTTAAATCAGTCTTGTTTGCATTTTTTTCCTCCAGACGGATGTTCCCATTCCTCAGCTTCAACATCACCGGGCTCAGCCTCACGGCCCATTACAATGTCTTTGTAGAAATAGTTTTGGCTGACCCGAATCACTGGCGCTTTCAGGGAGGAAAGTGGGTCACTTGTGGGAAGGCAGACAACAATATGCAAGGTGAGTGAAAGTGCAGGTTTAAAAGCATTGAGCTTTTTTTTTTCACTTCAGAAATTAGTATTTTGTGTTTTCAGAAATTGATAATGTCGTTGATGCGGATGATGTTAGTCACGACATCTTCAGGATGTCAGAATGAAACCTGCGTGTAAAAGTTAAATTAACTACAATTTTAATTGTTTTGGAAACTAACACATTTTTATACTGCATTTTTTTTTTGAGGGGGGGGAATCCTTTTTGACAGGTTTTAGTCTTCAGGGTTTTAAATCAGAAATATGAGAGAGGGTTATATGTACAATTTTAATTTGTCATTAATGTGACAATGAAGATTTTCTTCTTTAAATGACTGCTTCTAAAGGGTTATATCTTTTTTTATACTGAATATTATTGCTTCTTTCTCGATAGTTTAATAGAAAAATACAATTCTAATTCAAGGCTTGAATTTTATTATTGAATAGAAAAATCAGAGCTCAATCAAATTAATATTTCTTTCATATGAAACAATTTTTCAAAGGAACATTTTTTTTGTATTTTCATGTAAATACATTTTCAAGAGCAAGCTGATTGTAAAATAGATTAAGTAGAATAATAAAAATTCTTTGGAAAAAAAGATGTCAGAAAGCAGCATATAATTTTATCACACATTTGTTTCGTCAGAAGAGTGTGTACAGATACAGACTTTCTGTTTGCCCTTTCACTGACTGAATTATTTCACTTTTAGGTAACAAGATGTACGTTCATCCCGAATCACCAAACACTGGAGCTCACTGGATGAGGCAAGAAATCTCTTTTGGCAAGCTGAAGCTGACCAACAATAAAGGGGCCAACAATAACAACACACAGGTGAGATATTGGTTTCTGAAGTGCTCAAATTCAGTTTTACCAACCGAACCAACATTTTCAGTATTGGTTGTTATTCTGTTAGTAATTTTGTTAATCTTAAAAAATTATTATTTATATGCATTGACACTAAAATAATACTATCTTTAACGATGTATATTAGCTCTAATTGAATCGATAAAGCATTGAAATGATGCTTTAGTGTTTGAAATTGCACAGCGTCGTGGTATCACACATCTCCCCTCTGCAGATGATAGTCTTGCAGTCGCTTCATAAATACCAACCACGACTGCACATTGTGGAGGTGACAGAAGACGGTGTTGAGGACATGAGCAACGAGGCCAGAACTCAGACCTTCACCTTTCCAGAGAACCAGTTTATAGCTGTCACTGCTTACCAGAACACAGATGTAAGATTTAAAATAAATGTTTTTTTATTAAAAATATATTTAGCTATGAATTACTTAGAGCCTTTTAGCAGTTATTACTATTGTGTTCATTAATTAAGCAGCATCATAATGTCTTTTTTGTTTTTCTTTTAGATCACACAGCTGAAGATAGATCACAATCCGTTTGCAAAAGGCTTCCGGGACAATTATGACTCGTACGTATCTGACACTTAAGCCGTGTGGTTGATCTTGTTTTTGTGGCACACAACTCGACATGTCTTGGACCCTGAACTTTCTCAGTCACTTATTTATTGTTTGTGTGTTCTTCTTTGCCTGTTGAACAGGATGTACACAGCCCCAGAGAGTGACAGGCTGACTCCATCCCCTACAGATTCTCCTCGCTCCACCCAAATCGTGCCTGGGGCTCGCTACGCCATGCAGCCTTTTTTTCAGGACCAGTTCGTCAACAACCTGCCTCAGAACCGCTTCTACACGGGGGAACGAGCTGTTCCCCAAACCAACAGCCTTCTCTCCCCACAGAGTGAGGACACCAGCGCCGCCGCCGCCTCTGCCCAACGTTGGTTTGTCCCACCAGTACAACAACCAGGTTCCAACAAGCTGGATTTGTCGTATGACAATGACTATTCCACCAGTAGCCTGTTGTCGTATGGCATCAAGCCCCTGTCGCTGCAGACGTCCCACGCCCTCAGTTACTACCCAGACTCGGCCTTCGCCTCTATGGCTGCTGGTTGGGGCACCAGAAGCTCTTACCAGCGCAAGATGACCACGGGGCTGCCATGGTCCCCTCGCCCAAGCCCTCCAGCCTTCCCGGAGGACCAGCTGGGGACTACTAAAGACAAACTTCCTGAGGAGAGCGCGCCGGCAGCGTCGACATGGATCGAGACATCCCACTCACTGAAATCGGTGGACTCTACTGATTCTGGTGTGTATTCGATGGTCTGCAAGAGGCGCAGGATGTCTCCTGGGGGCTCAAGCACAGAGAACTCCCCAACCATCAAGTGTGAGGACTTGACTACGGAGGAGTACAACAAGGACAACCCAAAAGGCATGGGTTATTATGCATTCTACACAAGCCCCTAAGACTGTATTTATTGAAGCTATATATAATTCTTTTGTTTATTACTGAGTGCTCTCCGTTCCTTGTTAATGTCTTTTTTCTCTTTTCTCTAAAGGTGCCAAAGCTTAGTGTTCCCCCAAGCAAGCTGCACAAGGTTATTTTCCCAGGCCAGCCCCTCTCACATACCTGAGCAGAAACATGCATAGTGATTGTTGTTTTTGAAAAAGCATGTCCCTTTTTCTTCATTTATTTTTACACTTTTTTTTCACTAATGTGATATCTTTTTTCTTGCGTATTTAAGTCAATTTTTGTTGTACAGTATTCGTGCACTTTAGAATGTGATGTATCTTATAAAAAATGTCTTCATGGAGGTGTTATTAAATGGATAATAAAACAGCTTTTCATAAAGCATTGTCCAAATGTCTTTCTCTGTATGATTTCTTATCACGTCAGGAAAGGTTTAAATGGTTTTAAGATTGTCTATCTTTATTAACTAATTAAAAAAAGACGCTGCATCTACTTTTAAAGCCAGAAATTTGGATGTCCCAAGTAGTCAATGTGTATGAGTCGGAGAAATTGTAAACTTGCTGTGTTTTATTGCTTGTTATTGAAGGCCATGGATTAGGGCCTCTAAAACAGAGGCCCCCAACTGGTTGCTGTCAAAAAGCTGATATTGCAACAAATAGTATTAAAATCTACTCTCTGTGTAAGACAATGCTTTGAGAAAGGATGGGGAACAATAAAAGAAAGAAAATGTTATTTTATCATGCAGTTAAACAAAAGAAGGCCTATTGTTAATCAGTCTTTCTCCTATAAGCAAATGTGAGTTTAACTGCATCAATATTACTTTCAAAATTTAAAAAGCTTAGACTGCTTTAAATCATCCCTCTCCATTGATAAATCCCCATTTAGTCTAACTTTTTAAATAACATGAGAAAATGATGGTGGCATTTGGAATGAAGGTGTGTCTCTCTTAAGGGACATTGTAAGATTTTTTTTTCTTCCCCTTGTAAATAAACCTTCGCTGTTTGTGCATCAAAAGAGCTGAGCAACCATTTTTAAGCAACAAACAAGCGTTACAAGGTCACACCACAGCTCACAATTCAAGTGAGTGAAGTGTGACTTAAATATGAGATTTACATGTCTTACATGACATGACTCACAACACAGCCCCAATTAGGTGAAAAGCAAACAAAAGCACATAGTCCTACTATTCCTTCTGTTGTTGCCATGGTGTTTTCACACATTTTATAATTTACCTAAGTAATGCAACTGAATTTCAAGCATGTGCACTTAGAAAATATGAAAACAGGCTAAATGTAAAATGGTCCATCAGCCATCCAACAAAGGGCAATGTACAGCTCAACACCTCTATTTATACTGTGGAATTATGGCCTCTCCAAAAGTGGATTAGTGAAGATAAAATCCACAAAAAGAGAAGTCATAATATTCACACAGACTGCTTGGCTCATGCTCTCAGCACCTGTTTTTCTTCAGTGAAAATACTTCAAATCCTCCCCCATAAGAACCCCAGTTTGAAGTGATTTACATACTCAAATTCTAATTAATTCTTGTCAGACTCCTTGACAAAGTGAGGAGTCTGACTAACTCCAATTAACACCTCCTAACAAGGTAGAGTGCTTGATTGCCCTGGCCTCTCAGGAAAGCTGTAAGAAAAACGCTCTTCGGGGGGTTTCAGTCTGGAGAATAAAAATGTTTGCACTTGTACGTGTCAGCAAATTGTATTTCAGAACATCTGATGATGTTTTTATTCTCGTTTTCATGTTGTCTTGACCTCTGTTCATCAGTGGTTGAGAGGTGGAGTGTAACTGTCAAGATTATGAGCGGACAGCCACAGCAGCTACACACATTAGAGAAAAGGCTGCAGAAATGTTACACTAATTGATACACTGACAATTGCAGGGAAACTTTTTATGCTAATTTCCTTATACTGTACTGGTAATAATTGCTACAAGATTTGTACCTGACTTTGTCCAAATTCTCTAAGTAACTTTTTGAGTCTTCATGTGTCAACAAACTGCTTTGCTTTTTATTGATGTAATAATTTGAAAGAATAATTGTTATTCTCGTTTTATATACTTGACTCTGTAGATGTAATCTCTGCACTGGAATAAAACTCACTGTCCATGATGTAATGCGTATGACAACAACACATACTGAAACATGAACATATATCTTGTATTTAAACTGCAAACACGAACCTTGGTTTCCACTCTGTAAACACTCTCTGATGATTTATTTAATTGATTTTTATAACAGAGATTCCTTGAGAAATTCCAAAATCCAACAAGAAGTCGATAAATTGTGTCTTTCTCAGCCATTCATGCAAGAAGTACAGTAATCAATGGTCACCTCTACAGGATGCTTCCACAGATTCAGACCATGTTGACTTAAAGATGTGCGCACTGGGATAATACTTGAGGAACTGACTGCTATTCCCTAACATTGTAAGGTACAATCCAAGGACGTGAACGCATTTTGTTTTTGTGACAGTAATTCAAGGCCTAGGAGGACCAGTGGTTGGCCAGTGCTTTGCACAGTATTAGTAAACCTTTGCTGCTCTGTTTTTCTACTTTTTGTTTCATTGGGGTGTGTATCAACAGTCTGTGTCCTTCCCTCAGGCCATCCATTGGTGACCATGTTCAGAGCTCATGTAAGAAAGGCTGAGGACGCTACAGAGACATTGTACCCAAGGAGGGCTGACATCTAAACACAGATGAAGGCCTGAGGCTGTTTCCTCACCTTCAGTCACACACTATTACTGCTCTCACTGACTAAATGCAGCCACAGGCTGGCGTGTGTCTGGGTCAAGATTTTTTTAGACATCCGTTAACCTACACACAGGCAACACTGGGACACTGGTGATTAAATTTCCCTTTCACACTATATTTCCCCTTTTGATGTGCTAATAAATGCCACCTCTCTTAAATGATTATCAGGCCACTTAGAGTTATTGCAAAACTATCCCTCTGCAGTTGTCTTACATGGCCACTCTTTTGTTTTGTGATGCATTCAATTACTGATCTGACTTTTATTTTACGAAGGATTTTGGATCTTGAAAGGGCGGGTAAGAATATTGAAGATGGCTATGGAGAGAGGGACATGTGACATATGCATAGGAGTGCAACTCCAGTTGTCTGCCTACACTAGCTCGCAGGTGTCACTTCATATTGTATTGGATGTTCTGTAACCTGGCCTAACATACTTGTAGATACTTCCTGGGACCAGTGAAAGTCATTTGATGTTGTTTCATTCATCATGAGCATATGGTCTTTGTATTAAGTGAAAGTCATATGCATTTACAGTTCTGATGCTGACAAAAAGTATGCTTTCGGTTTTCCACCTGTGTTGATGTACACACCACAATGCTTTATTTAGTTTCACTGCCTCCTTTGGAACTGGTTTGTCAGCAGGGAATTTAAGGAAGGGGGCAGTGGGTTGACTACAGTATGTAATGCTCACAGGTCTGTTGGAGTAAGACCCTGGTGTGAGCTGAGTCTCACATTACCAGCGCCACAACTGCTTGGAGAAAGGGCGTTGAGTGTTGGCAGAGAGCACAGAGGTGAAAGGAAGGGAAGGCGTGGAAGGGCCTTGTGTTGGTGCCTGTGGATGGTATGTGCAGCGTGCAGACGGGACCCTGACTCACTGGTGCATGGATAATGTTGCAGAGAGTATCCCGCGGCTAAGCTGCACTTAACAGCACATTGATTTCCAACCCCTGTGTTCCCTCTGGAGGGCAGTGGGATGTACCTCAACAGGCCAGACCCCCCCCATTTCCCCCTTGCCACTTTCCCCCTTATGACCCCCACGACCATTTACCATCTCAGCTACCTTCCCCTCCCAGTCTCTACCCATCCCTCTGTCAATTTGGGTACACCATGCTGGTCACTAGCCCCCCCCCCCCCGAGGTTTCCCCAAGGAGTTGAACAGGATTCAGGGGCAATAAGGCTCCCATAGGACAGTAGTCTTGAGAGCAATGTTCGGGTAGGGCAGGCACAGGCAGCCGAGTGGAAAAGATCTGTGGTCAAAATCAATGCATTGGCACTTTGATGGAGCGCTCCAACAGATTTGGGAATTTCACATTCCCTTCCTTCTCTCCTGGTACCCTTAGAAGGCCTCACCACTAGAGAAAAAAACAACTAAATCTTCTGGGGAAAAGGAACTCTTAACTTCTACAGCTTCTGAGACAAAAAATTACACAGTCAATATTTATTTGCTGGCTTGCGCCTTACATGGTGAAAACTCCAATCTGTTGCCTGAAGTTGCCCACAACCACTAACCCAGCTGCTTCACATCGCCTGCCTTTTTATTGGCTATTTCACTCGACGTTAACGGACAAGTGTTTTCATTCTTCAATCACATTGAGTTCAGTGCACTTTCCCTGTTCTACCATTTTCTTTTTGTAATCATTCAAAGAGAAAACTTTCTCACCATATCTTATCATCACCACACTTTGCAGTCTGTGTCTCTTTAAAGGAGTCCCAGCACAGGTGGAAGTCAGTGTAGTGATTTTTCCACTTGTCTAACTTCTGAGTCATCTCCCAGCTGCATTATGGATATGCAGGTTTTAGGACTGGTACACAGCACATTTCTTTGTGCGCTAATGGGCTCTCAGCATCTTTAAGACTCGGGGTACAATTAAGAGGTGATAGTTTGATCTCCCACCTCGCAGCTCTATTTCTGAGCTGCCGCGTGATTATGCTGGAGGTTGCTGGGTGGGTGAGGAACTGGCTCTATTTAAAGGAAGACAGCAATGAACTCTTATGAGAAAACACTGACTACTTCTGCTGTTTGCACCTGTCTGATTTCTGTCCTATGTGGATTGTATTTTATAAGTTCATGACATTATCACAAAGTGATTTCTCATTCATTTGCATATATCAAACTCAATATGTCTGTAAGAAAGGTTATACTAAAAAAGCTCGGTTCAACGTTATTAAAAAGGCCAGATTATTCTATCATGAACAAGTTTTAATTCCTGAAACCATATGTAACACAAAATCTCAAAATGATGTCTTACATCTAAAGCTTTGTCTGAGTATTGAGTGTAGTATAAAAAATTTTGTTGGTTTAAAAAATCATATTGGCAAATAAGCCTTTTTAGCCATCTATGATATTACAGGTGGTTTAATTTCAGAATAATTTTGCCTAAATGACATAGGTAGATAAAAGAGAAATGAGAGTATTGCCTCTGCATTGTGAATTAGTCTTCACTTTTCACAGCCAACTGCTGTCGTCCCTTACTAGTGAGGATTTGTTAATACAACATTGCCATCTGCTGGTAAAAATGAATCATTACACAGTATTTGTTGAATCCGTTTTCCAAACACATGAATATTGATTATCATTTCTAAGTGAATCTTGCCCTATGGAAGATGGATTATGTGCCGGCATGCAAATACTGATCTTAATCTGGCCTCAAAAGCAACTGAATATATAAAGAGAAAAGAATAAATACTGTATCAAAACGCTCAACCCCTGATGAATCCAGTGAAACTGTGCCTTAAAAAAGTAATCAGGGCTTCTGTAATTTTATTGTGCCATAACAATAATTCAAATTGGGAATGTGACTCAATTTAACACCAAAAATCACGAGACTGCTAATTTTGTAGGGTCACTCCATTTGTTAATGTTACGGGCAACCAGACTACTTTTAAACGTAACACAATTTTCATGTGAAAGTTATCCAGATTCCAAAATACAAATATAAGGCACTTACTAGCAAATATAAGAAAGTATGCGTCATTGGCAATGAAGCATCGTAAAGAAAGGCTCGGCGTGCTTTCCAGTGACAATTCTTCATTTTTTGGATAGTGAAATAAAATCAGTTCAAACCACTTTAGCTTTGATTACCTTTATCAAAAAAACCAACTCATCATTTAAAGGCAGAGACATACGCTTTTTTTTTTTTTTTTTTTTTTGGCTTTAGGTTATGGCGGATATTTTACATCGTAATGCTTGCTCTTGGCGATCGTTCTCGCTAATGTTGTGCCATAGATCATTGACCAAATATTGCAAGTATACTGATATAAAACTTTTGAATCGAGAAGTGAAAGTTTTGTGTATTTCATTGTGAGTTCAGAGTTGGCTGACTTACATTGGAAGTGATGGAAGCTCAAATCGGGACACAAGAGTTAGCAACACTTTGAACACAGAAAGCCCGCTTAGGACTTTGAGGCAACAAGGTTATTTGTCCCGCCCCCTTTATGACGTTTTTATATCTGATTGGCTTAGGCACACCGGCTATTGAAAGCTTATTGGCAATCGATTGCTGTCAATCATTTTGGAGGCGTGTCTTCACGGCGTCGTTGGGGGAAGCGCAGCCCATTCACTCAGTTCTGCCAAGTGTCACCCGGCTTAGTTTGCTACGCGTCGACCGGCAGAGGAAAAATAAACAAAACAAAAGCAAAAACAAACAAAACAGAGCTTACCTCTGACACAGCTCCGGCGGCGGCTGAAATGGACGAACCCTCAGAACAAATGAGACCCCTCCTGAGAACAGTAAGTCCCAGTCCCGGTCGGTTAACCGCTCGCCCACCATTATATCAGCATGGCTCTTTGTCCGTCTCTGCCCCTCGTTGTTTGCCAGCTGGCCGGAGGACTACCGGGGATGCTCCGGACTCAGGGGGGCATTGTTAGCCGGCTTTCTGCCTCTGACACGTTGCGTGGGGTACAACTTGAGTTCAGGTCCCCCCTTGTTAAAGTCGTTCCTTCAAATATTTATATTTCGGTGACATTTTTTTTTTTCTTTTTTTGTTTTCTTGAGTTGGCCTGGCACGAGCGGAGACGTTACAACCGTTAACTGTGGTGGATTTTAAAGATGTCCCGTTAGCCGCATTGACCGGCTTGTGTTGGTCCGACAACCTTACATAACACAGAAACTAAGACACAAGGATTTGGCTTCCCGAGTTGGACTGACTGTAGTTTTTTCTGCTCTTTAATTGGTTTACATTAACGTTACAAAAATTAGTGGCTCAAGTTCAACAGGTTGGATTGCACTATCCAATGGAGCAGGCGATAAGAAAGGCGAGTACGTTTAGTGAAATAAAAAATCTATTTGCATATCAAATGTGCCCCAAAAATAGAGACGCTTTCATGTGTGACATTTCCAATACAGGAAATGTTGCTGATTTAATAAGCTTTTGCGGCCACACAGGAATAATACACGGAGAACTGAAAGAGAAATACAATATCACAGACATGAACCACAATAGTACAAATTGAGCTAACTCTGGTGTGCCTGCCGGTATATGTTACATGATGTTTTGATGAGTTGTGGTTTACAGTGCAGACCCACATCCTTTATGTTGGGTGTAACTTTACAGTCTGAGATGGGATGGTGACCATCAAACGTTAATTATTGTTAGCAAGCCCCAAAAAGAAACTGCTGGCAGAGCTAAGTTTAAAATGCACGTTGACTTTTCTGACATCAATGCTGTAATGTGGTCATTAACTAATGGGCGTGTGTGTGTGAGTCTAGGTATGCATAAGTGTGAATGTATGAACATGTGTGTACATCTGGTGAAACTTGACCCCCTGCTGTTCAATGAAAACCAGCTGCTGGATAGCTGTATATTCATCCCTAAGCATGACAGTCAAGCCGATGCTTAATTAAGTCTCATACCGTAATAAAGACCTTTTATAACCCATCCAGACTTCCAATACCAAAGAATGTGCTATTGTGAAACCTTGAGTCTAACATTCAGTTAATTGTGCATGTTTATTAAACATGAATCTGGTTTAAACAAGGACCGCTTGTTATTTCTTGGCATGCTTGTTGCCCAGTGCATTTGTTGTGCATATAGTTAGCTTAAACATAGCTGTATAGTCATACCAAGAATGAATTTATCTATTGTAATGCACTTGAGTAGTTGTTCTGATTCCTTGAGGACATAAGATTATCTCTCTGCAAGGGCCTGTAGCTACTCACAAGGCCTTGACTTAATGTTTAAGTGGCCCAAGTTAGCTTCATTGTCAGTGATGGGTTTAATTTAGTTCCTTTGCTGGCTATGTTTTGCACATCTACTATGAGTGTGCTTTGGCCAGAGATTATTCCTACCACAATCTAATGCATCTGCAATTTACTTGGATAGATTTGCTGGCTATGGAAAGGGTGGAGATCTGCAGAAAGCAATAATGCATTTATCTTAAATGCATTATTTTCTAGTGGGGTCAAGTGTATGTAGTTTCTGCAAATTCATCAGCCAAAAGCTGTCAACTGAAATCTTCTTTAAACCATTATTAACCTTATTTAGTCAGACCAGAGTCCTGACTAAACTTGGAGAAGCAGCATTTGGCTTTTATGCTGCAAACCAGTGGAACAAACTGCCGGCGGAGGTTAAATCAGCACCAAATGTTGATATTTTAAATCGGGTTAAAAAAATTCTTTTCTCAAAGACAAAAATGCAGATTAAAGGATCCAGGGTTGTACTGTTAAATAGTACTCTGCCTTTGTCTATCATGGTAAAGAGGATCTGAAAGCTCATTCAATTACAGGAAAACTTAAGAAAAAAACTCATCAACCCCATTATGCTGCTAAGTGTGGTTGTGGTGGTTGCAAAAAATGGGAGCTTGGTTTTGTGGTGGGTGGTGATGTAACTGGGATGGATAATGGATCCAGGGCATTGATACATTAGTTTCCCAAAGCTCTTTGTGGAGAATACTGCAAACACTGGAGAAACTGGTGCAACTGTAACCATATATCAAAGAAAATCTTTCTGTCTTACCTTTTATGAAAAGGTGTAGCTGTACAAATGGATGTGTTCAGAGCTGATGCATTGAGTTGAATATTCAATATTCAGAATAGTTTAAAGCACATTTAATTCATACTATTGATATGTTGAGCAAACTAGATGACAGCTGAACCAATTGGTTGATCAACTGATTTCAGCCAGGAGAGTATTAAGAAGACCAGAAGATTGAGAAGGCCAATGTGAATAGAAGGGATAGATTTAGGTTGTTTAGCTCCATGCAGGATGTGGATTACTGTGGGCACTGGTCCATAGAGTTAAGATGCTTTGCAACGGAGGAAAGCTCCCCCAGTCACAGGTGGTGATGATGAGGAGTTTGATGATTGCAACTCATCAAGAATGAGATAGCTATAAATATGGTTGTCTTAGAAGGCATGTACAAGGAGATAGTTCTGCCAATACTTGTTTTGCTTCATTATTCCATTAACAGTTTGATAATTGGTCAGTTGTTTTTAGATATTTTTCTTATGGGCTGTTTTGGACAGTTTAGCCACAGCTGCTTACTACAACAAATGTTAGACAGAATACAGTAGGATTCTTTCGTAAAATCATTGAAGGAAAACAGTGAAACATGTTATGTCACATATCACAAAGCCATTCAGCTTTTGGCATTTAGATTGCTTTCACTCGGCTTTACATGTTTTAACATAGGCCTATTGTAAACGTATCACACAAAACTATGAACAGAAAGATAGTTTTTTGATAAAATGTTGGCTTGTAATTTATCCATAGATTGCATTTATTTTTACAGTTACAATAACACAAGCATGACTCTGCTTTCTTATTCTGACAAATGTGATGCCTTCTGAACTAGCTGATGGCACACCGTACCAGGACAGTTGACTTAAAGAACAGCTCATACCATCTGCTGACCATGGAAATACGGATCTTAGACTTCTTTAGCTTTAATCTAATTATATAATTAAACCAGTGTACACTGCTGTTTTATAAAGTTCTCATGATGGAAAATTATTGCATAAAATTTTTCAAATAACGTTTATTGAATGAATTTACAGTGCAGGGTTGGATTTAAGAAATTGTTTGATAAATTGATATAAAATTGTGTGTTGCTGCACTATTCCCATTCCAGTGTTAAGCTGTACATTCTCCTGGAAATCATTGCTCAGTCAGCTGTCTAAAATATTTCACTAGAAATTTATAGTTTTGCAGCTTAATACTAGCACATCTAGCATCTCACAAAAATGTACCAGTGTGGTTTCACCATAAATGTCACTCCCGTCTGCTTTAATGGAAATTTTGAATTCCTCACTATGAGCTGTAACTGAATTTAGGTGTGGTTTGACCTTTGTCTTTATATATTGTGTTTTGATCTATTTGGAGTGGTGCTGATATGGACGCCACAAGCACAGGGTATCTTTGAATAGGGTTTGGGATCCTTTGAATTGCAAACGGTGCCAGTGAAGTAAGTAAAAGTTCCTGGAAAGGGGCTTTAATTGCCCACTTAGGTTACTGGAATATGTTGTTGTTTATTTTTATTTATTTATTTTTTTGGTTTCTTTGTTTGACTCATGGAAACAGTTGTTACTGTATAAAGGAAGCGAATGAGCTGTAGTTCTTTGTAAAAATTACAGGGTGTTGAAAGACATGTCCAACCTTGATGCTATGATAAGAACTGTAAATGTCATCGTCAAAGGCACACAGGAAATTTGAATCTTAATAAATCCTCAGCTATCTGTCCTCTTTCAATTCATTGCACTCTCCGAGGAAAGCCGAGCCCACATGTACGCTTGTTTCTCTTTGTCTTTGTTGGGGGTGGCTCTTCATTTGTGCCCTGAATACCTCAGCGGGTGAACACTTCTGTGCCCTCCAAATGTGTGTGTAGGTCCTCTGTGTGGTGTTTGTGTATGTGTGTGTTTTTCTAAGCTCTTGGCTGGGTGAATAAAATATTCATGGTGGCATGGTGGGATTTGCTGCCAAGCAAAGAGCAGGCTGTCAGGGTAGAGCAGAGCCCCGTGTATTCCGAAGCAGCTTGCTATTTCTCTCTCTCTCGCTCTCTCTCTCCTGCTCTCTGTATATAGAGATGACTGGAGGAAGAGGTAATAGACAAGTGCGACAGCGTCTCTGTTAGCAGTTAGCACACAAACACCTTTTACAACAGATAACCTTCAGAAAGAAGAAGCTCCCTTCTGTCTTTGCCTTGTGGATGTTTTAGTCTAAATGGATGAACAGAGCGACGGGGAGCATGTGCCTGCGGTACGTCTCATCCTCCACGTTTGTTTTAATGTGTTCCTAACTGTCGTGGTGTGCACTTTAACAGGATCCATGTTATTTGCTTTGTCCTTTTGGCTTTATTTAGGATAAATTGGTAAATGGTGGACTGTACTAATGGGTGGTGCAGGGGGCAAGCGCATCTCACCAAAAAATGGCAGGGGTTTCAGGATAAAGGGGATAGAATGAAAGGAGGGAGAAGCTGATAGGACATGCCCCTTAAAATGGAAACATTTTTTCTCTACTCTTTAATCGCCTCAAGGATCATGAATGAGAGGAAACGGACAGAGGCAGTCATGGCTGCTTGAAGGAGCGGGACAAGGAGAACAGGAAGGAAGAGAGGAGAGAGATGAGGAGTGTCTCGGAGAGGAAGGTGCAAATGGGGCTGCTAAGGTAGCAGAATCCAAATAAGGTGCAAGCTGTCAATACAGATCTTGTTTATTGACTAAAGTGAATGTAAATTCTCCTGTCCTTTCAGTTTAGTCAAGGCATTAAATTATAAGAAATTATAATGCACACAGTGGCAGCAACAAGGAAGCCAGGACTGTTAAAATCAGTTGCACATACAGAGAGGGAAAAAATTTGAGGCAGAGCAGGGGCATGGTTTCCATCTTTCTGTTTATGAGTCTATGCCTGCAAAGTCTGAGTAAATTATATTTGGTGGAAAATATGATTGGTATCCCTTTGTTTTACAGTATATCTGAAATATCCTTGTTGTTTAAACTAGAGGATCTAACTCCATACACAACAGATGGTAGATATAGTACCCAGGCTTTTGAATACCTTTTTAGTGCCTTGTTCAAACGTGGTGGCGCTCCAGTGAAGTAAATAATTGAATGCCTACCAAAGTCAGCAAAATATAACTGGCTGATCAGTTTATATAATTATTACCTGTGTTTACGCTGGTTACCTCGCACCTACTAATTACCAATGGATATACATATATACACACATATATACACATATACATCCGTGCAGATTGTATAATGCATCATCAATGCTGCATGTATCAGCATATAATCACTTGATTATTAGTAATCTCTCAGTAGGCTCTTCTGTATATATTTCTGTTTTCAGGCATAACTTATTTGGTTACATAATTTAGCATTAATTGGCAGTAAATATATGTCAATATTCTCATCTGTAATGTGTGTATAACTGTTCATTTGGCAGTGTGAAACAGTGAGATATTCAGTAATCTCAAGGGACAAGTCTCTCACTATGTAACACCTCTCTTACGTCAGTCTCTACTGATTGGACCAGGTCCCAGTAAAGCAATGCTGGCAAGAAGCTGAGATTAGAGAGAACCGGGTCTGTTGGCTTGTTGGGTGGCTGGTTGTTTCATTCACTGTCTGGTTGGCGGAAGCAGTGTTTGGCTGCAGTGTGGTTAAATTACTCCCACACAAACATACTTATAGAAGTGAGGGTAACATACATCTTGTCAATGAATAAAAAAAAAATCCTTGTCAAAAATGTCATATATGACTTTTAAAACCAAGTACAGTAGTGTGTCAAAAGTATTTTCCCATCATATAAAAATAAAATAACTTGAAATTGTGGAAAGGCGCACACAAGACTGTTTAACATCAGTATCTCCTACATGATACTGCTCAGCAATAGCTGTGCAATAAATGGCTGTAACAGCCATGAAGACTGTAAATATGTTCAGTGTCTCATTTACTCTTATTGAAGCTGTACCGAGGCCGAGTTCATCACTCAGATAAGCAAGCTCTAGCTTAACTGCATAGTACGCAATGTGTAAATGATCGATTCCCTCATTTTACTAGGTTTTTATCGCATTTTTGTGTGTGTGCATTATAATGCAAATATGCAATTGCAAATAATGTATATTATAAGTGTAAGCTGATGATCTTTTTACTGCAAACCAAATTCATACAAATGATGTAACCTAACTAAACCGAACCACTTGGATTGTAGTGCAAGGTATCAATCAGATCCAGGAGCATAAACACTTACCTTAACAAAAATAGAAGTTGGTTGTTGTGTTGATGTTATTTTCCACTACTGAGGACATTTACTGGCATCTTCTATGAAGTGAATTCCAGTTTTAATCTGTTGCACATCTTATTTTTAATTTGTCCCTCATGTGGTAAGATGTGTTTCAGAGTACACCAACTGGCCAAGCATACAAAAATTTGGAAACAGGGTAATGTGACTTCCATCCATCCATCGTCATTATCTGAAATTCTATGAACTCACTCCCTTTATGTTATATTTTGGAAGTCCTTACACATAAAGTTTCTTTTGTGGGTTCACACTTTGTTATCCTGCTGTATTGCATACTAGATTTGAGAATGTATACATGATACGACTTTTGTTTACTCTAAAAGTTCATGTGAACCGCAAATCCCCACGTATACATAAAATCCCTTGCAATTGTGAATTTACTACTTAAACTGCTGTAAAAAGCCAGAGAAAATCCTCATCAGCTGACACATGTACAGTTATAAGTGGGCTACCTATTATCCCTCAAGTATGCAGGGTGGAAACATTTAGTACTTGTATTTCATATTAATAAATACACTTAATAAAAAAAATTACAATAAGACCTTTTTATTACCAGCATTATTTAGTATTCATTTCAGCTTTATGACATGTTGAACTAAGCTTGCTGCCAGTTTCAAAATACAGCTGATCAACCTTGTGTTGTTTTGGCTTTTTATAGGCTACTAGCACTTTATATCTTTGACCTGAGAAAGCATTTGTAGGTGCTCAAAGATGTAAAAACGATCACAGTGCAGCTATTCCTTGAGAAATTTATCAGGATGTCTTGACATTGGTAATCAGATCATTTTAACTGATGAATACATCTGCTAACTGTTTCTATAGAAACATATACAGCAATATTTTACGTCTGTTGTGGTTTCTTACTCTTGGCCTAATTGGTATCTTTAAACATTTCAAAGTTTTCATATTTGTGGCTGTGGGATGATCTGGTTGAGAACAACTATGTTAAGTTGAATATGTTGGTACCTTTGTGCATTGATGCATTCCCCAAAATCTTTGCTTCTTGATCTTTGTGTGCCATTTCCTGACCAGTCTAATTACAGCTGTATTGATCTAGAGCTACTTAGATAATTTGATCTAGAGCATTACTTATCATCCAGCAATTTCACACAGGTTTTTATAGTACATTTAAAACACAAATAGAATCATAATGACCACTGCTCATATGACACACTTGTGGCAGGTTGCATGATGTGTTCTAAAATTGTACCAAGCAACATAGGGTTGAGGGCAAGGCTGACATAAACAAATGCATATACGCCATTTACAAAAACATGACCGTGGATGCTTGTATGTAAACACATATTTATACAGTAAAATGAACAGATTTGTGGTAGTGGTATTATAAGAAGCTTAAAATAAGAAACTGCTCATGAAGGAGGAATGGTTTCACACTAACTTTGTGTGTCCTGCTTATTAATATTCATGTGATTCTTTATTCTTTCTGGCAACCAGTTTGACTCAGTTTGACAGTTTGAATGAAATTGTTGTTCAGGCTTGACATGATTGCAACTGAAGTGTTAAATCTGAAACCCAAGACATTTTCCAATGTTTTTCAGTCACACAGGACAACCAGGAGTCCTGTTTTAGACAACCTTAATCGTATTTACTTGTCCTCAGTCTGCTGTGGGGAGAAGAACTCCAGTTACTGGAGAGATGAATTTCTCATTACTCTTTTCTCCGCAGCAGAAATATTACCGCTCCTCATCAACACACTGTCAGAGAAAAACCCAGCTCATTATCATGCAAATCCACGAGCAACTGTGGAACGCACAGGCTAACATGTGCACACACAAACACAATTACAGATGGCATCTTTCATCTTGCATGGGGTTCAGGAGAACAGGAGAATGATTATGGTAATATATGTGTGGAAATCTAAATGCCATTGAAGACATATTCTGAGTAATAAGAAGGTAATAAAACAGGGGGAGCAGTAAACAGACATAGAGTACATGCTTTCCCTCAAAAAAGCATTTCTATGTGGTCATGGAAGGTGGCATGTAATGCCTAAGACGCCAGGGACTCTGATGTCAATAGCTATATCAAGTGTCCTTTCAGAATGTGGCTAACGCCATCACCTTTTGTTTCCATTCTGTCTTGCTTGGCAGCAGTGCTGGTTTGTGATTGGTTGAAGGGACTGAAAGGATCCTCCATTTGGAGACTGTGTTACATCAAAGTATTTGTCCATGAGGCAGGACAACAGGAGATTTGTATTTGCAGAAAATATGTCAGATTACAAGAGACTGAATGTCACCAAAAAAAGTAAAAAAAAAATAAAAAATAAAAAAACTAACTTCATTATTTTCAAATAAGATTGAGAAAATTTGGGGTTAAAAACACAGCATGCCAAAATACAAGAGGACAGAAAGAATCAGATCCCCATTAGTGGTCATTCAGTTATGACAAACCCAATATTCGCCTCTTTTGATTTTCCTGTCAGTCAGTCAGCGAGCATTAGCCAACTCCCACCTGTGGTATTTATATACCCCATATGAATGTGTATCTAAAATAAGCTTTTCTTTTATGGTACGTCCTGCACATCATGCTTCGTTGAAATATTTATAGACAATATTTTATATATTCAGTCTATATCTATTTATTTTCCCTTTCATTGAGTTTACTTTTGTGTGCTCGTGTTGTAAAAATTGTCTGTTTTGTTATTGGAATATGCATTGATCAGCCAATGTTGCCAGATGCATGTTGATTCTTGGTGTGGTATGGTCTCACGTCAGATGCCATATTAGGGTTATCAAAGCTACAAATACAACTTTTTCACAAATGTAATCCTGCAGTAAATCACAGGTATATTGTTGTTTTGTGTGTCTATCCGATCATTTATTTGATTCCAGCTGGAGGAATATTGGTAGAAGTTGCAGTATTATTGTGGCTGAGTGTCAAGGACTTCTCCCAGCACATTTACTTCAGCTTTGGCCACAGAGACAGCAGTAATTGGATACAGTGTTTCTGTAGTCGCTTTAAATATCCAGGCACTTCATGGCAGGGAGTCAGAGTACCACTAATAACAAGGTTGCTGATTGGACCACACTGAGTTTTGGTTAAGGAGGTTTATGGTTGTAGCATGTGTGAGTGGGTGCTTGCTTTACTATATGGGTTGGGTCTGAAAACTAGGAGCCCACTGCATTTATGAAATCCAGTTTTTAATCCCTTAAATTTAAGTGGCTGCTTTAGGGCTAAGAATTGGTTTAAGGTTAGGACCAGAATGAAATTGGTATTTGGATGGGGTTTTTCAGTTTTAATGGTTAAGGGGCTACAGAGGGCATCATCTCAATGATATGTCCGCATAAAAGAGTACAACAATGATTGCCCATATGTTTCCTTTCACTTTTTGTTTGATAATTTGCAAAATTCAAGCTCAAACAACGCTTGTTTTTTTGGGGGGGTGGGGTTGTATTAAGATTGGGATTACTACAGGTTACAATAAAGTTATAATTACAGTCTTTTTCTATTGATCATAATCCTTCTCTCCTATTTTGAAATCTACTTCTGAGCATGTGAGTCAAACAAGCTTATGGGTTTAGGGTTTTCAGTTTGCACCATACAATATAGTGATGCATTAAAGATTCTTTTCAGACTGCTCATCCTCATCATTAAATCTAACACTGTCCACAGTTTCACCAGGACCATATCCTTAGGCACATAGAATAATGACTGTCTCAGTCACCTTTGCTTTTCAGGACCTCACGGAATACAAATTGTGGTTGTAAAGCAGTCACCATGTTCCTGCAGGTGTCTCATTGAATGGTGGTGATTGAATAGATATGTCCGCCAATTCTATTTGTGTGTGTTAGGGTAGTGTAAACACAATTTTATGGCATTATAATTTAATCAAGAATATTAATAATGTGTACTTTGCTGCCTTGTATCCTGACAGCTTTGTGTATCTGTTCTAACTGGATCCATCTATCTCTTCATTGATCTATGGTATTAATATTATGTTAATTATTTTCTCAGAGGTTATAACCTCTTTTTTTAAGTAGCCAGCTCTTTGACATTGCTATTAAACTTTATTGCATGAACCCTAACAACAAGTATAGATTACAATGCAGACCACTTAATTTGTGGAAAATAGCAAACAGATAAACCCTTCAAGAGCCAGTGACACCCTTCTGCTTTATGTATATGAGGTTGTTAAAGACAGCAATAATTAGGTATTGTGCTACTGTAGGTAAGCTATGCAGTTATTACTTCCCATGTATGCAATTTTCTTCTGTGCTACATTTCAAATGACATCAATTATCTTAGTCCACATCATTAACTACACTTCATTCAATTTATTGCATTTTTTTGAAGATGGTCTAAACATTCTTTCTCAATACTATTAATGAAAGTTGTGGAAATAAGAGCTAACTGAAACCCTTTTTTTTTTCTTTTTTTTTTCCATTATATATTTTTTTTATACTTTTGAGCATAACCCAGAGCTATGGAGTGATTTGCAATGGGGTAAATAGAAAAAAACAAAACTACGTGGGCTCACATCTTCGCCAAATCCACAGACGATGGAAGATCTCTGCTGCGTTTACACCTGTCTAATCACAGCCTGTCAGTTGAAAATGCTGCAGTCTCTGCTCTGTTAGTTTGTTAGTTCCGCCATTTTATACACAGACTCACTACCACACTCACCAAAAATAAGTTGAACTAAAGTTGTCCGAAAGTTGAATTCTACCACAGTCCACGGGTTAGCTCAATTTCAGTGGCAAGTTAATAAACAATAATCAGCCATGCTTTTAATGTTTTCTGTCCTGGCCTTTCTCATCCATTGTAATCTCCTCAAGACCAACACATAAAGTAATAGGAACAATTAAAATAATACAAGTCAAAATTTGAATTACAAAATCAAATTTGCATTTGAAAAATATCATGTTGTCTACCCTCCTTTCTCTCACCATCTCTTTTTCTATTTCTCTCTCATTGTTGTTCTCAGGGTCTAGATGAAGAAGCGATTGTTGACCATGGAAAGTCGAGCTTCACCACTCACACAAACTATGAAAAGGATGATTTGGAAAGTAAGTTTGAAGTCATTCAGACAGAAAGGTCATTCAAAATTACAGTGACTGCTGATTTTTTTTTTATTTATTTATTTTTTTTAAGCATTAGGTGGAAACACGTTGACACTTTATAGTAGCGTAGGAGAATGATTCAGTCACATCATTCTTTGCCTTTCAGAAAAATCACATCAGGATCCAATGTGTGATGACATTTTTACCAATGATTTAATGTATTTTTTTTATATGTTTAACATATTTTAATGTGCATTGATGTATTATTCTTAGTTTCACAGTTGGCTTATATCTAAGTATTTTTATAGAATATAATTGTTGATTATAGGATAGGATTTTGAATTGAGCATAACATCTGAAGTGCTGGTTCTGGCACTTGGGAAAAATATCTTCCTCAGGCCTTATGTTAGCTACTTAGCTAACCCCACCTCCCCACCTCCCCAGTTTGCTGCCCTCTTTATTTGAGTACACACTTCATATCCTCCATCCCCCATTCAATAATATCATTATTATCATTTATCCCATTACTCCTTTTTGTGACATCCCTGGAGCTTCTGGGTTCTGTCCAGCTAAACTGTAAGGTTTTTTTCTCCTTCATCTCTTGTGTATTTTCTCTCTTTCCTGATTCCATCTTTCTCCACCTCTGTCTCCCTCCATCTGTTCATCTTGTGTATGTCACTGAGTGCTTCATCTTGGCTTCAATCATCCTGGGCTTTCTTTCATATCTAAGACTGATACTTGCCTGTAGGGCAAAAATGGGACATTTGCATCTCATGATATGGTTTTTGTGTGGCAGTGACAATAATGATGGGAGGTAGATAAAAAAGATGGATGCAAATTTGAAATGCTCCTTCAAATAGGTTATGTGTAGCATTCAAATGAATGGAAAAAAATAATTTGTTGTTGCTGAATGTTGTCTATCTAAAATATCTAAGTTGTTAATTATAGTAATGTATATTTCTAGACTTGTGATACTGTAAATTTATTGTTTCTAACCATCACTTTAACAGTGGAGTAATGGAATTCACTTTTTTGCCATTTTTATATCTACAGTTTATATTGTATGGCTTGTGGAAAGAATTTCACTCAGGACTTGCTTTCACATTTATAAGTGGAAGTTTTGTACAGAAACACAAAACACCAAGTGACTTCTGATAGGAACTTGTCAAATTTCCCCATTAGATGGATGGAAGCTGTTATCGATGTTCTACATAATATCTACATAATATTGTCTGAAGTGAGCATGAGATGTGGATACGTATATGGTGTTATGTTAGTACATGGAGGAGATAATGTAGCAGTTAAAGCACATTAGAAATATATATATATATATATATATATATATATTTTGCATTTCATTTATATTTTTATAGAATACCATTCTGGTTTCCCATTTTTTTCCTCCAAATTCTCATTTCCAATTTGTGTGAAAGACAAATTTGCCCTTTTTCTTCCAAAGGCCACCGAGCCGTGTTTGTAGGAGTCCACATTCCTTTTGGAAGAGAGAGCAAGCGAAGGCATCGCCATCGAGGACACAAACACCACCGAAAGAAGAAAGATAAAGATTTTGAGGAGGGAAAAGATGACGGCAGGGAATCTCCATCTTATGGTTGGACACTGTTTTAAACTAATAACACCAAGCCTACAGTGGATGTCAATTCTTCAAATTGATATAATTTGGGGAACACCTTTTTTTCAGTTTTTCACTCATTTTTCACTTAAAAGCTTTGATGGTAAAGTGGTGACTAGAGAGTAGAGTTAGACTTTGCGGTGTGATTTCTGTAATCAAATCAGCTTATAACAATACATGGATTACCAGGTTAGAGCACCACTTTGATTTAGCCTTTGGGGATCTGCTGCATATTCAACTGCTGAGTCAGAAGCACACAACCAATGCTTTGTGCAAATTATTAACTACTTTATGACAATACAGGATAACAGCATTTATATAGTCCAGTTATCATTTTAAACACTTACTGAAGAGACAGGATACTATGATTTATAAGGCAATTATCAAAAATAGCACTTTTTCATCAACTGAGTGGAACCTAAAGTTGATGCTAAAAATCTTTATTGCATTGGTCACACTGAGCAGACACACACATTCTCAATTAAGATCACGGAGATTGTTGCTGTAATTATTCAATTTACCTTCTGTAAATACAGATTTATGATTGGGGCAGACAATGGATAAGATGAACAAACATTAATGTCAATGTTGTTTAAAATCCAATGATGAAATTCAGTATCCAGGTTTTTCCACCTAGCTGTGTTCATCAACTTGCTTGTAGCTAACAATGTAACCTTTATTTGTACAGGTTATAATTAGAATATTTTGAATACTGTGCCATAAGTTGAATTTAGTGTCTATCATCGTGTAACTCTCTCTATTTACTGCAGAAATGTTTTGCAAATGTCTTTAAGATCAAAGTTTGTCAAGTGGGAGGCCATCTTGGTGCCCATGTATTGTTGTGGAAGAATGTTATTATCAGCAACATGTGCATAATGCATACCAGACCACCATGCAGTGTACCCATGTGTTAAGAGAAAGTAACACCCCCTTTTTGCTTCGAGTCATTCCAGTTCCACTTCTTTGTTATGTTTAGTCTTGTAATCTATTTTCATTCTCGCTCTGGTTCCAAATGTTCTAATATCCACCCTCTGTTTCAGACATGAAGAAAAACATTTCAGAAAGGTGCCAAATTTTCACTTTTCCTTTTTGCATACTTCTTGACGGATCAGCATTGAACAAACTGACAAAAGCTTTCTCAACCTACTACCATCATCTTTTATGAGCTGACTTAATCTCTGCTTCTCTGAGAGATTTTCCATATCCTGCCCTATAGCTGAACTCAGAGAAAAGTAAGGGAGGAGACAGGAAGATTGCTAGACATGGTTCAGTAATAACTATGGTATACTTGAGATTAGGGCATCCACCTAAAGTTTCCGTGTGGGAACTTTGAAATTTACCAAAAATTGCATTTCTTCTACATAACATTTGCAAAAAAGATTTTTATTTATTTATTTTCATATTTTACAAAAAAGATTTTTTACAGTCACTTCTGATAGTTGGCAGCCTTCGCCTTCCTTGATTTTTTTGGCACACGACAGCCACCTTGATATCCAACCACAGGAATCGATATCAAGTCGCCTGTGTTTGTGTCTGCGCATGTGCAAACAAACAAATTGCGACTAGAGGTCACTACATAAAGTACCTTTTAATAGCGCAAGAGGTTTACTGTTGCTATTGCAAACATTATAAAAATGACTTTTGGCCTTTGATCACTCTGCGCCCAGACACACCATCTCAGAGGGTCCAATTCATCTTGGGTACAGAGGACGATGACCTTGAGCATGTCCCCCATGATCTTTTCACTGAACTGGATGAGCTGTCCTTCAGAGACGGCAGTGCCACTGAATGGAGGGAGACAGCCAGGTCAGTAAAAAAACTTGATGAGTGAACAAAATCGTAACAATTACATAAACACTGCTGGATATTTTTACAGTATTAATATTTAAGATTTGTAGAGCAAGATCATAAAATAACACCAGTTAGTCATTAGTTGAGAACCTGAAAACCCTGATTAGGTATTGTGATCATGACTATCTGCCTTATTATGTTCATTTACTGTACATGCAGTCATAACTGAAAAATGTAATTTTTTTGAAAGTGTGAATCCATTTGCATGCTATGTTACCATAATATGCAATTTTTCATATTACTACTTTCTTGTCTATGTGTCTATATTTGGAAAGACTTATCTATTTTGTGTTTTGGTGTTTGGTTTTGTACCTCTGCTGCTATTACTACATAACCAACATTTGCTTGAGCAGCTGTTTATTTACCTACTGATAGATACCAAGTCACTGTAGCATCCAGTCTGCACTGTGCAGAGGGTGTGCATTATCACCTTGTCTTGTAAATGCAACAGTGGCTGAAGCTTTTGGCAAGATTGGTAGGTAAACATCTGTTAATGCCAATGTTGACTGTGTAGCAATAGCAAAACTTATAAATAGCTCCTGTAAAATTGTTGTCAGAATAAGCCAGTTGTCACTGGAGTTCAATATCAAGGTCGAAAAAAAGCTGTAACAGCTTTAAAATTGTAAGAAACTTGGAATTTTACATGGTACATTTGACTTAACTTGGATGGCATTTCAGAGACTAAAATTGTTCCTTCACTGATTAAACTTGTGTTTGGTAATGAGACAGATTTGGAGCATGACGCACACAGTTCACAGTGCTTAATTGTGTGATCTGAAAAGTGGGATTTGAATTTGTGAAAGAAAAAAAGGAGCTTGTGTACATGAACTGGAACAGCATGTCCTAAAATTGTAATATTCTTATTTATTTATTAGAAATTTTCTCAAATTTGTACATTCAAGGTGTGTGTGTGTCTGTTTTCATGGTCTATGGGTTCATATTCACAGATGGTTGAAGTTTGAGGAGGACGTGGAAGATGGTGGGGAAAGGTGGAGTAAACCCTATGTGGCGACGTTGTCACTACACAGCTTATTTGAACTACGCAGCTGTATACTCAACGGCACAGTCATGCTTGATATGAGGGCCAACAGTATTGAGGAAATTGCAGGTATATTTTACAATACACTTAAATCACATCTCATGTCATACCACTTCTGTATTTCTAATGGACAGCCATTTGTTATTCTAGTAATATAGTTTAAAGCTTCACATATCACTTCAGGTTTCTCTAGCTGCATATTTATGGCCCTGCTTTTCTATGACTCAGACATGGTGATAGACAGCATGGTGGCTTCAGGTCAGCTGAAGGAAGATCTCTGCGATAAGGTGCGGGAGGCGATGTTGAAGAGACACCACCACCAGAATGAGAGAAAGCTCAGCAATCGCATCCCTCTGGTGCGCTCCATCGCTGACATAGGCAAGAAACATTCTGACCCACTCTTGCTTGAAAGAAATGGTGAGATCCTGCAATGCACTCGCATTTCTTTTTCTTCCACATTTTCTGGGGAACTGTTCCTAAAAATCCACTGTTCAAATCCTTCAATGCCAGCATAGAAGGTGGATGGTAAAAGTGAGTAAAATCTAGAGAATGATCCATATTGACACTGTCAGTTCCCTTAATGAAAGAGAAATCTGGGTGCAAATGATTGTGCTAAATAGTATGGCTGGCCTGGCTTTGGGGTTTGAATAAATGACATGACACAAAAAAAATATTGCTTTACCTGCAACTGTGTTTTTTGAGGCGGCATGGCCGCAGTGGTGTGAAGCTTGAGGTTTTAAGAATGAAAGAGATCGCATTACCCACTACTGTGCCTGTGGTTGTTGTTGGTCTTGCATTGTCATGACAATAAACATGAAACACAATCGTAAAAGGTAAAAATTTTACATTGGTTGGTTGGTGTGGGTAATCATTGTATTGCAAAAGATGAATGTCTTGTACCAAATGAGTATGTTCTGTGATATATGACTGGTTTGTTTGAAGTTGAGCACATGTTTGCTTACAGTGCACTGACATTGTGCTAACTCATCCTCTCCTGCATGCAAGCCTACCTGAAGTTAAACTGTGCCTCAGTTAAATCGCATTGTGTGATTTGCTTGGAATTGAATGAAATAAGTTGTTTGGACCCTGCAGACCTTCCCAAATGTCTCACCGAATCATTCTTGGTGTCTTCTGTACACAGCCATGCTTTTAGTTCACCTTTCTATAAGCAAAAATCTCTCTAACTACACCTCTGCCATGCTCCCTCCTCTTCTGGCTGTTTCTCCTCCAGATACCATCTTTGTTATGTACTCCTACTTCATAAGTTTCCCCTCTCTGCTCCATCCCTTATTCCTACTCCGCCTTTCCCTCCTTTCCCTCTCCTCCCCCCTCCTTTTTCCTTTTTTGCCATTGTCTCCTTTGTTAGGAGAGGGCCTGTCCTCTTCACGTCTCTCTCTCCACAAGCAAGGGGTATCTTCCTCTGTCTCCAGCCTCACCCAGAGACAAGAGTCCCGAGTCTCCGTCCTGCTCAACCATCTCCTGCCCTCTTCTTCCTACAACACTGGGTCCTCCCCAGGTCCTTCACCCTTCTCCACCCTTCAAAATACCCCCACCTTCTTCCGGCGCTCCGCCCCAAGCCCATCATGCGCCCAGGGCACAAGGCATGGCCCTCAAGGCATCCCTGAGGTGGTGGTATCGCCTCCCGAGGATAACAGCCCACCAAACTCTGCAGAAGAAGTAGGATCGCCAAAATTCATCCGGAGAGCATCCTCGGCATCCCAGGGCCTCGAGATGCTGCCCTTAGAAGGCAAATATCTGTGTAGCCTGCCAGTGTGAGTCACGGCTTGAACAGAGAACACTAGCACTAGCATGAAAGCTCTGCTCCCTGTTAACTTTCCAAACCTCCCACCCTGCAGCCATCTCATCAATAACCCAGCAAGGCTTACTTGCTAATACACTGATCCCGCTGTATTTAACTACAAAACTTCTGACACTACTCTCATCTCCCTCTCATTATACTTGCTTCTGTGCCTTCAATCTTTTTGTCTATTCCACTAAGCCACTATTTTCCTCTAATATATCTTACTTGTGCCGCCATGAAAACCCTTTTTACATCTGTCTTTCTCCTTTCATATTCTTAAGACAGTGTCTATGTATTGTTTGGCCCCTTTCCATCGTTCAAACATCTTTCATTGCAGTTGCATGGCTGCCTTAAAAAAAATCTGTTTTCTTCCCTTACTTCATCATATGTCTGATGTTTTATCACTATGTCAAGCTTTATACCCCATTGCTTTCTTCCCAGCCAGGTTGTTTCATAAAAGATCTATAACTGGGATACTGCGATCATATTGGTCCTTGTCTGAAGCATTTAATCTTTAGCACAGGTTGATATTAGTTTATCTATTATACAAATATATAATACAGAGGCTCAGCACACACTTAAGTTTGCATATAGGGAAAAATTGTGAATTCTCTACAATTTTGATAGGTTATACAGCAGAATATCATCATCAACAAAATAAAACTTCAATCATAGTCTCCACAGAGTTATATTATTGTTTATAATTAAATTATACATTTGATATCCTAAAGAAAGCAGTGTCAATATTTAACAATATTTATTTGTTGTGAAAAGAAGGTTTGCACAGAATTTAGACAGAATCTTTAAATTCTGCCAATGCTGGCTTGAAAGACTATTGTACTTGCTGTCAAACTGTCTCACTGTGAATGTCAAAATTTGAACTGCTGGCTGCTGTTTATTTATCTTCTGTAAGTGTGTGTTTGTGTGTGTATGTATATTTTCAAAAATATATCCTAGTGGTTCCTTATTTATTTGGTATGGTGTATGGCGTAGAAACTGACACAGCATGCTACTTGTGCTTTTCCCATTGCGTCATTTGGCATCCATACACTTCATACCGTCATCAGTTCCTAAAATTAAACATTCTTTTACCCGTTCATGAGTGAGAGCAATGAGTGCAGCAGCGTTGCTAAATATAAGGTGGAGACCAGGGTGGGTGTGCTGGTATGTACTATCATAGTGCCACCTACAGTGACTTTTTGTTCTTTCCAAACCAAGCCATGTCAGTTTATTATTAGCCGGCGATGCACACGTGTGTATGTCCATTTCCCTCTGAATATGGCTCCATTTCAAATGGGCCATTAGAACCAGTGATCACTTGATGGAAGCTGAATATGAAAGGCTGGGGTGGTGTTACTATAGCTGAAGGGCTTCTGTATTTGTACCCCATTCTAGGAAAATATACAGATTTTCCCAGCAGGTGACCATTTTGACATCACTGTCTGGGTTATTCAGAGGCAAGTTTCAAGCCTCATCGTTACAGTTTAATTATGTGCTCTGATGTGAACTGTTGGTTGTAAAAGCTGCACTGTTGTTCAATGGCGACCTATAATAGCTATCTGTTTAACAGAGACAAAGTGTAACAGTAAAATACAATAATCTGTATTGTCTTACAGGTTTCAAATAATTATTGTCAACTACTCATTGTTATAGATGTTTATTAGACATAAACTGTAATGGGATTGAGTTGTCCATAGACGATTCACACATTTAAGTCATGAACCCACTGAGTCATGGGTGAAATACTTGCAAATAGGCCATGGAGGGGAATCACATGCACACATTCTCTATGCTATTATAAACCCTAACTTTAGGTATTTTCCTTAGTTGTATAGCATCCACCTCACTGTATAGATCAGTTTTATGAAGTAGAAGCCAATTTGAAATGTTAAACCATTTTACTCAAGGTTAAATTGTGCAATTGCTCTTTAGAGTGTAAACTCAGCAGTGGTTATCAGCATTAACTTTGTTTAATGTAAATAGATAAAATATATAGAACATGCATCGTTTCAGTAATTTATATAACTCTTTTGCATATTAATCAGCTGTCATTGTGACAACAATGTTTACAAGGTTAGTATGGGGGAGCATTCCAGGGCTTAGCCTTGTTGAATGAAGTGTGTTGGCGGACACCACCTAAAATAATCCTTCCCTTATTCCAAGAGGCTTTGTCGGGTATGTGCACAATCAGGCTCTTGTTCACCAGCCACAGCCACCCAGCATCCACAAGGGCTACTCGACCTACTCGATTTGTAGTTGAAAATGTAATTTGTGTTTTGTCTGACGCTAGCTTGATTACTTCTGTAGGGCAAAATGAGAAAGATTTTGACAGGTGTGGAAAATATGAAAAACAGGGAAAAAATGGTAAAAGAAATGTTTCTTCAGAATTTCAGAGGGTAGTATCCATATGCTATTCTTTGATTGAAATACATCATTCCCTCATTTCATCCCCCACTCTCATGTGATCTCAAGTGCTAGCGTTTCCTGTATCCGATATGGCTCAAATCACATAAACAATGTTGAAAGGGGCAGCCAGTTATGCACAGAAATATTTTTGCTTCAACACTTGAAAGTGGTGAAGTCTGAGAAGCGAGAACTGTCAGGAATGTCAAACAAATCCATTCAACTTTAGCTAAAGCTGGCATTAACTCAAGTTAAGCGTGACTGACTTAAGCACCAGAGTAATGAGCTCAACAGACGAGGAGCAATAAAAAAAGTGCTGAGGAAAATATATAGTCATCTCTGTGGAGAGCTATCAGGGATACAGCCCTGTACAGTATCCTCATTTTTAGAAAATAGTGTTTGTAGTGGTAGAAATGATTTCACTTGCCTGTTGTGCCTGTTACCTTCCTCTGCTACAGGCTTCACTAGCAAGTACCACACCATTAACAGGGTATATCTTAACGATTTGTTGAAGATGTCCTTTGATTCTTGATTGTTCGGATGTGAGGCTTTTTTTGGGAATCAGTTGTGGTAAAACGGGAAAAGAGGGAACCGACAATGGGGCAGGGGGCCCAAGAATACCCGGTACTGTAGAACACCTGCACTACCAGAGCTGATTCACTTATATTCCATTTAAATTAAATTAGCAAGATAAAGTTTATCATTTTGACGGAATAGAATAGGTAATACACTTAAATAAGATGCAGATAAATGAATGAAGATTTTCTAAAAGCAGCACTTTCCAGGACCGATAAAATAGGATACATAAGTAAGTGTGTAAGTGAGCACGTATTCTCTATGGAGTGGTTTGTGTGTACCCAACGGAATCCAAAGATCATACTAAAACATGCTAACATACTCTAACCAACATGACAAGCATATGTGGGAGGCAGTGTGAAATCAGGATATTGTACTGGGTCTTCTTGCCAAGAGAGCAAAGCCTGTGAAATTGCCTCCTATTTGTTGAGCTTCTATGTTATAAAGTTGTTGTTCCTGATGGATCAACATACCTTGAACGTTTTATTTATTTCTTAAAATTGAATGGAGAGAACAAAGAATTAAATAAAAAAATGTCATTTAAAAATGACATCACACATGTCATGGTAACACACAGAGCTTTCCATTAACTCCCAAGTCCTAACACAATGTCCATCGCTGCTCTTGTCTTTTCCCGTGTTTCTCCCAGGACCACTGGTGTCTCCAAACTCTGCCCCCAGCAACTTGGATGGCAACAAGGCAGCGGAGAGGAGACCGTCCAAAGTAGGGGTCAGTAGAGAAAGCAGCACTGTCGACTTCAGCAAGGTAACCTGAGTGCAGCAACAGACCATCATGGTGAAAAGGCCCGTGACTAAGTCCATCCATGCTTTTCCTCACTTTTTGAACTTTCACAGACATTTCAGTGGCCTCTCTTGAAAACTGCCTCTATGAGAACCAACATCACATTCCCATTATACCCTTGCCTCAGTAGGAGGCATCTTCAGTTACGGCTCCACCAATAATGGGCTAAAAATTGATCAAAGTAAAAGGCTTATGTAGTTATGTAACTGCGTTTAGTTATGAGAATTCCTCCCTCACATGGCTGCTATCCATCCTACCATTTTGTCATTCCTGTTGCATTAAATAAAATGGCAGGCTGCCATAAGTTGTTATCATTATAAAACCATCTATTATGACTGCCAAAAGTAATGTGCAGTGTTTATATGAGTCAGACGACACAAGAGAGGGATGAAGGTGCAGTATTTCCTACAAAGAGGAAAAAAAAAAATGTTGCCATGGCCAGATCTGTAATCTCTAAACTCACTGTACATAAAATATACATTTACAGTGAACATGGGGAAAAAAAGCATCAAAGGACAATCTTTGCTCAGTACTATGTAGTCCTTAATACAGATACTAACTTATCTTTCATTCGTTAACATAGCTTCCCAGTGGCCTGCTGCCATCTCTTACATTCCCACATCTTCATCTCTATTTCCATGTATGGACTTCTCTTCCATTTCCTGTGGCAAAGTTTCCTATTTTCTACCTCGTCTCACTTCCTTTTCTTCTTCTCTGGTTTCCCTCTGTTTTATTTTCAGTAAGTCTGTATATCTGAATCCTCAGTTTGACTAGTTCCTGTGGTTTCAGGTGGACATGAATTTCATGAAAAAGATTCCTCCAGGAGCTGAGGCTTCCAACGTGCTGGTGGGAGAAGTGGACTTCCTGGAGAAGCCCATAATTGCCTTTGTACGGTTGTCCCCTGCTGTCCTTATCACAGGTCTCACAGAAGTGCCGGTGCCTACGAGGTAAAATTATCATCTCTATCAAGGAAGTTATGGTTTCACTCATATCTGTTTATGCCAGCAGCATACTTGTACTGAAGTTGATGGAGGGAGTATTCATGACACTGACATCAATGGGACAAACTAAGCCTTGGCCAACACATTTCTGTTGATTGGTGGAATAGGTTTCACTTTATTCTACCAATCAGCAGTGGCAGTGCCACATTTCTATGTGTCTTTGTGAAAGAAACTGAACCCTAAGTTTCCCCCAAAAGTTTCACCTGTGCATGAGCGTGCAAGTGTAGAAGAAGAAAAGTTCCATATGTGGTGGTTAAAAACTCTGTATGAATGTGTGTGTGTGAATAAGAGATTTTAAAGCTAGAAAAATGGTAACAGCAGTCCATTTACCATTTCCTGTACCGCTGTGATTCGTATTGCTAGTTACTGATGTTCACTGGGTATTTGGGTTTGATTGTGTACCTTGTCCAAGGTTTCTTTTCCTGCTTTTGGGTCCTCACGGCAACGGCCCACAGTACCATGAAATCGGTAGATCCATGGCCACACTGATGACAGATGAGGTGAGAGTAAATAAAAAAACAAAAAACATAAAACTGACATAAGGGAAAATGTGTGTATTGTGGGTGGTGGTGGGGTGATATGCCTGTTGTGCTCGTCATTTGACAATTTTTATTTGGTACACTGCCCTCTCCTTGAATTATAACCTTGCTGTGAACCATTAACCATGTATTTGCAAATATTTAATAACTCATAGTAATATTGATTTTATAGATTTTCCATGATGTTGCATACAAATCCAAAGACAGAACTGACCTCCTCTCTGGAATAGATGAGTTTCTTGATCAAGTCACTGTCCTGCCTCCCGGTGAGTGGGATCCCACAATTCGGATTGAACCCCCCAAGAATGTCCCATCACAGGTTAGTAATTAGTCACTTAAAATGCCATGTACTGGTGAACAATACCCAGCTGCCTACTCATCAATAGATTACTTATTAGATAATCACTTGTAAGACTTACTTTATGTAAGTGCAGTTCCTCAAATTCTAATATAGTATATATTCATAACACTATAATTACAGAAAGGGGAGCGCATGGAAGCACATTGTATTTAAATGTCCCTTCATTCGCAGATGAAGAGGAAGAGACCTTCGCAGCCCAACGGCAATGCGTCTCCAGCTGGAGAGCTAGAAAAGGATGACGACCATATCATCGGGCCTGAGCTACAGAGAACAGGGAGGTGAGTATAATACATTTTCAGTTTCTTGGCCTAAGAGCAAATTTAAAAGATCACTTCTAAAGCAAATAGACTATACCTTCATTTACAATGTCATATGTGTTTATAAATATGTCAACAAAGAAATATTAGATAATCAAAGCATCTCCTACTGCAATTAACAACTTCATTAGCCACAAGAAGCCACGTTTAATACATTGTGTTAATTATATTGTGACAAGTGCCATACGTTAACAAGAGGCACTGGAAAGGGTCATAGCTCATTTGATAGACTTATGGACCTCATTTTATCTTATTTAGATAGAGAGTTTCATTAATGAGAATGATGATGAAATTAATTACAAAACAATTTTTTTCAAAGCATTTTTTAACAGCAGCAGATGGCAATCATACTGTCTCTGGAGACATGCTGTTTTTAATTTAAATATATTGGAATTTTTATCTAAAAGATTTTTAACATTATTATCATTAAAGTAGACTAGACGTGAAATCTGTATAGTATACAATTAATATATACAAGTAATGCCACTGATAAAATGGTAGCATGTAGTTAATAACGACTTTTGCTAAATTACTGTTTTTATCACCTAATATATCCATACTCCTCTTGGCTTCACCTTTTTTGTCACTTTAATGGATTTCTGGACTAACAGAGATTAAAACAGTTTTGTTCATGTGTCTTTTCCCACTGTCTGAGCATGACTTAAAAAAAATTAAGTCGTAATCTACGTCCTACTTTGTTCAGGCTATTTGGAGGTTTGATTATGGATATCAAACGGAAGGCACCATTCTACCCGAGTGACATCAGGGACTCCTTCAGTCTGCAGTGTTTAGCCTCCATCCTCTTCCTGTACTGCGCCTGCATGTCTCCTGTCATCACATTTGGAGGTCTGCTTGGGGAGGCAACAAAAGGCAACATAGTGAGTCTCAAAGCAAATTTAACAAAACCTATGCTTGCACATGTACAGTGGATTCAGTGGATTAATGCAGATGTAATGATCTGCATACATCCATTCCCATTACTGCCATTACTATCATTTCCTGAGGAAGAACACATTGTCTCCAATTTGATCATTTAAAGATCAATCAGACTTCGATTGTGAAGAAAAGTCATGATAATCTTTCACCCAGTTCAGTGTTGTATTTACATACTCAGTTTTCAGTATACCCATTAAACCCTTCTTAACAGGCCAACAATAAACTCTCACACTGTAAGCTCTTCTATACGGTGTTTTTTCTCTTTTTATCACATCCTATCTCTGTCTGTCTTTCCTTTTTAGCCACAAGTCCTTATTAGGGCAGCGACTGTTGGCATAGGCACGGTCTGTGTGCCAGTCTGTGTGATAGGTCTGAGTAAACTCAGCAGGCAAGCACTTCACAAAGACTTTGGACAAGTCAGCAGAGTGGAAACATTCAAACAGTTTATTCAGCCTCTCAGACGCAACTAAGACTCCCTGTTAAAACAAAACTCTGGTGTTCTGGTGGAGCACCTCTTCCTCATCACTCTCTTTCCCTTTATCCTTCCCCTCTCTATCCTCCTATGCATGGTTAAATCTGCCCCATGCTCCCTGTCTCATTCCCTCACGCCCTCCCTCTTCTCTGTCTCTACAGAGTGCCATAGAGTCTCTATTTGGGGCATCAATGACAGGAGTCGCATACTCCCTCTTTGCAGGCCAGCCCCTCACTATTCTTGGCAGCACAGGCCCTGTTTTAGTGTTTGAGAAGATCCTCTTCAAGTTCTGCAAGTAAGGCGAAGCAAATGTATTTTCCAAGTGATGCCAAAAAATTTTAAATATCAATAAGCCTAAAAAGTCTGCATGGCATACAACATTTTACATTAATTCTAATAATCTGACAAGCTTATATTAGTATTATTGCACTTACTCGTAGGTAATGAGTATACATCTATGTAATTTCTCTACATCTTTGTTTTTCACTTGCAGTGACTACGGCATATCCTACCTGTCGCTGCGGACCAGCATAGGTCTGTGGACAGCCTTCCTTTGTCTTGTCCTGGTAGCAACAGATGCTAGTTCCTTGGTCTGTTACATCACTCGGTTCACAGAGGAGGCCTTTGCCGCACTCATCTGTATCATCTTCATCTACGAGGCTCTAGAGAAGCTGTTTCACCTGGGAGAGCGCTATCCTATCAACATGCAAACCAATTTGGATAATCTTACCCTTTATTCGTGAGTTCTGAGATTTCATCATTAGTCTCTGTGTATGAGGTATGTGCAGAGGTAGAAACCCTTAATCCTGTTTGGCTTTTCAATTACTATGCACCATTTCGAGACAGGCGGAGACAGAAACGAGCATTTTTATTTTTTTATGAAAAACCTCCATTTTACTGAGTCCAGAAGAAGTAAATCTTTTATAGTGTTTAGAGTTATGTGTTATATGTGTTAGTTATATATGCATGATTAAGTGTGATATATGTATGATTATTAATATTTTTTGTTGTAAATTGGCAGATTAAATCCCTTACATCATTTTTCAGTGAAAAAATTGTGTTAACATACACACTTCATATCTAGATATCATGTTTAGTAATGCTTAAACAAGTCATATTTCACTAAGAATACACTGTCCCTGTTGCTGAAAACTGTAATTGTAGTGGGTTCAGCTTTTTGGCAACATTGAGAAGAAAATTACAACCCTGCAAAATAATTAATTTTGAAACAGCTGATGTCAGCAGATTGCAGCCTGTATTTTAGATTAATTTTAGGATCCTGTCCAGACTTTGCTTACCATTTGCTTATGCCCAGGTGTCAGTGCTCTCCACCTGCCAACGTCTCAGATCAATTGGAGCATGTATGGAACCAAACAGGATACAGCCCAGACTCTATCCAATGGAGCAGCCTCAACGTTTCGGTGAGACAAGCACATAGTGACCTCCAGTGTGATAGCCAGTAATTACACCCACACTCTCAGTCACATGTTAAGCATTTGTGGAGTAGAGAGGCATAGCCAGTGTTTTACTTTGGACAGACATTCACACTCACTCACTGATTCATACAGATTTAGTGACTTGGAGAGACTGCAACTGCTTATACTGCTACTGTTTACCATGACCAAGCTTACGAAGCTTTACAATACTAATTTACTTTTGCTTCTCTTTTCTCTAGATGTGTAAAAAGCTCCATGGGGAGTTTGTGGGTGCAGCATGTGCTCACCATGGGCCCTACATCCCAGATGTTCTCTTCTGGTCCATCATCCTCTTCTTTACCACCTTCTGCCTGTCCTCCTTCCTTAAGCAATTTAAGACAGAGAGATATTTTCCCACCAAGGTGGTGTTTAATAGCTAACTAAAATAACTTCATATGTAAATATCAATAGATCCAGATTTTAATAGGTTGTTTTCCAACAACTCTGTGCACAGGTGTGTGTGTGTATCCAGCTATAATTCCCTCACACTTTGTAAATGTTAACATTGCGAGAGGCAATCGTATGTAGGAGCCGTCTCATTTGTAGAGCTAGTTGTGTCCTCCCACACAGTAGCAGCGAATCTGATATAACTTTGTGTTCCATGTAGGCATGTGTTGTGATCGTCTCATTTGTTATCTTTTTACTGTTGAAACAAATGGAGTTATTACTTTGGTGGTTATTGACAGTCAGCTGCAGTAGATGACCACAGTTGTATTGAAGCAGCTTATACTCCTTCAGTGTATGAGGATGAATTTGAAACTGAGAGACATTTGTTGTTACTTTTATGTGCATGTCCATCATAGGTGCGTTCCAGCATCAGTGACTTTGCTGTATTTATAACCATCATGATCATGGTGTTGGTGGACTATCTGATGGGTATCCCCTCTCCTAAATTGCATGTTCCTGACCACTTTGAGGTAGGCATTTTTTTCCATTTGGTCAGTCTACCATAATGCATTAATGGTTAAACAAAGGAAATGCCTTTAAATCACACATTACCACATCTTCTTTGACTTTCTTCTTTGGAAAGCAAATGTCTATAACTACTACATAAAAGCGAATGATGTAAAAGCATTATCAACAATTCTCTAAGAAATCTTTTATGCCTTATATAGTTAATGTAGCACACCTTTGCCTTTTCCATGCAGCCAACTTCAAAGAACCGAGGCTGGCTGATAGATCCATTAGGAGAAAATCCCTGGTGGACACTGCTGGTGGCAGCACTTCCTGCCCTGCTCTGCACCATCCTCATCTTTATGGACCAGCAGATCACTGCAGTCATCATAAACCGGAAGGAACACAAACTCAAGGTCAGACTTGACAGTGGTGATTTATTTTTGGTGGTCTTTAACCAGAGAGCTACACATTATTTAATATCAAGTGGTGCAAACTGTAGCTTTGCAGCATCTAGAATTAATCAGAGAAATATCGTAAAAATGATAAAATTATAGAAGTCATCTATCATTGAGTCATATTTGAACTTATACGGGTTTAATTTATTACCAATTAGTTTTGGAACAGTGGTGGCTCAACCACTGCAAAAATTCCAAAATACTGCAGAGTTGGCTTACTAGGAAAGAGCTGTCTTCTAAAGTATGAAGTGATATACAACAAGACTTTAAGTGGATTCTTGTTTTTATATTTAGAACTAAGTATTTGATTGCATTGTTGGTAAAATGAGGGACCATTAAAATTAGTCTTGTGCTTTGTCCCCATTAAACTAAACCCAGTTTTGTGTCACCAACTCTCTCTCCACCTGTTTTATTCTGTTTATTTTCTTACTCATTTATGCTGCCTGCAGCTTGCATCTGTCTTGTTTGTTCTTTGCTATTTCTAAACCTCCTTGATTATCTGCACCTGGCCTAGCTCTCAGCAGTTCTCTCTCACTCCGTGTCTGTCACCCTGAATTATGCTTGAAGCCAACATCTTTTTTCTGTCTCATTTTCTGCTGAGTTTCTCACAGAAAAAAGGCATCTTTATTCCTTAGGGTGCTACTGCTCTGCTACTTGATAATCTCAATGGAGCTACAAAATTGCAAGTATGGATGGATAAATGACATATTTAAAGCTGTGCAGTTCTCCTGCTTTATTCTTTCCTGGCATTTGCTCTGCAGGGGCAAACACTACTTCATCCATCACTACCTCAGTAGCTCTGAATAACCAATCATTTCATTGTGTATCTTACAGAAAGGCTGTGGCTATCACCTGGACTTGCTGGTAGTGGCATTAATGCTTGGTATCTGCTCCATTATGGGTCTGCCGTGGTTCGTGGCTGCCACCGTCCTCTCCATCTCCCACGTTAACAGCCTGAAGGTGGAGTCGCACTGCTCCGCTCCGGGAGAACAGCCCAAGTTTTTGGGCATCCGAGAACAGCGGGTCACTGGATTCATGATCTTTATCCTAATGGGTTGTTCTGTTTTCATGACTTCAGTGCTCAAGGTAAGATGGCATAATCAGCAGTATAATACAGTTCTTTAACAGAAATGGGCTTTTTGTTCCACCTGTTGTGAATCAGACTGCTCACATTAACGTTTACATTGACAATATAGATGTCACTATAACAAATAGCATTCAAGTCTTTCATTTTTCTTCCCGTCACAGTTCATTCCTATGCCGGTACTTTATGGAGTCTTTCTCTACATGGGTTACTCTTCACTGAAAGGCATTCAAGTAAGACTCTACTCTGCTCGTCTTTGATGATAATGTATCCTTTTACTCTTTGCAGAGGAGCAGTCATGAGCTGTTAGTAGAGATAAGTTTGGCCCTTATAGTTCCAGACATGTGATCATCATTCAGAATGCTTAAAAGCTTTCTTTAAATGCGTTTCCTCCTTTGAATAATGTTTTGAATTTTGCTCCTTTTCTCTCCACACTTTGTCCTTCCAGTTGTTTTCTTTTGCATTTCTCATCTCCCTTGCTGAGTCTCTTTGCTCTGTAGTTTTTTGACAGAATCAAGCTGTTCGGCATGCCTGCCAAGCACCAGCCAGATCTGATATATCTGCGCTATGTGCCACTGTGGAAGGTCCATATCTTCACCCTGGTGCAACTGAGCTGCCTGGTGCTCCTCTGGGTCATAAAGGCTTCTGCAGCAGCTGTTGTGTTTCCCATGATGGTAAAGACTTCAACCTCAGTGACTGTCACTTATTTTATCACTTCACAAAACTTCTACATGAGATGGTAAAGACATGAGAGCAGATAGAGCCTCAACATTTTAGTGTGTCTGTAGCTGTAATAACAACTGAAATAAGAGAGTCATTGGAAAAGTTGTATTGTTCTTATTAGATTTTGTGATTTGATATCTGTTCTGTATGTGTATGTCTCCAGGTTCTGGCGCTGGTCTTTGTCCGAAAGCTCCTGGACCTTTTCTTCACCAAGAGAGAACTGAGCTGGCTGGATGACTTGATGCCAGAAAGCAAGAAGAAGAAAGAGGATGACAAGAAAAAGAAAGCACGTGAAAAACTGGTAAAAAACCCTTTTTTACTTAGAGTATTTCTTTTGTGGTGATAGTCACGAGTCCGTGTGTTAAATCAATTAATGAAATCATCAATTATCAGTTAAATAGAAAGCTGACTGGTTTACCTCCAATCTAATGCGTCAGATGTAAACAAACCCAGCCACAAGGAACTACACAGAGCTCCCAGTATTACACTGTCGGCATAATGGAATGTCATGATATCAAGCCAAAGTAATCATATATATGACAGATAAAATGCACTTCTGCTGTAACAGCTGATTTTTAATTTATGCTCCTTATGCTGCTTTAACCCAGGAGGAAGAGGAGCAAGAGGAAATGCGACTGAAGGTCAGCTTTGAAAGCTCAAACCAAGTCAGCATCCCAGTGCAAACACTCTCAGCGAGGTGAGACATCCTCCCAAAAACCCCACTTTGATGTCCAATGATGGAAAATGATGATGATGATGAGTGAGGCATTAGGTCTAGTTTGTTTTTAATTGTCCAAAATGATACAGTTGTGCATTGCTCCAACTGTCATCTTTGCTGCTCGCAATTTATAATTTTTTTATGATCAGGTGCTTGTGAAGCAGCGATGTACAGTTTATGTCTTCAAAAGCTTTGTGGACGACATATATAATATAAAAAGTGAAAGTGAAATCCAAGTGATTTCACTTCTTCAATGACTTAATGGCTGCTATTATCTAGAAAAGCGGTCCAGAAACTTGAAGACAACATGTTAGCTGTAGTTCAACCAAGAAGTCTAAAAACACATCGTTCGTCATGACCCATCATGTTATATAGAACTTGTAATGGTTACTGTGACAGTGGCAGTCAGTGTTGTGTTATTGTGTCCACCTTGAACAGACCATACAGAATAGGAGTAGTGGCCTTCAGTCCCCCAATGGAAGAAGAGGTAGCTGTGTCTGATGCAGAACATCTGACCTACATGGCTGCTCTAACCTGCTCACTGATACTTAGACAGCATATGGCCAGAACTGGCAGTCCTTTAGAGACACTGGAACAATACACACCTCTGTGTGCATTTTAATGGTAAAAGGTGAAGGGTCTGATCAAAAGGGTCTTATTGGAAAAAAACAACAAAAAAAAACAACAACAACAACAACAACCGTGTGTACAAAATTAGGACTTTTTCCTCTAATACCAAAAGGCCACATTCCTTCCTTCATGTTAACATTCAGGATACTGTACATCACCTGTCTACTCAGCCCTCGTGAACAAATTAGTTTTAAACTCAGATTTATATGCATGTGAGCTTGTTTGAACTGTCCTGCACTGAACCTTTTACTGATCTTATGTCTACATGCCCGTCTTTTGTTTGTGTATGTTTGCATTTTGGCATGTAGTTCTGATTCTGGTCCCTTGGTAGTAAATGTCTCAGATGAAACGTAAGTGGAGATTCTTATGACCAACCAGCCCCTTCTCCCATTTCATGTTTTTTATGTAAACGTGTGTGTATATATATATGTATGTATGTATATATATATATATAAATATATATATATGTGTGTATATATATATATATATATGTATGTATGTGTATGTATATATATCATGTTTTTAGCCTGTGAGATTTTCTGGTTGGTGCCTGGGAGGTAGAAGAACAGTTATTTTAATAAAGCAGGATGTAGAAACTGTAGATTAAATAAGCATCTGTCTTGTGTGTTCAGTATTACTGTTTTAAATATTCAGCTTCTTAAGCTTTGAATTTCAGGAACTTTTGAATAGAATTGGACAAACTTTATCCATGATTGTCCTGAGGAGGCTGCATATTTAAACACATGAACAGTCTCAAAATTGCAGACGCGCTCATCTTGTCTCTGTATCTTTATCTCTTTGTGACAGCCAAGAGAAAGTAGCCTGTGTTAGAGTTGACGTCAGCCCAGACTCTCCTGGAGGAGCTTCCACTGCCGAGACCTTCCTGTGATAAAGGGGCGGCTTTCCTTCCCTTTTCAACACTCTACCCTGCTCACAGGCACCATTTTAGTGGGAAAGGGGCAACAGAACTGGAGCAGAACGACCTGCCTGCACATCTCTCACCCCCCGGGGCCGTGAGTCCTACTCCACTCAAGTCTTCATGTGGGCACCACAGTTACAAACAGCTGCCATGACATACTGTAGAGCGCACATCTGAGAGGAATGAAGGAATTGTGCTGTTACTGTCTGCTGACTCTCACTGTTTAGGAACTAGACATTTATCACCCATTTAAATCCAGATGCCAAAGGAAGGGGTCTCACTGCTGGGGATTTCACACTGCAAATTTGTATTTACTTTCAAGCCCTTAGATATTTTAATCAGAATTTTACATCTTTGTTTTACCTGGGCCCAGTGTGGAACATGTTTGGTTCTTGCAGCTCATTTTATCCTTCACTACATTTTAGGTCAGACCTTTCACTGTACTACACCAGCTTCACGTCTCATTTGATCAAAGCCATTCAGGTACTGCTAGTGACAGATGATTATATTGTATAATTGGTCTGACACAGTAAAAGACACGAACCAAACCAGATAAAAATACTGCAGCTCAGATGACGACACCGCAGCACTACTGCACAGTTCATCTTATAGATTTACCTACAGATTTTTCTCCTTCATCCAGAGGAACACTAAGTATTAATGCTGCTGCTCAAAATTTGGTCAGTTGTATTATATGTGCTGTTATAGAAGTATCGTATGTATCTGTCTTTATTTTTTATTTGTAACACAATAGAGAACCTACTTCTGAGGCCATATAAAGTCTGTACTGTACAGTAAGCACTTTGCCAGAATAGTTTCTTACCTAAAATGGATCATAGTGTGCTAATCAGAAAGCTCCTTCTCCTCCCACAGCATCTATAGAGCTGTTCAAATGTCTGTGTGTGTGTGTGTGTGTGTGTGTGTGTGTGTGTGTGTGTGTGGTGTAAAGATAATTTGGTATGTCTAGCATTGCAGATCATTTTATGCAAAATATTTCTACAGTAAATGTAAAAACTATTGTATTCTATGAAGTTAGTCTTATTTTGCAATGTGCAGTCCTGTTTTAGCAATAAGTATTCCATACCATGTAACGTATGGACCCATGAATTCAGATCATTTCCAGGCAAAGAATCTTTCCCTGTGTCTGCTTCATCGGCTCTGTCTGTGTGTAGCTACAGTGACTACGGACATTAGTTTATGTGCCTTGTGGAAGCTCTTAATGTTGAGTATTGTACTGCTAATTTAAGTGTTCACAACAGATGTACAGGTACACAGCACACACGATGGCACACAAATGCCAAAGACGGCCCATCGTCACCAGATGGAACAGTGCTCGGCTCATTTGCAGAGTCTTATCTGGCGTAGTGTTCCTCTGTGTCTGACCTGATCTCCATTTACAAATGTAATCGTAAACTACTGTGTCTGTGTGTGTGTTCTACTGTCACATGTCTGGTAGTTACTCACAACATATAAACTCTGTAATCAATATTGAGATTTTTTTGTTCAAACGATCAGTGAATGTCAAATTATTTTGTCAGACGTCTTGTTTTAAAAAATGTAAATCTCAGTTTCAAACTCCATCATATGTGGTTAAAGCTTAACATAAATGGACCATTTAACACTAATGATTATCAGTACATCAAGTACTTAAAGTTTCACAGTAGTGTTTATTTTGATTTAAAAAAATAACCCATGCTCACATTACGTGTCTCGGTAAAGATATTTTAGCTTATAAAGGTGGATGAACACCCGCTCAAAGGAGTTTTTACTGCTTTCATCACGTCACCGAGTAAAAACTGCAATTCTTCTGATGTACGTGTACATGCATCAGTAAAGCACACTGCATCCTGTTGTTAGCTTGAATGAGGACTCTTGTCAGGGCCGACTGGTGCAAAGCAATAAAAGTACAAACATGGCGACTTTCTCGTGTCTCCTTTTTAACCACTGAGCCTCAGCAAACATTTATTTAACTATGAACTGAGATTATTGAAGGAGTTCTGGTAGGATTGGGGCTTCCACAGGAATTGAAGCTAAACTGCATTGCTGGCTTTACATTAAGTGTTCAAATAGAAAGGCAAAATTACAGACTAGAAACAGTATTTAAATTAAACAAAATGAAAGACCTTCTTAAGAATCCGCATCAGGCCTGAATGTGTCTTGAATTATTTTGTTGTTTGATTGCTGCTGTTAATGAATGATGGACATTATATACTTATTACTCCAATTTTTCCAACTTCAAAATCAATTACTCAGTAAAATTGGAAATATTTAAATGTATTCAATACAGATGTCAGTACTGGCTCCAATAATCCGTAATCAGATGAGCTTTAGTCAAAACACACTAAGTGGCAGAGTTAATGAAAAAGAGGAGAACGTGATCAGATTAGTGAACAGACACAGTATGGCGGCTCTGCTCCACCCGAGCTCTGATGGTTTTCATGTTTACAGACAAACGGTGGCAGCATTAGAAGCTGAGCACCAAAGGCAGCATCACTACATCCATACTGTCTGCTACACCTCCAAAAAGTTTCTGTATCGCCCTGTTTGCTAGGAAAATGTTTTTATTCTGATGTAAAAATCAGAATTTATGTTTTTTTTTTTCTGGCCAGTAAAACACTATAAAGATTAGCAAGTAAAGGTGGTCCCTCCTATTTGTGTCTTATTTATCCATAAGTCCTGTAGGACACTAACCCTGTTAAAGGCCTGATCAGACAGAGACAGTGATGTGGACTTTGGTCATCAAATGAAATCTAGAATAATTCATTTTACGGTGTCCTTGACTGTTACATCAGCGAGCCATATCTGAAAAGAGCTTGAACAGTGAGTTCACTGCTTTAAAAAAAATCGATTCGTGGACATGTTGAATAGCAAGCGGATTCGTCTTGGCCAGACTGTCTTTACTCATTCCTGCACGAGTGTTCGGATCTCATGCGCTCTAATCTGTGAGTGTGAGCAGTGCTACAATTTAATGTATGCATCTCGTTTGGCCACCATATGTTCCAGCTGACAATTGTCACCAAGCACGTTCTCTTCCTCATGAATATTTGAAATCTCATCCTACCTCCTCCTAGAAGAGTGAGTGGTGTCTCTCTGTGGCCCAGGACAATGACGTCAGTACTGGTGAGGTGTGATGCTGTTTACTGATGTGAGACTCTGGAAGAAAAGACAATCTAACAACATCACTTCATGACCACTAAGGTAGGCTTGATAAATGTGATTATTATTTATTTATGGTACACATGACAAACGTAACAGCAGCAGCCATTTTCACAAACTTGAAGTGTACGTTTCTTCTAATATGAACTGTAAGAAATTTTACCACCTGTCAGTGCAACATCACAAAACGTACATCCCGACAACAGTCCTGTTTGAAATTCCATGAGAGGTGAAAGATCGACTCGTCTTCATCGCTCATTTCTTCAACGCTGTTTGAGAGAATTAGTGGTTCATTGCATCACTTTTCAGAAGCCGACATCACTCTGAGTTACACTTCAACACAAAACACAATGTGTCCAGCATATCTTATGAACACTCAGGTCAAAATCACTCATATCATTTATCACAAGTGCTACATGACTCAGCTTTTGGACTCCATTTGAAAACAAACAGCATTACAAAAAGAAAATCAACCTCTGCAATTCAAACTAAACTATTTCAATGAGAATTGTAGTTTCTTACAAAGAAAAGCTCAAATTCAGCTCAAACGCAAACACTAGTAGATCTGAAAGGATTTTTCTGAATAAAAGTGTTTTCTGTCCCTACACATTATATATAAATTATACAAACAATGCAGTGGCAGACACTATAATTATTGTTAATATTATTTTCTCTCTGTTTACAAGGAATAACTTGCAATCCTTGTTTATACACTTAAAAGTTTTTTGCATTTCACAGTTCAAACCAGTTTTGTCTCGGTGCAGACAAACAAGGAAAGGTCAACATAAATTGACTTTCTTTTTTCCTCATGTTAAACCAGTTATTTGTGTTTCAACACAAAGTCTAAATATGGATTAAACTAGTGGGGAAACTGTAACACTGTCCTGCGACTGAAAATCAGGTGATATTAGTCCTCCTCTTAAAGAAAGAATATGCTCCTGTGGAAAACTGTGGTGCCTCGTGGTACTTGTGGTTCAGTTAGCAGCATTTGGCGGTCCCTCTGGGATGAGTGACATGAAGAAGGTTATGATGAATGACCACGTGGACGACAGGAAGCCTGTGTGGGGGACGCTGTTTGGGTCTTCTGCTCCTTCCTCTCCACTTTCGCCATCATTATCCGAGCCGTCATCCACCGCTCCTTCCTGTACGTGATGAGGTCAAACAATAAGAACTTGGTGTATGTTTTGCACTGCAATGGTGTCTCTACAACCATGTGTCAGCATATTTAACTGTGAAAGTCCCCCTAAGCTAAAAGAACTAATAGTTCTCTAATGCAAAGTTACTTTTAATTAATTATCTTTTACTTTAAAAAAGGGTCAGTCTATTTTGTCCCTGATGCAGTTTGGCTCTAAGCTCAAATATAATGATAGTTGTCATTTTTATTTCTTGTTAAAGAAAACTTGATTTTAAGATATTTAAGTCTTCGCTATTTTTTTCATTGATAGCTATATTTGCAACCACTGTCAGGATTTTTATTGTCATCATCTCATCTGAAACCAATTTCCACTTTCTCGATCCATTTGCCGAGCCCCTCTGTCAAAATCAATGATATGGAAACTGCTACATTAGACTACAAGTACAATCATTCTCACAAATATAAATCCCATCACCCCCAGGATGACAATATCGGTTATAAGTGATATGGATGAGAAAATAAATTACCATTTCCTGCAAGTCGTGATTTTGCAGCTCCCCCTCCACATCGTCCTGATTGGCTCGGTCTCCGGGGAGCTGGAGTTCGTTCTCCAGATTGAAGGGAAACCAGCCAGCCTGGTGCCTGGAGACAGAAGGAGCCAAATTCAGCATATTTCCAGTGCCAAACCTAAACTGCTTATCCAGGAAACCATCAAAATGTATAACCTGCATATTGTTATACTATATATTAGTTTAATGAATATTAATCTATAAGATAAAACAACTGAAATCGATTTAACTTGTTGATTGACTCAACAATTTATTAACAAACCAAAAACTACTTTCCTGTTAATTTACTGTAGAACTACTGAGGCCATTCAATAGAGCAGAGAGAGCAGCAAGAGTTTATGTCGAGTTTTGTGTAATTTTGTTGGCGAATGACACCTGTTGTCATGTTGGAGGTGGAAGGCTTTTTTAAAAAAAATGGCCCCTGATACCAATCCTCATTGGCCTACACATGTTAAAGTAAAAGGATCACTCACAGGTAAAGCACCAGCATGGCCATCATCACCATGATGAAGCGGCTGAAGGAGGAGTAAAAGTAGACTATACTGAGTAATATCGCAGCGCGTGAAAATGTGTACACCCAGTCCAGCCAATCCCAGTTCAGCTCCTCGTCATTCAGGATCTCCCCTCCCTGAGCGTTCATTTGGACCTCTGCGTTACCGCGGCGATCTGCCTGAGGTCGCTGGCTCAGGGGATCGGGCTGGTTAGGTTGAACTGAGGGCCGGTCTGGCCTGAGGTGTTGAGATGATGCAACCAGTGCCTGACTGGAAAGAGAGAGACAAAGATGATGAGAGCAGAGCTGGAGGAATACTCATGTTTTCACAGACAGGCTGAGCTGGAAGCGGTACGTTTTCAGTCCATCTATCTGTCCTTTAAATTAATTCAATTAATTAGTTTCACTAAACTGAGTAAATTACACTCAATTTAACTCACTGAGTTTGACCCATTTGATATAATAGAGTAGTTAATTTAGTGTATTTATTTAATAAATAAAGAAAAAGTCTATTCATTTATGTAATTTGCTCCAAATGATCAAATTTTTTTAAATAATTGAACTTAATTTTATTTATTTCACTCAATTAGGTTGGGTAAAAACAACCCAGAAACATGGCGGGACTTACTAGTGCATGTAGTATTGTCGGGCGTACAGCTGCTGCCACCACATTAGTGTCATGGGGCTGTAATAGGAAGGCATGATTGTGGGAGGGGTCGACTGTGGAGGGTACGGATACCAGCTGGAAAACAGATAACCTGCATTAGATATACATTTGACCTGCCACACGGTTATAGGTACAAGATTAGCTGAGGATGTGTTATCAGCGGTGTGTTGTCCTCGACTAACAAGTTCAGGATGTACAGACAATATGACAATGCAGACTTAACTGTGATGAAAATGTAAAATAGTCAATATTACACACAGCTATTTTGAAAGCTGTTAACATCTGTGAGTCAGATGATTATCGAGCTTGCTCAAAGCACATAGCGCTGCCTCATTTCCACTTCCAAAAGTCTGATTCTCCTGAGTGCCTTGGATATCCAAATTTCAACAATAAATAAAATGAAATGTCTTCTCATAATATTTTCCACTCTGTTTTTCTATTAAGGCCTTAATTAGTGACCACTGTGATCATTAGCAACACTAGCACACCCTTTACAAAGTGAGATTTCTTGTATATAATATATGCATGATGTCCTACATTCCACAGGCATGACAACACATTATAGACCCAAATTACTAGCCTTCATTTTCAGCTTTCGTTATTGACATGCGACATTGTGGTTTATACGTTTTAATGTTGGTTTGATGTTACTAACAGTCACTTCTCTGTAGTGAGGTGTATATATTTGATGAATGATCTATAAGTTTGAAATAATGATTTGCGCAGACACTCACGTGTGAATAAATTGTGGATTTAACTGGTGGTATGGGAAGGATCCAGTTCGCTGTCTGAGTCCATCACTGCTTTCGACAGGAGATGGCAGCCGCTGATCGACAGTGGAAGGGCTGTTTGAGTTTGTAAGAGGCTATAACCAAAAAAGAGGTTCTGATAATTCATAATAGTTCTTGCTTCATCTTGGACAAATGCAAAGCATTAATTTGCAAATCCTTAGGGAGGTGTACATTAGAGCAGTGAGCTGGATGATGAAAAGAAATGGGGTGATGATGAAATAAATGAAAAGCTGTGATAAGTGTGTGATTGACCCACCGTGGGATTAGCTAAATTCTCCTGAGGCTTGTTATAACGGCTGCTGGGGGGCTTTGGAGAGCTGGGAGGGGTTCGCGAGGCACACACAAGATGGAGCATATGGTACTCATCCTGCTGTAGAAACCAACACAGCTTATTATGGCATAAAGTCAAAGTGTTCCATGTTCAGGAAAATCAATCAATGTCTAACTTTTATGGATGAACACTGTGTGATATAACAAATACAGAAAACTTCAAAACACCTGCAATTCTTTTTAAAATTTAACTACATAGTATCAGTTACATTCATAATTTCTTTGTAATATTGGCAAATTTAAGATAAAAACATACGCTAGTGATTTTTTCTGTAGACTACCTCCCATTTACAAAAAACAGCTGAATAAAAATACATTTCTATGACGTACTTACAACAAGCACCAAACCATATTTGATAAGTATTTGAAGTATACTTTTATCCCTATCAATCTTTTACCACAATGGCATGACTGTTGTGAGTGCATGGACTTCCAAACTAAGTGTATATGCAACAGGATGCACCACACTCACTTTGTCACTCATTTTCTGTCAATTTAATTTAGGGCAAGCTGGCACAAGAATTTCTGGTTTAATATAGTTCTATCACATTTTACACTTATATCCTAATTGTACCTGCAGCTGCTTAAAGCATGTAAATAGATAACACCAGGGTTTTGTTTTGGGTTTTTTTTTTGGAGGGGTGGGGTCTTATAATGACAAACCTATAATCCCTTTCTCAAACAAGCAAATCAACTATGACACTAACACAGAGAACGTACCTTTCTCAGCACATCTTTTAAGGTAAAATGATCCAAAAGCAGCTTCCCAGAATACACAAGCCTCTGGTCTTTGGAACTCTAAAATGTTTTACAATGACAACAGCGTCAGAGACAGGAGTCTGTAGTAGCAAAACCATACCTACATGTAGTAATGTAGGTTAGAATATCAAAAGGCACCGATTTTAGGAGTGAGTAATAAGGATAAGATCATAGTATTCTCAACTGGGATAAGTGGGTCTTAACGATGGATTAAACTTGCAGGAGAACAAGGTCACAGTGTTCCCTCTTAAAGCCTACAGTCACTGTATGGTCCTTCAGGACTTTAAATTGTCTATTTTAAGTCCTAACCACATGTAACTGAGAGCTATTTATTCTGGGTTCAGGTTGCCCCATTTTAAGATTTGCAACAGTTAATATTTACTAAGTTACACTAACAAAAGTTGAATTCTTAGAGAGATTACTCTCCAGATTTACAGGGGTGTTTACAGTTATACCAGGAACAAGCAAAGAGCAGGAAGGAAAGGGAGCAAAGATTAGCAACACAATACAACCAGAATATAAATATCTTCCTTTCACTGTAACCACAAATCTACAGAAGACTACTGTGACACTTCCATGACTATTCAACAGTAATGTGAATCAGATCAAGTTTAGCAGAATTAAAAGTTCACCCTGGAAATATTGTTTATGGCTGTGCCAACGCAATAAAGGTGATCAGCTGGCATGGATGACACAGATGGATTACAGATGGCAGCAGATATTCGTGTATCTGAGAGAAATACTGACTGGTTTACACGGATAAACATCAGACAGGTGTGCTTTGAGTTTCTCCACAGTCCAGTTCTGGTAACAGTTGATGGTCTGGTCATCGTACTTCTGGTTGGGGGCCCTGATGACAAGGGTGACCGGACCGTCCACGACAGCTGGATCCATGACTCAAAACCATTTGCCTTCAATGGGAAGATAAAAATAAAGATAAAACCGGGTATGTTCTGGCTCCAGTGTTTCCCATCGCAGCCGAGCTTTAATCTCTTGTAGCTCAAACTCACAGCCGGAAACTGCAGAGAAAGAAAAAAGACAGTTAGTATGAACACGATGAGACTTAATGTAATTTCGAGTACCGTGTGACACTAACAGACTAAAAAGAAGTGCAGTTTTAGAAATGAAAGATTTGGCAAAGAATTGAAGGTTCCTTGTTTGGATTTCGTGTGTGCTAGCTAAACAACTGTCGGGGACATTTAACAGCCGGCTAAGCTAACGTCGGCTAACAGCTGCTTTTCTGCCACAGACAGCCCGAAAGTCCGGCGGGAAAAGTTGACAGTCGTCAAATTTAACGAGCCAAGATGAAAACAGACTAGTTCTACGGAGAAATGTGCGGTGTTACAGCGTGTTTACCTGCCCGGTATGTCTACTGACACCGATGAGTTGCCCAATGCAACTACGGGGCTCGGCTCAGCCTGGAGCCGGAGGACTTCTTCGGTGGTTTCAGGACGGTGGTCGAGATCCAGTGTTATGACGTCAGCGTCACCTGGTGGAGGTTTTCATTACAACACGTCTAAACCAGGACAGAAGGACAAAAACACAAAAGAAAGCCTGCAGATCCAAATAATGAATTTAAAAAAACGACAACAAACAAACAGCTTACATGTGCATCAAAATCGGTAATAAATAAAAATGGCGTGCAATGATTTCATCATTACAATCAATTGTAAAGAAGATGAAGGTCTGAAATGCCTTGTTCATAATATGCACTGACTTGAGCATTTTTGAATTTATAATCACAGAGCACATTTTCAGTTAAAACCAAATCCAATCCAAAAAGTCGGTCATCAACTACAATGCATCACAACTGGATCATTACACATTCAAATGAAATGGTCAAGCACCTAAAGTAACATTTGGTTGTGCATGGAAAAAAAACATAAAAATGGAGATCCGCCATGACCTTCATTGAACTAAATGATTATTAATGTTCTTACTGCTCTCACAATGGGTTAGCACACTTCCGCATGACTCATACAATTCAATAGGTCTCTCAGGCTCTTGCACAAGAAAAGTTTCAGGCTACCGTTTCCACAAAAACATAACATTATTCATCCATGTTTACTGTACTTGATGTACTGCTCCTTGTGTGCAAAAGCACAGTTTACAGGTAGGTTTTTTTTTTCTTACTTTTTCTTTAGTTTGATAACAAAAACAATTACACAAAATCACATGTAATTGCTGTGGTTTTTCCCTGGTTGCATGGATACAGTAATTTAATGCTGTTGAATAGAACATAACTTTTTGACCCAGATTTCCTGGCACTGGTAAACACATCATGAGAAGATGAATTGTAAAACTACCCATAGATGTGAATGTGGATCCGGTCATATATCAGTCTTATCACAGCGTGACCTTTCCAGTTCGTACTGCGCCGCTCATTCACTATGCTACGTGACTGGATGAATTCTAAAAATGACAGATGGCTTCTTCTTACCAGACTGTTTCTGCTGTTATAAATCCTTTTTCCCATAAACGTATTTGGCATTTTTCGTATGCCTTCACTTAAATCTTGCTTTGCGAATAGGAGGATGACGCACTTTCATTGTGCCCTTACCCCTTCAGCAGTAAGTAATATTGTGATATGGTGTACTTCTGACATGTTGGCAACATGGTGGATGATTTTAAAGATCTTTTTGTATTACTGACTGTGTCTCATTTACTGCTGATGTCATTCTTGTGTTTGGACTCTACTGCAGCCAAACTACTGTTATTGAGTTTAATAAAAACATGCACGGCAAAATCACTGGAGTCAAAATCCTAGTGTTAGCCATTTTAGAGTGAGGTGTTGAGGTTGTGGTGTTGATTCTGATACAATGAACTCCATGTTAGTGAGAAAACATCCATGTGGACGTAATTTTACAGAGTTAACGGTCTCCAACACCTGCAGGTGTTGTTTTCACATCCGGGCACTTGGCGAGGCACACTTCCGTTAGAAATCAGAACGACAGCCATTTTCTTTACTCTTCAACGAGAAGGTACCACGCAAGTCAAGGGTGAGTGTCTTGCCGATATAGCTCACTGTTTGATTGATATTTTGCACAAAATGTGTTTGTGTTGGCTCAATATTTCAAATACAGGAAAATGGCGATATCATTGTTGTCTTCCAAACGAATTACCGCCGCCGTAAAAGCAGGCTAAGCGGAAATGCATCTGTCACTTATGTTTCATGCTAACGTTAGCGCTTGGTTATTTTTTGGACACGGTAAATAAACGGTAACGTAAACTAGTATAAGTCTGAAGCCGTTTGAGTTGAGTTAAAATGGTTTCCGCCATTAAAAGAACAACGCGGGCGTCGGGAGTCATTAGCAAACAGCTGCCGGGCTGGAGGTTAGCCCGTCGGTTAAACGGGGAAAAAAATGTTTAAAAAAAAAAAAATCGTTCTGATACAATTTTCTACAATATTTATGATTATTTATGTCTTTTAATTCAAATCTTAAGATAACACTGACGCACATGTTACTGTTTTGCTTATGCTATTAGCGTTGTCTATTTTGATTTGTAGCAAGAGCAATCAACAGGACCAGAAGAGCCCCAACAATGTTGTCAGCCGTCAGGTCAGTGAAGTTGGAGTGAAAATGTGAAGTTAAAACTTTCTACAATGTTCGTGTAATAGCATAAGTTAGATTAATATCCCTCAAGCTCAGATAGGTGGGTTTGGTAGCCAAAAGTTGTACTCAAGTAAGAGTATGATGTAATTATCCATAGTTTGAAATGAAAGTAATTATACTATACACAATTTTTATTTTATTTTTTTTTATATCTACAGACTAGAACAGTTACATGGTATCTCTTGTTACTCCTGCATATCCTGCCACTTCAGCCCTCTACAAACAGAGGAAAAAAGATCAGTGCAGCTCAGGCTATCAGTAATTTTCCTTGTTAATGGAAAATAGATATTTTTGATAGTCATTTTTGAAGTGATTATTTCATGTACATTTTAACTGTTAATACCAATGGTCCATATGCTGTATTAGCAGCTCAGTAAATACTAGTTACATATACATTTTACATCAGTGTTACTGGTCATAACATCATAGTGTTGATTAAAAATAAACACTGAAGCAACACTGCCGCAGTGCCAATTAATCAAAATGTATCTACATTAGTGTCACAATTTTACACTATTAGAGTTTGAAATAACACTATTGTAGTGTTAATGTGAATTTATCCATATTGGTGTCACAATGTTACACAGAGTTTAAAATAACACTATTGTAGTGTTAATAGATCTAAAATTATCCATATTGTTGTCAATATTTTACACTATTAGAGTGTTTGAAGTAACACTGTTGTACTGATTAATTTAAATGTATCCATTTGGGTGTTAATATTTTACACCATCAGAGTTTAAGTAACACTGTGAAAGTGTTGATAATCTCAACACTACTGAAAGTGTTAATTTAACTCTGAACCAGTGGTTCCCATATGAACACTGGGTCAATGTTAATTTTAACTCTGAGGGAGTTAAATTAGCGATTTCAAATTTGCTGTGTGAAGTGGACTAAAATGCACTTCATGGAAACTATGAGTAAAGATTGTGTTTCTGGTTAAGGTGGGAAGATACTGTCTCTTTGCTGTCTACAGCCAGTACAGCTTGCTAGTTTACATTGCTGGTAAATCAATTCATTCTCTTCATCCATGAAAGCTCCTGTAATCTGTCTTTTTCTTTCTTTTCTGGTAAAATGTCACCGTGCTCTCAGACTGCTCAGAGAGCATCCTGTGGCTTATCTCACCGCAGAAGGATCCCACTTTATGGAAGTTACCTCATGTGTCATGTCACTCTGTTTAAAGGGGGCTTCCTTCTGCAGGGACTTGAAAGACAAGCATATAGCAAAAGCTTTCTCTGAGCAAGCTTTTAGAGGTTGTCATGAGTCATGGAGTTTTCTGGCTGCACTGTGCCTTGTTATGCATCTAAAATGAAAAGCAAATGACAGAGGTACTGTAGATGTGAATTTCCTCTGTGACACAAAACTGCCCTTTGAGGGGCGTTTTACATGGAAATATTTCAGTTGATGGAAATAAAAAAACAGACATATTGTAAATGACATTCATAATGAATGCCTACATTAATGAGTCACTTAGTGTGAAAAGGTCACTTGAGGAGGTTTTAATTATACATTACCGACAAACAATGATGAGCTGTGTTCTTGAGTTTCAGGTCGGAGTACAATTTGGGATCCATCCTGCAGAGATCTATTTATCCAGGCTTGAGCCTTGTTGGACCTCACATCACAACCCGCAGGTGCCCCTGTAGTTTTTGGTACATAGATAATTATCACATAAGATATTTTCAGCTCTCAGCTCATTTTGGATCTTTTATAGTTTCTTGTTGGGAAAAAAAAGAAGAGTTATTTATTTCTGTCATTTGCATGGTGTTTTAGTCAGATCTTTCACAGCATTTCTACTTTCTACATTTCACATATGCAACCTCAGTTCAGTGAGCTCATTTCATAACATATTTAATCAACAAGCAACAGACTATACCTACACAGAAACCTGCACTGCCATTCTATACGTCAAATATGGCAGATATTATTCTGAATCACAGAGATCTGTTTTGACAATGTCGAGAATGATTACAATCTTGCTGACTTATTTGTCTGTCACTCTCTTGAGTTTAGTTGATGTCAAGGTCTGTCTGAGTGATTTCTGTATACAGCTCCATTACTTATATGCCTGGGGTGGGTATAAAAACAGACTTACAAAGGTGCCATTAAGGTGTTACAGTCTGTGCAAAGACTTATAGCGCTTGTAATGATTTTGTATTCTAAGAGTGAGCGATGCTAGAAAGTTTTATTTAATGTGTGTTAATACATTTTTCCTTTTATTGATTACAATTTCAGCAACACTGGTATTGCTATTAGCATTTTAATTCGAGTATTTTATTTAAAAGAAAAAAAGCCAAATGTGCAGGAGATTACTGCAAAATTTCAGTTTAAATTGTGTTGTTTTCCTCACTTTTGCCCTCGTAAATATTAGTCACAACAAAAACAACAACAGCAAAATTGTTTGGTTGATGCTGTCTGTGCTTCCATTTGAATTGTGCTGAATAGATTCTGAAGCCTTTCTTCCCCCTCAGTTTGCAGTAATTCATGATGGGTGACTACAATTTATGACTCACTGGTGTGGAAAAAGTGACAGTTTGGTTACAAACTGGATATGAGTGTGTCAAAGGCCATGAAAGTTTTGTTGGTGGAGGATGTTTACAAGTACAGAGTGAAAATGAGTTTGCTGGTCTTATCATGCTGACCTTTATTTCACTATAATTCAGTAACCTTTTCATGAGTGACCTCACCGATCATGGTCAGTGATGGAAAATATATAGAGGTGAGGGGACGCACTCACAGCATCATTCAACATCATTGTTACATATATCCAGTCTGGTGCAGCAATCTGCGTGCTACATGTATATTTATTGCGGCGAATATACACAGTGTTATTAACAGCACACTGAGAAAATCCTTTGTGTCATAAAAATTTTGTTCAACCTGATTACTGTTTTTTCAATGATGTAAAACACTGCAACTTAGACTGCTAAGGAGAGATCTGTTTGACTTTAAAGTGCTTTTTAACAATTATCCTAAATTACCAGTATTCTTTCATGAACAGAATTATAAGTCATATACTCTCACACTTTTCCACAAACCTGCTGCTTACACTGGGTGGCAGCATGTGCTCATTTTTATTTACAGCCAAAACCATGAAGAACATTCATCTGCAAGGAGCAACATTCCTTTATTTCCTTCACCAAAACCTCCAATATACCCATTATAACATTTAATCAAATATATTTTTTTGCTTTTGACAAAAAAGGTTCCAAAATTTTGAAAAATTTTAATTTTGCATTTGAATTCATGAAACACATGATGATGATGTCATGTTTTGCTAGGCTAGTGGAAAAACTGGTAGATTACTCTGCAAACAATGTTGTGCATCAATATGGATGTACAAAGTCTGTAATCACTGCCAATGCAAAAGCCAATACTGAACTCTGCATGCATGCTCAAACCCCAATGTGGCAGCAGAGAGAGAATTAATGCATCCACTAACTTCAAAAGAAAGATAAATATATATACAGTAGATAATGAATATATACATATGAATGTAGTACTACTCAGCCTGGTAACACTGATTCCATTTACTTTGACCGGTGGTTTAGATGGACTTCATAGTTTGTTTGTAATGAGCTCTTTGGCTAAAACGTTTGAAATCTTTCTACTAAGCTGCAATAAATCTTTGTCAATCAGTTGGATTGAAACTTGAACACTGCTCTCAGAAATTCATCTGACATCACCAGCCAGCTATATCAAAGTGAAAACTTTTCTTTTCAAGCCACATGACCGTCTTACGCACATATGTCTAGCCAATCTAAAAGACAGCAGTCCCCATGGAAACAGGTTTCCTATCTGCAGGAGCTCCATAAACAGATTTCCTGACAGAGAAGAGGGAGGGGAGGGAGGGAGGCCACTAATTAAAATTTTAGCTCTGCACAATCCATACCATCTATATGAAATAAATAAGGTCTCTCCACAGTCAGTCAAGCTGTTTGTTTTGGTTTGACTGTGTGATTTTGACTCGGCTGTTATCTTGATGCAGCTCAGGTATTTTCTCTTAGTGCTCACACCATTTGCTGAGCATTTACCTTGTGCACCAATAGAGCAGCCATCAGACAATAACAGTGACCCGACGACTCCTCTATATCTAAGTGGCCCACAACCACAGGAAGGAAAGATGTACAAATTAGGCAAGGTCAATTGCAGGCTATTTGGATAACAACATCCCTCCTTCTGATGTTGAAAACGGCTGTGATAGCTGAAGATGAGGCCAAATTACCTGTGAAGTTTCATTCACATGAATGGAATTTGTCACCCGTATCATCTCATGGTGCGTTTTTTAGTTGCATCACAGGTATCGCAGGCATCACCCTTGACTCTGTGCCACATCCCCAAATTCGATGATGTCTGTTATTGATGCATGAGCCACCTGTGGGTCTGTGTAACACTGTACTGTGTCACTTTTATGTCTGACGAGTTCCTGATTCTCCCATATGGCCTATGAATAGGATAGTCAGCAGAAACTGGGCATACACTGTTCAGGCAGGAACACTGTGGCTGAGGCATTGTGAGCAAAAATGGTACCTCATGTGGGTAAATTATTAGTTGCACCAACTAAAGATAGTTCCTGCAATACACACCCCAGCATTTAAGATAATCACTGGTGATGTGCAACCAATGGCTCATTTTCAACACACGTAGTTATAAGCTTTATTTATAGTAAGTAGAGATAACAATAGCCAGATATAGTACTTTAGCAGTTTAAAATAAGAACTTCTTACATCACTAGATGTGGTGTTGAAAAAATAAAACACAGTTGGTGTCTTATTTAACTTTAGCAAGTAGAAAGGAAGCAAAGATTTCTTGTCAAGGAAAGAAAACTTATTTTGAAAAATATTATATTCAAAACTTCAAAACATTTGATGTTAACAAAATCAAACTAATTAAGTAAACTGAAATAGATCAAATAAGTCAGCCATTGTCTGGTTTGTTTTTTTTTTTATATCTAACATTGCCAGAAAAGCTGTCTGCAATTAGCTCGCTGCAGAAACCTGAAGATAATGAATGAAGATGCAGGGATTTCACTTATAGTGCCTTTTAAGTAACTTTGAAGTCCTTTGCCAAACTCTCTAATGGGGTTTGACTGACATAGGACATAAAAGTTTTAAATAAAAAACAGTCCTATATTGGCAAACATTTGACAGCTCAGCCCACTAAATTACAATAAATTTTGTATTCTTTTTGATGTCTTCCCACCTTTGTTTTGATACCCACCATAGAAAACCCACAACTCTGATTTTTGACAAACTCAATAATGACATGTAAGATTAACTTTAGAACAACCCTGAGAAGCTTTGATGTGCCATTATTTGACACTGCCTGTCACACGTCCCCCAATGTGGACATTATCTTGGTTAATGGATTTCAGCAGGTGTACATGCAGGTTTAGTTTTACATAGAAAGTTTTGATATAGGTATGTGACTTTTCTTGCTTGTTGATTTGCATACATATTCATGACCATTAACATGACCAATGTACACAAGCTTTTCTCCTCCAGCCCCCATTATTTTTCAGTGAAAAGCATCAACACCCAGGCATCACAACAGCCCCTCAGGCGCCCGTGGTAGATTTGGCAGGTTGGTAAATATGTGATTATCGAAGAAAGCACATGAAAGAACGGGAATCTGGATCAAAAGCAAATCTCAAAACAAATTATGTCGCAACTAACTTTGTCTCATTCCCTTCATTGTATCTCAATTTTTATTTTCACGTTCTAATTCATTTGAAATGAATTTGAAATTGATTTACAGCTTTAAAACTAAACAGTAAGTGTCTGGTGATAGAATATATGAAGGTATAAAAGTCTTTTGCATAACTTTACACTGTGTCAGATGACAACCCATTCATGTTATCCTCCTCCGGTGTGATTTAATCCATAATATGCTGACAGATGTGTTTACTGTCATCCCACTGAATGCACAAATAAAGCTTGAATTGACTAATATGTGTTTAGAAACAAAACATAAATGGAGGCAGAGACACAGACATGTCAGCACTATTCACTGTTGGGTGGAAGAAAAAAAAAAAAACCACTGCTGTGGATACAGTGTTGAAAATGGACTGTCTATCATTTTACTGTCAATCAACACTGAGATGGGTGCAAGGCCTCTGCAATAAGCAAGTAATGGCGAAAACTGCACTTAAGTGAAAGTGCTGTGCAATGCTCAAAGTGTGCTGTATCGAGCAAGTTAGCACTCAAGGATGAGTTACCATAGTAACACATTCATCAAAATGCAGGAGACGTATAGTCAAACTCTACTTGAGATGTGAGAGAGGGACAAGCAGGTTGAATTGATGCACTCTGCAGTCACAAATGGTACCATTAAGTTCAATTAGAAGGCATTCATCTGATAACTTCAGGCTGTTGTCTGAATAGTTAGTACTAATGCTTTTTAAACCACACGAGTCCTCCCTTGTGGTCCTCTATCAAAAGTCAGCGGCATGGTGTAACACTGACATACCTGCAGCTTAACGCCTGGAGGTGGGAGGGCAAATCCATGTATTACTAATCATGTCTCCAGTTGTTTCAGTAGAAAACATGTCAATATAGTCTGGTTTGCTGGTGAGGAGTGCAAGCTAGGGCAAAGTATATATGCAAAAAAAAGAATATTTTGATTATATTATCAGATATTGAGATTGCAATATATAATATGGATTCAATAGAAATGAACTGTTTCATTGGTGAAGATGCAATTTTTGTTTGGTCTAATATCCAATATGTTTTCTTTCATCTGGAGAAGGTTGTGTGCAAGCCGAGGCGTCTCTGTAGTAAAACAACTTTAATGTCACTAACAATGCAAAACTGTGAGCTTTTTGCAGGTCTTGTCATTTGCACATCCCCATAATACAATTTAGATACCAAGTTACCATAATGTTATAGCAATTACAAAACTTTAAAATGAGGCTGATGGCATTTCATTTCAATATTCTAACCCAAAACACAGAAATGTTAAAATAGGACAATTCTGCAAAATCTGTTAAACTTTGTTTGGCCCCTTGGTGACGACAGAAACAACTGGTGAACACAACATTGACATATCATCACTGTTGTGTTCAACACTTGTTTTGATGTGACAAACTTGTCAGCAAACAGTTCTGTTCTTTAGTGTCTGGTCTTTTCCAAGTCCTGAGGATTTATGTGTCTTTAGCCGATAAATGCTCAGCTAGTTGTTAACAGTGTCTGTTGTTTTATGCCGTGTTGTGTTTCTGCCAATTACAGACCTGCATAGTTCCACAACTTGTTTGTTTAGAATATCTAGATTTGTTTAGATATTCTTACCACAAAGTCAATGTCTGAACCTGCTCGGAAAGCATTTCAATGGAGATGGAAACACTTGCAGGTAGTTTTCCTGTCACGTGTCACAGGGAAAGCCTCTAAAGACTTTGCACCTCCTGACCCCGACAATGTCGTTTGACCTCCCATGTCTGCAGTCATTGCAGTCAGTGCAGCCCCCTGCACCGCCCTTCTGTTCCAGCTTTCCTCTCATGTTTAGGCAGAGCGCATGAGCCACCTGACAACAGCCACTAGAGCTTGTGAGTATCAGAGCGATGAATTCAGCTCCGTTCTCTTGCCTCTCCTCAAGGGCAGCCAACTTCCTGTTGCTGGGTAACACTAATTGCAGCATCAGTATTCTGCACTGAGCCGCTACCGGAAGCTGAGGCTCCACTAAACACTGATGGCCAGTGCAAGCCATGTAATTACAACACCACAGAGACCTGCTGCACCTTTCTACCATAGTTTGCCAAACGCATGCCGCTTCCATTTTGAATGCATTTGTTTTGCCTGTCCTATTTCTTAACGTGACCTTTTAGTTAAAGGGGTACATGGGTCCTTTTTTCCACCTATTCTGTGGAACTGTGCCATTTGGAGCAGGAAATCTGTTTTAATGGGCTTTTTAGCAAAAGCAGCTTTTATCTGCAGTTGGCAGTAGTCCACTATCAAATGCAGCAGCTTCTCAAACTGTAACACCTGCTTTATATTGGGAATCTTTTTCACTTTGAAATCTCTCTGAGCTAGTTTCTATAGTCTCATCATCTAGACCATCAACTTTTAGACCTGATACCTACCAGGCTATTTAAAGATGTTTCTCCACTAATGAATTCTGTTTTTTATTTGTCTGCATTTGTCCTCATAGTTTAACACCACATAGTGTCAACATTGTATGAGACTGATGCAGTTATAGTTTTGCAGCTAAGTATTTTCTTGTTTCAGTGCGTGTTTGTGACCATCACCAGCCCTCCCTGGAAGCTAGTATGTGGATCTTTGAGTGGAATGACCTTTTATGTGGCGGGCAGTGCTGCCATTCTCGATCTGATCAATGCAAGGGCGCAACTTTGAGTCAAACATTGGGGGGGGTTGAGATTTCCACCTGTGAAGCACACCCACAGTGACCCGTTATTACCAGACTGAACGAGAGATTAATGACGTTTCCTTTAATCGTCATTATAAATGAGGGTGCTTAATGTTTATATCTGACATGTAGCTGTTTACTAAATCTAACTCTGTGTTGCCCTCCAATTTTCACCGTCTGCTGTAACCATGACGACAAAGTTGCCTGTTAACCGGGTAGCGAATTTTGCTAACTGGCTGGCTAGCATTATAGCTAAGACACAGCGAAGCAGAAAGTAGGACTAACTTTCGTTCAGTTGACATTATTTGACTCGTGAGTGGTAGTAGCATGCCTCCTGTTGGGAAGACATCTTTATTCTTTTGCCCAACCAACAACTTGAGATAGTTGGTTGGGCTTTCTTTTTTACTCCTGCTCTTTTCATCACACCGTGTCACCATCCAGCTCGCTGATGTTTACATAAGGGGAGAGACGCACAGGTCTGAAGTCTCTATTCTTTCTTCCCTGCTAAATTGAGTGAATCTGCCACATTGTCGTGTTTATAATACTAAACATTCATTATCGATCACTAAGATATGATATTGGGGGGGGTTGTTGTGGCTGGTTTGGATTATTGGGTGGGTTGCAACCCACCCTTCCCCCCCATAAATTACGCCTATGGATCAATGTGAGTCTGTCTCTTGGTTACGTACCACAGCCTTTCAAAATTGCTGTTATTAAAGTGCTCCTCAAAATCTTGATCCAGATGTTTTGCAGCTGCAAGCCAATTATGTGAACATCTACAGAGGAATGGCTTGTTTGAAGAGTTTTGGTCAGAAACAGGACTGGTAAAAGTTACCAATGCCATTCTAATGCCTTCATACAACCGATTAGCCTCCATACTTGTCCTGTTAGATCTTAGTGCTGCTTTAGACACCGCTGACCATAATATTCTATTACAAAGGCTGAAACATGAAATTGGGGTTAAAGGAGCCGCACTAAGCTGGTTCAAATCATACTTATCAGACCGATATTGCTTCGTTCATGTTAACAATGACTCTTTCTCACACAGTTTAGTTAACCATGGAGTAGAGAAGAATATTCTGGGTAAGAAAAATGTAGCCTTGCCTGAAAAATGCATCACTCTAAACATGGCATCTACTTCTGGCAGCAAACCGATGTGCTCGTGCAACATGCATATGCACGGGTCTTTTAAGAGGGTGTCGTATGTAGAGGTGTAAGTGGTCTTTTGAAACATCAGAATTGGTAGTGCACTCTGAGTGACGCAGACAATCTTAATCCCTGACCTGGACAGGATTTGCCATTCACGGATGTATGAATCACACACAACCAGGCTGAGATTTTTTTTGAGCACTTAAAAAAAAAAAAACCTGGTACACATGATAAATGCCTTATGTCTTTTTTTTTTCTACAGTAAACGATCAAATTTGGATCATTTTGCTTGCAGACATGATTTTGACTGAATGAAAAGTAAAAAAATCCAGCATAGCATGAATTTCACATTCCCCTGTTGACCTGCCTTTATGCTTGACCAAGTGTAATGTTTTTTTCAGGTTGATGTGCGTCATTACACTTGCGTGAGGCTAATCTCTCTGCAGCAACATCTTCGCCTCAGTCAGGTAGTCGCCAGGTTCTTATGACTAAGACTTCTGCTTCTCTCACCGTGAATGACAGACACATGCATGAAAGACATTGGTCTTGGGAAATTATTATTTATAGAGATTAATAAATTGTGATAACCTAAAGGGAGATTAGTGATCCAATTTTTTGAAATAAGCAAAAAGAAGAAATAAATCTACATCAAACACAGTCTTTTATGTTGCATGACAGGAACATTTGTGATGTGTACTTTATGTTGTGCATTCATTTCTAAAACCATCCAAAGCAATCTCTTACAATCAAATGCTCAAGCATTTCCTTACTCAAAGTTTTATTAATGCATATACATGGTCTGGTTTGCAAAGCAGTGCTTGTGCATCAATGTCCCAAATGAAAATTTACATAATATTTTGAAGTAAGGCCGGGAACACCGACAGTACAAGCCAAATGAATGTTAATGATGGAAATGGACTACTGGGTTAATGCAACAAATGGACCTTAAAAGCTCGGCACCTGCCGTCCCCTGGTTTATTACCTTCCCCAAGTAGGTTATATTTTCACTCACGTGTGTTTGTTTTAATTATTTTCTCTCTCATTGGTGCATTTTGCCCCATTACAGTAAAAATCAGAATGGCTATCGACACTGTTGCAGTATGTGGTCAAATGCACCGAAACCATCACTTTAAAGCTGAACTAATCCATGTTTTGAACATTAACAATGTAGCCTATTAAATGTCTATGGATAGTAAAATGCTAGCACCATTGTTCCATGATTTTCACTGCTGTGGCATGTTTGCATATTGGCCTTGGTTAGCTTTGATTGGTTGTAATTCACTAATAATCTGCATCAGACACAAAATACCTGTTTCCCAGCCGGGATATGTGGTATGTTTTTTCACAATCACAAGTTGCTATTTTTATTTCTTGGACACGTCATTAGTTTCATGTTCTGTATAGTACCTGTGGTCTACGTCTACAGTACCTACTGTAGATAAACAATTGTCCCATCCAATTTTCTGAATTGTGGCATCAACTTGCTGCTGATGTATCTGTTTTCATGACATTTCATGAGTAATGTAGTTTCTTTGAACTCTTGGATGCACCGCAGAGCTTTTTGGCTCATAGTTTAGCGCTTTTGGTCAACTGTGATGAACCGCTTTCATCAAACGACCCGGGCAGCTCTTTTTAGTAATTAAAAATGCTCCTATAAACCCAATACATGTCAGCTGCCCAGCATCAAGCAGCAGATCTGCACAGTTAGCGCCTATCTAGTGAAGATAATGGATCATTTAGCAGATAAAAGGGCCACGCATGTCCCTCCGCAGACAGCAGAGAGCAAAACTTAGATAAAATGAAAGTGAACATTGGGTTCACCAAAAATATCCAAATGAATCCTGATGTTAGGTAACACAACGGCCACGAGGACTACTTAAATTACTCACAACATAACCTGATCAATTTACCAATGCTTTCAAGACTTTTAAGCATAGTAATAAAAATCAAGTTTGTTGTGCATCACATCCAATGTCTGAGTTTAAAAGTCCATGTTTTTTGTTTTGTTTTGGGTTCTTTTTAAATGGTCAAAGCTCTGAAAAGATTAAAAACCTCAGTGTTTGAGGAAGAAAAGTAAATCTATTCAAAGAGGGACCCGAACTCACAAGTATTGAATGAGAAGTTAGGTGATAATTTGACAGATCACATGGAGTGATATTTTACATTATATCTGTTGCCTCAAGCATTATGATCAATGCACAAACTGTCCAAGTACACATCCTTTCCCTCTGGACACTTTCCCAAGACACGCTTGCTGTGTAAACACAGTTTTCTTACTCTGCTTTGTCAGATCTTTGGAGGTCTGCACAACTCCATCAGAAGTTGAGTGCAGAGGTTTAGAGCAATAACATGTACTGTGTGGAAGTGCATGTTTTCATTTATTATACAGCAGGACTATGGGGGGGAAAAACCCCACCAAATATTTGAGTGAAATTTAAAATGCTTCTCAAAGTGCAAGCAATCATTCATATAGCTTGTAAAAGGTTGACCTAAGGTGAAATGACACCCAATTTTGTCTTTGAAATCATTAGTTGCCGTGGGAACAAGAACAGACACGCTACAAAGTGAGACTAGAGAGGGCAAAAAAAAAAAAAAAAGGACCAAACAAACAAAAAAACAAGATCCTTTGCTTACTATCCACAGTGCCCATAAATTCTTGAGGCAGTTAGGAACCAACCTTTAGTGTAAATTTCTTATTGTGTTTGACTCACTCCTGCGGTTGAAAATTCATCAAATTATCACTCTCACTGTGTTTCAGTGTCTTTGTCCTTCACTCTTTGTCTCTTTTCACCATTGGTGTGCAATGACGTCTGTTTCGGTTGAATCTCATGGAGTGCTGTCATTGTGTTGAATAAGTGCTGTCAACCCACTCAATTTGTTTTCTCTCTGTCTGCTGTGTGTGTGATCGCATCTGTGCTTTGATCATTTGGGTCTGACTAGGAATGAATGGGATCTGCGAGAAATTGTTGAGGCTAGCTAGCCCTTTTTTTTTATTTTTTTAACACCAGTGACGTCAATGACATTTTAAATGGAGGCAGCAACTGCAGAAAATTAACACCTACAGTAATCACTTACTTGGAAGCATCAACTCACCAGGGCAATTAGAATGAAGTGCTGAGCGCAAAGACCAGACCTGTAGGAAAAGAAAAAAAAAATTCCTTTCATTCACAGAAGGCTTTTCCGGACATAAACACCTTCAGCTACTTTTCTTCTGTTGGAATTGCCGACGGCTAAAAGGATATCCTGTCTGCAAAGCAGGTCTTGCTGACATTCAGTCATGCTGACTCATGAGACAAAGCACAAAAGATTCCACCATTTTTTTCCCCTTACATTAAGCCACTGGCTTATCGAGCCTTTAACTGTTTGAAATTAGCATATCTATACATGCTTCTTTGGGGTCAAACACATTTAATAGCAGACATGGTTTGTGATTCTAGATAAGCCATGGGTGTGTGTACTTACAGTGCAGCTAAGCAAAGTCACATTTCTATAAAGAAGCTGCACGGTGCACTAGATTTCCACAAACATCTGTGGGGTGATTTTTGCAACTTTGTGTACGATGTATGTGAGGGAATGCGTATTAGTGTGCCCCATGAACAGGAGGCCCCAAGGTCCTAGTAGGCAACCCTAGTTTGGTTCCAGCTGGAGTCATTTGTCAAGAGTCAAAAATTTGTGTTTCAGATCACTTTCCTCTGAACTGAGTTTATCATTTTTAAAAAAATCTGTCGTAATTTAGTCAGAAGCTTTGAGTTTCAGAAGAGATCAGCACTGTAGAAACACTCATCAGTTTCTTCTGAATATCTTCTTTGAATACCAGTGACACAGAGCAAACACAAATACCCGCAGATCTTGTTTACTGTACTGTGTATATACTTTGGAGTCTTAACCGTTCAAGCTCTGAATGCAGGCTTGATAGATTTCAGACACAGATGTCAGAGGAAGTCTCTGGAGTGAGAGGAGACAGGAAATACAGCCCAAATGCAAAGGGTTGATTCTCCACAGCAGAGGGGACAATCAGAGGTCAAAACTAGCTGCATCTTCAGCATCGGCCACTTCCTGTCTGTTACACAAACAAGCAGGTGAAGGGGAGATCTATTAAGGGAATTGTGAACAAACAACCTGAAACCTTCGAAGCACCACTTGATTTAACCTTGCAGTTTGTGCAGACAGTACGGCTCTGAGCTGTTTCACCTCGTGTGCAGCTTTCGACTTTTGTTTTTACTTCATCTACATCGATTTAGTGGGAATGATCCTTTTTGAAGCCTGAGGACACAAACAGCTATGTAACATACGACTTACCACACCACCGTCTGTATTATTGATCCATAGGACCAGTTAAATGCAAACATTGTGAATGGTCACCACAGTATGATACCAGCTTTCCAACACTCCCGGAGGAGACAATGAAACTTCATGACAACTTCAAGATCATGGCAGCAGGACACAAAATAACATTTTACTTTAATAATAACACAATGGTGAAAATATCAATCATTTGTCTTACAGTTTTTAGTCATATGTGAAAAATATTGGACAAATTAAATTTGCGACCTGATTGTGAACCTCAGTGAAAATTACAAAAATTGTCACAACTTTTCAAAAGAGGGTTGGATCCTTTGGAATAAAGTGAGAAATAAATAAATGGAAGATCTGAAAGCAGGTGATGTGCAGTCGGCTTGGCAGCACGTAATCTAATGAAAGCTTTGCTCAAAGAATCCAAGAAAAGATAAATGAATGCCACCATAATTATAATATTACCTTGTCATGGCATTTGGGGAAAGATAAATTATTCACAATGCAGTAAAGCGCACTTATTTATTTAGTTGACTTTAGCAGCAGATGCTAATTTAAATTTATACAAAACTGTCCTGAAATAAGTGATAACATTTTTTCCAAAACCCTGGTGTCCCTAGAATAAACTGGTATCTTGTTGCGAGGACATCTGGCTAATTTAAATTTTTACTCCCCATCCAGCTCTGCTCATTCAAATTCTCAAATAAATGCCAAATGGCGGCCTGAAGTTATTCATTCAGAGCAGATACAGCGCAGTGAGTTTTACCAATAGGCAAATAAAAGCCCCCGATCTGAAAGTGTGCATCACAGCATTATGTTACTGTTTACCTGCCACCACAGCCTTTTAACAAAAAGACTGCTGACAACAAGACAACAGTAAATTAGGGCAAACAAATCGTTTACCTTTGAATGTCCCTCGGGCTTCTTTGCCTTCTCTGTTTGTGATAAGTCATGTCGATTGTTGTGAAAGTATCAAATCACTCAGTCTACAGAACACACACAGCTCATATTCAGAAACTGTCAAGCTGTCAGCACTTCCATAACTTTGTGATGTCACAACAAAGCTGCAGGGTTTGAGTTCTTTGGCGTATTTATCTGCTATATTTATATATCCATCCAATCAGAAGGGAGGTTCAGATCTTGGGATCATGGCATGTTGGTGCGGGTTTACCTGAGCCTCTCTAATCAGGAGCCATCGGTGCCAGCTGTGATTTGCCCTAAACTGGTGTTAATCCTCTTGATTGGAGGGCATATATGGAGGGTGGTTGGCCTGAGCTTGGTTTGATCTGTGGCTGGAGGGGGTCAGAACTATATAATCTCTGCGATTCTTGTTTTTGGTGAGTTTTGTCCAGTTGTGAGTTGAATATGCATCATGGGAGTCCCCTGTGTTTCTTTATGTTTGGCTCTCATTTTGATATAATTTTTAGGCAGCAGCGGGATATTCCCTCAGCTACCTTTTAGAAAACATGGGACCTTTTTAGTTTGGGATGGGTGCTATTTCTTGACCATTCAAGTTTTATTATTTATTGTTATTTTGGAAGTAACAATAACAACCCTTCAAATAAAACACCAGGAAAAAGTAAAAATGGCACTTTTACCTGGTCAAGCTTTAGTTGCGGACAGCATGTCAGTGCTATAGAGGTCCTTATTATGTTGGTTCATTTTACAACTCTCTGATTCAGTCACCCTCATAGACGCCTTTTGAACCTGACGTCAGTACTGTTATTGGATATCTACAGCGGTTTTAGTGGACAGATCCATGTCTCTGCCAGCATCATGCTGTGAAATGGAAACAGGGACAGGAAAGCACCGAATTTTAAAAAAGGCCCAGTAATGGACAGATTTTGATTTTACATGTGCACAATTTATCAGCCTGTACTAGCCTTGAATTGTGGACAGGATTCAATTCTGGTGGGCAAGTAGAGCAGAGGCCCTGTGTATTCATTTGGTTTAACAAAACATGCAACTATCAAAGAAAGCTGTGACTAAACACCCATGCAGTAGAACTTCTCAGGGGATCAGGAAACATCTTAATATTCTACCCAATTTCCTTATATTAGCATGCTAATAAGAATCTCCCCGTCTCCATGTACGCACAGTTTAAAATTTCAATTATGCGTTGCTAGATCTCCAAATAATTATGGAGAAGACGTTGCTGGGGGAAGGCCTGTGCATCATTATTGTCATCATTCTGTTTGGGTTAAATTGAGGGCTTGGGAGGGTACAAATGCTTGTTGTGTACAGTTTGGATCAGTGACACAGGCACCCACCTGATGGCTCCAGGATAGCTGCCTACAGACGCATTCACATACAAATGTATGAGCAAACACATGTGCACACAAACACACACACACACACACACACCAGGCAACACTGACTCACTTTTTAAACAGGCATGAATGTGCTAACAAAAAAGGCAATCATAGCACTGGTTGTAGTCACAAGCTCTAAAAATAAATAAATAAATAAATACAAAAATCCACAAATTAGTGTAATCATTGTACTGGCTGACACACTGCCTCATGTTGGATTTGAATTTCTGTTCAGTTTCTTCAGGTCATCAAGTGAGTTAATTATGTTGTGGACTTGACTGTCAGGACTGAAAACTATGTAGCACATTTATGCCTTCAGATTAAGATGAGTAGATTTAATTTTAAACTGGTAAAATTGTTTTGATGTAGCACATTATGTGGATTTAATATTTGTATATACTGTGTACGCTGGTGCAGGTCCACCAGGGTTTAAAATCTTTCCAATTAAATTAGAGACATTGCTTTTTTTAATTAATACTCCAAGGAAACTTTTTTTAAAAAATGCACTAAATGCACTAAAGTGTTGAACAAGTTCAGCCTCTCTTTGAGGCACATTAAATAAAATTCATGAAAAATAAGGCAGAAAGGGGCTTTTAAGCATTAAAACCTGGCATCAATCATTCGTGTAGTTTGGGAAGTGCTTTTAACAAGTGTAGTCTGGGGTTTAATAGAGGAAGCCTGCTAATTAATTGCCTGTTAAACTGGATGGTCCCACAAAAGGGAATTTAATCAATTTGCTGAATAATCAGCCTTATTTTGTGTAACATCATGCTACGATAACGAATAAAGTAAGAAATTAGTAAATTATGTTGTGGTGTAAAAGTTATGCTCTTATCTGAAAAAATCAAAATTCAAACATTTACATTCAGGTAAATTCTGTGACAAAAACCTGCACGAGATCTGATTCAGGAAATAGGTAGTTCAGAAGTTTCCAATGAATACCATATCATCTTTAAACGCTCGCTACTCTGTCTCTCATGAACAAAATACTACTGCCACTTAAAAGTACAGATAATGAAACTAGTCCACATTATTCTATTAGAAATTAATAATAACTGGTAAACACTCTCTTATATTTAAAAATTAATTCAATCTGTGTTTAGTCTAAAAGTCTAGAAGCCCAGTATGTTCTAATCCAGGGTTTTAAATTTTGTTATTGTGGCTACCCCTTGCTTAAATTTGGTTTGTAGTTGAGCTTTTAAAGCATCCCTATGGTGAAGCACAAAAAAACTGGGCTTTTCTCATAACTGGAGATGCTTTCCAACCAAGATAATTGCCTGCACTCCATGTTGTACCTGTCAATGAATAATACCACTTAGATTCTGCGTCATTACTTTAGAAATTGTGTTGCCTTGCTGTTGGCCAGAACTGGAAAAAAAAAAAACCTTCTCTGTTGGCATTTTTGTGATTTTTGCCGAGGACATGTCTTTATGTCTGTAAAAATCTGACAGTGGCCAGTGTTCCCACCAAGTCATCTTTCTTATGGTACCAGCTAATAGTCAGATAGTTAAGAGGAAGCATTACAAAGTAAAATATTGTTGTGTGCTCACACACTGAAAAAAAATTTGGAGTATTATTTACTTAGTAAAACCTAGGAAAGTTTTTCTACTTAGAAATTGTAAGTAAATTCTACACGGACGATCATCAAGTACACTTTACTTGCGGATACAAGTTTCTTTTACTAGCAAACCTTAGGTAATCTACTGATGATTATTAATATGGTCATTGAATTTTACTCTCCTTCTTTTTAAGTTTTAGTTGGACTCTGACTGCATCAAACTGAAAAATCTTAGCTAAGGCCAACGGCTTTTCAAGGTAATGTGTAAATACTTTTTCGAACTTTTATTTATGGGCTATATTTAAGTAACATTTACACAACATTTTACATAATTTTTCTGCAGTTTAAATTACCTAAATTTGTTCTTAATGTTTATCTTTATTGAAACAATGACTTTTAAAAATTTAACATCAGATTGTCCGTTCAACTTTTCCATACATTACATTTTATGTGGCGCAACACATAAGTTCAAAATTCAAAATATATTCTGCTTCATTTTGATTTGGAATAGTATGCATGTTCTGTGATGAAGGTAAACCTCTTACAACTTATGAAGTACAAAGCACGACACACATTTTCTTTACCTTTATAGCCAGAAGGCTTTGCTTGTGATACAGCTTGCTGTAGTTGCTGCTTGAGAGGGCACTGTGTCAACTGTAGAAAGTTCTTGCTTTGGGCTTAAGGACAAAAACACAAAGACAAAATAATACATTAAAACTACAGAATCATGTAACCAAAGTTAACTGTACTGCTATCAAACCAATATATTTTTGATAATATGCTGTCAAAATATTTTAAAATATTGCTAAAATATTTGGAATGCTGTGCCGCTGTGATTCTGTTCCTCTCCTCATAAAAAGCAGTTGAGCATTGTTGGTCTAGATTCACGTCGTTGAGAGAGAGCTGTGTCATATATATCAAGAATAATGCAGAATCAAAATGTAAACAATGTAAACGGAATCAGAATAGAGAACAACGAGGCTTCATATCAAATTATGAGGAAAAATATAAACGAGAGAATTAGAAATAAAGGCCTCCAAATAAGGTGATGGAGGAAGCATGTGGAAGCATGGAGGGAAGGGGTCCGGTCTAGTCTGGTCTAGTCTCTGGTCTCTGGAGGGGTCTGGTCTGGTCTGGTCTAGTCTCTGTCCCTTGCCTTTCCTTTCCTTATCCAGCTGTCCACACCTGGAATCAAACCATGCTGCTTATTGCGGGGTTTCATCACTAACCACTATACCACCATGCTGCTCAAGTTACCACAGATATTTACATCAAGTCACCAATTATAGACATGTTCTGCCCCAGCCGGGAATCAAACCCGCAACCTTCTTATTGTGGGGCGACATCGCTACCCACTACGTTACCGTGCTGCTCAAGGCACATGGCAGAAAACTGGTATGTCAGCAACCTCCATCTGTATTTTTCATTTAAATCGTTGTGTTCATTCAATTGATAGTCTTCTTTTAAGTAATGAAGTAATAGAGTAATAAAGTTTTAAGTAATGAAATATAGACAATTTCTTCAGTTATAACTGAAAACTTTAATACTTCCACACACTTAAGCAAAATCATAACAATAAAACAATGAAACATTCAGACTTCCCTTCTCCGTTTCTACACTGGAAAAACGCTGAATGACTTACCTTCAAGATGATTTAGCCGCTCCTGCCTCCATTACACCTGACCGCCGTCGTCATCTTTGGTTTTGGCGAACGACGAAGCGCATGCGTCCTGTATGCACGTCACAAGGCGCATGCGTGGATTCAAAACACGCAACTACTAAAACTTACTTGGTATTTCTGCGTTCATGTGCAATGATTATGAAATTTTGAATATTATGTGAAAATGCACAGTAAAACTTACTCTTCCCACACAGTTTATTATTACATGAATAACATATATAGTTTTACTTGAATAATTCCAGTTCTCACTGATGCTTACAATTAGAAAGTACATATTGTGACAGTTAACTTAATAACTATTACTAAACCACAAAATAATTTTTTTCAGTGCACGAGTCCTGTGTGACAGAGTTTCCTGTATGTTGTGCACTGAATAACTGAGTTTTTAAAAAAAAAATTTTTATATGCTTTCTGTAGCTGCTCACACGTGCTGCTGAGCTCATTCGGGACTTCACACCTGTACAAAGCTTTTTACTTGACACTGCTGGTGTCAAACCAATGACGATCTCAGGTCTTGTTCATATTTGCTGCCCTTGAAAGCTGAAACATAAGTCCATAAGAGGAAAAAGTCTGTACCAAAGTTGGCCAGTAGACTCAACGTAATTGCTACTGCAATTAGATTTAAATATTCATATTCAATGATACAATTATAAATTGGTATGAATTTTTTAATCTGGTATGAAAATGACACGTAGCATGAAAACAATTGTCTCCGAGTATTCAGTTAAACACTGCATAATTTAAGTTTTTAGACATAAACATGAACTAGTTGTAGCTGCAACAATTGATAATATATCAGGACTTTTAATCAAAACAAGATTATTTTCTGAGGCCCGAGGCAATGTTTGTGATAAATTACAGGAAATACTGGATCTCGGGTCTTGTTTTTCACCCCTGTGATCAACATCCAGATTAGATATGAAGTGACAGTTCCTGAATTATAACTCAGATAGCACATTGGGTTCATAACATTTTAATATCAAATTTCAACAAAATCAAAAAAATATCAGACAATGCTGAATGAAGTTTTTATTAAAACAATTTTTCAGAATAAATGTCATCCGGGTAAAAACAAGCTAAATCTACAAGTCTGCATGTAAAAAAAACAAAAAACAAAGCAAAACTTTGTTTACCATTGAAGATATTGGGTGAGAGACAATTACAGTATCTAAAAATACCAACTTTTGTCACATGCAGAGGATCAATATGAATTACATTAATAAGTAGAGCTACTGAGTTAGACATATAATAGGTCTTCACCCACATTCTTTATATATATATATATACACACACACACACACACACACACACACAATTCATTGCTGACCACATCAATATAAAAGAGTTGGCGTGGGATACACGATCCAAGCTAGGTGAAAAGAAATGAAGTAACAAGGACAAATTGAACAGAATAACTAAAAATGCCATTAGATTTCTCATATTCAGGGAATCTCTCTGAGTAGCAATTGAACTGAGTCAGGGTGTTTTTTATTCTTTTGTTTTTCACCCCTCCTGGTTGATGAGAAATAAAAAGCAATCATCCACTTCCCCTCTGCCTTTGGAAACCCCGACCAATAATGACATTAGCAATGAGGAAGGTAGTGATTCACCGTCACCCCCGACCTCCATCCTTCAAACGCAGAGCCCTCCTCTGCCAGTAACCTCCAGTGAAACAGTGAGCAAACGCGTCACACACTGATTAATTCAACCCTGCAGCACAACTGTGAGTTCATGCTGGCGTAGGTTGCAAAATGTGTTTATGTCTGTGCGCAGATATCGCTCAGCATGCCCGTCTGCCTTTGTGAGCAGGTGCGAATGTATAGTTTTATAGAATAGTGTTGAATCTTGGTGGCTGCTGTGGGATGGAGAATATCCTCCCTTTGTGTCTCAGAACCTGTTTGTGCAAACCCTGAGCCCTCTGTGTATGTATGTGTTGCATAGGGCACAAGCTCCAGTTAATATATTTTTAACTGTACTCTATATTGGCACTTGCATAATTGTGTACGTAAGCATAAACGTGAAAAGTCAAGTGTCTCTGCTGAATGACGCCCGCCCATGTAATGTAAGTACTTCAATGCTTATAATTATCTACATTTCCTCTATCATTTATTATTCATTGGATGTGGTTGGCAAAATTTTCTCAACAAAGACTTTCTTATTCCAGTGTAAAAATCTTCACTAGTTTCATTCTATAGCCTTAAACAAGAACCAAATGTGACCGTCCTGCTTCGGATTGTTTCTGGGTCAAAGAGTCACATTAAACCACAAACACAAAACTGAAAAAGTGGTGCATTTACATCCTCCGTCTTGCAGTAGAGATGCTACTGTGTTTATTAAGTGGAAAACATTTAATTTGCTTTTTCGAGTCATATGAGAAACTAATTCTGTGCTCAGCATCATGACTGGAAACAATGTGGGAACATCTGGATGGCTTTATCCTGTGAAAGCTGCCTCTTAAGCTCCTGATGAGTGTAAAAAAAAAAACAACAAACCATCAGATCTGAGTGAAGCAAACATAAAGTAAATGGCACATTTGCCACTTTCACATGAGGTCTTAAAGCTGCCCTGTTATCTCCAGTGTTGGGCATGTTATTTTAAAATAGTAATTATTTATAACTACTCTTAAATAATTAGTTGGCATTTGAGCTACGGCGTTATAAAAGTAACTAATCACCAGTAATGATATTTTTTGTACTGCAGTATTTAAAACCTTTGAGGAAACTTTCAATTCAACAGTTTATTCAAAACTTGACCATTTCAGTGTGTAACGTAATGAGCTAAGAGTTGTGAAAGAAAACCTTAATTTGCTCCAAAGTAGCAAAGCTGTTACGTCTTGGTTACTTTGCATTAAAATAAGAAACATAGCAACAGAAAATCATGCTGCCTAATTAACCAAACGCTGTAAAACTATACGGCTCAAATCCTAAAGAGGACAATTGTAAAGAATGAAACATCCCTTCAACACCAATAGACTCTCATTGACAGAAAGGTTAGAGCAACTTTGGATGAGGAACACAGACAATATTAACATTGGTACATCTACAAAGGACCTGAGGTTATGAAGGAATCTGGGACAGTGTTAAGGTCATACGATGCATCACTTCCTCTACGAGATGAATTTAGAGTTAATAAGAGGGGGAACAAACAGACAATATCCATCTAGTCTTTGGTTCTCGAGACCATCCGTAGAGGAACGGAACAGAAAGGACAGTTTGACGCAGTTTCTTTTGCAAACAGAAATCCTTGTTGATACTTCAGGATTGGTTGATGATTCACAGTTTTCATTTGGTTTAGGACTCTGAATCTCCTGTAGCGTGATGAAAAATACCTGCAGGAAAAATTGGCTGTTGGCCAAAGAAGAAAAAGAAGTCAAACTTAAAACTGAGCTATGACGGAAAGAGGAAAAAGCACTGTACACAATGTAATATTCAGTATACTCCTGAAGCACAAGAAGCTGATCCACCTCTAAGCTGGAGGCCATTTACCGTCATAACACGTCATAAAATGAATTTTTACTGAGCAGACTTTGATAGTAAGGAATTTCAGCATGAAATGTAACTTTCATTTGCTTGTTCTCAGTTACAGGCCCAAAAGTGGTAAAAACACAAAATGCATGCGGATTGCTGAAGTACATTGGTCCCCGGTGAGACTGCTGCACGTTTCCATGCTGATTAATTTGATTTTTGATTAACTCTTGGCTGAGTGTTTCTGTCCTCATCTGAATTGTACTAAGGAGTGGACATGAAACAGTTCCATCTGGGGCCAGTGCTATATTGCAGCTGAAAATTTGAACTGCAGCTAATTTTACCATTTAGGGAGGATGATGATTTTAGAAATACTACTGTCTTCTCCAGAGACAAGTGAACCTGGGGCATGTTACCCAAAACGAGCAGCAGTACACAAAGTCATGACAAAATGGCTTTTGCAGACCTACAGTAGATCCTAATGCACTTCATTTAAGTTTGGACACAGTTTCTCATTCAAATGAATGGGAAAGTGTGTCCAAACTTTTGACTGGTAGTGTAGGTTAGTGTGTTACCTGAGACACGTTATGTTAACCTAAAATGCAATTTTCATTGTGCGAAGCTTCAAACTTCTACCGCACTACATTTCAGGGATAAATATTATATTTTGCACTTTAGGCTGATTAATGCTTTTAATTTTAATGGTTAAAGTACTCTTTAGTGCAGGAATGTTTTCATGCAGAACTGATGCTGTTTTTATTTGTACTTTAGAATCTAAAGACTTGTCAAAAAACTCAACTACCTCTTTTAGTACTGTTGGTTTAGTTTAGTTTATTATCTTGTCATCCCTGTATTTCTAATCGGAAAATACGTCATAATTCTAGCATGCACTTCTACTGAACACAATTCACAAATGCAGTACAACCAGGACCTGTAACATGCATAGAGAAATTTATGAAGACTTGAAGCTCAAAAAAATTTCCCTCTTACTTTGTTGTGAATAACTGATCGATAGGAGAGGATTTATTAACCAACACTATATTTAAACTCTCTGTCTAGTAGAAAGTCCTTTATTCTCCTCATTAAAAAGCAAAATGTAGATAATCTAGTCCTCCACAGACTTTAAATAGCGTCTCTGTGAATCATAGTTCATTCCATAGACGTTGTGGAGTGTGTCACTGTTTCTGTGATTGACATGACAGAAGAAAACCCAAAGATGACAGATTTGGAAACGCAGGCGTTGATGGACTATTAATAAATCAAGTGTATTCATTTTGTTTTAATATGATTATACTTGACATGCCAAAATAAACTTTAAGAACAACAACGACAACAACAAAAGGTCTTGTCTGTAAATTTCAGCATAGAACTTAAACTTCCTTATAACTTAACAGTGAACTTTTTAGGAGTGAATATGTAAATTAGTCTTAAACATTTCATCCTAATTTGCAACATTACAACAAAGAGAGAAGAAACAGCTTTTTATTTTTATACAGCAACCATTTTTTGCAAGAAAATGTTCACGGAACATATTTTTACATCCAGATGAAATGTTGGTGTTGGGTTTTTTTTTTTTCACTGTCTGTCTGAACCGAGTGCTGTTGCTATGGTGCCCACGAGCCGTGAGATACCTCAGTGGCCGCTGACCTGCTGTCCACTCTGCTGTGCAAGTTGAAAATGACAAATGGATCCCATCCTGGTGATGTATTGGACATTTTTTTATCACAATATGAGCCTTATTGATGCAAAACGGAAAACAAAACTACATTTTCTGAGCTGGAAACAATATCTCACAGAGCAGGATGCAAAATTAATATGCCAAAAAAGCATAAATCAGATTATTTCCTTTCATTTGGTCTGCAACAAAAACATTGGATATTAACAAAGGTTTTGTGAAATTGTTTACTCTTACATCATCTATGCGGGTAATGAGACCTGATAGTGACATGCTGAATGCTCCTTCAGGCTTCAATAACTTGTATTTGTATTAATTCTGCTCACAGTCCCATGAGGCACAGAGGATGACACCAACCTGACGCTCAAGGAGAGAGGACGACGTCACAGGCGGTCACAGACAAGCACCCTCAGGTTACAAGCACATCCAAATAAGCAATCTCACATTCAATATTTTTGTTGCTCAGGATGTCCTAAATTGCTAAGAGTCATTAGAATAAGAAAATGTATGCATACATACAAACATAATTATGTACATAATCATTTGTGGGGCTTTTTAAGACAACTTTCTGTCCACCCCTCTCACTTTCACAGTGGTCAAAAGAGATTCTTACATCAGACAATCACTCTGCAAAGTCCTGGATGAAAGTGCAGTGTTAAAAAAATCATTATAACCTTATGAAGTAATTATTGATATCTGTTGTAGAAATTTAATGTGCAGTAGCGTAGATACTATCAGTATATTTACTGTAAGCCTTGTTTTAGGACAAATAGTTTGGTTATCTGAGCATTAAATCTGATCAAGAGATTTTTAAAAAAGCACTAACAATTTAACAAACTCACAAACTAACAAACTGTTTTTGAGATGGACAAAACATGTTAGAGCAGCCCTTATTATTCAGCTGAACCGTTGTGTCTCTTAACTCTAATTGCAGCTTTCCAAGCAGATAGGGACACCGAAGTATCCTCTCTAAAGCTGAGTAAGAGCTCTTGAAGTCCCAGTGCATGACTCCTGGCTTTTCTACGTGATAATACATATAAATTTTCCGTCACATTCCGCACATGGACATCCAGCATCTCACTGCTGTAAACTGTCTGAAGTGGATCTGGAAATCTGAGACAGAAGGACTGACCTTTGCTCAGCTGTAGTTGTTAATTGTGGCCATTTCGCATTTTTTGAATTAGCCCTTTAAAATGTATTAAAAGCAGGACTGCCCCATGACACCAGTCAGTCTAATGTAATATCCTGTTTCCCCTACTCTGATGGACTCTTGCATAAATCAGGACATGACAGCATTAACCCAGCAGAATGGGTTCTGGGGGAGGTTTATCATATTGGTTGTTAACATAAAGGTTACCACATAAATTCTTCTTGATGTTTTTATGTAAATACTGCAAACTTTGCCAAGTTTAACCAAAGTGTTGCATTTTAGTGAATTTTGTGCCATTTCCCAATGTTTCCTTTGGTCTTACTGTAATGATGTCAGATATAATCGTCAGTTTGGGAACACCTTTCTAGTCTTTACTGACATTAACCTAACAAGTTACTCCCACCAGATCAAGTAAAAGAGCAAAACCACTGTGTTTAGTCAACTGAGCAAAGATGCTCTGTCCTTCATAAATCTTATTCTAAATGGGCACTTTTTATTTTTTCGAAAACTGGGTTTATTCTTGATAATTCAGTTGCATAAATTGTTAGACTCCACACCAACAATGGGATTCTCATTAACCTGGCTAATTAGACCCATCAAAGGACCACAGAGAATAATTAGCTGAAAGGTCCTCAGGAGACAGTAAGCACCCTCAATGGAAATAATGTAAGTAGCTCATTCTGACAGTTTGCTTTTCTGCTGTCTTTAAGAAAAAGCTGTGTGACATTTATGGTTTGATGAGGCTCACAGTGATATATCCTCAGGCATAAAAAGGTGAAATAATGTCATGGCTGAGTTCTAGTGGCTTATGGGAGTCCAGGAAGAACAAGGCGGATTTGAAAAGTTGGCTCCATGCTTATCACGCTATGTTGAAGTCTTTTTCACGCTTTTCAATTTATTACAAACTGGGTGATGTACAATGGCCCACTGAGGACAAACTGGGGTTTTTTAATTCTGAGTAATCAAACGGAGCTTGATGGCTGAAATCGTTGAAAACAAGTATTTGAAGTAGCTCTTGTTGTAGCATTTTTCAAGTGGAGCGAGCTTTGATCTTTTACCCAATACAATCATCTAATTTGCAGGAGTCTTTGGATCTGATGTAACCAGCATCTGAATATTCGTAACATGACATATTTCATGCTGCTATTCACTCTCACATGTCATAGCTTTGTTGAGTAGCCAGAGAGATGATCAATAACAGCAGAAACATCCAATGAATACTAAGCAGCTTAACAGGCAGGGGAGGAATTGAACTTTCAATGGGGACTTTGATGATGACTTCTTGAATTGCTCTGCTAAATCGTATTCACCATAATCTTTAGAATCTGCAGGGGGTGTACCTTTGCCAAAAGAGATTGTATGGGAAGTATCTCTCTAGTTTTTGCTGTATTGGTGTGAAAGGTAGGGAAAGGGAAAGACACACATAATTTCTGTATAACTACCAACCATTCAAACAAACATCTGTCAGTCGCTCCTTTTTTTTTAATGTCTTCACGTGATTAAATTGCTTCTACACAAAACATTGCGCAAATAGGATCATTTGCAATTAATTAACGGGACCATTAGAGGAATTTTTTATGCCTCTGAGCATATAATTACACCATTATCTGTTTACAGCATTACAAATTCATACCATGGAAGCTGCTATAGTTATCAAAAGGATTTGTCTATCTATGAGAGTTTTGCTTAGCATGTAACAAGGCAGTGTGGGTTTAAATTGGTCAATATTTCTGTCAAAACCAGTAACAGGAAGGAAAGTGATTATTTCAAGGTGCAAGATTTTTAGTCAGTACGGTACTCAGAGTTAGTAAGTTGATCATGGTCGTGTGTTACAGTGTTTAATGTGTGTTATTTTCCTTCGTCTAAACAAAATTTTTGTATTCTGTTTTCCCACATGGCACAAAAAACACGTGGGATGATCGGTGACATGTACTGGGATAGCCCACCCACAAATTTCAACCAAACACACCATCCGAACAGCCAACATTGTGATAAGCTGTGACAATGCTTAAGCTTTTAGCTGATGAGTTAGCTGAGGCAAACCAACAAGCTCAACTATTTTTTTGACACAGTGCTGATAGTTCAACTCCGGCAGCGGCTGACATGGACTTATAAATAACTATTTTAATAATGTTTAAGAGTTTTTCTTCATTGAAAACGTCTCTAACTCCTGAGATTACCTCGCCATTTACACATTATTTATAAAACATTTGACCAAATCAAGCCACCAACAATATGCCACGTGTAGTTTTCAGGCAGTAGAAATTTTTCACAAAAACTGGAAGTTGAGTTTTATAAGTCATGTTATACAACAAGTCAAGAAATACAACAGTCTGGTAATTTAACACAGTCCAACTGTGAGAGCGCAGCCGCCATGCAACTCACTTGAACTTCTATATTTAGGACAGACAGCAGCAATATTTACAGCTAATTAGTCTGCAGCCACAAAAAATGATATTGCTCTTGAATGAATGTCAGATATATTATTGTGTATTATTTCATATTTTTCTTGTCTGTCCCTTTTTCTGTCTTCCTGTCTCATTATGTACAGTACAATTATTTATAGTTTTTTTCTGCACCATGTAATGCCATCCACCCACTGCTGTGGTCTCTTTTGTACCCTGTCCATAAATCAGATATTTTATACTCGTAAGAGAGAGGAGGAGGGCTGCCATGATCCTGTGGATTGTAGCAACATGTGCTGCAAAGCACGTGCATCAGTAAGATCAGAGCAGAGGAGCTGGTTATTGATTCCTAACACAGTAAGACACCAGTGACACCATCACCATTCAGGTTTCAGACGGTGGTAACAATAAAGAGCTACAGCAGAGTCTCCTGGGGATGCACTCCATAAGAAGCGACTAAACCTGAGGCTACAAGTGAGGGGAGAGTAAACTTTTCTTCTCAAACTTTTGCCTCTTAGGTCATGTTTGTTCATACTGCACAATAACTCCAGTCAGAAGTACTTGGTGTACTTGATGTGATGCCTGTTATGTTTTCAGAGATGTGCTTAGGATGCACAGAGAGATTGACAGACACAGGAAGGCTGCACAAAGCCCACAGCACAGAGGGGAGGACTAAGGTAAACTCCATCTTTGAAAACATCCCCTGCGCTATACCAACCTGATGCATCCATGGATCATCATCGAACCTGATTTATTTACCTCAAAGTAAAACATGGAGTTCTCTCAGTATTGTTCTGCTTCATCAGAATATGTAACACCTCCTGTGCAGACAGTCTCACCTTAGAAAGAAGCTGCAGTGCATTCATTCAAGTATGGATTCAAATTCAAATATACCATCTAATACTGAAGCAGTTTAAAGTGCTTTATATGGATGCATACGTGTTCTACAATGGAGTAATCACTACAACATAATTCATGGGGTTCTGATTATTAAAGTATTGCCTCTATAGGTTTTTTCATTTATGTTTCTTCTGTAATCTAAACATTACACATCTGCATGCATGTACTCTACCTTCACTTATGTTTATGTGTAGATAAGGGCACCTTTATAACATCCTGTACATGCACTGGACTGTCAAACTATGTCATTAAATATTGAAAGTGTATTAAATTTAGATGAGGAACATTAAAATGCAAGTTTTTTTCACAATGCATATAGCTCTAATTTGTCTGACTGTTACACTGCCGTCCATCTCATCTCTATTATCACTGTTATTTATTCACTGAAGGTGTTAGAAACTGAAAAGCACATAGAAAACACTTAACTTGGAAGCAAAGAGAGCTTTTTGTGCACAAGACTGCTCCAAAACTCTCAAATGTATTCACCTGTGCATTCATAACGTAATGTGTTTGGTAAGCAACCTTGGAGTTTCTAAAATGTAAATCCATACAAAATTTTGCAAAATTTTGATAATTTCCTGATCAACTTCGCTACGCACAATATAACTAAGCATCCATGTGCCTGTGTGTCCAGATGTCTCTTCAATAAAACTGTGAAAGGGAGGAGGACTGCACCATGAGAGGAATACAAAAGATGACAACCGGAAGTCCTGCTGCACCAACTTCAGCCTGAGAGAGGCAGAAGAGCACTGAAGATGCGTCGTCTGAGCCAGCCTCATGCACACTGCCTGAGGAAAGTACAAGCTGTGAGGTTACTAAAGGACATCTCAGCTGTTTAGTCATACAACTGCAATCCAGTGATTGATCCTCGTAGTTTCCTCGGTGACTGGCTTCCTGTAACCAAGCGAAAACACAACGGTAAATGTTTTTTTTTCAGGCAGGTATTGAGCATTTTGTCTCCATCATGCATGTGGTGTCAATATAAATATGTAAATGTACATGTAGAACGACCCACGTTGTGTGCCAAATGTTCCTGAATGAAACCATGACGCACTTCTTTCTCCATAGTGAGATTGATATCAACAAGTCACATTCTGGCCTGACAGTGATTCATCGCATCAAGGTCCTCTCAACAATCAGGACAGGAACAATTAAAAGTATATCAAAGCTTCCTTTCTTCCTTCCATATTTCTCTGGTAGTGTGGAACAGTTTGTCAGTGGAGCTGATCCAACTTGTCTTTAATAGTTAAATAAAAGTGATGAAACAAGTTAACTTGGTATCTGAATATTATACTACCATTTTAAATAGCACTGATCATTCTAAGTTTTGTTAACCTATTAATATCCATCCATCCATCTTCTACCGCTTCCGTTTCCATGTTGCAGACCTATTAATATTTTGTCTGTTAATGTCAAATTTTATTAGCCTGGTTAATTTGCCTGCATCTCAATGGTAATATAAATAATGTAAACTCTTCCACTGAATGCAGCATAAACAAAGCTTTGTTAACTTGAGAGAGAGGAAACAATGAGGGGGCAGGCGTGTGCAATGGTGGTGGCAAGCACTAGGCTGCTCCATCTTTGTGTGGGGGTGTGTGACAGTTTTTGTGGGTCGGACAGGAGGTGGGAGCCCATTTTTAGCCCTGGAGCTTCGTGCTTCAGACCTGCCCAATCCACAGCCTACAACTGGGGCTGAGGTGGGAGCAGACTGTGTATCACCAGTTGCTCATACTACAGCATGTAGTGGAGGATCATTAATCAAGTAGGAACACAACTTGTGTTTCTTATTTTGTAATCTGCGTTGTGCTCCCCCTGCATTTCATCTCCTTCAGTAGTGATTTGATAGTGGGCTGGTGGATCTGCTAATTTTTGCATTTATGTCACTATATAAAATGAACTGTCTGGTGCTCGACCACGATCCTAGGTACCAAGTGTTAGTGATTGGTGCCACTCAGTAAAGCATCAGAGAGCCCCACACTGAAGTAATTAACTTTTGTGCTGCAGAGGCAGTGGCATCACAGCCTCATAAAAAGGGGATCAAGGCACAGGAGAACATTTAAATGCTCCCAGTAAACTGGGTTGCAGTCTGAAAGAAAGCAGTTTGGTTAAGAAACTGTCCATTAAAAAGTTTAAACTCCACACGCTTCATCAGCGCCAGGGGACTAGTCAAAGGAACAAATAGAACACTTCAAATATATTAGCAAATCTGTGCTGTTTCTGTAGACAGCTAAAACAGCTTTTTTTTTTTGGCCTTTTTGTGTAGTTGTCACACTGTGTACATCCTCCTGTTTGCAGAGACTTCAATAAACCACATTCAGGACTTTGGGCTTCTGGTACAGAATTGATGTCTCAATTTTACTAAAAGAAAAAAATCAAATGTGGCATAACCTCAAGAAATCGAAGCCTGGTGCAATTGACAGAACAATGTGAGCTCTCAGTCCATTCAGCATCCGTCTGTAAGGTTTGATCGCACATCTGCCTATCTGGATGCAGTTTGTTATCTTTGAATTGTTGGTGATTGCATTTTCACTGTAAGGACCTTTTGTCCATATTACTTTGAAAGTCCAGTAGTTGTTTTAAGCTTCTTATCATAACCTAAAAGCATATTCTTTTGTCAAACAGTACTTCTGATGAGAAAACCCTCATTAACTTGCATCTTGAAAAAAACTTGTACTGTAGTTTGTTTCAGTTCATATGAAATCCTGTTTAGTGGCAGTAAAGTGCATGAATATCATTTAGCAAGTATGCATAAGTTTGTCTGACTGATTTATACCAGTAGGGGAATTTCCTTTTAATAAACATTTTAGGATCCTTATTATTTTGAATGTGTTTCCACTAAGATCACTTTGCCAATTTTGGGGATTAAAAACAATGCAGTGGAATCCTTGAATTAATCCTGTGTACATGTCTTCAAATTTACTTTGTCAGGATATGGGATTCACAGTGTGCCAGGAGGCCTAGTCAGTGTGGGGACAGATGGCTTACAACTCCTCCAAGACATCTGTTTACTGAGGGTTTCACCATCCGTGGCCGATGCTGAGCAAAATGGATGATGGACAACCCATTGCATTCATCTCTACTTGTTTTGATGGGTGGTTTTTCTCCCTCAGCCTCACAGCAATGTTAGATTTGATTTACTTTTTATTGATGCATTGAATATAACTGAAAGCCCATTATGTTGTTCTTCCCGCACAGTCAGTCCCGATGTTGCAGCTATAGTTGGCCATAACTCTTGTCACAACAGTATAGCAGAAAGTCAGACAACTGTTGAATGCATGTTTTAAGTTGAGTAAACACACGGGTTTCAGTTCACATACGTGCTGACAGCAACGAATATGACAGTTCTGTCAATGTGTTCACAAAACATTTCTTTTCAGTCATAGCTCAAATGATTTATTAATATACGTTCAGTAGTTAAACAGCTCTGTGGAAAAAGTCACAGTTAGATATATGATTATATCAATAAGGGATCAAACCTCCAAGTGTAAAGTGAAGGGAATCACCTTTAGTGAGGAACCAACAGGAAATTATTCCCCAACTGCAGTTCCTGTTGTCACGCACAGCTTGACTGAATGTTTTAGACATAAGACAGGGCAGCTACAGCTCAGGGGAAGAAGCTGTTCCCTCATCTGTTAGCTCAAACAATGTCGATTTAGCCTGGATATCTCTTCCCCAATGGTACAATGATCATTTCAGGCTTTCCTGTGTAGAGAACAATTACACAGTGTGTTCAGCTTTGGGAACATAATTCCCACATAGATCAAATCCTTCCAATTCCAAGTCTGCAGGAGAATGCAAATATGGCAAATCCCAGGTTGTTGAGTTTGTTCACCAGTGTAACTGGAATATTGGTATTAATCACGCCACTTAAACCACATAACAATGCATAGAAACGTTTGTGACAGTACATCCTTGATTAATTGCTCATAGCTGTGCTTCATTTCTCTAATGCTCATCTTCAGGTGTTGGTGCAGTCCAGCGTGTAGCCAGACCTGCAAGCAGCATCATAACCCCTGAGCAGAAACCATACATTTTCGTTTCGGTTTTGGGATGAAGACTGTCTCAATACACAACTTTATGTAGGCCAAGACTGATCAGCTGTGTAAGATGTGATGATTCTGTCAGTCAATGCTGGCAAGGTCAAGTGTGGCAAGTTTAAACAATCACAAAAATAACAATTATGATCAAACAAGAAGGGTTTACTAGATATAGGTCACATTATAAGTAGTTTGGGGATGCTGACAGAACTTGAAATTGTTTTCACCAGCATGTTACTCATTTTTATGGCTATCTTAATTTGCAAAAGTTTAAATCCTGGACACAGTTATCATTTGCTAGAATTTGAAAATAAAAATGTTCATCCCTAGAAGCATTTTCTCCACATGCAGTAAGTGTTGCCATTTGGCATTTGGGAAAGACAAATGGCTGACAATACAGTAAAGCTCTGTTAATATAGAGTTTCTATCATTATTAACCCCATTCAAATTGCTGTTTCATAGAAGCCGTCCTGATTTAATGTTAGCATTTCTAGCTTTTCCTCAGTGCTTGTTTTCCCGACATCTACTGGCTAATTTAGAGCCGTAAGCCCCACACAGCTTGGCTCATTTAAGCTCTTATTCTAGCAACTGTATTTAAGAGTTGTATCCTTAAGCCAGTCGTTATCACACCATAACAGTAGCGCGGAGTAAAACCGATTTACTATATTGGTTTGCTGATTTTACTGCTCATCTTCACTACATGTTTTTGACTAGTAATACTAAAACATTAGACGCACAAAATTTAGCTATTTCATATCATAATTACACATCAATGCTATGTTTACAGCTGTTTCTTCTACCTCCAACTGGCCAGAATCAATGCTCGGTATTTATCTTATTGTAATGCATGTTTGGGTTGAATAACAAGCATCTTATGAGGAAAATAACAGACAAAGCACACAAATACAAATATGTTAACACTTACATACAGTATTACATAAAGAATATCCAAAGAAATCAAAGAAGTAATTTGCGTTCCCAACATGCTGTTTAATGCCAATTTACCGCAACTATAAACTGATGCAAATACTCCCCGTGTGCTTGTTTTTCTAGATTTGTGCTGAAATGGCCAGTCGGCAAAAAATAGCTCCTAAATTATGGGCCCCACTTTGTATTTCAATTTTCACAGCACAATCAATTATGTTACATTTATCTTGGCTGAGATTGTTTGATGCTAAATGAAAACAAATACAGATGCCAGTCAGGTTAGTGCTTCTATAAATGGCGCAATCAATCTGTTTTCGAAAGTAAAATAAGTAAAATTGTGGAGGTGACTCTTTTCTTCAAAGAAAAGGCCACTTTGATGAGAAGCAATTGGATGTCATGAATTTGAAAACCCTTTCCCATAGAACCTGGTAAATGAACTCTATTTTTGCTGTCTTGTAGCTATGTGTGTACAAATGATTGCCCTCATCATGCAAGGTCCATCAATGTAATCCAAGAATACAGTTTTAATGATACTGTTTATTTTCGATTCTAAAAATATAGTTTTAAGAACATGCTAACATGCTAACTAACAACTTCTCCAAGATTTGATCAAAGCCAGTGGATTTGGACTAAATCCAGCAATCAATAGAAACTGTTGGTTTTGATCAACAGTTTTTCTGGGATGATTTGGGCACCGAGTCACGGACTAAGTGTAATTCTCCAGATAATGTGTTGAAGAAAAGGAGCAGATGTCAGGATGAGTCACAAAGACTTCAGCTTGCTGCTGGACCATTGATACAAATGGAATTGGAGAAGCCTAAAGGAACTATTCAAATGAAAAGGCTGAAGAGCTGAGCAGCAGAAGTCAAAATCTTGCATAATGATGACACTGCAAGAAATAAAAAAGCATAAAAGGCAGGAGACATGAGAACCAGGGACTCTACAGAGCTGTCATGTTGCCCACTCTTTAATGCATACTGTAATTTGAATTTGCATAAGTGTTTCTTGGATCTCAGCAATTACTTACTTCAAAGCAGTAATCTTAATCAACAGGGCTCCGAAACCTTCAGAGATCGCATTCTGGGGAAAACCAGAAGAGAGGTTACAAAAAAAAACCCAACTTTATCTTTGCTTTTCTTCCATCTTCAGCAATATCAAAAGAAAAAAAAAATTATGTTACTGTCATCACAATCCGAATGCATCATAAAATACAACCTATTTAATCACATGACATGGCTTGGGCTGGAAGGTGCACTTTATTGCACTTTAATTGGTTCTCAGATAGAGGCTAACATTAAGTGCAAAAATTCCCATATTATAAGAGCCAGGCATTTGCAGCACCACTGGTGCGCTCTTAACAGCAGTTATTTCCCTTTCTCATGAATGCATGCTGTAGGCTTTATATTGTGTGTTGTAAGTCAATGGAGCACGGAGACATAAAGGGCGGGAAAGCTTTTCAGTAAAATTCAATACTTAGCCAGTGTGGCTATGGGATTTGCAGTCAGGTCGAGCACCAACATTTTTCTCTCCTGGCATTGGAAAAAAAATTGCTTGGTTCAGATGAGACAGAACTCAAGCAGCTTTTTACTCTTTGGTCAAAATCATTGGTGCTCATTATTAATTGTTTGCATGATTTATAAATAAATTATTATAAAGATACAATTATTAATGTGTGGTCTATATGAGGCAGACACCATACCTTATAAAAAAATATTCATAGTCATTTCTGTATTTCACACCTTGATTGCAGGTGCAAGCCTCCTTTCTGTCAAAAGGTGTTATCACTTCAGCACTTGTCTATACATTAGTACATTAGATTTAACATGAAGACTATTACTTCATATAACTAAGGCTGAATGATATACCAAAAAAAAAAAAAAGATATTGCCAAATTGCATGCTCAATTATATTTCAATTAATTGTCCAGGAGCAACAAAATGGCAGGTTTACTAATATATTTTATTGTTATTATACATAATGTGCTGAGGAAGTAATGTTATGGCTAAACACTACAAAATCAAATCATAATAAAACATCTCAAAAGCACAGGAGAGACCTATTTATTCCAAGTTATTTATAATATTTGCATTTATATACATAATTAGATTATTATCTATGTTTATATGTGCATATGTGTGTGTGTATGTATATATATATGTATATAATGTATGTATTGATGTAGCACAGCCATGTCCAAAGTCCAAGGGGCCAATTGCCCCCGGTAGTCAAGTTTCATACGGTCCCCAGCCTCTGTAATAAATTGTATAATATTTGTGTGGCAGAAATGCCGATTATAGTGTTAAAATACAAAAGTATGAAATATAATTTTGTTTCACCAAAAGATGGCCGCCTTCTGGCTTTGTGACCCTCGACGTGACCCTTACCAACCGAATCTCAAAATGGCGTCTGTAAATATAAAAAGGAAAGCAGACTGCGAGAGCTGCCTCCTCCAGGACAGGACAGGTGGAAAGAAATATTTTTTCGCTGAAATTCGAAACAATTGTGTTTGACTAATTTGCCAAGAGACTGTGGCTGTTTATGAGGAGGTCAAAGAGACACCACCGGACGACACATCTAACCGTGCTAACGGCTACGACATGCTAACAGCTAACAGGGAGCAGAAACGTGAAGCGACCGGAAGATGTTTTAACACCACGGCAGCTTTTTCACAAAAGCCCGAGAGTCCGGTTAAAATGCCGCAAAGACGAGCCAAGAGGTGGCGACACAAACTGACAAATACTGCACACTTTTTTTTTTTATCAAGAGGGGAATTTATCAAAGACTGTGTGACTAAGATTGATTTTGACTTTTCTCCGTTAGCCTGCCATGAAAGCACGGACTCCACTGACACCATTCAGTTACTGATTTTTTTTTTTTTTTGGAGCTGACGATGAAATGAAGAGATACTTGACCTGCAGAGTCTGAAGGACCAAACAAGAGAAACTGGTTTATTTGTTTCTGTTCGTTCAAGAAGCTATGCTGGACTACGGATGGATCACCTAACATGGCTGGCGAACGAGGTGGATGATCAACCCTAAATCTGTAAGAAAGTCAGCGAGGAAAAAGGTAAAGATATTAAACTTGATTGTGTTATTCACCCACGTTATCCGCACTGAACATCTCAATTATGATCCTGTTATGGATGCCAGGCCCTCAGGCGTTTTCACCTCATCAAATCTGACCCCTTGGAAAAAAGTTTAGACACAGCTGTTTTGCCGGTACAGATTTTCTTTGCATTTCTCTCTGGCTCTTTTGTGTCTCTTTTATTTCCCGTGAGGGCAGATTAACCTGTCGGAAGTACAGAAACCTGTGCTTAATGCAAATCCTTAACGATTCACCACCTGCAACTGAATGATTCTCCTCCGTCACCATAGAAACCTAGTCAGCTGAGTGAGTGACAGAAAGATGGAGAGGCTTAGATGGAAATGGAGCAGGAGAGTAGAGTCATGGGTCTGCCCCCAGAGGCTTTCACTTAATCTGTCATTGATTCAGACTGTGAATGTAATACATCACTGCCTAATGAAATAAATGCTTCTGTGTACGCCAGAGATGCTCATTGCGCGGCTTGTCAAGCTTTAATTGGTGGCTCGCGTGGTAGCTTATAACAATATGGTACTACAGCCAATATTTTTTTTTTTCAAATGTGCTACATAAATATACAGTGAACACTGCACTACAAACATCTGCATTATACTTCTCCTTTCACTGTCAAACCTGGCAACGCAGCGCGCTCACTGCATTGTTTACAAAGCCGTCACACTTGGTGACGTCACTGTAGCGCCGCTAGCCAGCGTGAGATGCAGGCGCAAAATGGATAGATTTCTTTTTTTTTTTGTTTGTTTGTTTAAAAGGGCAAAAACTGGGTGGACACACACACAGCGTTGTAACGAAGAGTGAGGATAAAGAGTCTGAGGAAGCAGCAAACGAAAATGAACATGAAGACGCCGAAGAGGGGACGAGCAGGCAAACGTCAGGTGTTCCGAGTAAAAACCGTGTGGCTCTCCCCTTGACTTTGCTCTGGTCTACACGCTTTTTATCAGATGATGAAGTTGCGAGAACGAGAGATGTAGTGCATGGATATTTTTACGGACAGATGAGGAAATTTGACTAAATACATATAACACTAAATATGACTGAAGACTGGACTATACAGGAAACACAGCCAAATTGCTTTGTGCTGAACTCACCTCACTTTTGTCATCAAATAATTTTGTTGTTGTTGTTGTTGTTATCTTAATTATCTGACTCAATAGAAACTAAACTTGTGTGAAATTAATTTCTAGCAGTGAAATGAGTTGTTAACACAACACAGAGAGCCGGACGATCATCCTCTGTACAAATACAGAGGATGTAACATTGCATGTCACTAGATGTTGATTTGATTGCTTCTGCTCTTGCAGGTTAATAATAATCTTATTCTTATATAATAATACCAACATAATGATTGCTACAAGGCATTTCTTTGTGTTTTTGTATTCAGAGACTTCAGCTTTCATGTCTGCAAGGCCCAGTACTCACTCCTTGTTTCTCCTTTGCTCAACCCTCTGTGTCTATCGCATCTGCCACTGAGAATGACCTCGCTGTTAGTACACTGCTGCCTCATCATCAATGAACTCTCTATTTCTCTTATCACTGCTTTTTTATCATTCTTTCACAAACTGAGCATATTGTCTACCACTGCCTGAACCACTACTTCCGCTCATTCCCGATTGCTCTCTCCCTCCCTCCTTACCTACCTGTCTCTCTCCATGCATCTCTCTTTTCACTTTGGCTCATGTCTCACGGCCAGGTTCACATCAGCATGATATGAGGCTGTTATTTTTCTGCTCATAACTGTGTCTTCCTGCTTGTCAATTTCTCTCTTAAATTGGCCGTCCTATCACTTTTCCCTCACTATTCTCCCTCTCCATTCTTTTTGACAATCACTTCATTGACGTGAAAAATTCATGCCTCAGAAAACCTATCGAGCATATTCAGGTCATCAGCACTGATTACTTTCACCGAGACTGACACAGATAGAGAAGAAACACCTCATCATGTTTCATTATGCGTTACTAATGTACAATTCATTGTGGGAATTTGCTTGTAAGTTATACTGACCTTTAGTCTTGATGGGTTATCTTTTATGTAAAGTGAAAGCAGGACTGATTCAACAATACTCCAACACCATAAAATAATATATAATCCACCTCTTAGTGTATAAACCACATCATCCTTCTTAAACAACTTTAGAGACACTTTAATATTTCTCAATGTGAAGATGAGGTGGAATGTGTAATTATTGATTAATTACACATTGGCTAAGATGTGTTAAACAAGCAAACTAGAACATTTCTCCTGGTGATTTCTGATTCTGATAATATATTCACCATTGTTTTGCAACTGTTAGTTGCACACAATAGGAACAATAATCCTTTGTGTTCTCTGCTATGACTATTCTAGACCGGGACACAATGAAGTACCACCCCCACCCACATGCATGTCAAAGTCCAACCGGTATTCTCCAGTGTAGAACTAAATTTTCTGCAAGCCTTTTTTGTTTTTATGCTTCTATTCTAATATGATTGAGAGAAAGACAGGAAAACCACAATATAACAGAATCAAAGCGCCTGGCTGAGATTCAAACCTGTGCTGTTGCAGCAAGGACATAGCCAAAATGATGCATGCTCTCCCAGGTCTGCCCCCTTCTATGGAGTCCTGTGCAACAGGTGATTTTAGTGGCCATCTGAGGAACTTCAGCCAATTTGCAACACACTGGTGGCTGCTTGCTCCATCCTGAATTAATACAACCAGAAGAGCAAGAACACTATAATCATACTCTCAACTCTTATTTTACTCCAACATTGAATAAAGTAGAAATAAAAAGTTGTATACAGTAATATTATTATCATAATCATCATATGAGATACAAGTGATCAAATATAATTATTACTTTTGTGAAGCTGATGTTTTTTGTGACTGTATCACACTTTGATATTACATTACATAATCCTGCAAAGAGTCCCGTCTGCCCACCAATCCCCATGTCTGCTAATTGTATCTGTAGCACAAACACCACGCATCATTTTGACTATTGGGTGCAGCAAGTTCTGTCAACAATATTTTGTAACTGCCGCAACAAAAATGTCAATTATCACCATCAGAAAAGACTCCAATACCTAAAGTGGACTAGTGCTGGGTTAAATGCACATTCACCCATCATTTTTTCTTGCTTTTTAGTCAGATGCATATGTCTGCATGGCCACTCCTTGTCTTTCTCCGCTATTTTTGGAAGTGGCATATTTTGTCTGTATTTTGTCCTAATGGATTTCAACAAGGTGTGTATTTGCACGGTTATACTTCCCTGACCACTTTCTTGCGCTGCCAAATGGGGGAAGGGAAGATATGAGTCCACATGAGCTGAATGGGTATAATGGAGCTACTTATTGGCCTGTTTTTACAATGAATAGCTAGAATACAGTATAAACAGGATGCAATGTAGGAAAGAAGGTCAGATGAATGACACCATATTCCATTTTTGTTTATAGTTTTATACTTAACATTCTTTTTTTTACCACAATGGGCCAAATATCTATTTTGAGAAAGCATCTGAAGATGAGTCAGATTTGAGTGCCACCTTCCTGATTGTTGTACTGTACATGTCTTCTTCTGATGCTCCCCATTTTTCCTTCACGAACAAACCCACATTCTGTTTCTGTATGTTCACAAGTGGAAAACTGAACACATCTGACGTCAGTAAGATTTGCACCTCTATTTCTGTCCAGTTCGCAAAACAACATTTTAGTATGTTACAAAATACTTTTTTTTTTTTTAAAACAGAGTAGGTTCATTTTAGTGTCTCATTGTTCCCTAACTAAGGTATATGGCAGTGTCAGCGGCTAGAAATATATGTACGGCAGGTGTGAAATTAATGCATTAATTGTGCCATCATATGCATTAATGATGGCACAAACGCTGACCTTCTGGTGACATTCTCATGAGGGGGTGTGGGTGTGACACCAAGACAGTTTCCCTGCTGTTATTCACTCTCAGAGTTGGGGTTGTGTGGTCCTGGTGTAGATTTGTTCCTGTCTGGTTTTAGTGAGGTAACCCAAATAACCTACATTTGAAGTTCTGTTAAGACAATGGATGAGAAGATCAATGCATAAATTGTGGCTGTTGCCCATTCTAAATACCGTTGCCAATGAAGCAATGTAAATAGCTACATTTTCTCGCTATCTCGTTGGATCCAGTTCGAACTAACAGTTGGCAAACTGTCCTTCCAGGTAGTATCCTGTCTTGTGAGTATGATGTTAGATTGTGTTGTTGAGCCCTAAACACAACTTTAAAACAGTTTTATTTGAATAATCACACACAAAAACATTCAACAAATGGTTTATTTTCATTTACCACATGAAAAGACAAAACATGTTCTTGTTGTCTTGATTCCGATTTGTTACCTTCACAGTGGAGCGATAAGAGGCTCAAACAAAGTTCTTTCACCTCATATAATATTTCACACCTCCTGGTCTGAATATGGATCATAATTTTGAAATACTTGTGAAGCTAATAATAAGTTGACACCTCATTACACTTATTCTGCACCAACAAAACACCGGAAGGGCTGAGCATCACTCTCTAATGTTAAAATATGTAGTTTTCAGCAGAATGATTAGCTTGTGATCACTGCTTTTTAAAGTCAAATTTTAAGACATTAAGTAATAGTTGAAATGTTTATGATGTACGTACAGGTGATATGTGAAAAAAATTAATTTCTTCCTTCTTTTTTTCTTTCAAAGGATGAATGAAGCAACTGATTTTTTTTTTTTTTATTCCAATGTGTCTACACTCATGTCTGAGATTTTGAAATCAAGTCCCTTATTAATTGGACTGGGAGATGAAAGTGCATTCACTATCAAATAATGGAATTTGAACTGAGGAAAATGGTGCTTCATAGCAGTTTTGATTTTGTTCATGTTTTTGCTTCGTTAGAGGGAGAAAGGAAGTAAATTCATGGTAATAAGGCAAAATGTGTAAGAGAGAGGCAAATGAGCAAAGAAAGGATGATTTATGCAAAGTGGCCATTTAGTCCAAGATGCATGAAATTCTCTTTCTGTCACCAGAAAGGAGTGAAGAGGTGAGCCAGAACAATAAGTAGATGGGTTATGTAAACACTGGTAGCATGACTCTGAAATGATCCTGTGGTACAGTATCTGAGAAAGCCAGTCAGTCAAATGTCAAAGATCTTTTTGTCTCTGTCAAACACCCACATGTGGAATAAACTGGCAGTCTGACTGAATCCACCTTTGACAAGATGAGGCTGCCACTAAGGATGACTAATCGGCTGATAAATGTGTTGATGTTTTGACCTTTATGGTGTATTGTATTCTGAAGGCTCCTTTTTTCTGTGCATCAGAAATTAGTGCTATTGTACTTTTTTGTTTTTTTTTGGGGGGGGGGGGGGGGGGGGGGTTGTTTTGTTTTTTTCTGTTTTCATTTTGTGGCAAGTGTGCAAGATTTTTTGTTAATCATCTGAAAAGATTTTAACTTTTAAACAAAACTTTACATAACATAACATATAAACATATTTATTTGATTAAGAAAGTCACAGTTACTCGGTGCTGAGCATGATTTTTAGTCGAGCCGAGTTCTTTCACATATGATCCATCTGAACTTTTACAGATGGGGAGAAGAGCTGATAAGAGTTACTCACTGGGAGCAGATTGGGCTCGATGGTGGTGTGTGTTTCTGTGTGTTTGCATTGACATGCTTGGTTGCAAATATGTTCACATATAAGAAATGTTTAAGTCATACTCTGTCAAACACCAGCATCTTGATCTCACACATACAACCCCGCCCCCCCACACACACACTCACACTCTGTATCAATGTACAGCTGCTCAATTGTCTGTTTTGGCATCATGGTGCATTTTAAATTAAGCAACGTTGGCTTGCTGTGGAATCACTTCAAATTCTAATTGATTTGTCATTGCCAGCAACAGTACTGCAAAGATTTTTGTTGTAGACCAAATTGGAGTGTACATGTAGCGGGATATGGTAGAAGTGTGTGAGGGTCAGCATTCACAATGTGTTAGATTAACGTTGTGTGATGTTAAGATGCTACAGCTAAACATCAAGGGAAATCAAAGCAAAGCATGCTGTACCTGACTTGTACACCACATGCACTGATTGTCAGTGAAGGGTAAAGGAAAAAGTCCCTCAGACTGAGGGTTGAAGGTGGATAGATAGAAAATGAAAGCGAGATTGGAAATTCAATTTTGTGTATGATTCTGCAGTTCTGCTGTGTTCCCTTTTGTCCTCTGGTGTTTTTCACTTTCCATATTGAGTGTTTGTCTCCAGTTTGTCTTTCCCATCCAGTTGTTTGTTTATGTCTCTAAGATTGGCTGTGGCTGACCTACTTTGCATTACCCTTCCATTTAATGTGTCAACCATGCCTTGTTCCTCCTCTTGTATGACCTGGATTCCTGATCAACACCAGGATCTGCACCTGCTCTCATCTGATCCTGGTAACAATTTCAACTGTCCTTACCTTTCCCTGCTCTGAAACAAAGCCCCGCCATCAGTGAGGGTCTTCCAACAAGCCCCCTTCTCCCCCTACTCTCTCACAGCTGTTTTTTCACTTGTTACAGTAAATTGCTTAAACTAATTGCTGGTCTCCTTGGTTTGCAAGGTGGGTCCAGTTCCTGGTTCACTTGAGCGTAACAGTATCAAACACTTTTTCTTGTTAATGACTCTATTGGGTTTCGTACCTTCTCTCTCACTGTCACCTCCACAAATGCATCTTCACATATTGGGCTTACAGGCCCAGATGGCTATAGGACATATAAACTCCCCACCGGCTCCTCAAGTGTACTTACAAACACAGCAAAAGGATGACACTGACTGAGCATATATTGATGTACAGCCAATTTTCTCTTTGCACAGGTTCCCTTGGCCTTACCAGAACTTTCAGCCTTGAACAGTTTCTGCTAGCATCACTGCTTATTGGGAGGTGATATTTTAGAGGCTGTATCATTAGCACCTCACAGTGTAAGCTATGTCTACTTTCTTCCTATATTTTAGAGGCCATGACAATGTGAAAATCTACCTAATCCCACTCTCCTTGTGATCCACGCAAATTAATGCATATTTCTGGGGGACTAATCCCATTATACATGGCAGTTTCAATATGCTGAGTACTATTTTCAATGTATCGCAACAACAACAAAAAAAAGCAGCATCTCAAAATATGCAACCATTATTTGAGATCAGGCTCTACACAGCTGAATGTATCAGGCTGGTAAATGAAACTTGGCAAATTCAGGAGGCATTATGTTAATGTTAATAGATTACAGAACAAACAGCAGCATTGTTGGAGAATTATTTAGTTGAGTTAGTTTTGTTTTGTGTGGTCAGCCCAAATGAAAGGAAATCAGGAGGTAGTCCCTTTAACAGTAGTTAGTCCAACAGTAGCTCAACAAAGTTCATCCCAGCACTGCTGCACATGAGCCCGTCATACACAACTGATGAGCTGATCAGCAACAATCAGCCAATCAAAAAAGATGGAAGGAATCCAATGGTGTGAGCCAGAGGCTGTTTGTTAGTCTTTAAACAAGAAAGCTGAAGTGGGGACAGCCAAATGTATTTACCATAACCTTAACATGATCTGTTAAAAACCGAACTTTGAAGTATGATTCATTGCAAAGCAACTTTTATCTGCAATAATTTAAAGGTAACTGGTGTAAATTTAATTTAATCATGAATCCATTAAGGAATCCGTTGTCTCTATGGTTTTTAGTCCTATTGGATTATGGTTATTGGTATGATTCATGCCAGCGCTCAATATGACGCATGTAGGCTCCGTAGAGCGGTGGGACGGTTGGCAAGTGAATGATTCCCAGGCTGTAAGTGGTAGCCTGGTTTTTAAATTAGACACAAGCTATTTCCAGTTACCAACACAAACAATGTGCGTATGTGTGAAGAATTAAGGGAAATGATGTAAAAATGTGGGCTTTCAAATTATGTGCTGTTCCTTGTTGAAGCCAATGTCATCTTGGCTGGTATTTGTAAGAGAGACTAAATAGGAAATAGAATGGTTCATGCGGGTGGATAATAATACACGAAAATGCATAGAGATAACATGGTGTCAGAAATTTTACAAATGGCTTTCCTGGGAAAGTAGGCCACAATTTTTGGTCAGTTTTTTCTTTGTACGGTTATGACATCATAATAGAATAGACCGTGTAACATTTATGCAGTAGTTGTCACGCATTTAGCTGACTCCCCCCTCTGATATTGTCAGTGTGTGAAACCATCACATTTATAAAGAAAATACGTTTCCAGGTCTGTATGTAAATGTAAAGTAACTATTTAAAGTGTTCAAACATCTCCTATGTTGTTGTAATTGTGTCATAAAGTCGCTTTTACCTCTTTTCTGTTTCATAGTGTTTTATATTGTTTATCCAAGTGGAAATGTCTATGCTGGGCTTTAGTTTGAGAACTTGCTGTATTTAACAACATTTTATTTAATGATAAGGTTCTCCTGGCTGTCAGTTTCTCTTCACTGATGCAGCTGCACCAGTCAGTTTGGTAATCTTCTCCTTTTCTCAAATGAAAATGCCTTGCCTGGTGGGTGCCTTGCCTGAGTAAACAGTCAGGGCCAAGTTTTCATTGATTTGAAAGAGAACTCTGATGCTGATGATCAAATGGATTAAACTGTTTTGCTGTCAGACACCTGCTCCTAAGCCTAATCACTAATTTTAGATAAATTCTTAGTGATGTACAAGATTAAAACATGTCTCCGTGTTGTCGGGTCTTAAGATAAATGAAGATCGTGGTTGTGGTCACAGATTAATTCATGAAGCATACATCACTGCAACACAAAAAATGTATATCTTTAGTGAATGAAAACAAATCGAACATTACAATTTAGTGTCTGTGTGGGTTGTGTGTTAATGGTTAATTGGCTGTATTTTGTTGTGTGGGTTGAGTTTCTTTGTGTAACAATGTTACTTTTTGGCTTATTAATGCAAGATATGTCTTAGAGCTACTGTAGTCATTTTTGTCTTCAACTGTGGACTCAGCCTGTGGTTGATTTTCGACTGAGCGTTTTTTACCGAAGTAAATTCAGTATCTGTGATTATCACTTTCTTCATATTTCATGATCTTTATTGTTCATAATGATCAACAAAGAGAAAAAATATGCTGACACAGATTGTTCCATGAAGTAGAAGACTTGTTACTGATAAAATCCCTCAGCGTGGATGTAGCTTGCACATCAAAGGCACATCTGGCTGTCAAAACTGCATGAGAAAAGAGCAACAGCAGAAGCCTCTGTTTTTATGGCACTTTATCTTTTACATAATAACTCAGAAATATATATATTGGTTTCAGAGATAGTGCAGGATGTCATTGATGTCACCTGGTTGACTCTCTTTGCTATAACCTGGGTTTACTGTGTTCATACAAGGTGCTGAAAGTATAATTTTTTTTGTCCCTAAAAACACTTTACTCAATCATCTCAGTGCTCCATGCTTTTCATGAACAGATCAAAGAGATAAATAGTAAGACCCCTCTGCCACGATCATAATTAGGGAGGAAAATGACATAGTGTATATGAATAGCTGTAGAATGCATTAAGGTAGTCCATCTATCCCACATGCTGTACTTACTCGCCAAACACACACTTTTATCACAGTGGTTAAGTGTTTTTGTCAGGCCAGTGAGCACCTCTTCAGTCTGCATGTGCTGCTACGGGAACATTTAAAAAATCGTCTCATATATTGAAAATATAAATTGCTAAATGATAAAATGATGCTAAATAAGTTTTTCAACCTGAGCTACCATTAAACTTGATTTATGAACAATGGCTAAATATATATATATATATATATATATATATATATATTTAGCCATTGTTCATAAATCAAGTTTAATGGTATATATATATATATATATATATATATATATTTGTCCTGCAGACAAATATGTCTTGTAGCATTAAGATATTTATTGAAATACAAACTAACTAACTAATCAGTTTCCTACAATGTATCATGTTTGTCGTTCACCTCAAAATTTCCCAAGATGTCAAACTATTCCCTTAATCCTTTCAGTTATACAGATAAAAACTAAAGCTCGTCACACAACATAGTACTGTGCACATCACCATCAGCCCTCTTTTACATTTACATCAGTCCAAATTCTAATGTTGAAGAAATTGTGAGTGATCTTTTTGACTGACCCCTCAGACACTACTGTTTTAATCTGGATGTTTCTGACCCTCCCTCCTCCTCCTCCCTGCCATTGATCTTGCGGTCTTCCTCGTTGCCTCGCCCACACTGAGGGCTGTGTGTTTCCCCCGCTTCTGACTCATCACGCGGACTGGCTGGGGGTTTGAGTGTGTACAAATGGAGAACATGCACAAGTTTTTTTCCAGATGTGCTGGATCAACACAGTCCACATGGCTGTCAGTTCTTTGTTATCAGCTTTGGTTGCTTGTTGACCAAAAGGCAGCAGCATCGTTGACGGGGCTCCTCTGAGCGAGGATTGGGCTCAGCAAGCTGCTCAGCAAATGATAATGAGCAATACCAACAAGGGGAAGCAGAGAAAATAACAGGCTGTGAAAAAATATAGAGAGAGGCAGCACATCAAAACTGAAAGGGCAAATGAGAAAGACATGAACATAAGGTCTTAGTCACTGTGCCCCTTCTGCCAGATTAACAATTAGGTAGGAAAATGAGATGATGTATATAAATTACAGAAGAATACATTAAGGCAGCTCATCTATCCCACACACTCAATGACAGCAAGAAGACAAAGGTGGTTATTCAGTGTTTTGTTCTGTTAGTCCACTGTGTGTGTGTGTGTGTGTGTGTGTGAGAAAGGCATGGGAGTTGGACATTGAAGAGGCTCATCTTTTTGATCTGTGTGTTATCTAAATGCCCAAAATCAGGGAGGCTTCAATAAACTATTTTCCATTTTAATAACATGTAATGAGCTCGCCCCTGCACACTGAATGTGCTGCTGCATGTCATTTAAAAACAGTTTAGGCACAAATTTGGCACAATTTTTCACTTTTAAGTCTTGCACTGTGTCTCTGTGATATTTTGATTTAATTAACATTAGTTACATGAAGAGTGGAAGCATTGATTAGCGTCAGCATTGATCAGGTACTATTTTATAGCACAGGTTCCTCATCATTAATAGGTGAAGGAGAAGCATCCAGCTTTGTACTTTGTCCTTCTCTCTACTATCACTTTTATAGATTTAAAAATGCAATGTTAAAACATTTATCAGTTGTTGTAGTTGCTGAAAGTTTTTCCACATACAAGTATGCTTTAGTTGTGAGGGAAATGTAGATTTTAGAGCATAAACCAACTGACAAAGTCATTTATCTATAGTCCTGGCTGAGATGCAGACACTATAGTGTAGTTTTACTGTGCTGAAGACACTTCTATTCTCAAGTGTTGATATTGGTGACATGCAGGTTGTATAATAAATGGAAAGTTCTAGTTCTGCTATTGAAGAATGACCTTGTTGTGATTTTACTCCCTGTGTAAGTGCGTCTGGCCTTTTTCAGAAGTGAATTTGAGAGATTGAGGTATCAGGAGCAATTTTCAGGTAACAACACGCAATTCCCAGAATTTGGAAACAGCTACTGGGAAAAGATGAAAGAGCTGAGATAAATGTTAAGAATGAGTGGTGCTTCCTCAAACTCTGTTTTGAAAACACCTGGATTACCAGCAGCTCGTCATTTGCAATTTGTAAAGTGTGCAGAGGCCAATGCTCACTAGCTTGCTTCTGTAGTGTTTGTGCCTATTAAATGTTTTTACCCTACCCCCTGTTGCTGATACCTTTGTTGTCTGGTGGTTTTTGGGAGTTGTTTATCTTCTGTGAGAGCCATCCCACTGGCAGTCTTAGAACTGTTTATTTGACATGTTCATTGAACTCTTATAAAGCTCTTTAGTGTGTCAGTCTAAGGAGAATTCATTTTGGTTTTCATCTCTTTGGCTAGTAACCTTTGACACAAGTTCTCCTGTGGAACAAAACAAAAACAAAGGGGCATTACAAGGAGCTTGCATAACTGTTTTGGTTCATGTGTTTAAAGGAGTATTTTTAAAAGACTGAAAGAAGCTGGAATGTACATGTGCCACTTACAGTCAGTAATAGTCACTTTATATCAGTTTTTTTCTTCTGTCATCTTATACTGACAGAAAAGTCATGGAAAATTGCATTTTATCTTTTTTTTGGGGGGGTAGAATATCAGCAAAAGTTCAGTTTTCCCCATCCCTCAGCAGCAACATATCCTGATGCTTATCTTTCATTTTGCTACTGTACTCAGACTCCACTTGTTTACTGGATTGCTTTCTGTGTTTTCTTTCCCTCTGCCAAAGCCGTTAAGCCCTTATATTCGTCAGAGCTTCAGAGATTAACAGGTTTTTTGTGTACAAGCTTTATAAACTGTGTCCAAAACAGTGAGCATGTAATTTATGTGTAAGCAAGTTTGACTGAAATCAGTGTTACCAAGCCAAGCAACTCTGACATGAGGTGTGGGACTCAAGCCTCTGTGATGGTCAACCAACTGGAAGATCACATTTGCAATTGGCCGCAGTTCAGAATGAGGGGGACCTGAACTGTGAGTTTCAAGTGTTAGTCTGAGGGTGGGAAAGCTGTTGGTTCTCCGAGCGAGTGTGAAGGGTGAGACAACTGAATATGCAGGAACTGTGAAGTTACCAGGCAGAGTGTGAACATCTTGTGGGAGTGTCCCGATGTTACTGAGAGGCTCAAACCAACTCCCATGTCTTGACATTTTCTCAAAATTGAGTCTCCTGTGACATTCAAATGTCCAAAAGGCATTTCTCAGAGAATGATTATCATGTTTAAAATTCATCTTCATGTAAGTGTCCGTTGGGATCATGTGTACAAAAACTTCATTCTATAAAGCATTTCACATACTGTAATGGTCTGGGCAACTGCTCATGTAAGAACATTAGGAACACCATTCACTGTAACTCCCACCACCAATATAATTATTGTTCATGTAGTCATGTAAGTACAAATGCACAAACAAGGAATTTGACTCCAGTTGAGCTTTGCTCTAAGTATACCCTAAGTGTATTGTTTCATCCACATTGTACACTAATCAGGAGTTGATGAATTTTAGAGCAGAGATTTAAGGATCAATGGAGATCATTACAGACTGTCCAGGATTTGTCAATGAATGACAACAATTAGTTATTTGTTATTGATCAGGATTGCAAGTGTAACCTGGAAAATTCCGGGCCATAGCTGTTCAAAAACGGGTCCATATATGTAGCCCAACCAAAGCACAGTGACTCTGTTCCTGTTATACCCCTTTCCTAGCTCTTAAGATTATAGCATGACTCAAGGCAGAGGGCAAGCTTTCCTTTGAGAGGGGGGGATGTTATTGTTGTGAGGCATAGGGACTTGGTTGACGCCATTTCAACGCAGGTGCTTGGCGTTGTCATAGCGACAAAGGGATTTCCTGGTCACCACTCGGAGCACAGCTTGTTTTTCCGTCTGATGAGATCTGCACCTCCACAGGTGAGCTCTGAAAAGTTGCAGCCTACATTCTCACGGAGAGAAGGACACTTAGCTAATTTCCGTGGACCTGAGTCTGCTTTTAACTTCATTTTAAATGCATTATCTTACCCCCTCCTATTGCACTTTGTTAGGAAAACCAAAGCTCAATAATGAAAAATGAAATTTGGTAGCTTTGTTTGAGTCATTCCTGATGATGAAAAACATTTTAGGCCCTCCTAAGTAAACTCTGCTACCCCTTGCAATCACAAATGACCCATTTAATAGTTCAAAGCTTTAGTCTTAATACTGCACAGTAAGATAAATGATGCACTTTCATATATTTATTGTCCATTTTGCTGCATGCCATTTATTTGACGGCTATAACTACTTTTCAGCAAAAGATCATACATAAAACACACTCAACCAAGATATCCAACCAATGGTTTCTGACCTTATTAGTTTGTGACCATCAACAGTAAAACCGCGCCCAATTGGGGTCTAACTCAAATGTTTCACCTCTTAATAGTTTCCACCAAAAAAGAGGTTTCTCGCTAAACTTCTCTCTTGGTTTAATTAAAACAGCAGTTTCAGGAGGTAGGAGATTGTATACACCTCTCCCTGGTAAAGCTGCCCACCACACAATGAGCTTCTTGGGCCTATTGCATCACACTGATGCAGTGTGTTAAATCAACTAACCTAACGAAATAAGTTCCAAATTCTTTTTCTTAATGAGCTGATGTACTTTTAAATAATTCATTCATTAATTTATCTTCAACCCCTTATCCTTTTCGAAGCAGTGGGGTATTGGAGCAGATCTTTTTAATCTTGTAAAAATAGAATGATCTGAACGTTTTATTGAAGCTATTACATTCTTAAAGAGGAACATTATGACTTCTTATGAAGAAAAATTACTTATGTGAGTGAAGTCAGCAATGCAGCTGGATGATACAACCAGAATTCCTTCCCCTATATTTATGAGTTTTTATTTATGCATTTAATCAGAATAAATATTCAAATTATAGATTCAGACATCTGTATTCAAACCCATCTATGCTAGGCTCGATAACCAGGCTGTGTCCTGTGATGTGCAATGCCAGAATGATGCTGCCTTCATTTTGTAACATGCATTAATATTTAACTGCAAGAAAATATCCTGACATTTCATAGAGTTGCGTAAGTATATGCTGAATGGCCAGGGAGACTACATCCCAGAGCTGTAGTTGGTTTATTTGTACCTATCGGGACATAGGTTTCAGCAAGGAGCTTGGTGCCAAAAGATTAGAAACGCTGAAATTCAGATTGTGAGACCAAGCACTTGTGGTCAACCTCTCACACAGAGACAGCCAATTTATGCTACAAACAGAAACACCCGGGCAAATGACCGGGCAAAAGCTGAGCTTGTCTCTCTGCCTGGTCTTCTCATTTAAGGTCTTCTCACCTTGCCTCTGCTTTTTTAAGACATTCACCTCACTCCATTTCCTCAAAAAGTCAGACATCACACTGTTCTTCCCTGGTGTCAGTGCATGCACTTTAACACATTTCTAAATATTTAAATTGATTTTCTTTATTTGTTTTTTTTAATGGCCCTGATGTCACGTCCATTTGTATTGATATAGATGCTCAGTCAACAGTTTCTATGGTATTTATAGTATAACTTTATATTAATTTATATTTAGTATTTAAAGCTTTACAGTATTAGTAAATAAGTTAGTACACAGAGTACAGAGTACAGAGTACAGATCACAACAAAAACCTTCCAACAGGATTAAGTTTGTATGATGGCTAACATGTCCCACCATATGCTGAGCATCTCCCATGTATTGGATAGAACTGCATTATCTCATAGTATAAGCTGTAAATAAATGCTGACTGAGCATGTTCCCTATTTGATAGGCAATTTTTACCAACTCTTACACCACCAGTGTTCTGTCATTGGTGGGTTTTCACGTAAGCTCAACATATCATCAGCAGCAGGTTTTGTCAAATTGAAAGTCAGAGAAATCATTTGTTATTTTGCTTTTAATAAGAATGACATGAACCTTTCATATTTTTCCAGAAGTTAACTTTGCTATTCCAGGAAGCTCTCCTGCTGATACATTTCGTCATGAAGTTTTATTTTTACATTATTTTTGTCCCGGTTGGCTTAGCAACTGGATTATGAATAACATCCCGGCAGTTATTTTTAATGGACTTTACCCCAACGGTATTATCCTGTTGCCTAGCAAGAGGTTTGTAAAAAGGGGGCAGTGAATCATTTTTGCTCACCAGATGAGATCTCAAGAGACTGAAGTTTCCAGTTGATAAATCTTTTGTGTCTACCAATGCATTTTAGCAGCTCCATCAATGTAAAAACACTAGGTAAAAACTTTGATATGTCTGATTTTTACCACCAATACCTCCATTTATGTAAGTTATGACGACTGAAACTGATCAAAACATCATGGCATGGTGTCTGTTAAAGAATTGTTCGGTTGTGCTGTAATTGGCTGTACACTGCCTATAAAAATTTAAGCTGTGTGAAATGCAGATAATAACTTTTAGAAAGGGGTAAATCAAAGTTTTCTCTTAATGCCAGGAACATGAAGCACTGATTGCTGCTTAAGAAGTGATTCAGCCCTCATTGCATTTTTAGAAGTTATAAAAACGGATGTTCTGTGAGGAGCACCTAGCTCTTTATTTCAAAATAGCAAAACAAAGTCAATTTCGTTAAGGCAGCAGTATTTTATGATTGGTCAATTGGTCAAATGAGTATTTTACAATAAAAGTAGAGGTGTGAATGCAAACTGTGTCAGAAGTAAGATACGACTTGATAACATAACAAAATGACTTAAGTATGGAACAAAGTCACCTGACAATTTTGAATTTGAGTGTTTTTAAAGATTACAAGCTGGCTCGATCAAACAGTAATTATTTATTTTTGATGTAAACTTTTCATTTCAAAGATTTCTCAGAAACTTTTCATGCAAAGAATTTGTAAAGTTGCCATAGAGATGCCATTGAGGGAGAAAATATGAAAAGATTACATTTGTCGGTGCATTTGAAGTTATAGTTGTTACATATATAGAACATTGGCGAGAAATGTCAGTGGAAAGTGAAGGAGGTTATTAGAAATGAATCACCAGGAAGCTCTGTTGCTAAGTGTAATTTTCTAGTTGCATGGGGATGCACTATGATGCCATTAAGAAAGATGACATCAGCATGAGATTCCATGAGAAGACGGCAGAGGGTCATCTCCCCCTCCCACAGCCTCTTGGTCTCTTTCCTTTCTCAAGAGGCGCTTCACACTACTTCAGCAACTTCATGCTGTTTCCTACACAGAATGTAGACACTCTACGTGACATTCACTACGACGGGAACTCAAAACCCCCCCTTGACTCTGGCTGTTTTTCTCTCCTTCACTTTCCTTATCCGCCCTACTGATATGAAACATTGCAATATAAAATACGTATTCTCAGTAGAAGCCTCACTGGCAGTGACATCCAAATCTGGTGCATTCAAAATAGGTTGAACCTCCTGAGCATCCTGTGTGTGTCAGCTTGCCCTTTTTTAACCTCTTCTCTGCCTACTGCTCGCATTAACCCCGTATGGATTGCCTCACACAGTATGGATGGTACCACGTGATCGATACCCACACAGAAGCACAGATATAACAAACATCTATGATGAATCACAGAGCAGACCTAAACACATCTCATGATAAATGTATGAATGGAGGAGGATGAATGAGTAAAAAAAAAAAAAAAAGATGTATCACAGTGGAATTGATTCAAATTTGTATGAGCCGGATATCTCTGTATGGTTCAGTCTCCTACACACATTCTGCTTTCTGAAAAAAGAAATACTCCCATGTGTCTGTGTGTGGGGAGGGATTCCTAAGTGACTATTTTAGGTAAGTGTGTATCACATAAATCACAAGCACCCTTACATGAAGTTTAAAAGACAAGAAGCTGTGGTATGTTATGTAAATGATCTGGTGACCTAAAGCAAGTAGGTATCACCATTATGCCACAGAACACAGACCTAAGGATAAAGTACTGCCCCCCTGTGATCATAGAGAGTGACATTTAACCTCTATCCCAGAATGACAGCTTTCCCATTTAAACAGATGTCAAACCAGTTATGTGATTACTTGTGCTTCCAATTTAAAGTTGTAACCGCCCTCCCTTCCTGTCTTTCCGCATTTTGGTTGGCATAGTTTTCTATCCAAACGAGCACACAGAAGATTTTTCCTCTCATGGTGACTGTTAACTAGCAAAAAAGCCCATCCCTTGATCTGTATCTCTGAAAACAGTGACACGAGCCCCAGAAAACAACTATTACACAGGTCATGTTAATGTCAGTATAGAGTATTGGGGGGGATTAGAGAATATATTATGTTTATACACAATACAAGGTGATAATGGCTTTCCTCCCTTTTGCTTCATATAATAATTTGTGTAAAATGAATTCATTGCTTGTTTGGTCTCTATTTTGGTAAAACATGAACAGTGCGATGATGAGATAAGGTTGGCCTAAAGCTTTAAAGAAAAATTAGAGTTTTTCTGTCCATCAAACCAAGAATGAATATGACTGAGCCACTTGTTTTAAAAAATAATTTAGAGTTCAGTAAAGCCATATTTAAGAACTGGAGGGAGACTAAATCAAGACGAGTTAGGTTCATTGTTTGCAGAATGAAAGCATAAGAACAGATTTCATCCTTAATTCAGAAATGGAGTGAAATGCTGTGTGAGTCAAGGTGGCAGCAGATGTGAATGACTCAGGCATCAATGGCACATTAACGTGTTTGCTACTGCTGCATCTGGCTCCTTCATTAGCACCTGTTAGGAACAGATTTTAGTGTCAATCGGACAGATCACAGCAGATCTACGTCACATATTAGGTCTTTAAAGTTGCTTTGCTGATGCATTGATAGGAAATTTGGAAAAATACAGCAACCAAGTTTGGATGCATGATACCCCCAGCAATCCTGTGAGGTTAGGCTAGCACCATATACACACTGAGTTATTTGTTTCATTATGTGGAAGGTCGGTGGTTAAAAGCAGTTCAGAAAGGATATTACTGCTGGTTGCATAACTTCTAGAATAATGGTCAGTGATGCAGCAAATTTCCAACAAAAGGCTAAACTCAGTGAACAAACTCTGAAAAAACTGCTGAAATCTGACGACCAAGACCACTGTCGGACATTTACTTCCCATGGAAGTAAGTCGTGATTTCTTCAGAAATAAACAAGTCAATTAAAGAATGAGCGCACCACAAAAGGCCAAAGTCACGAGTCCAAGAGAAAGTGGGCACCCAGGTTTCAAGCCATTACAGGTTTTGTTATCAGCTCCACGACCTGTAATTTGAACACACAAAGTGAAATCATTACAGGTAATCTGAGGCAGTCGCCCTCACAAAGTCCTAAATCCACTGATTTATCCATTGTAGCCGACCAGAAAATAATAGTAATTGTTAATCCGGAGGTTATTTGGAGCATCAATTACTTTGTACTGCTGGAAATTCTCAGAAAAAGATTTGCTGTCAGGCCCAGTTTTAATTAGACATTTCAGTGGAACCCACATTTATCATTTTTGATAGCTTCTCACCTTTTTTAATTTGTCCATCTACATCTCTGTGACTCCAGCAAATGTGATTGCCTCTTGCTTAAGCACTTGGGGAAATCATGTTCTATCTACAGTTGAAATATCATTTAGGAGAAAGAGCAAGAGACCGAGAGAGAGAGAGAGAGAGAGAAAGAGAGAGAGTTGAGCACAAAAGAAACAGAAGAAAGGAGACAGAGCAAATAAGGGCAGCCAGCTGTGGTAGAAGCCGAAAAGATTAAGTAGATTATGTTGTTAAACTGAGTCCAACTGGTTCTTCTCCCAGTAAAAACAACCGAATCAACACTAAGTCTCTCTAGTGATGGCTTGAAATCTTTGCATCAGTGCTTGTTTGACTTGACTCTGTGCTTTGTGTGCAGCTGGTTGCATAAGTGGCTGTAGGTGAGTCGTGTGGATGTGAGTGTCAGTATGCAGGTGTGAGCAGGTGTGGGTGGACAGGTGGGTGCAAAAAAAGATTTACACACACACTATACTCCTTCAGCTGACTTACACCGAAATAAGGGACCATTTGTTATTGTTAGGTCTTTGCAACGAATTCCTACATGGCTGCACAGCTGGAGTGCCGGGCTGTGTTTGAAGCTAATACATTTTCTATAGACCTTCTTGTCAAGAGTTAGATGAGAAGACTTCACAGCATGCACAGTATACATGAAGCTGTGACGAGCAGACAGTTAAACCTAAAAAGTGGAAACTGGTATCAAACAGCTCCTCTCATCCTCCGCAAGAAAGCAAAGACTGTTTCCTGAAGTGATGAATCATTTGTTTGAAATCTCGTATTTCTCAGACAGTGCATGTTACCTGGTTTACTTTCTATATCTGTCTTATACGTATTTCTGACCGTTGCTCAATATTCTTGGGTTTAGCAATGTCCCAACCACTGCTTGGCTGATGGCACACAACTTCACAGACTGCCAATACAATACAAAGGTACATGGAGATATGTATATAATAATGTACACTGATATAATACAAATATGCGCATAAAACGTTTATTTCCATGGGAAAATTCTGCTTCCTGACCATGTGTAATGGCTCAAACAAAGGCTGCTACCTGGACTAAACCGCAGGATTTTGGGAAACAGTTGGAAGTACAGTAGGTGGGTCCCAGCTATTGTCTACTTAAGTCCTAAGTGTAGCCACTCAGAGTGATTGTGTATATGGGAGGCCCTGCCACTGTGTGTGAAACCCACTAATGGTTAAACATGGCACTTTCCACAAGGAGGAAGTCTCAAGCTGGAGTCTTATACCTTACCTTATACCCACCACCAGCCTGTACTGGGCGTTTGACCGAGTTTTTCGTCACTGACCATGTGCTTGGAGTGATGGTGCAGTGCAATGTGTCATACAAGCAGTATTCTGGCTTGGGTGGACAGCGACAGTCAGGCCCGAGCCCCGAGCTGTGTGGGAAGAGGTGTAAATCATCATTAACTCCCCACTGTGGTGTTTCATCACCACACGCAGCTTGTGGGGCAGACATCGTCGTCACTGAGTGTCTGAACATCTTCCAGTATGGGCATACTGTTATTTTGGGCAACGATGGAAGGATATTCCATTTACATACTGCACAAACAACAACAACAGCAAAGAGGAGGACTTAACAGGTGGGAAAATGATGTCACAGTTGCATAGGACATCACAGGGAGGGAGAGATAAGCCCTCAAAGGCCTCAAAGTTACAATTTATCAGTTTTACTAATGTGTCTATCATAAAATTTTGAATCTTTTGAATCTTCTTTATCTTCTGGAAAGTCTCATTTATCATCAACTTACTAATATTTACTGCTGGCTTCATTGATTATCACAAAAAAAAAACTTGTGTTAATAACAACATAACAAAAAAGGAACGTTCTTTAGTTATGACCCTTAATTAATGTTTTAAGAGATTTTCTAACTACAAGTTTGATGTGTCATTTGAAAGTGAGGAAACAGTGTAATGGTGTTCATGAGTTAGCAGCATTTGACCCCGACAGCAAGGATTAGCATGCGCCACAATGATTTTTCAAGACCTCAAAGGCAAAGGTGTTTTGTTTTGTGTTTTAATGAAAGGCTTGTAACTGAACAATAAATATCAATTAAACTTCATAAAAACTTTGTAAAAGTGCTACCATAAAATAAATTCCCTGACATACATTTGAGTCACAGATGAAAATGCGTGGATGTTTGTCCGAGAGATCTGGAAAGGCCCATAAAAGTAGATCAGGAGAGAATCTATTTCATTTCTGGGGAATCCTTTCTGTATTTTGGTTATTTGTTTCAGTATCTCACACAGCAGGACTGAAGAGTAGTCTGCAACACACAATCCATAAATGCAGGTGTTAATACAAATGCAGAGCTGTCTGTAATGAGACGTCTTTTCGAACTTACTCGGGATTTGCTTCTTTAGTTTTGTTTGTGTTTCTTGAGGAGTTGGCTGTCACAATTGACTTTTAGATTTATGCTGGTTTTTATGTGTTTGTATTCGTAAATGTGTGAGTGTGTGTTGAGCTGTTTCTTTAGACCTGTTGTCTGCAGATGAATTACCTAAATAAAAAAAAAAAGTGTTTTTATCCATATAACATGCAAACATTAAGTGTTGAGAACGGCCTCCTAGGTATGTTGCGAACCACAAAAATAGTCCCACAGTACTCAACCCCTGGCTGAGTGGTGAGTAATTTCTCCTTGTCCCTGCTGGGAGCAGACGGCAACCTTTGCTGATTGAAACACTGAAAAAAAGAGGGAACAACCCATTCTTTTTTTTTTGGAGAAATAATGAAATAATAGTCCTGCCACATTCAGTGCCTTTAAAATTAAATATATTGGCTGCAGATCAAGTAAGGAATTTGAATTTTGGGGCCTTTTTTCTTGAAGGATTTTGACTTTCTCTTTGGTTGTGTCACAGTAAGTGTAACACAAGAGCCTGATATTATAAACTGTTCACAGAGGTCTGAACTGGAATGTTTTAGATTTTTGAAAATTTGTGACACACAAACTTAATTTATGTAATGAATGGATATTATCATGATCCACTTTTATGAATGGAGAATATTCATTACAGTACATCAGTGATCAGATTGCAGCCATTGCTCTCTTGAGTCTGGATATGTTTGACACATCTGAAAAACACTTGTGTTGAAAATGACTGGTTGTGACTGCACGAATGCCGACTTAGTTTCTTAGAAGAGCACTTGTCTTTCTCTTCTGTAAATTAAAGGCAAAGAAAATATGCCCTTAATGGGATGTGATAAAGTCTCTGACGTACATCTCCAAGAGTCAACGGTACCTTTTAATTTGGATGTTCACAGTGAAGTCCATCTGGCTGCTGAAGTGAAGTCCCCTCTGGGTTCATTTAAAAATGCTGTCGTAGCGCTCACTGCTTCTGCTTCAATCAAAAGTGTGTAATGGTCATATCAACTCCCACTTTGTGCGTGAGTGTATAAGCTGGGGAGCAACTGAGTGAATCAGAGAGGGAGTGAGAGAGGGAGTACATGGAAGTACCGTTTTATTAAAAAGGGTTTTCTTTAACTTTGTTCCTGTGTGGATATGAATGTGGGTGGACAAAATATTAGAAACATTTTTAAATATGGTGACTTTAAGTATACCACCTCCACCACCACTGTCTACATCCTCAGAATTGGGACCTCTCTCATTCTGTATCATTCAGGTCAGATTTTCAAAAATCTAATTCAAAATCAAACCAAACTTCATCAGAATTGTATTTCAGTATAATCTACTGAATTGTCAAACTACATGGGGAATCATTCCCATTCGTTCACAAGCCATATGCTGAGGCAACACAGGCAGATGTTTGCCAAAAAGTCTCTTATTAAATTAACACACAACGTTTTCAGATCCATTGCTGGATAGTAAAGACACAACTGCCTCGTGTTTTTCAGCTAGCAGCCCCCCCCACCTCCCACCCTTGTGTTTGTTTTCCTGTGTTATTGCCTCAAAAATGCATTGGTGTTGTTTTTCTGTTTTGTTTTGGGGTTTTTTTTTGTTTTGTTTTTGTTTTCTGTAACCTCCAACATGTCCTCTAATGTACCAGTTTCAAGGAAAAACCTATGACTGCTTCGAGAAATAAGTATAAAGAATAATTGGGTCATCAAGAATAATGTTTGTTTTTAGTTTCTGAAAATAGACAGTTTAAGGGATGGCAAAACATGACAGGGAGCTGTTGTCTCCAGGTGGGTCAAGTTCATCGGGACTAAATTGACCTTGATTCACCCATTAAGAGATAAACAAATCAAATGATCCAGACCTTTTTGTATTTCCCTCCATGAGTCACATACATACATATAGTTGTACTGTAAGCAGAAGTTTGAACACCCACAGCATGTGGTTGATTTTAGAAATCACAAATAAATCAAAATAACCTCTGCAGGGCAGACAGTGCAGAGATTTTTATGTGTTTTTAATGTGATATCCAGTTTGTTTTTAACAAAGCTGCTTCTTCTTCCTTCTTCCTCTGTTTACCTTATTTGAGCACATTCAGAGCCCAATATGTGTTGAATTTAACATTTAAGCTGAAGACACAGACAGACGTTATAAACAGCATCAGTGAGCTTGTTGGTTTAAAAACATGTCAAATTAATCATGCAAACACACAGAGAAGTCACGACAAAGATCTACCCGGTGGAGCAGTGGAGGCTAATGACAAGGAAATGCAGTGGTGAAAAGGGAATGAGACAGTAACTAAATAAACAGTTTGGCTTGGTCTTTAGCAGTTTTTTTTTCTTCACCCACTCGACACGAGTATGTGTGAGTGGGTTCAACTACTTATACTGCCAAGGAAATGATGCTTTTACCACACAAATGCAAGATGATCCAATGACTAAATGTGATATAATTCCATTGAGGAAAATTGAATGAAATTCTGTGATCAAGCTTTCAACTTTATTGGAAAGCTGGAGCACTCCGTAGTTAAAAAGCGTTGCACATACAACACCCTATGTGTAAAACAATGTGTACAATATGTTCTACCAACCAGGCAGAACACTGTTACAGTATGTGGCACAGTATGAGAGGTACTCCCATGACCAGGGGTGGAATGGGGCAAAAAAATTGACCTTGAAATGTATTCCTTGTCAGGCCAATTACCCAGAGAAATTATTTCTTGCAGGGTGTGGGTCTTCAAAGACCTTTGTTCTTTCATTATTGAGAATTTAAATGTCTACATAATCACTTCACCAGTACTGTTGATCATAATAAATAAATTATGGTATACATAAATTCAACCTTACTGACTGTTCTGGGATATTCCCAGTAAGAAGAAAGGTGAAAATAAAGTTATACAGGGTTTGTCCTGGGCCCCTAAATCACAAAATCTGCCCCTGGTACAAAAATCTGAAGAATTACCATCTAACCCCTCTATTTAGATCTATAGATTATTTGTCCTTCAGCTTCATTGCTTTGGTTACGTGGTCCACAACTTAACTGTTTTTGTTCATAGTCAGCAGTCTTGTCAACTCTAACAGCTGCAGGTAGCTAGTTTTCACAAAAAATCAGCAAAATTATCATTTAAAGGGCCAAATACTTAGATATAGCCTCAGAAGTTAGACACCAAAGCAGCACTAAAAGAAAAGTGTATATTGGACATTTATTTGACAAATGAACCCACCTGAATCTTTTTAAGGCAATTAAAACTTAAAAGTGGCCTATTCTCAAATATCCAAATAATGCTTTGGCAGGGCTACAATAGTAAGAGTATTGTGTCTTAATCTGAAATTCAAATTCAACAACCTGATCCAAAATTGTTGTTCCTCTCAAGAAGCACTTGCTTGCTCTGCTCTAATAATCCACGTGAGTCAGTTGACAGACAGCATTAATGACGTTGGAGATAATTAACCTATACCTTTAATTACTCCAGTAGAAACTGTGATTTCTGCTCAGGAAGTCATTTCAGGTAATTAAAGTTGGATTTCTGCAAAAAATAAAAATAAATAAAACAATTTGTCTGAGAAAGCCTATTTGAGTTAATCTGGTTTAAAAGAAAGCTTTATTCTAACACAAGGCGTAATCCCTTCTGGAAACTGGCCCAAAACATTTGCAGGAAAGATGAAATGGGAGTATATTGGCAGTGGCTCTTTCTTTCTCTCTCTAAGTTTAATTTGTTCATTTTCCACTCCTGCTTGATCAGGTGCAGGGTGACAGGGAGGATGCAGCCTGAAACACAATACACAATGAGGTAAACACATAATAGACCATTTAGATGTTAAATTTCCCACACATGCACCCTCTTCCCATCATGCATGTCTTTAGATTGGGGCGGGAAAGTGAAGCACCATCATTTTGCATCAGAACAGCCTTCATGCAGCTGGGTGGAGATTAAAGATACTTCCTTTTGATTTTGTTGCTTTAAATTGTCTTACAGAAGCCTCAAATCCGTAAACATCAATGTACGTCTGGCTGTGCACCAATCGAGACAAATTGTCCCTTCGATAAAAACACCAGTATCATTTTTTTTCAGATGCCATTGACGTTTTTTCACAGTGTTTCTGCCACAGTCAGAAGCAGCTGCTGCTGTCTGTTCCACAGGAAGTTGTTGGGGTCAATGGGGCTGGATATAAAGGATATTTGAAAGCACCAGGAGCTGATGACCTGCAGGAAGGAAGTAGGGCAAACCTGGCAAGACACCGTCCACCTGATCAAAGTATCTGTGCACACAGGAAACCGAAGGTCTGAGGATAATTTGAAAAGGAAATCCTAAAGCGAATGACGCAAAGAAGCGAATGATGATCAGTGCAGATCATTCATACCAGAGGGCTCTGTGCGCTATTAAGACACTAAAATATTCAGCATGTGTGCAAAACGCTTTGAGAACTTATTGTTTCCCTTTCACATAACTTCCTATTTATTTGTCCGTGTGTGAGCATGTATTTCCAACTTCTTCTCAATTCCTACTGTGTGCGCACTCACCAATAGCATTGCATAAATGCATCCGGTATAATCTTGATATGATTTGCCATCAACAGGTTTTGTAAGGGGTGCCAAGAGCGGGAGTGTTAGCAATATAGACAGCTTCTTTTGTCTTGCTTGTCTGCCCAGTGAGTATAATATGGTATTATTCATCAATAGTGGGCGGGCGGGTTTATACGAGAAACATATAAAGTGAACGCGCGTGCATTGTATAAATGTGTGTTTAAATTTGTGTGTCTGACAGGGACAGAAAGATAACACTTCAGAAGGCACATATGCCCATGCTTAATCCTTAAAAAAAATCTGAAAATGTTCCTGAATACAGACAACCCTGAAATGCCCTTGTAATATTTGACCTAGTGATGATGAAGGTACCACAGTGATAGAAGTCCTTGGTCTGAAAAATAACACTCAGAAATAATTCTGTCTGCATCGCCTGCTCTTCTCCACAACAGAGTGCAGAGAAAAGAGAAAAAAAAAAAAGGATTTCCGGGCAGCCCAAATATGGTCAGGCAATGACGAGGTGTGCAACAGATGAGTCATCCCTCAGACTCCCACACTCCCCCTGCCTTGCATGTGTGCAAGATGAAGAGGGAGAGAAAAAGGAGTGAGGCAGCCAAAGAACAAACACATGAAAGCACTGCAAAAACTATGCAGAGCTAACCTGCAAATCCAAGTAATGGTGTTCACATTGTGACATTTCCACATGTCAACGAGACAAGCAGAAAACAGCAGCAATGACTGCACATAACATTACTGAGCACCGATATAAGCCGTTTTCCTCGCTGCAGATCCCTGCCCTGAACTCCCGACAATTACTAAAACAACCATTAAACAAAGAATGAATGTGTTTTTGCTCATTGCCTGGCTTTTGTCGTGCACCATGCAGAGCATTACGATGCACTGCAAAGACCAATGCAATCTTTACTGTCCTTACAAATTTTCCCAGTAATGGTGATTTTTAGAACCTAAAGTTTGATATGCAAATGCAGCAATGCTAGAAGTTTTCCCATGCAAATGATTTGCTCCTGATACACTGGATGATACATTTGGATGGCAAAGTGTAAGGTAAACTCTATTTTAAACCAAATAATACTGTCAGACTCAGGCTACAAATCATTGCACTTTAATCCATTCTGTTTTCCCCTGCCATCCACACTCCACCTGAGTGCACAAAATGGAGACTTTTCAAAATACTACTTAAATATTATATCATTATATTTACTCTATGACCATGACAGCTGCATCAATCCTCTCACGCAGCTCTCAGCAAGGCATTTAAAAAGCGCGTTTCCCCAAATATTTAACTACTCATTCTCTGGTGGTTTGCATCAAATTTAATTTGCCAATCTATTTGAAGTGTCAAACCCCATGGATAATATTTCTATTCCTGGGCCATCCTACATGCATGACTAACCAGGTTAGTGAATGTTTTGTTGATTAGAGGTTAAATGCAGAACCACCTAACACTTAACTGAAAGTAAAGGGTGAATACTTTCTCCTGTAATAAATATTATATGATTCTAAAACGCCGTACAGCCTGCAGCATCATATAGATCTCTCATCTGGGAGCAAATGGATATAATCCCCCTTGGGCCAGACCAGCCCATCTCTCTGCTTCTTTTGCTAGAGGACAGAATTTATACTCTAACAAAGTGTGATAGGCAAAAGATATTTGCCTCTCACAGGGCTTCTCTCGCAAAGTAAAATTTAACCTACACATGCAAGAAAAAGTTTTGAATATTTTAAATGGATATGCCCCGCGACCTGGAAACAGATAAGTGGCTGAAGATGAATTAATGAATAAATGGATATGTCTCCATTTGTGTTTATTTTGCTTGTGTTTTTTGAAGAAATCTTCTTGCAGTCAGTCTTTCGGGATGGCAGCCAGTCATCAAGTGACTGACTGCCAAATTTAGGCTTCGTTTGAAGAAAGGTGAAGCTGCGTGGGAAAAAGTCGCTAATGACATTCATACCACACATTTTTTCTAGATATGTCTATGTTATTTTTATAACCTTCTCCACTGCTAGTGATGGCCAATCTTTATATATTTTTGCTTTTGTGACGATTGTGAAATTCGAAGGATCAAGTACTTCGATACTCAGAAGCAATGTGGGCTGTTTCATGTAGATTTCCTTTTGAAGTTACAACTAAAACTTCTGCACCAATTACTAGATCACGTTTCTCGTACTTTTTCTTCAAAAACGAACGATCTTTAAGGTGAAATAAAGGATTTCGAAAAAATGCACCTTTCACTTTCTGGGCAGAAAGTCAATTGAGAAGATTAATGCGGTTCTAAATATGTTAACTAGCTGCAGCTATTTATCTTAGCTTACCTAAAAGAGTGACTGCCAGCCTTTTTAAAGCTTACAAATTATAATGCAACAAACTAGCTAAACTAGCTTCTTTTATTACTTAACCCTAAGCCAAGCTAATAGTTTGCTGGCTTAAGTTTTAAATGGAATGAATAGAGATAGAAAAAATGAATAGAAAGTTATATCTACCCAATATCTCCAAAAATGTCAAAGATATCTATTCATTCATTCATTGGGGTGCATGCTTTGTCCGTTTCCTATTTACTATTTGATTGTGTGATTTCTTGTTAGTGAAATGCATTCACACCTGGTTCAAGTGTAAATCTTTTATGTCAGTGTCTCTTTGGTTCTCCCAAACTTACGTCACTCATTTCAGTAACTAAATAGTGACTCATGGCATCAAGGCCATCTTAGCCACAGGCACATTTCTCACGCTCTCTGCAGTACATTAGGTATTACTGCACTATTCATCCACAGGTAACACCATGTATGTCTTTCCTGTTGCCATATCGGTTTCTGCTCCAGGAACCTGATGGAGAGAGGCCTTCCTCTGGCACTTAGACTAGAAAAACTCCTGTGACTCATTCTGCTGGATGCCTACATTTCTCACTCGCTGCTGTTTATTAAATTCAAACCACCACCCCATTGATTCCTAATGAATCTTTTCCATTTCACGGACATGATGATGAGTAAGAGGAGTTTGGAGCATGCTGTCAGTTTGCTGTTGCTGTTGGTGAAAGTGTTGAACAGCAGGGAAGCCTCCACTGGATTAAAGTGTTCTTTGCATTTTTGGCAAAAACCTTGTCTTTCTGGTATGATCCAACACAAACACAACCCAATAAGAAAGATTGGCCTGCAACTCTTTTTTGGCATGAATTGTGTTTGATGTCTCCACTTCAACTTGATCACAGAATGATAGATGGTGATCTGCCTCAAATCAAACTTTCAGGCCTCTTCTCTTCCCTGCATCCATATTGAGCACCAGTACAATTGCACACTCAGCCGGGATCTTCAGTACACACAGGGAAAAATGAGAAATTGAGACAATTGCAGAGTTTATCAGCAGCTGATGAGCCCTGTTGGACATCCATTACAAAAGCAACACTCCTTCGTAGTGTATGTTCTGCTGAGTCTGAACTTCTGAGACTTTTGAATGCTCAAACTGATGCTTAAAACACTACACCTCCCTGATCTCAACCCTGAGACCAAGAAATTGTGTTCTATTAATGTGTGACGCAAAATCTTTTAAGGAAAAGTAATCTATGGTTGCCCATAACATAAAATCTTATTACAACAAATATCAACAGATAAACTCAATCTACCATCTCTCACTGACCACGATCTTCCTTTGTGACTTTATCTATCACTTTGCAAAATTGTGAACAAACAATTTGCAATTGCTTTATTTGTTAGAAACTGCCACAAATGCTTAATTTAGGCCTAATCTATTTCGGTTTGCGGTTTTTTGAACCGGTTAGTGAACTACAGTGATCCATCTTGGTGGAAGGAATGATTGTGAGGACAAGTTAGTAAAGGTTTTCTCAAAATGCACTGCATCATGACATGACAAGTTGCAAATAAAAGATGTTTGCTTGTTAGACAGCGAAAGTGATATGCAACGTTCCCTGGAGAGACTGATGTCTGGCTTAAAGACTGGCGTGATACGTCAGACTCATCTAGACAGTGGAGGTCAGTGACGCTTCCTTTTGCCAGTGGATGAGGGAAGATGGAGAACGGAGGGCTCACAGGAAAGTCAAGAAATGACAAGCGACACAAGACGGTGACTGGTTTTACTGCGATAACAGCAAAGGAGTCAAAATGTAACTTGTGGGACTTTTGAGAGTATGCTTTCCTGTCAGCACCAGTTACATAGTTACACCAGTTATGTGTCATATATCATGGTTCCATTTATTAAAAAAAAAAAAAAAACAACACTACATCTCTGATTGTTAATTTAATCTTGTGTCTTGTCCCTTTTCTTTGTATATATAAGGTGAACTATATAATTAGGTGACCTTTCCTCAATTTTTGCTCTTTCCTTTGCTCTAAGGAAGACTGTTATCTTGGAGTGAAGAGACAGGGCAGCCTGTACTCTCAACAATACTCATGAAGCTATTACTATGACTTGTGCCTCATGTGAATTAGGGCAAATGCCGGTGAACAGAAGGGAAAACTAGACCACAAGTTGGTCATTCTATGTGAAATTACATGGCTTACATGACTAATTTCCTATGACCGGTCGCCCCCAGTTAAAGTGAACAACATCCTACAATGATTTTAAAAGAATTAATATTGCATCAAAATATATCATGAAGGATCTTTTCGCAGTATTTTAAATCTGTGCCAAGCGAAGCAAAGCAGTTGGAGGGTTAGAGCACTGCAAACGCCCACCAAGAGTTCTGTTTTTGTTGTTTGTTTCGCACTCTATCTAAAGCGGTTGCTATGATATATTGGCCAGAACTTGACACTGAACCACAAAGAAACCTTTTTCATCCACAGAATTTGAGTGCATAAAGTTGGAGTTTGGGTGATGCTGGAAGGTTCGAGAAATATCTATCCTAAACTGAGTGAACAACATGAATTTATCATTATATTTGATCTAGGACACTGGTTTATTATTTAAATATTTAACATCGTCCTCTTATTTTTAACCCTAATTATTCAGATCACTTGGGTTAAGAGTCATTCTTCAATTTCGTCTACCCTGGCCGGGTCCTGAGTGTGGGTTTTCTGAGTTGTAATTTGCAGCCACAGGTCACATCAGTTATGATTACTTATTTATTTATTTATTTTGGGACAAGCACCCATCTGGCTCCATTTTTTCCCACTCTTTTGCGACTGCCCTACTTCTGCTCTTCTTCCGAAACCGGTACTGACAGAGAATTGAAGCTACAGAAAAAGAAAAAAAACAAAAACTTCATATCTTTTGCAGATGGACAATCACATCAAAGCTTTAGCAGGTGTGCCACATGAAACAGGCAATCTGAGCAGCATCTCTTTGAACTGGCTTTATTCAACAATCTGCTTATTGTACAGTTTCATCACCATCACACATCTGGAGGACACAGTGGATGTTCTACTGTTGCATTAAGGGCCGTCCACACCAAGAACTATAACGATAAAATGCCAGCATCCACACCAATGAACGAAATCGTTGTTGCTAGGTTACGCCAAGCACACTGAGCGCTCGGCGCAACGGTCAGCAGTGGAGCAGAGATTTATTTATTTCAAGGGTGCGCCCGATTCCGTCCCAGATGTTCCTCTTCTTGGTGGCATCTTTATACAGTCTGTCATTCTTGTCATACAGAGCTGGATTTTTTTGTACCTCAATGATAAGCCTCTCTCCTACGTCGTCCGCCATGTTGAATGAGTGTGTGAGTGACGTAGTGACGTGAAGAACGTCTCAACCTGTCATTCCTGATGGATTTTGATTGGCTGTCAGTGTTTTTATCGTTCATCAAATCGCTCTGAAAGTGATCTGAACGATATCGTCCACCACTATCGTTGTCGTTATAGTTGTAGTGTGGACGCTGCCATCCACTTGAGTTAAGAACGATTTTTAGAACTATATATTTATAGTTATAGTTCTTGGTGTGGACGGCCCTTTAACCATACAAACTACATGTATTTTGTAACAAGCAAGTAAAGGTGATTCAGTACATCTCATTATTTCTTTTCCATTGCATTCAATTTCACAGCCTGTGCTGCACAAATAAATGTTTTGCCTATTTATCCCATTATTAAATTATTGGTTACACAGTTAAATGCACTAAAAACCCTTTTACCTTCTCTGCTTGATTTTGCAAGCACAAACACCCGCTCCAGCCTCACTCATTCATCTTCTACCGCTTATCCGTTTCCAGGTCACGGGGGATGCTGGAGCCAATCCCAGCTCACATGGGCTGAGGGCGGGGTTCCCCCTGGACAGGTCACCAGTCCATCGCAGAACCAACACACAGAGACAGACTGACCAACAACCACTCACACTCAGACCTACGGACAATTTAGAGTCATCAATTAACCTGAACATGATGTGTTTGGACGGTGGGAGGAAACCTGAGTACCTGAAGGAAACCCACGCAAGCACGAGGAGAACATGCAAACTCCGCACAGAAAGGCCCCAGGCCGGGAACCGAACCTGCGACTGTCTTGTTGGGGCAACAGCTCTAACCACTAAACCTGCAGCCTCATCGGTTTGGAAAAATGAAAGGATCTGAAAGCAGCACCATCTAGGGGCAGGATAAGCTCATAACTGCAGGTGGAATGGACCATAAAGGCAAAGTATGACGTTGCGGAGGAGTCAGCAGGTACAGATGAGAGAGAGCTGGAATGATGAAAAAATACACAATTTTTGAAAACAATGTTATGTAGCCTTTTGCAGTTTTGGCATTAAAACTGCAACTCTGCTGCTTCAGTGAGAAAACCACATCCTGTGATTCAGCTTCACAGGGAATTGCCTCTCATGGGCTTGGCACCAGCATCATCTTCTGGGCCTCTAGGTTTTTCATCCTGCCTCCAAAACAGGCAGGTAGTGTGTAAGGGCTGTCCCGGCTCGTGTGGGAAGCAGTGCGGAGGCAATAGGTACAGTGGTGATTCCTCAAAAAAATATATAATAATTCCCTCTCACTGTCCACACTTATATGGGCATTAGCTTATGTAACTGTACCTGAAACTGCCCACATCTCCCTCTTAAATTAATTTGGGAAAAGAGGGAGCCATTCCAGGGTCAAATGAGCAAATGTAACAACTTGTCAGCTGTTAGGAATGACATCATTGTTTATCAGCCTGTGGTGGATATGTGTTAATTATTCCCACATTAATTGCATGCTGTTGTAGTCATGGCTGCTAAACAGCTCTGTTTCAATTTATTTAAGTTAAATAAACCTGCTTCCTGAGCTCCCTGGTTGTTTTCCCCAGACAGTTCAGAGACCTTCCGCTAGATTGGCCACCACGTTTGTCCAGCTTGTACTGATCTACACCAGCTCATCACCAGAACTCATTATTCCTGCCGATTCCCAGGGCTCTGCCATCCCCATTACACATGCAAGACAGACGGAGGGAGGTTTGCATCTAATAGCTCATTTGATTACACAGTTGGACATAAATTCAGCACATCAATTAAGCAGCTCTGTACTCAGACAGCAGAAGGGATGAGAGGTGAACTGTAATATGGGTTTAACCCACAATATTTCCTCTTAGACACCTGCAAGTTTGGGAATTTTATCCAGATAATTAAACACACGATGGTTAAACTAATGACAGTAACCATTAAGTTTTATGGGACTCATTCAGCGTCATATTAATCCTTGCATGTCGGCTGTTAAAATGTTTTAATTAAGCTGATATATTTATGTGCAAGTGAGGGCAAAATAGGACACGGAAAAGATTTTTCCACGGACTGGGTAATACATTTATGATTGACACAGAATAAAAGCTGGTTTCTATTACAGTTAAATTATAATGACTGTATATAGCAAATTAATGTTTTACATGTTTTCTTCATCTCTACAGGGCGTGATAATGGGTTTCACAGTACGACATTATGAGTAGAAATGTGAGGGATCAAGTATGGGATCAAGTCACACTGTGTGACTAGCATTTCTATGATGCACAGGAAGTCGTTTTAAAGTGACACATATTACTCTTGGGGTGTACACGCATGTGAAGTAATAATACAAACCGTCTGCTGACTCAAAGGAGAAGGAGCAGAGGTTTTGTTGCTAGGCGTCCAAACTACAAATAAAATTTTGTTGCTACTGGTCAAAATGTAATGAAGTGTAGCTCACTCAGTGCAAGGATCGCAATAACAGCAAAGTATAGATCCGAATTTTTTTAAACTGTCATGTTTCGTGCAACATGAAAGAAAAATTAAAGTCTCTAATCATCTTCTATTTTATCTTAATGAGAGACTATTGTGGTCTTAATCCTTAAATGTTCTGAGTTTGAATAAGATTTTGTCGTTTAAAAAAAAAAGTAAAAACACAAGTAGTTTGCATACCACAGTAAATTCAGTAGAGCTCAACTAATACGATCTCACTCATTTATCACATTTTCCAGGACCCCTGAATAATATGATCAAACAAAGCCACATTGTTTTTAATAGTAGATATAATTTGTAAGATACTGACAGTATGTTGAGAGGGGAAGACTCGCTGTTTTAACCTGAAATTGGATGTTGTTTCAAATTGAGGTGCGTGTGCTGAAAATAGAGGAAGTTTCAGTCTTGCAGGTCACCTTAACCTCCTAGCTACCAGGTCAAGTTAAGCCCCTGCCCTGAATGATTCTGTGACCTTGAATCTGCATAACACATTCCTTCAAATGTACCATTCAAAACTCACCCCATCAGATGGGGGAAATTGCCTTTGTTTGCACTAGTGTAAAGTACACTGTAATCTACCCCCTAACAATAAGTGGGATCTAAAAATTCACACAATGCCACAACACGACACAGCATGACATCATGATCTGTCTCCAAGCAGGCCCTGTTTGCCTGAGGAGACAGAAGGACAATACTGAAGAGGGACAGTGACTGATGATCACTTGTTATCAGCAACTCTCTTTTTACACTTGACTCACGTTGTTTGGACACTTATTTATGTATTCAGTAGAGTTGGGGTTTTTTTTCTTCATCTGTCTCTCTTTTTCTGTGGAGCTTGTCTCGAGCAGAAACTGAGCCAACCTCACACCAACAGGCAGACACCCACATTAGGTTATCCCTTTCACACCTCGAGAACTACCCAGCCCCTCCCACATCCGCGAGAGAGAGGGAGGGAGGGAGGGAGGGATGGATGGAGTGATGGGAGGAGGAAGAGGATGGGGGGGGGCTATTCCACATACACAACACGTGTGTTGTGTATGTGAGTGTGTATTTCTTCTCGAGAGAAGAGAGCAATGGACGGATAGAGGGGGGGGGAGTGTGTGTGTGTGTGTGTGTGTGTGTGTGTGTGTGTGTGTGTGTGTGTGTGTGTGTGTGTGTTTTCCCTCCCCTGTCTGAGACTCACCTCCACTTCTAATTGGTTCTCTTACATTGACCGGAACAGCCACACCACCATCACATCAGGTTTTCTCTACAGCTCAGGTTACAAGGCACCCACGTGACCATTTAATAATTTAGTAATTAATTCATTAACCCAAAGAAATAATATATTAAATGCCTTATTGCCCCGTCGATATGGGGGGGGGGAGTCCGAACCCCACAAATGCATGTTCATCGTAAAAACATATGCTTGTAAAATGAGCTCATCCATCATAATTAATGTTATATAATGAATAACCGGGCTGCTCTAACACACTGCGGTGTTTTGCCGTCGAGGGCATTATTTCATCCATGCCCATCGGTTTGGCTGATCCTCTTTCCGGTACCTTTGGCTCTGCGCTCATATCTGCGTAGTTGGTTGTTTCTAATCGTCCGTCTTAGTCTCGCTGCACAGATCCCTCCCTCTCTCTCCGGGCTCCATCCCTCCCTCCCTCCCTCCGTGCGTTTGCTGACAGTCACTCTCACACTTCCACACGCACGCACGCACGCACGCACGCCACACTTCTTCCCCCGCACACACACTCCTCCCTCCCTCCCGTCTTGGTGCTGTCTCATTCACTTCATCCACGCACTGACTCCAACTTGAGGCAGCAGAGGAGGGGGGGCGGGGTTGGATATATACCTCCAGCAGCAGGCCACAAGCTAGACTCAGATTGGACCCACTTGCAGTGCAAAAAGACCACAAGCAAGAAGACTCCGAAGCCGGGAGTAGAAGTACCAACATTTATCCTGGAGCTTAGAGACAGAGGACCACCGAGACCACAGTTTGGTTCTGCGGACTGTCTGCTGGAGCTCCTACCGACCGATCCGACCCTTCGCTATCCACCAGATCCTCTGGACATAGCAGCTAAACAAAGTTGGTAGTAAACTCTTTGGAGTTTGGTTAGAGTCGCTCAAAAAAAAAATTATTCTTTGCTTGTGAGAGTGGACTGCACTGGAGCTTGGGATCGACCCTCCGGGGTCAGGTTTGGACCTGGCGCATCCTTTCCGAGGCGAAAGTTTGGTGCCAGAACGCAGATCTGAAGACTTCTGAGTCAGACTTTGAGATCAAGTCAGCAGCTGCTGCCCGATCCGGACAGAGAGCCACTGACCAGACTGACCGAGAGAAGACGCACTTCCAGGTGAGCTGAGGCGACAGGTCTCCCCGCGGTGTGTTGCGATTGTGAGTCTCACAGAGACAAGTGTTGATGTTCGATGTCACAAAGTGAGGATGAGTGATGTGTTTTCAATGTTTCTGACCTTGTTTCAGCTGCTCTGTCTGTTTCGACTTTTTCTATGTTTTTCTATCTTAATAACTGACTTTTACGCACATTTCGGACTGATACTTCTGATACTGTCAGTGTTTTTTTCCCTTTAATGTTTATTTACTTGCAGGCTTTTATTTCCCTTTCTAAGTGTTGTAGAGATCCAGATGAGATGATGAGGGGAGGATCAGCAGCAGAAACCTCTCTGGCAACAGGTTTCTCAACAGAACTTGATAGAACTGAGAGCTTGTTGAGATTGCAGAATGGGTTCGGGTCGTGGAAGACTTTGAAACACGAGCAGCATAATGCGTTTTGTAGTTATCTCTTCAACCAATAAGGTCTGAGAAGTCTTTAGAGATGTCTGCTTTAATCGGCTTGCAAAGCAGTGAGATAGCAGGCTGGCTTTTATTTGCTCACTTTTTAAAAATATTTTTTGTAGAAGAAGAAGAGGGATTCTTGCAATACATATTTCACTGGAGAGATAAGAATCATTATTTCAAATGCCTGTTTGCAGGATTGTAAATGAATCCTGGCTTGGATCTGAACAAATACAGAGGGTCTTAAAACTTGGTCCCCGGAGCAGCCATGGAGATTGTGTCAGCACTCTGTGGGGACTTACTTACAGTAGTTTGGTTTTTTATTGTATATGCTGTCACATGGATTTGCAAACAAGCTAACTTGTGGACTAGTTTCTAGCGCATGTGTGCAAGAACCTGCTGCCATTACAGCAAAATATAATAGTGTGAGCAATTTGTGGATGAAAGCTGACCAGTAATGGCTACAAAAATGCCTTTTCACAAGTTTACTTCGGCAGAGGAGAACAATGCACAAAGAAAAGATTGAGGTCAGGAAATTGCTATTGCCCATTTGGCTTTCTGTTGCATTTATGTATCATTTAATACAGACGGAGAAGTTGAAGAGAATTCAGCTCAAATGTTCAGGAAAAGTCCAGGAGAGTTGCACGACTTCCAGGTGCATCATCAGCCAAACAAAAATCTGGTTGTCTTGATTAACGTGTTGATTAATTTCATTCTAGTGTTGTCACACAAATGACTTAAATACCTGCAGACATTCATCTGCAGCCAGATAAACTGTCACATCGCATGAAATGTCTGCATATCTCTTCTTGTTATACAGTGTTGTCTGTGCAAAGCTTTATGCATCTATGATGACACAGGTTACTAAAAAACTGTGCAGGCAGGCATAAATGGCATGCATGCCATTGGCAGCAGTTCACTGTTTTTCTCACTGATCTGCAAAAAAGTAAATCCTATCTCCATAACGACAAGCCTCCTGCTCTTTGCTTTGTGGATATGTTATTGACGACAGCAAATTTGAAAGCAAGAGCGAGGGACGGAGAGTTCAGTAGGAAAAAAATGAGAGAAAAAGAGCAACACAGACTCAGAGTTCTCCTACGGCAGCTGGATTCTTTTCACTGTGTGTGCCTCATCAGATGTCCATTCATGGAGCTTCCGGTTGTTGGGAGGCGGGAGAGAGTCACCCACCTCCACAAAGCAGAGGTCTTTGCTGTGTTGCTCACATGGAGGAGAGGGAGGGCTGGAGGGAAGCGGAGAGGGAGGGAGAGAGCGTTGTGAAAAGAGATGTGAGGAACGTAATTATGAGTTCTCTGCATGAAAAGTGCAGGTGCTTCTCAAAGTGAATGTCAGTATAGACATCAATTGTGCTGCTGGCCCTCATTTACGATTAACCCCTTGGCCACATACAACAAATACAGGTGTTTACTGAAGCCTTAAATAACAGTTTATGCTTCCTTTATACAGACATTATCTAATTCCTTATCATAGCTTATGTATTTTAGTGTAACATCATGATGTCCACGGTCTGCTCTGCTGACTAAAATGTGTGACAGAAGAGGGAAAATGAAGAAAGAAGAAGAATAGTCCCGAATTCCTATGAAAGATGTTGCTGAGCAACAGTGTTTCCTCTTCTCATCTGAGCTCCAAGGGGCATATCCTGTCATTTCAGCCAGTCGAGTAGACTACACAGACCTTGATATTCACTTTGTACACAGGCAGGGTTAGATATTCAGTAGAACAGGCCAGTGTGTAGGTTTCATAAAACATGTTTGCAGGATTGGTAACATGGGAAATGATATATCAAGAATAAATTAAGGATATTGTGAAGGCAATAGTTGAATGCATGTAATCTCTCTGCAGAGCAAAGTACAAATTCATAAGTCTTATTTATTCATAAATTAAAGATCTGCACACACTTGTCCTTAAATGCATGCATTTGCATCAGTTTGCAAGAGTGACTATCATTAATTTACCTTCTACGTGCATATTTCATTTTGTGCTCTGGTATGTGATGCAGCTTTTGAGATTCCACAGCAGGGTTTGTAATCACACCTTTTTCTGCAGACCCAGACAAACCATTTTATTGTTTACCTCAATAGGAGGAGTGCATTGTGCAAATAATGGATCAAAGCATCTGTGGTTGCCAATGGCAATGCTTCTATGGACGTCAGACTGACGCACATGATTCGCAGTTCATTTCGGTGTGGGAGGAAAGAGCAAGGGCTTCGAGATGCCAGCTTGCTGTGAAGGACTGTAATTGCAGCACTGAAGCAATTATGTCCTGAAGAACTGGGCATTTTAAGCGAATCTACCTCAAACACTGTGATACTGATAAGAGGCAAATCCCTAATGCATTAATATCAGTTCCACAATGGGTCCAATTAAAATGCATTTCATGAATAAAAAAAAAACAAAAAAAAAACTGCCTATTATTTGCAGAAAGCTCTTTCGCTGCATATTTTTTTACTAAATATTTAGATGTTGGACTACACTGACAGTTTTTTACCCTTTTTCATCCCCTATTTCTCTCCAGCTCCCTCGCTGATACAAACATGACAGATTGTCTGAAGCAGTAAAACCTGAAGTTTCATCAATTGTTCAGAGGGGTTGTGAAGATAAGTCAGAAGATCTGAAACAAGTGCAGTAACTAGCAACAAAGAAGTCAAAGAAACAACCTGGTTGAACCACCAATCACAGGAACAAGAACATCAGCGTCGTCGATCTAAGCCGACCCAATGATGTGGTCAGCTCTTACGGGCCCCTGTGTGGCCCTCGTCCTGCTCTTCTTCGGTTTGACCTCCTGCACTCCCTCCGGCCCGGCCTCCACCACTTGTGCTACCCTGGAACAGAGTCGCTTCTTTGGCGTGTTCTCCTCTACGACCACCCTGCCCTCTACGCCATGCTCCTGGACCCTGCAGAACCCTGATCCTCGCCGCTACACTGTCTACATGAAAATTACAAAGCCCACCGACTCCTGCGTTCCCCGCCAGATCAGGACCTTCCAGTTCGATTCCTTCATCGAGACCTCCCGCACCTACTTGGGTATGGACAGCTTCGATGAGGTGGTCAGGCTGTGCGACGGTTCAACCACTGTCACCTACCTGGAGTCAAGCAAGCAGTTCCTGCAGATCCGCAAAGTGGCACCAAGGAACGGGCTGGAGATCGTGGAGGGGGAGAGTGATGTCAGCGACTTCAAGGCTGAGTTTCTGGTTGTGGGGAAGAGGAACCCAAGTATGCCCGCCTGCCAGATGCTGTGCCAGTGGCTGGAGAAGTGCTTGTCCAGCAGCACCCATGATTATCCCTGTGGCATCATGAACACCCCCTGCCAGTGCTGGGAGACCCCAAAGAGGAAGCCAGGAAGCTGCTACAGAGGTGGCATCTACGTTGAGAAATGCCTTCCTGTTCCCAGAGACAACGGGCGTGATGCTGAAATTATCAGTAAGTCTGTAAAACATTTCATTCGGGCTAATTGTCCACCACATTTCACTTCGTAAAATGTGATCACAACAAACATCTCAACTCAAAAGCAACAGGATGACCTTATTCCCTCCTGTTTGTTGTGTTGTTTTGAAATGGCCTTCACCCTGTTAGACTGTTCATGAGGGGGAATTATATTCTCTGAGGTCCAGAGCTCAGCAGGTCTCCAGCCCTGCTATCACTCAGTGTATGTGTCTTAGAGGCTGCTGAGCATAATGATTTCTGTCTGCAGAGCACAGGCACAGGCTGAGGATGTGCACTCTGCCACCACAGAGTAATGAGAAGTAAATTAAAGGTGTTAGAGATTTGCCTGTGCACCTTAAGGCTTAAGTGGCAGGAATCCCTGAACTGCACGCTTCATCTGTTCCCTGTTTTTTCGTAGATAGGCATGTTGGGTGTAACACTAGGCAAGGAGGAGAGATAAGAAGGCATGGTGCATTAGGGTCGGTGATTGGGATTGGGTTGGGGGTCAGAAAAGAGTACAAAAACTTTGCAGACAGCTGGCAGCGCAATAATCAAAGTGCAGCACTCTTGATCATCATGGTAGCATGCCTGTCTACCTTACACACTCTGCTATAATTCACGCAATGAGTGGTTAGTAGTTAACAATTACTCTCTCAAATGAAACACATATTGGCTTGACAGTTTGGCTCTATTCATATAGTGTCTTCCTTGCTTATTCTCTACACATAAAGTTTACAAAGTGAGGATTTTTCCGAGTCATACTTTTGCATACTTTTTCTGCAAAGTAAAATGGGCATATGGACTTTTATACAACTTAATTTTAGCTTGATTGCTGAATATCTTTTCTCATGACTTCCTTGCAGAGGGTTGGACCAGTTGGAGCCGCTGGGCTGTGTGCAGCCAAGAATGTGGTGGTGGAGTCCAGGTGCGCAGCCGAACTTGCCAGCCCGACAACAGCGTGTGCGAGGGAACAGTTGAAGAGGGACGCGCCTGCAACCCCCAGCCTTGCATCGGTGAGCTAATTTGTCATTTAGTCGTTTAGCTGGGAGCACTTGGCTGCAGGTGGCTCAGCTGAAATGCAATAACCGTGTAATTTTCAAATTCTCTCAGGCAAGGAGCGCAACAGGAGCCAGGGCCTGCGAGCTATTGTCGGTTTGAGGAGAGACGGTGCTGATGATTCCAACCATGGAGTTGTTGCAACCCAAACAGGTGAGGTAGAGCAGGAAGGCCCTGATAATGGATGCTTTACGCCCTTAAGTGAATCTGAGAGTTTAGTGCATAATGTCTGGAGACCCTCTAATTCATATTGTCTTCACTGTAGATACTAAAACTGATGAGTGGTCCTCCTGGAGTTCGTGTTCAGTCACCTGTGGGGAGGGCTGGCAGAGCCGCACCCGTGTCTGTGCTACTTCTTCTTTTACCACCCAGTGCACCGGACCTCTGCGTGAGAACCGACCCTGCAACAACACAGTTGTTTGCCCTGGTGAGTGCACTGATGTGAACATAACATAGATGACAAGAGGAGACAAAAGGGAAAGAGAGTGATCCAGAAAATGGCAGGACCACACTTGGCCTGTTTTAAGTATCGCAATAGAGGTAAAAGCAGTTATCCTTAAATGATCAGTCACAAAAGAAAAGTAGATGAAGAAAAGTAGAAAGGCAAGAAAGGAGCTTCTGGTGACTGAGATTTAGATTGTGAAAAGGAGGCTGCAGTTCAATATCTAGAAAAGTTCCCTGATAGTTTCCCATTTAGTGCCTGTGGCTAAAAAAGAGATTGTATAGTGAACGGCCCCACCTACTGGAGAGCTTACAAAATTTCCCCACTGTGCCTAAATGGTGAAAAATGAAAATGGAGTCGCATTAATAGTCCCCCTTGTTTGTATCCTGTGTGCAGTTGATGGTGCTTGGTATGAGTGGACCCCCTGGAGCTTGTGCTCATCCACATGTGGTCGTGGTTATCGTGACCGTACCCGCACGTGCAAGCTGCCCCAGAACGGAGGAGAGCCTTGCAGTGGCCCTTCAAGACAAACCAAGTTCTGCAACATCGCTGTCTGCCCAGGTGAGTTGGGGATCTTACTCTAAATATCTTTTTTTTAATCTTCTGTCAATCACTATATACTACTACTACAATACAGTCCATGTCAGCTGCCTCTAGCTGTGATATTTCACCCTTGAGTTAACTGATTCATACATAAGTGGCAATTAGATCACTCATTGGCATCGCCACTGTCATAAACAGTGACTGCAGTGGCAGGTCGACACCTGATGCATCAATACAATAAAGTCTATGTGGGCAATATGCAGCAGCTTTGTAATAACTGTCAGTGACTCATACTGTGCTCATGGTCATTGACTCCTATTCTGCCACCTACTCCTGTGCTGAAAGGATTTCACTCATTTTAAAGTCACAGCTACAGTTTGTACAGAATTTATTTTTCTTTTGGGTGGTAATCATTATCACATGTTTGATTAAGATAAAAAAGTGACTGACTTCTTTGTTAGTTCCTATTTTACCTTTTTATTAGGCAACATTTAATAGCAATTGTGACAGTTTAGCGATTTTAGTGAACCACTGAATATCACCTTCATTTTTGTGATTAGTTAATGGTCTTCTCAGCTATGTGAAACAAAGTTAATGATCAGATGCTTTTAGTTTAAAGACAGCAGGTATAGGAAGTTAGGAGGCACAGACGGTCATGCTTGGAGGAACGATAACAGCGCTCTGGATTTCTGTTTCACTTGAACTCAGCTAAAGTGGGTCATGTGAAATGTTAATAGCATCATGAGTGTGCTGTGATGCCTGTGGCCTGAGGGTCTGTGCTGTCCTTTGACCCACAATAACTCTGTTGTGCATTTGCTCCTGTGCCTCCCTCTAGTGGATGGATACTGGAATGAGTGGTCTGCCTGGAGTGCATGCTCCACTACTTGCTCTAATGGCACCATGCAGAGGACTCGGGAGTGCAACGGCCCATCCTATGGCGGCTCCGAGTGTCATGGCAGCTGGAAAGAGTCATCCAACTGTTTCCTGAAAGACTGTCCCGGTAAAAAAAAAAGAAACCATACTCCTCAGATTGAAGAAACAGTCATTCAAGTTTAGGTAGCTGATGTATGAAGTAGACATACCACTGCCCAGAATTCATGATGAAATATTGTGCTTTAGTTGATGGACGCTGGCATGCATGGAGCTCATGGGGCAGCTGCAGCAAGACCTGCAGTGGGGGTGTCCAGCAGAGACAGAGAGTCTGTGAAGGGCCTTTCTTTGGTGGAGAACCTTGCCCCGGTGATAAAGGAGAGCAGAGACGTTGCAATGAGAAGAGATGCCCCGGTTAGTGAGCCCCAAAATATAGCAACACATAACAATGAGGGCAGCTTCAATGTAATACAGCTCAATTAGCAGATAAATTAGTCAGCATCTCATACTTTCTTGTTACTTTTCAGAACCCCATGAGATCTGCCCTGAGGAGAACACTGGAGATATTGTGTGGAAGAGAACCCCTGCTGGAGACATGGCTGCCATTGCTTGCCCTTCTGATGCCTCAGGTAGGTAACGGTTAAGGCGCTGATGTGTTTGTTTGGTTTTTTTTGCTTTGCCTGGACACATTAAAGTGTTTGCCATGTCCATCATACCAACTACAAGTTCTTTCTCTAATGAACAGGTCTTATTTTGCGCCGATGCAGTCTGGATGCTGTAGGTCTTGCCTCCTGGGAGAGTCCAACTCACATCAAGTGTGTCTCTGCGAACTATGGCAACATTCAGATGCTGGTAAGATGCTGAGAAGGTGCCTTATGTATAATGTTAGCTGCCTTATCTCTGGTGCTCTCATATGGTTAATTTGCAGTAATGCAGTCAAATGCAGGAGATTCAGATTAACCTTTTGATTTTTCTCCAGTCAAAGGACTACATCTCCAAAGCGCAGATGGGGCAGAGTGTGGATGGGGTTGCTGAGGTGATTTCCCGCCTGAGATTCTCCTCTGATGAAGGGGCCAAGTACAGCGGCGACCTCATGGCCATCATGGAAGTCCTGAAGAACACCACAGAACTGTACAAGGGAACCAGGCTGAGACTGAGCAACGCTGATGTCGCGGTAAGATGATATCTTGTTAGTTAAGAATTAGAAGGACTCTTTCCTTCTCAACAATGGGTTACATTTTTTAAAATAATACCACACCTTTTGTTGTGCCTCTCTGACCAAAAATAGTTTCTAATTAAGTTGGATTTGGTATCACCTTACATCTCTGCCTCCATTTAATGATCTGCAGAACTATGTCCAGACCATCAGCAACTTGCTGAAGGAGGAACATCGTGACAAATGGGAAGAGGCACAGCTGGTATGTGATGAGAGGGTGTTTGTATGAGGAGGGGAGAAAATAAGTCTGTCATGTTAATGTTCTTGTCATGAGATGAGTGGGTGCAGGATAAATTTGGGGAGAGAGCGGTTGGGTCATTTGTGAAAAGTATCAGCATAAGTGACTGAGCACAAGTGTGCTTGAACTGTTTGGGACTGACTACTTTCACAAAAATGCCCTTTTACTGACCCAAACACTGGGTTGTAATGCAATAAAAATATCATGTCAAGAGCAAAAAAGTATCCCAGAGTAGGCAATTACAAAAAAATAGCATTCAGTTAAATCTGATCATCTAGTACTACCCATTTTTTTAATTGTTCCCAAGTTTTTCTTACAGTAAACTAAAAGGGACTGTTGGTATACTGTGATGGTACTGTGCTCCTGCGGAAATAAGCAAAGAAACAATTTCTAATAAGTGAACAATAAGACTGATGTAAAAAGAGACATTTTTGAGAAAACAAAGAACTCCGACTGCAGCTCATCAACACATATTGGTGCATTAACTCATCGGTGAAATACTGAGGCCACTGCAACCAGTGTAAACCGACGCTCAAAAGGTGACAGCATTAGACAGAATGGATGAAAATCACTACGCCCACTTTGCAGTCTCTGAGTGTCCACATGGCATCTTACATACCCATGGTAGTTATAAGGGGACACGCTCGGCACATAGCATGCAAACACACACCTTGCGCCCACATCACTGCAGTTCTGCGTCACAGACACGCAAGTAAGGCAGCCATCCCTGACTCTGAGCGAGTGGGAGAGGACAAAAAAATACAGTATGAATCAACAGCCTGCCCATATATGGGCGTAAGGAAGTTCTGAGGTTGCATAGCAGCAAGAGGTGTATTTTTTATTTTTTTTTCAAACTCACTGCGAGCACAGAAATAATAAACACAAGCTGGACAGACGCAAGAGCAGGAAATCGAGATATGGACATGCATTCAATAAACATGCACAATAAAACTAGTTGTCGTGTTAGTTGCACATTAAGATAGTGGGAGAATGTGTCCCTGCACATTCCCTTTTTCTGACGCTTCATAAATCTCTCTGTTTTTTGTTTGTCTGTGTGCTTTATCCAGATGGGTGTCAGCATTAAGGAGTTCCTCCGCCTTGTTGAGGACGTTGTGAACATGATCGGTATGCAAATGAGAGGCTTCCTGGACATTTATGAAGTCACTGAGAATTTTGGTGAGCCTTCATTTCCTCTGCTGGCTGCTTTCTGCTTGTGTCTGGTCAGGATGATTTGTCCTCCCTGCAGCCAGAGAGTGCATCAATCTTAATCTCATCTGTGAATCTGAGTCCATGTGAGAAGCAGCAGAATCCATCAGTTAGCACTTCGATAGTTTATCAAGCCTGTCAGCTGTTCCATATTCTTCGTGCCATTTTGAAGATGTTACACATCTAATCATGAGTACATTTCCATTAACACATATATGGCTTTCAATCTGTCAAATGTCAGTGAGGCACTATGAATCACTCTTTGACTTGTGGGTCTGTTTTGGCCCAGTGAAGGTGACATTCTCAGGATTTAGTGGGAGATGACTACTTTGGTCAGAAACTCATGACGCACGAAACAAAAGTGTCCTTGTTATTTTGTTTCAGTTCACTGTTACGATATTTCAGCCAGCACATCATAGAAAAAAAAACTGGTCGGATGGAGAAGATCTTTAATAGTTGTTCACTGACAAAGCCTCTTGTCTGTTAATCTCTTTCTCAGTGATGAGCATTCATAAGCGCCCTTCCACTACAAACTCCAACTTCACCTTCCCTGTGAAGGGATGGAGAGGTATGCTGGACTGGGTTAGGAACTCAGAAGAGAAGATCTCAGTTTCCCGCGATGCTTTGTCTGTTAAACAATCTGGTAGGAGGAAATAAATGTCTTATTATTAATAATAATAATAATAATAGATCAACTGATGTTCAGTCTCATGAACTTGAGTTTAACCAGGCATTTCATTCTCTCCAGATGATAATGATGATTTTGTGACTGGCATCGTCCTCTACAGAAACCTCGCCTCAATTCTGTCCTTCCAGAGGTAATACAATTGTTCTGCCTTTGTGTGTATGAAATTGGCCTTCCATGAAATACATTTTGCAGTCACAAGATGGCACTCCTTGCTGAAAGACAAATCACTTGAATTCTTTCCACCACATTTATTGTCTCATAATTTAACAGAAGCTCTGACAGATACTGCACATCACCTTGACCATATTCATTCTGTCATAATGTCTCACTTGCACCACGCTGACTTTTCAATTTCCTCTTTTTCCGCAGTAACACCACGCTGCTCAATTCCAAGGTGGTGACAGTGATTGTCAACCCCACAACGACTCTCCTGCCATCCCCTGTTGAGATAGAGTTCCCGCACCTCCAGAATGTAAGTCCCTAATGATTACCCAATCTGATGGAGGCTTACCAAAAATAAATAAATAAGTAAATAAAAATCAACGCCCCCCCCCCCCGGGTGTTTACTCACTGCAGTGCACAGAGTCTGACATTTTGTTGACATTTGCAGTGATACTGTGACTTTTACATATACTTGTTGTCAGTCGAAACCCCGGCAAAGATCACAGCGTAACCAAACGGTTGGTTGACTGTGATGAGAAATCATGCGCAGTAATTGGTCTCTGTAGCTGACAAGAAGCTGTTTTCAGTTTCATGAAAATATTACCGGGGGGGTGGCAAAAATTGTGGGCAGGTGGCTGTCAGCGAGCTGTTGAATCTCACACGTTTGTAGTACAGTGTTCCAGACCTACATGATTCCCTTTTCTGCAGAGATTCCTCACACTTACCCATCTGCCTCTCCTTTGCAGGGCACCATGAATGAGACCTGCCTCTCATGGGATGAGAGCGAAACGTAAGTGTTGGCCGCAGTTGTTTGCCTTTGAAAATTGTGTGTCGAACTGTGGCTTACAACTCTTTTATTTCCTGGCTGGCCTCATCAGATGATCTGGGGCTTGTTGTTCCTTCTATCCTAAATCTGTCACTGCACAAAAACCCCTGTTAGTTTTACTCCCATTTTCCGTCATTTCTGACAGGAGCAGTGCCACAGTGTGTGGGCCAGACAATACTTTAATGCATGACACACAGACCACAGCGTTTCTAGCTGAGTTACACTTCGCTGTGACCTCCTGCGTTGTTTAAAACATGCTGGGAGGAAAATAATACACAAGCCCCCCCACCATCACCACACACACACACAAAGATGTTCATTTGTCACTGCCACAGTCAATGGCAATGACACTTAAGTATTTTTAAAGATGCTTACCTGCATTTGAATGACTCATAAAAGAAGCTCCTGGTGGCCTGGCCTGGATCAATCCGCCCCAGGCCACACTCTGCTCTCCTGAAGAATACATCAGTGCACCATTTGCATTTAGATAAATGTGTACACTTGTGAAACTGCACCAACACCCTCACACTCCAAAGAACCCATTCATACACAAACGCACAGGCACACACATAAAACTTTTCACATAATCCATAACAAAGGGTCAAAGCACAAGCAAAAATTATTCAGACGAGAAAATGTAATTAAATCATATACTATTAGAGGGGGGGCCATGTGCCTCTAGTCAAATTAGATTCATTTTTGACAGCGGATGTGATTAATGGCAGGATAGGATAGGTGGAAATGACAGAAGAGGAAGCTCTGGCTGAGGGCAGAGTTTGGGTCAATGCTTTTTTGCAGAGCTACATATGTTTGAGAGCATTCAGCTCTCAGGAAAGAGTCAATTACTTCCACCACCACTCAGCTTTACCCCCAAAATGATCAGTAGCTTTTTATTTCATGAAAACAACAGCACAGGGCCCCACGTGCATTGCTTCACACCTCACCACACATTTAATCTTTAATCCATCTGCACTTTATGACACCCTGAACATTGCACTTATTAAACTGTGCAATCAAACCTCCCTACCTGGATGCCATTTCAGTGAGCTGCCCGCCCGCTGTCGTCCACCCATGACACTGTGTACCAGCATAGACCCGCTGGCCATGATACCCCTTTGTGTTCATCAGCTAGCGAGAGCCTGAAGGTGCTGCACACAGCCTTAACCTCTGCTGTGCTCTCTGGCATCTGCTGCTTAAACACCAAACCCAGATCTTCATTTGTTTAGTTTATGTCTCTGAATAACATCTAAAATGATGTGCTGTATATCTGGTGATTTTTAGTAGTTGATTTGAACGTGGACAATTGGTTAAGTGCATCTCATCGGAAAAATGGCTTCATTATGAAAGAAGCACTCATTATTGATTTCACTTTCTGATTGTAATGTCATTCTTTTTTTGTCCAATCAGCCGCAGCACTTAGTGAGATGGTTTAATAGGCACAAACACTGCATATATATCAAGTCAAATTGCTTTCATTTCACGTACAATAACAAAGTTTGGTGTAAATTTCTACACAACAGAGAAAAAAAACAAACCAAAACCAAAATTCAAGTGGTTCTCACAACCTTCAAAAGAGGGAACACGTTGTTCTTTGTCTCCAGTGCATTGGCCAAATTGCCAATAATCTCCTGTCTACACAGAGAGGAAGTATTTATCACAAGAAGAAATTATATTAAAGATAATGATGAGATGTATGAAGGCCTATTATAATGTCACAGATGGCTATTAATCACACAAATGTGAAAGCCTTCATCAAAGAGATGCAATCGAGCTCCTCAGGTTTTTTAAAATAACACTTAATCCCCTCACATTGGCTCACAGAGCTAATATGTATGAGTATTTTAAATGTTACATGAAAACTAAAAAACTGTGACTTTCTATGCATCGGTGCCAATTTGCAAGTGAAATGAAGGCAGACTAATCGAAAGCGGACTTTGGGGAGGATAAAAACGATAATAATTATGTGACATTCACAGGAGAGATTAGTCAGATGTGTTCTCTCCTAACCGGTCTCTGCCTTCCCCTCTCCTCTCCTTCCCTGTGCAGTTCCTCTCTGCTCGGGTCTTGGTCTGCTCGGAGCTGCAGATCGGTCCCCGTTCATTCATTCAGAACCAAGTGCGTGTGTGACAGCCCCTCCACCTTCGCCATTTTAGCGCGCATCAACTTCGACTCGGTAAGTCTCCTGTCTCCTCTCTAATATTGTTTTTTTTTGGGGGGGCCACCATACATCTTAAATGTTTGGTGTGTGTGTGATTGCTGTGCAGTGTGGCTGTAACGTACTGGCTGTTTTTCACCGGTCTGCCGGAGTCTCTTTGTCTCCGAGCAGATTCAGCTGATCGGTGAAATGCATCCAGCTTGTTTTTTGGTTTTTTGGTTTTTTTTTTCATCATTTGTTTGTTTGTTTTTTTGTGGAAATAACGGAGCAACGTGTTGATATGCAGGAAGCGCATTTAAACTTTAGGGATAAAAATAATCATGATTTGCATATTACCGTCTCGACTGCGCAAGAGCGCGTCAATTTGATGCTTTTTTTTAATGCGATCAGCTGCATAATTAACAACATAAACATTATCGTAATGCAGAAATAGGGAGATGGCTTATCTAGACGCCTGCATGCCATTAAGAAACATTGCTCTCATCCGTTTAATCCCTCTCGGATCATCGTGTAACCATCTGGTTTCCGATCACTGAAGGTGTGTGAGTTTTGGTTGGTAGAGTAATTGTATGTTGGACTTTTTTGCGCATCACCGAAATGTGACATTACGCATTGTTGTGTTTCATGCGCAAAGACAGTGTGTGATTTTTCCTCCTGTGGACCGTGTTGCCTCCAAAGCTGCCTGCTCGCTCCCCAGTTGCCGTGGCAACGGCTTCTGCAGGCAAACTCGGCCTGTGTGATTTCTGATCGCCCTAACTGGGATGCTGAGGGAACAACACACACACACACATGCATGCAGCTCCCACCTCCCTCCTCTTTTCTCCGAACAACCCCCCAGGACAGAGGAAATGGTCTGTCCATCTCCCCTGTGCATCTGGCTGCTGTTCCTGCTGCTGCACACAAAACAATCAACAGATGTGTATCAGCTTGAAGAAACGTACATTTGGAGTGTGCATTTCCTTCATTTCGTCCTATTTAGTGTGCAGTTGGAAGCAAAACCGATTGGGAGCTTGGACTGCGGTGTTTTTCTGCAGCTTAAACTAATTCAGCCCCTTCTTCTTTTTCTCTCCCTCCAACCTGTTGTTTACAACCTACAATCGATTTGTGCTGCTGTTGCTAGACTGAACAGCACCTTCCATATTTGTTATAGGCTGCATATACCCCCCTCTTTTCAACCTCCCGCGACAGTAAAAAGGTAGCTGCGCCAATCATTACCTCTGCCAATATCTCTGAATTCTCCATTACACCACCCCCTCCTCCTTATACCTTCTCCCTCCTCCTCCGCCTCCTTCCTCTATGGCCACAGCAGAGAGTCTGAAAATGCCAGAGAGGCGAACCAATGAGAGACAGACGTCTGGTCATGCACTGACGGGTCCTCCTCGCTACCTCCCCTCCCTTTCCATCTATCCTTTGATGTGTGCTGTGGACATTTTCAATAACATCTTCCCGCAAGCACATGACAAAAAGCGGCAAGGAGCGGGGTGCAAAGAAAAGTGAATGAGAAGATATGGAAAAAAAAGAAACAACGAGATACTGCAGTATGTTAGTTCTCAATCAATATGAAGACTCCTGTAGCTTCATATGTGTCAGTAACATGAGGGTCCAGGGGGCGTAGCCCACGTTGTTCATGCAGCAAATGCCCTTGACCGCTGGGGCTAACCATTTAAAATAGGTAGATGATGTGCGTTGTTACACACTTTTCTTGCTTTACCTCCGTCAGACTTGTTCAAAATTGGAGCATGTGATTCAGTCAAGGACAGACAGGAGACATGCTTCATATTTAGGTCAAACTGGCTGTCTGGATTTCACTTAGAGACCCACGGTGCACGCATCAGCCCAGATATAGAAATCGGAAAGAGAGGGAAGAGAACAAATTGTATCACCCGCAGTATTTTATATTTTTATTTACCCCAGATACAGAAAAAAGCTGAAGCGAAAGGACAGCTCACCACTCTGCTATCTGCCATCTGTTTTGGGGCACTTCAGATGTAGTCGGATAGATTTTTGAAACAAATTTGCCACACTAAATTAGTCTCTGGCTGCCTTAGGCTGGCCCTCACCAGCTGTGCTTTTATATCAGTCGTGTCTATGTGGGGCATATATTGAGATGGAGAGGAACAATCCTTCAAGGCTCAATGTTGTACCGTCTAAATTCTGAGTCACTATCACCAATGGGAGAAGTATTGGCAGGCACGCTTCACATACACTTGTGATATGAGAATTAAGGGCCCCCATAAAGCAAATGAAGGGCAAAGCAGCATCTCTATCTGTTCTGAAACTTGCAGATTTATTTTATTTCAGGCCATTCTCTCGCTCACGCTTTGGAGCCCCTTAGCCTTTTCTCACCTGTTCCTCTCTCAACACATTATTAAAAATATTATCTCACCATTTTCCAATTAGGGTTTCTACATCTATTACGCAAACAGCCGCAATCCACCTCGCACATTTTCCAGTGATGACAACTTCATCAGAGGTGTTGGATTAAATCTAAACCTTATTAAAACAAGACGAGTAGGTGTAAAACAGACAAAGATTATTAATACAGTAAAACTGCACAATTAGCTGCGGGGGGGGGGGGGGTGCAGCTAGGTCTTTGTGAAGTCTCAAGGAGCTAAGATTTGTGTGTGCAGCAGTGACCCTCCACCCCCCAAGGTGAATGAACAGCAGGGAAAATGGGGAAAAAGACAACAACGCCGCTGATTTTCAGTGCCAGGGCTGCATGAAACATGGGGCGGTCACTGCTGCTGGCAGTGGCAGGTACTAAGCTGCTGTCAGAGATCAGAAGGGCACATGGTGGCAGATTAATGCACAGGTGATAATGGTCCACCTGTTCTCTCCTGCAGGGATGAGAAAGGAGCTGCTAGAGAGAAAATGGGGCAGAGGAAAAGATGAGCTCAGGATGTCTGTCAATTATTAGAAGGCTGTTGGAGCAGCCCACACTAATAACTGAATACAGAAACCTCCCTGAAATGCCCCTGGGACCTGAACAACCCCCCCTTCCAAGTTAGTGGATAGAGATATATGTGCAGTATCGTCCTCGCCTCATTTGCTGACTCAAAAGCTCAATGGGGAGACGCAGTGACCCTGACCATTTGTTTAGTTCCCCGCTCCATCTTTCTGACATGTTCACCTTGGGGTCACCTTGCCTCCGCCGTGGCCTGATTGTGCCATTCAACTGTTTGCCTACAGGGAGCTGTCTGCTATTCCAGATAGTGCACACCCAGAGGCTTCGCGAGAGTGTGCGCATGCGCATGTGTTTGGATCTCAGTGCTGGTTCACCTTCTCTGCATGAATGTGTATGTGGAATCAGCTCTAAGAGACATATTGGTCTTGTCTGCTCTCTGTAGATCATGGACAAGGCACTGCTCCCGTCCGTGACCCTCATCGTCGGCTGTGGGGTCTCCTCTCTCACCCTGCTGCTCCTCATCATCATCTACGTCTCCGTCTGGAAGTAAGTAATCCCACAAGTGCAGTCGAGCCATGTAACAATAGATGACTTATGCTCCGGTTTCACTTCCCTTCAACTTACTCCTCTCCTAACTCGTTCTTTTCTTCTCTTTTTACAAAACTCTAGATACATCCGCTCTGAGCGCTCCGTTATCCTTATCAACTTCTGCCTCTCCATTATATGCTCCAATGCCCTCATTCTTGTCGGACAAACTCAGGCTCGCAACAAGGTAAGGCGCTCTTCCAGCCAATCCTAACCTCTTTTTTAAACCTCTCTGAAACTGGCTGCTTTGGGGACTTTGGAAGTAGCAGTGCCACTGACACAAATTTCTCATCTTTCCTCTGTCCTTATCGCTCCTTCTTCTCGGGCTCCCACAGGTGGTGTGCACTCTCGTAGCTGCTTTCCTGCACTTCTTTTTCCTCTCCTCTTTCTGCTGGGTGCTGACAGAAGCTTGGCAGTCTTACATGGCTGTCACTGGTCGTCTGCGCAACCGCATTATCCGCAAGCGCTTCTTGTGCTTAGGCTGGGGTAAGAGCAGCCGCCTTTAGGTTCATCTCCTCTCTCTGCTTTTATTGTCCTTCTCCTTCGCATCACAATTTTTATTTTGTTTGTTTGTTTTTATGAGGCTGTAACTTTGCTGCCTTTGCATATTTTTTATCTTACAGGCCTCCCTGCACTCGTGGTGGCTGTGTCAGTGGGCTTCACAAAAGCTAAGGGATATGGCACTGTCAACTAGTAAGTCTTAACCTCCACTTGCCTGTTTTGCACTCCATCTCTTTTTTCTTAATCCTGAAAACTCTTCTCTGAACTCAAGCACTAATATTCCCCCTCCTTTGTTTTTCTAGCTGCTGGCTGTCTCTTGAGGGCGGACTTCTCTACTCCTTTGTTGGCCCTGCTGCAGCTGTTGTTCTGGTAGATATTCTGCCTTTGACCTCCCAGTCCATCACAATATACAGTCTATTTCTAAATGCATTACCCATTTTTACATTCTCTCATCTATTGTTTTTGTTTTGTTTTTTTGCAAACAGGTGAATATGGTCATTGGTATTCTGGTCTTTAACAAGCTGGTATCCAAGGACGGCATCACAGACGTGAAGCTGAAGGAGAGGGCTGGGTAGGTCTTATTGATCTTCTCTGTACACCACAATATTGCGCTTATCGTCCTCATCAGTCTCATTACAGGTATATTGATGATGTGCTTTGATATCAAGGCTCACAATCAAACAAGAGGGGAAAACAGATCCCTGCCTGTTCAGAAATAGTGCCGTTTGGCCTGTATGAGCCTGTTGTGTTTAATCTGTTAATTGTCACCCTGCAGGGCATCACTGTGGAGCTCCTGTGTGGTTTTACCTCTCCTGGCACTCACCTGGATGTCTGCTGTCTTGGCCATCACAGACCGCCGCTCTGCCCTTTTCCAGATCCTCTTTGCTGTGTTTGACTCTCTGGAAGGTTTCATCATTGTCATGGTTCACTGCATCCTGCGTAGAGAGGTAAGAAATGCATTCAGATGAGACAAAGTAATGGGAATTAGGACACAAAGAAAAGTTGCGTCTTTAGTTGGTTGCTTTTACGAACTGTGTATGAACTGTGTTTTGAACTTTTTCTCCATTCCTCCTTCCATTAGGTTCAAGAAGCTGTAAAGTGCAGAGTAGTTGACCGCAAGGACGATGGGAATGGAGATTCTGGCAGTTCTCTTCACAATGGCCACACCCAGCATATGGTAAATTTCTTGGCTTATTGCCTTTTTAATGTCTTGAGTGCCTCTTGCATTTTGTCCCTAAATTGATATGTGCATACATTAAGCACTGATAAAAAAATCTTTTATTCTTTTATCAGCAGTCTGATAACGAAAAGGATGGAGACTCAAGCAGACAAGGTAAGCCCCCTCTTACATCTATCTATTTCTTGCTCTTAACCATTTTTCCATTTGCATTCCAGTCTCCTAGCTTTGCAATTGAAAAATTTGATCATGCATAATAGAGTGTTTATTAAATCAAAAGATTTAGGCATTGCATGGCACTTTATTATTCTCAAACTCTCTTACCTTTTTTCCTACAAGGAATGAAGAGCTCCTCTGAAGAAAAGATGCCTCCTCCTCAGATGGCTATTCCCATGGGCCCCAACTTCCACACCCTGCCATCCAACCCCAGTAAGAGCCACATGCAGGCAGTTCCTGAGTATTCCAGCCACACCCTGACCCTGAAGAGAGAGAAGAGCCGGCTGGCAGGAGGAGTCGATCCATCCTGCGGGAAACCTGTGTACGTCTGCGAAGGGGAGCTTTTCAAGCAGCTGGATGCCGATCTTGCTCGGGTTCAGGCTGAGGGCAGCATCTCCGATGGCAGCGGCTACGTCCTCATGCCCAACACAACCTCCACCCTGAGATCCAAGCCCAAAGATGACCCAACAAAATACAACATTAGTGTGGAGCAGCTGCCTCAGGCCAGACTGATGCACCTTGGCGGCCCCTTTGCCGAGCCCCAGGCTGCCTTTGGGATGAAGTCTATCCCTCCTGACCAGGTCAGCGTGTCATACTCAGAGAGAGACTCGCCCATTCAGAACATCCACAACATGTCCAGTGAGTCTCACATAACCCACAGCAGTCTGGAAAACACCTTCGAGTCTATGAACTCCATGATGTCCAAGAGCGAGACCATCTCCACACTGTCCATGAGCTCCTTGGAGGTAAGAAAGATGGATTGTGACTTCTTACCGAATAGTTACTCGATGAATTCTTATGTAATAATCATGTAAAATGTATCCAACACCAATTGTAATCCTCTATTTTTTTCTTTTGCAGAGGCAGAAATCCCGTTATGCCGAGTTGGACTTTGAGGTAAAAATTGTTCAAATACTATCTGTTCAAAGATTATAAATGGCATGTTTTAAATATGAAATGCAAAATTGAGTCTATAAATATTTTTCTTTGCTCACTGTAGAAAATAATGCACACAAAGAAACGCCACCAGAACATGTTCCAGGACCTCAACAGAAAGCTACATCATGCTGAGAAGGACAGAGAGTCACCTGCATCAGACAGCAAGGTAGCACATCACAATAATATGCTCGTCTTCCATTTCCATGGACATCAACTTTCAGAAAATGAAAAAAATATACAACAGAGGCAAATCCACTGTTAAATGAAAAAAGATTCCCTTGATGCAAAATGACCTTATAAAACAACCTACATAATCAGGGTTATGTGTATTGAACTATGGTTGTCATTACTTTGAGGTCATTTGAATAAGGATGTATTTTCTTCCTTCCTTCCTTCCTTCTTACAGTCTGTGAGATGGAGTGTGTCTTCAGGAGGAAGTGACAAAACGAACCACAGCGTGAGTGTTTATATACAACCTCACACAAATCTCAAATTTACTGCTAATAGATCAGACTCACTGCCCGATGATACACTTGCCTCTGAGAGGAATAATTTCCCCAAATGACAATACGACTTTCATTATTACAAAATCCCATTTGATGTAATGAGGTCCATTTCATTTTGATGAAATCAGGAATTGCTCTGAGCTAATGAGGAACAAGTGCTCAAGTGGCTCCTCTTTGTGCTTTAACAGGACAAACAGCAGGGTCCTCTGGACAGACCATGGGAGGGAGTCCGGGGAATACCGCAGTCACCCCCTGCATGGGTGCGCAAAGACCTGGAGCCCCTTGCTGCCTCACCTCTGGAGCTGCACTCTGTGGATTGGGAAAAAACCAGCACTACCATCCCTCTAGTGGGGCAGGACATCATTGACCTGCAGACGGAGGTCTGAGGAGAAGAAAGGGGGCTGCTGAAGCCACCTGATGTCACCTTTTTGGTTTGGGAATGAGATCCTGTAAGGATAGAGTAGAGGAAACCAAGAAAAGTGAGAAAGTAGGTCCTGAATCAATGTCTTCACCCTCAGCCAGAGCAGGAAGGGAGGAAGAGAAGAAAGGATGGTAGAGCGGTGGGGTTGGAGATAGGTTATTTAATGTAGCTTCTCTGTGTGGTATTAAAGCATCTCAAGTCAGAGTGCTTTGAAGGGCAAAGGGTTAGTGAAGCAATCAGTGGTTTTCACGGACCAGGACTGGCTGTGGTTCCATTAATGCTTCACTTGGAAGTTTCCTGAACCCTTCAGCCTGGGTTCAGAAGATATGGTCGACATGTCTGTGCTTCTTTTTTCCTTCAACTCAACTTTGGAGAAAAATTTAATTATAATAATACGGTGCATCCTCCCTGCTTCCTGGGAGGATCAAACCGGAACTCTTGGCTGCTTCTCTACAAGCCGAGTTACCTTCCAGAATAGGACAAGGCACGAGAGCTTAAGGGACCAGTTTCATGCTTGACGTCCAACAATCTGCACTTTGGTAGATGGGCGCACACGTTTTGGTTTTGTGCTGTGGGTTATTTTATTTTAGCTTATCAGTTTGTGTGTTTGTACTGCTTCATACCTGGAACTGCTACACAAAAACTGAATATGAGACTCTGTACTGAGAGTATTACTCCACCACTGGAGAACAGGCTTAATCATGCTAATAGTGCTTCTCACTGTTGTTAACACCATGATTATTATTATTATTATTATTATTATTAATCCAATGATTATTGTCAGTGTTATGATTATTATTATTCGTGTCATCATTGGGTTTATAGCCTATATTTACATTTTTCATTCCCCACATGACTGTCAGGCACAAGTTTTATTGTTTTGTTTTGTTTTTTTAAATTTACTGAGACATACAACTTGAGGCTTAAAAAAAAAAAAAAGATTCAGTGCATCCTCAATGTGTTCTGAGCCCATATGGACTGCATCGGGACAAATATACTGAGTGGTGATGGAGGCCATGGTTGGTTGTCCAAAATGCCCTGGTTTCGCCAGCATTCTGCTTTGACACCTAAACACCAGCACCAGGATAAACACAGACTCTCACACAGGAAGAGCAGTGCACTCTGGGGAACGCTGGGTGGAAATGTCAAGGGGGAGGTTACTGTACCTTCCCTTTTCCGCTGGCACATGATGCAGGCTTTTCCATGTCGTGCATATGGATTCAACGGGTCAACGAGACCTTTCATCATCGCCCTTTTGTTTCTCAGCCTTGCAGGACTCTTTGGACAGAGCAGAGGCTCTTGACGCTGGAGTGACTTCCAGTAACAGCGTCAAGTCCTCGAGACTTCAACACATTTGTGTTTTCAACCATCAGTGTGAAATAGTGCAATATGATGGGTGCTTGATGCTCAAGCAAGATAGATATTATGATTTAGCAGGAGTTTTTTCTTACCAATGTTTAAAACTTTTATACCATCTTCCTCATATTTACAGAGCATATAGATGCTTTATGAGAATATCGTATTAGTAATTCAAGGAATTTATTCACTAGAGATTTGTTAGCACAAGACTCCATATTTGGAGCTGTGACAGGTAGATAACTGTACTTCTATCAAGCAGACATTATATAGAATGAATGATAGCTTATGAATATCTCTAAACTGTGTTTCAGGACATTTGTTTTTACTCTCCGCTATGTAGCGATGAGTGATTGAATCTCATGTCTTCTGTAACAGTGTGTTTTTGATAACTTTGTCCAGTAACTCAAGAGTATGTCCTACCAGCCGATTCCCCCGTCCCTCTGGGTTTGTCTGTCAGCCCAATTCATACCTCGAGTTACTCGTATTGACTACCCATTTGTATCCTCTTGTCACTACTTTGTTTTCGGGGGGTTTTTTTATGTTCTGTCTTACCTTCTGTAAATGTACACTTTTCACAGCACAAAATGAATGTGAATTATTTCTAATAAAACAAATATATATATTACATGATGAATGTGGCCCTCATATTGTCGAGCAATAAGCGGATTATAATGGTCCAATACAATTTTAAGTCTCATTCTCTGGGGGTATCTTAATAATCAGATTCAGAACAACTGAAGAAATAAATTACCCTGCTGAGTCAAATTGGCTTGTTGTCTGACAGCAAAATCTGAAGCCAGAACAGAACAAAAAGTTCTAAAATAAGACGGCTGACAAACTGAAAACACTACAATCACTAGAAAGTGTAAAAGAACACTAGGAAATGGATTTTGAACTCCTGCCACATTAAAGTGTCTGGCAAACATGTTGTTCTCTAAATATAGACCTGATTTGCAGGTGCGAAAAAATAACAATCTCTCAAGATGATAAAACAGCGATTCTCTGTTCTATTTTCATGGTCTGGAAGGAGACAGAACCATTAGAGAGAAAAACAGAATTCTGAAGCTGAGTAATGAGAAAATAAACGGACTTGACAGAAGGTAGAATATAAATCTGACCTCTTTAAAAATAGGAAATATTCCTAGCAGTTTAAAGTTTTGGGTTTTTGGTTTTTTTTGCATGATTGCCACTCAGCTTTCTTGCCACTCCACAATCAGTTCTTTTTCTGTTTTAATTGAAACTGTGCTATAATTCTGCTGCAGGCCATGAGCAATAGGAGATTTACATCATCCATTTGTTGAGTTCTGCTCATTTTGTGAGGTCAGCTGGGGAGCAGATTGCCTTCTGTATGCTAGGTGCCATTTTTCACAGAATTTCATGTTTATTACCACGTCACATGATGTACGCCATTCTCTCAGCGGTGTTGGAGTCAATTTTGCTTTGCAGAACATTTTGTGCTAATTTATTTTCACACCAAAAGTCATCTGTGCAAAATTTTTGCACTGTCTGCTTGTGACATTTCAGAGTGTTGTTGGTGCCACTTTTACAGTATCTGAAATGTGACTCTAAAAATCACTGTGGCCCCTCCAGTATTTGTATTTCTACAATGTCATAACCTCTGTTCACATTTAAACAAACAAACAAAAAAAAACGAATGCTAATAAACAAGACACAAACCTCAGTCTCCACTCATCATGTTTCATCACACAACTTCACCTATAGCACTGTAACAGCTGCTGCCGGGGACGCTCGCTTATATTGCAGACCTGCATAAAGTGTGCAGCTGTAAAGAAGCCTGGACTATTTTCAGATTCCTCATAACTACAAACAAATCAATCCAATCAAAATTAGAGTAATTAGTATCTGCAGAGCAGCGTCTGTGTATGCATGAGAAACAGAATCTAAATACTAATAACATCCTAAGGCTGTCAGTTACTCCCCCTACCCCAACCCACCATTGAACACAATCACAAACACACACACACACACACACACACACACACAAGCACCAGTATCAATTAACACTTCCCTGGCATTAACAGCAAGGTACATGCCATCTTTTAATTGAAGGCTGTTGCTACGGAAACAACTGAAGCTAATCCCCAAAGAGAAGCGAAAGTGTGAAATGAAATGGATGTAATTTCTTTCTACAGCCACCTCTGTCTCCTTAATGTTAGTCAGCGGAACATTAAATCACGAGAGTTATCAAGTGTGAGGAGGAAGAAAAGTCTAAATCCCTCGCCAATGATATCTATATTAATCGTAAGGAATTTCAAATCAATGAAATATTAATAATACACATTAATCCTAAATGATAATTCTGCCATTTTTGAAGTTGTAATTTCATGTATACATGCATACAGTATATAGATAGTGTTGATGTGCAAATTTTGCAAATTTTAAGTAGATATTAAAGTAATTTTAATCAACTTGAAAAACATTTATAAGCATACCAAAAATGAACATGCATCGTAATGATGATACCAAGCTCAGTAAGGCTTTGTGAATATGTGTATCCCATTAAAATGTTGATTATGCCAACTTTTTAAAAGTCAAAGGGTTCCTTTCATTAGTGGAGCTAACAATAATCTACATAGTTGAAATTATTGAAGACACCGGGAAAAATAAATTACAAGAAACAGAACTTCATTTATTCTTAACTCATAACATATTCCTGTAGTTTTCAACTTATGAAGAACAACTGCAGGGGACATAAAACAGTTTGAAACTCACGGATGAGTGTTTGTGTCACGTGAACTAAAAGCTCTTATGTTGTTTTAACAGGCCTGAAGATTTACATGACTTTTACAGTGAAATGCATCAGTCAGGGTTTACAGTTCAGTGTGTCCTTCAGATAAATGATGCTCTTGTCTCCTGGAGTGAAACAGAGATGCTTACACCACTTGTTTTTCTTTTTACAATAGCAGAACTTCTTTTAAAGCTGAAGAGTAGAGGGTTAAAATTACAGCTCTATCATTTACCTGAAACAAGTGCTCATACTTGTCTGAACCCACTCTGTGTCTCTCACTCTCTTCCTCTTCCTATCTCTGTCTCTCTTTCATATGCGGAGCTTTTTTTTTTTTATCTTTTCTCCCTGGTTGGCAATTATGAAGAATTGCTTTGCTGTGATACTTTACCCCCCCCCCCCCCCCGCCCCAGCCCCATGTGGTTCCTTTATCTCTGAATGACACAATACATATGTGGTGGATTACAGCTTTGTTTGCATCATAGCAAAATGCCACCAGTCTTTCAACGAGTTCATTACCATTTGCCTTACTTCCAGACTGTATGGTAACCCCGGGGCTTGACTTGACTGAAAGTGGCTAATGACCAGCTTTGGTACTGATGGGGTGCATAGGGCTTTGATACTGAAGTGAAGACATTTTGCACAATAAAAACAATTGGAACCTGGAAAGACACTCCACATGGTCTCCAGGTGACTGAGTCAATGAAAAGGCTGTATGAGCAGCTACCAGATGAATGAAATTACTGGAGACAAATGAAAAATGGACATTGATTTTTGGAAAGAGGATTGAATTATCAGCTATCATGGTGGCTGCATGGCACAGAATGTGGTAATGTTGGTCTGTGAGTTCACCTGCATGAATATGGCATTGATGAATATCAATATTGGAACCAATTTAACTTTCTCCACTTTTGGATACTTCATGACTCAATGTACCAGAGCGCTAGCAATTAGAGATGTTCATCGTGTGGCAGCACGGGCCGCATCATCAGAGCGTCCTGGGTTCGACATTGCCCTGTGGACCTACAATACATGTCACCCCACCCCTTCTTTTTCTCTCTGCTTCTGTCTGAAGAAAGGCATGAAAAGCTCAAAAAAATAATACTTTCAGTCATGTTCATATGCACGTGTGCCTCAACTCTAATTGTACGAAGTGACCAAAAACCAAAAAAGCAGGCATAACTCTGACCTTATAATGCAACTTGGTGAAAACTGTAACAACGCTGTGCGTCTAAATTGTTTTGAAATGATTGATTAGTTGTTTTCAGTTATTGGCAAACTGCATGTGAATGGTGTCTGTTCCTTTTCTGAAGGACCTTGCATCTACTAAACAATGAATCGGAATCCATTTATCTAACCTGATGGTCACCATGGCAACAGTGGCAACATCCAGGAAGCTGATAAGGACTATTAGTAACAAAGAGTTTCAGCTGCAGTAGGCTCTGAGAATTATACAAGCTGAATGCACATAGGAGAAAGCAAGAAATGTTAAAACCAGTCAGGGTTTCTATTTCCAAAATATCATTTACCTATAGTTTCCTGCATTGCACTGGTAATGCCACTGAATTACATTTACTGCATGTTTCGTGGATGTGCTCCATCAGATGGAGGTTTGCATAATACAAATCATTTTAGTCCCTTATACTAACGTGACTCCATGTCAACACACTGCTGTTACCTCGAAAATGTTTGAAATCCTCAGAAAAAGGTTCAGTTACCTCTGCAGAGGTGTATCAACATGCTTTTTCCCGGAGGTATGCATAGATATCAGATTTAAACGGCATTTCGTGCAATTATTGATAGTGCACTTGTAGAAGGAGGCGGATTATTATGCATGACATTCAAGCGATGAATTTAAAAAGGGCTGCACTGAAAGGGCTGTTAAACTGAGCCTTGCAAATGTAATGCAAGTTCACATTAAATGTCGTAAGATATAATAGCAAATAATGCTCAGGGGACGTTATCACAAAATTGCAATGAATGTCCTTGCAAGCAGAGGTTATGAAAACAGATCATTCATACCGGAGCACTGCCATATTTTTTTGTCTGCATGACCTTACTTTGTCTTTGCTCAGGTTAGTGCTGTTGCCAGGATACTATTTCCTATGGCAACACTTGAGCCGACGAGGTGAGCAGATCTGAAAGGATCCAGGTAACTGGCTGCTCTCTATCCTGTGCACAGGAAGTCTGAATATGACCATAAAAAACTCCACCATGCACAAATCTGAAAGCAAGAGCCTTCAAAGTTTGGTTCAGCGCAGTGCGGTAGCTCTTTTTTTTTTCCCCAGATACAACAAAATGACTTCCGGTTCCAGTCAGCCGTCATTTATTGTATCTACCGTGGTAATTTTGTATTAAGAGATAATCACATGGAAGTTATACAATGTCACAATGCCCACAGTATTTAGAAAGAGGGATGTTGCCCTCATGACTCATACAAGGCAACTTTTTATAAAGATTTCAGAGCTATTTCTTCGTCCGCTTGTCACAGTTACTTGCATGAAAAAAGCAGCAAATTCAGCTAATACTGGGAATAATGGAACTTTCTGTTCATCAATGATTATTGCAAGACAATATTCATTTTCCCATATTAAAGTCAATTTTCACCCTCATTTTAAATTAAGTGAGAACAGCACTTGCTTTTGTCCATTACAGGAGGAATTGTTTTGTATGGGTGTTATATGAATGGCATATTCTTATTCCACATTCATTGCAAAACAAGTTATATGCTCTCCATCAGTGTGAGAGCGCACTGCCACCATTTGTTGCAATAGTGTTACTGCCTCAGTTGTATAGTTTCCTGTTACTAGTGTGGAAAAGTATACTCATCTAACAGTTAGGGTTCAACACCTGTCAGTCAGACATCTCAGGCTGTAAAGGATTTGGCAAGTTCGCCAAAGCTGGGTAGCTAAGCATCTGGGGTATATAGATTGCTGTGATGCTTTTGGGTTTCTGCTGAGTTGCACAGATGACAGGGTCAGATTTTGGTGTCAGCATTAACCCAACCTGTCCAAGCTGGTGGTGGTGTAGTGGTGTGAGGAATAGTCTCTTGCACATCTGAGTCCCTTGTTTTTAATCAATGAAATGAAATGAAATTACATAGAAGAGTAAGGAATAATCAGTTTTTAGCAGAATAAAGGGAGGATGGATAATAATGTATCTGTGTGTTCAAATCTAAACTTGAAAAGTGAATAACTTTATATTCAGAGACAAACTCCTCCAAGGTCCTGTCATTGATTATTTCTTACCCTGTTGCACAACCTTTAAACCTGTGTATGTTTCATTTATGTTAGCAAAGAAAAGAAAAATGCATCGCTGAATACAATGAGCCAACAAGTCAAGTCAGGGCATGTTTCTCATTTTAAATTGGAATTGCTTAACATATACAGCTCTGAGGATGCAGTACACTGTCACATCTCCACTCATTGACCGTCAGCTCTGCAGAATGAAAGGGGGACGTCAGGGTTGATGAGCTCATACCACACTGTGCTGGGATGAGCATCATCTGTCTGGGAGGGCTCTTCATCAGTGGGGCTCTATTATGATTCATCAGTTCTAAACACCCACCAACCCTTTTTACTGAGCAAAGCTTCCCTTTGTGCTGCTTTATACTTCTCATCCAACATTTGAGAGGATAGCACTGAGTCTCATCCCTTTGAGTAATAGGTGTATAGCACAGAGATGTCAGGTGTGCATAGTCTGTCGACAGCATGCGCATGAAATTAATTGAAAAGGCCAGTGCAGCTTTTGTAGGATCAATCAATAGATAAAAATGACACAAAGAAGAACAATGGCGGGCACGCTGTCTGTGTTAGTATTATTGCAGTTCTTGAGTGATTTTTTATACCAGCAGGATCAGAGTCTGTCTGTGTGTCTGTGAAATATGAATGGAGTTTGCATGTTTTCCCAATGTTTGCATGATGCTCCTCTTATCTGGCATGGACTTAAGACCTAGCCAGTTCGAATTCCTCGTGTATATGTGTGTGCCACAAGGCTCAAGTCCTCAGTGATCCTAAACAGGAACTGATTGAAGAAGTCGATGAGTCAATGAATTTCCACTCGCAAACAATTGCCAGGCTTTATAAAGTGTAAACTGAAAAGAACTTGACCTCCATGCAACTTGGTTCCGTGGGAATATGGGACCAACAAAAAACAACAAATTGTTTTCACATTATTGTCTGGAGTATTCATGCTTTGTTTGGTAACAAACAGCAAGGAGAAGAAGAGTTTTAAAATACGAAAACAAATTATTTTCTGAGACAGTGATTTCCAGATCGCTTCCTCTACATTTCCTGGAATCAACTGTGCCTCGGTGATAATTAAAAAGGGGAATTTAGACAATGCAAAACTTGCACACTTCCAACAAATTAATTATGCTTATTTCATGATAGCCAACAGGATCTTTCAGGTCTCTCAGGGCAAGCAGTAATAGTAATAAATGAAAATTAACTGCCGTAGTTCTTTTCAGATAAAGTGAATTTTTCCCAAAGCTGATATGAAATTGTAATGAATGTCCTTGAAATTGTATTTTTTACCTATCTTATAACTTATGTGTGCTCATATTTCAGATCCTATACTTCTCTTCTAGAGCCCCTGTAACTCCTGTGGGTTAGTAAAATATTTCTGATCTGATCGCAGATGAACTTGTTGGTTTGTCTTTTGATTTTGTTTTTTATTTGATTTTATTTTTTTTTTATTTGTGCAGACCTGATGTTGTCTCCCCCCCCCCCCCACCACCACCACCACCACGTGGGGGCAGCACCCAGGCCTGCAGGAGATGTCTCCTTTTTGCTCCACGCCCACGTGAAGCGTAGAAATTTCCGCAATTTGAGCAAAGACGGCAAGAAACCCGATTAAGATCTACCCTCCGCTGTAAACGCCTGCCATCGGCCGATAATGTCGAGGTTTCTGCTGAGAGCCGACCTGCAGAGGTGTGTGGCCTCCCAGATCAGGATGTTGTCTGATCAGGTAAACTGCTGAAGCTGGACCGGACTGGAGGACTGGATGTTAGCATTAGCCCGCTAAAGTCTGCAGCTTCTTACTCTCAGACGAAGCTAACGAAGCTAGCTCGTTTTTCTTGTTTGTTTGTTTGTTTTGTTTTGTTTTGTTTTTTCAGGGCGAGACCACGCAGGTGGGGTTTATTGTGGTCGCCCCTTAAATAAAGATGTTTGCATGTAAAGCATGCAGTGTATTGAATGTTGTATAAAATGTATAACGGGAAAAGGTAGATAAATGAAGGGATGGCTGCTCTGCTGCTGTTAGGTGATGACGCATGTATTTAAAAAAAAATGCACATTAGACTTTATTGAATAATGCAAACAAAGATCTGCAGGGATAACTTGTATATATGCCAATATGCTCAACAGCAGACATAGTAATCTGTAAAGTGTAATGGAGACACTCATATTTTTCACATTTTAATAAATGAAGGTTTATAGTCAATAGCTGTTTGATTGGCAGTCCTGAGAAAATAATATGTAATTTATTAAAGCAGCTAACAAACATTACGTCTGTCAAAGCTGCTGGAGTCCAGGAAGTTCAAAAGTAAGTGCAATAAAGTTAAGAGATCAGCAGGGGAGCATATTCACTACAAAATTGTTAGTGAACCACTTTTATGAAATTGACTTAGAAGAACCAGAAAATGTCTTCTCAAATATAATGCACATATATAGTATTATATAATGCATTTCCTCTGCTTCTTCCAGCTTGGTGAGTTGGGTAGTGGAGCAGGCAAAGGTGGTGGAGGGGGAGGCTCTGTGAGGCAAGCAGGTGGGGCGTTTGGAAAGAGAGAGGCAGCAGAGGAGGAGCGGTACTTCAGGTAAGAAGCATGTCATTGTGTTAGTAAGCTTGATGCTGAAGGCTCGTGCCTTGGTCGCCGGCTGGTCCTCAAAGTGTCAACCCGGTTTCTCTTCATTTTGTGTAAACCTGCAGACAAAGGGAGATGGAGCAGTTGGAGGCACTGAGGAAGCATCACCATGAGGAGATTGAGCACCACAAGAAGGAGATTGAGCGCTTAAAGAGGGAGATTGACCGCCATAAGGGAAAAATCAGGAAGCTGAAACATGATGACTGAAGCAGCGAAGCCTGTCATTATTCCTCTTGCTGTCCATCCATCTTATTGCCAAGTCAACAATAATCAGATATTAATTTAGTTACTGCTGCTCAAGGCAGGTCCTGTATCAGACTTCGTACTGGCAGCAATGAATACTAAGAAAAAAAACAATAAAGTGTTTAATTTTTCAAATTAAATGAAAGCTTTTGGATTCTCTGTATAGCCAAACTGTTTATTGTTTTCTGCCTTAAAGTCGGTTATTAATTCTGATTTTTAATATCCTTTTTTTAAATTATTTTTTTGTATAACGGGGCTGATTCTGTACAGCGTTTGCAGAAAGGGGACTTTCATTGGACTGAGGTCATGCCAGTCAAGGTTCAGCCTCCCTGGTTGGTTAGTGGACGGTGAGGCGTTTGTTTTGGCTCACCGGGCAGTCCTGTGATATCCCCAACCCCGCCCACGTCCAATACCAAAACCACTTAACCGGGATTTAACAGTCCCTCCTAGCTTTAAATTGAAGCTACTCTCGTGTTTTGTGTGAATTAAATTATATATCAAAAAACAATCAGAAATTCTGAGTATTTGTGTGGCCCCCTTTTGAAAACGCCTGTCTCGGTGTGTGAAAACGAACCCACCCTCCTTATTGTGCATTATTATTATTATAATTTTTTTCTCCTCCTCCACATCTCGCGATGTTTGCTTAGCGGTGGCGTTGTTCGGGCGAGCCGACGACGAGACCGTAGCTGTCTGGAAATCAGTCTTGAGGGTTAGACTGAAACGTATTCCTCAAAATAGACATATTTGTATGTCCGACAGGTTAATCGTCTCACACTTTAACACGCTGCACAGTTAGGTTCCTGAATCAGACCGGTAAGTCGCGCTAACTGTCTGTTTGCAGCCGGTGCGGAGCTTGTGTGTTTGATTTGTGAAAGGTGTCTCTGCACGGCGAGGCCTTCGTCTGAGCTCGTTAGCTAGCCCCCCCCCACCCATCCTCCCCCACCAAAAAAAATAAGCTAGCCGATATCTCTGCCAACACAACTGGGGGCTATTCTTGGATATTGTTTTCTTTGGGGAAAGTTAAATGCATCCGCAGAGACCGTGCTAAGCGATCTGAAAAACACGGGGCGTGCAGGTTAATGTGAAAATAAAACGCTTGCTAGCTAGCGAGCTGCACATGAAGGGGGCGGGACGGTGTGGTTTCTTTAAGTTACCGCACAATAGCTCAATGTTTTCACCTGAGCTCCCCCGGCAGCTTCTAAAACACACACATCTACTATTTCTGATACTAAAACCAGAAATACAAATGATCTGCAGTGACAGTTTTAAAGTTGCATGGACCATTAACTAGTCGGACACATCACAGTGTCCTGTCAGTGGGAATCAACATAATGCAGTCACAGTAACTAACAGGTTCATGTGTTTAAAAACATTCATTCGGTCTGGGAGAATGAAATTTTAAGATTTTTCACCTGATCCAAGAAAAGTAATGTCATTATATGAACTTGTGTTGAATAAGTTGTTGTTGTTTATTTTGGTTGTTGTGTTAGAGGAGAATGGCTGCCGCTGAGGTGAACGGTAGTTCTGCCCCAGCAAAGGAGGAAGAGGAGCCCATGGATGTGACAGCACCGCACACAGAAAACTACCAGACCCTCATCGATGCCGGGCTGCCTCAGAAAGTGGCCGAAAGTCTCGACAACATTTTCCAAACAGGTGGGTGACAGTTGCCCTCATGCCAACAGTTTAAGGTGGCAACTGTAGCTGAAGCTGAAAGTGACCATAAACTTGTAACTTTAGGCTTGGTGGCATATATTGACCTTGATGAGAGGGCTATTGATGCACTGAGGGAGTTCAATGAGGAGGGAGCACTAACTGTGCTGCAGCAATTCAGAGAGAGTGATCTGTCCCACGTACAGGTAACCATGTAGATGGATTACATCGTTTTTTGTCATACACTGGAGCTTTGTGTTACTGTAAATTGTTTTGTTTCCTTTCTAACGTACTTAAATATTTATGTTTTGTAGAATAAAAGTGCTTTCCTTTGTGGGGTCATGAAAACCTACAGACAGAGAGAAAAACAAGGAAGTAAAGTTCAAGAATCCACTAAGGGCCCAGATGAGGCAAAAATAAAGGTAAACAAAGTCATATACCTGAACTTTGCTGTGTGGGAGGTCAGAATGAAACTCACATAAGCGTACTGCTACTGCCACAGAGGCCAGTTAATGTTTTGTTTCAATGCTTTCCAGGCTTTGTTGGAGCGGACCGGATACACCCTGGATGTCACAACAGGGCAGAGAAAATATGGAGGTCCCCCACCTGAAGATGTTTTCAAAGGAACACAACCAGGGATCGGTACTGAGGTAAATAAAGTGATAAATGCTGAAGCATATCTGTCTGTATTTCAAGGTCCTAATATTTTGGGTCTCCCCTACCTTAAATTGCAAATAAAAATATCTTTTTCATGTTCTATATTGTGCTTTACAAATTGTAATTGATCTTTGTATTCCTTCCTTTTCATCAGGTGTTTGTTGGAAAAATACCCAGAGATTTATACGAAGATGAGTTGGTGCCGCTCTTTGAGTCCGCTGGTCCAATCTGGGACCTCAGATTAATGATGGACCCTCTCTCTGGTCAGAACAGAGGCTATGCCTTCATCACATACTGCAATAAGGATGATGCACAAAAGGCTGTGAAGCTTGTAAGTGGTATGGCAGGGCATTGCCAAAGGTCCACAATGTAACTGGAAATTTTCTGGAAATCTCTTCCTGACTGAAAATAGCTTCATTCTTTTGTTGTCGTTCGTTCATTCAGTTGTCGGCCTCTCCATTTTATTTTCAGTGTGATAACCATGAAATTCGCCCTGGCAAGTACTTGGGAGTGTGTATATCTGTTGCAAACAATCGCCTGTTTGTCGGCTCAATTCCAAAGAACAAGACAAGGGAAAGTATATTGGAAGACTTTGGCAAAGTTACAGGTCAGTTCGAAATACAGTCCATGAAAACGAATCCCTTTGCTTTTACAGAAAAATAAGGATGGTATTGTTCTGCTTTGCAGAGGGTCTGCAAGAGGTGATATTGTACCACCAGCCAGATGACAAGAAGAAGAACCGTGGCTTCTGTTTCCTGGAGTATGAGGACCACAAGTCTGCAGCACAGGCTCGCCGCCGCCTAATGAGTGGGAAGGTCAAGGTGTGGGGCAACCCAGTCACTGTTGAGTGGGCTGACCCTGTCGCTGAACCAGACCCGGAGGTCATGGCCAAGGTCAGCAAGTTTCATGTTTTGTCCTTTTCATCTTAGAAAACCTCACCCACATTCTGCAGCACTCTATATTGTAGTTTTTCGTGTACACAGGTGAAGGTGCTCTTTGTCAGGAAGCTGGCCACAGCAGTGACTGAAGAACTTCTTGAAAAGACTTTCTCTCAGTTTGGAAAGCTGGAGCGAGTAAAGAAACTTAAGGACTATGCTTTTGTCCATTTTGAAGAAAGGGATGCTGCCGTGAAGGTGGGTTTTTTTTTTTTTGTTGTTTTTGGGGGGTGGGGCATCTGATTTATGTATTTCATTGTAAAGGGTTTGTTCTGTTTTGTTAAGGCAATGGATGAGATGAATGGGAAGGAGCTAGGGGGGGAGGAAATTGAGATTGTTCTGGCAAAGCCTCCAGACAAAAAGAGAAAAGAGCGCCAAGCAGCCCGGCAGACCACTAGGAATGCAGGGTGAGTCGGACTGATAAAACACACGACTGGTTAACTGCCTGACTTAATTTCATTCTCAAGTAAGGAGTCATTAAATGTAATGTAACACTCTCCTTACCTCTGTAGGTATGACGACTACTATTACTACCCACCACCACGCATGCCACCACCAGGCCGAGGTAGGGGCCGTGGTGGCAGAGGGGGCTATGCCTACCCACCAGATTACTATGGATATGAAGACTACTATGATGACTACTATGGCTACGACTATCATGACTACCGCGGTGGCTATGAAGACCCTTACTACGGCTATGAGGATGTGTACAGCATGAGGGGCCGTGGTACTCGTCCCAGCAGGGGAGGGCCTCCTCCACCCAGGGCTCGTGGAGCTCCACCGGCACGAGGCCGGGGTGGCTACGCCCAAAGAGGACCGCCCCTTGGCGGTCCGAGGGGTGGCCGAGGAGGGCGGGGAGCCCCTTTCCAGCCGCAGAGGGGCCGTGGTCCTCGCGGGGCCAGGGGCAATCGTGGGGGAAATGTCGGCGGAAAGAGGAAGGCAGACGTGTTTAACCAGCCTGACTCCAAGCGCCGCCAGACCAACAACCAACAGAACTGGGGGTCCCAGCCCATCGCCCAGCAGCCCCTGCAGCAAGGGGCCGACTATTCCGGTAACTATGGTTACAGTAATGACACCATGGAGTTTTCACAGGATTCTTATGGGCAGCAGTGGAAGTAGATGCACCAAAAGGTATTTGGCAAAGTCACAACAAACAAAAAAAAAAAGAAAAACAATAAAAAAGAGGAAAAAAAAAACAGGAGATTGGCCACAATTTTTGATTGACTTTTTATTCTTCATCCCTCATGAAAAAAAAAAATCTGTATATATCTCTGAAAAAATGGACAGACCCCAGAATTGGCTCAAGATGATTGGCTGGAAAGCCTTTTGGCTGAAGAAAAGAACGTAACCGTTGTGGTGAATCATTTCTTACTTCTGCGGTTACATTGGGACATGTGTCTTTAAAAAAACACTCAAAACACTTTTATTGTTACTTTTTGTTCCTGATTCTTTTAAAGCCAACAATGAACATTTACAAAAAAAGTGGACATTCATTTTCAAAAGTCTGAGAGGACATTAAATAATGATATTGCCTTGCAGGAAGTTTTTGTCCATGCCCTTTTCCTCCCCTCGTTCTTGTACTCCCTTTATTTGTGGTTTCTCATAGTTGCATAGGGACTTGCTTGTAAATAAATGCATATGGTTAGAGCTTCAAACTTCATTTTTTGCAATGGTGGAGAAAAGAATCCACAGGAAGAAAGAAATCAAAGTTTTGTAATGTTCAAAGTGTATGCCTAGCATTTCTAGAGGTAGATAAATTGTGTTTTTTTTAAAACTGATACCATAACTTCCTATGTTTTCTTTGAACTTGCCCAATAGCGTTTGGTTTGGCTTACCTTAAAAGCCTTAGCAGTTTGTTCTCTGATGTTCTTTGTATTTATAACTTTTACGTTTGTTCCATTTCAATAAAACTCAGCTGAGCATCAGTCAATTGTCAGATACTCAAATTCAGTGTTGTCATTCAGTATTTGATTTGATTTTTACCTCAATTCTCACATTTGGATGAAGATCGTCTGATCATAAAAGGCTGAAATTGTACAATCAGACAATGGGATAAGAGAACTTGAAAGGTGTTTGGAGGACATATTTATTGAACAGGATTTTAACCCTTTATTTTTTCAGTGCATGTTACATCAGCCTATAGTCATTTCCTGCAATCAAAGATTAAATAGTATTAATATTGGAGCAATACCACTAACTGTTAAAAGAGCAAACCGTGAATTTAACTCCTTGCCATTGCCCAAGGTTGTCCCTGTCTTTCAAACTTTGTGCACAGGTAAACGGTGTATGCTTTAGTGATACCAGCCTGCCTTCAGTGAACCAGGCCCTCTACTATTCATGAAGACAATGAAAACATCCAGTGCGTTACGTAGGTGATTGTCCTTTGTCCATTTAACTGTTGGTTATTAACCATTAGGGAAAAGAAATGTTGCTTCCTGTAGATCTACCTCAGTATTCATTTAATTTCCCAGCTGACACTTTGGCCAAAGTAATAAAGGCAAAGGAAATGCATTTCTTGTGCAGGACTATAGAAATGTGAAGAGCTTGAAGTTCAAGTTATGTCCAAAATTTATCATGCTTAATATTCATATGTCTGAATATACTGTGCTTTGCAGCTGTAACTCCAGTAGTGGCATTTAAGTTAAGTTTGGCCTCTGCTGAAGCATAGTCTTACTGTATACAGCTGTTTACATGAACTTGAAAGATGAGGACAATCTTGGATATTGGTGAGATGTTGCTGACATCCTTACAACAGTTAGACCAACACATTTGAATGGATTTGTACCTGTATGCTGAGTTGTCTCCAATTCATTATTTTTATTTACAAAATCTGCGCATCATCTCATCTTTTCTCTCCCTTTCAAGACACCAAGGATCTGACCATCCAAAGGGTTAAAATTCTAATAACGTATACCTTGTGCCTTAGCAAGTGATCACCTGTCAGAATCTGTTTGCCATAGAGAAGTGTTTTTAGCATCTGCCTTTTAGTACCATGGTATCATTGTATTTTGTTTCATTTGTCTGTCCTCTTATTCCAACCTGCCTAGGTGGAGAAGCATTGACAGCGGCACCAGTAGAATGAGGAACTCACCTGAACGGTACTCAAGGGTGAGCTAGCTTTGCACAGAGTACTGTCTCCTCTCCTGTAGCTAATTGTAATCACTGGAGAAACACTAGTCATAATTATACTTTGCTTTTGTTATTGTTTCTTTCCAATATGCTGTGCTACGAATCAAGCTGTTTAATTTAGTTGGAGTGGCACTTTTTTTTCCAGGATATGAAGAATAAAAGACACTGAAGTTGACCGGAGAACCTGAAAATATCAAAATTAAGAGTGTAACCAGCATCTCACTGACATTTGCACAAAGAGTGCACATTGCCCTTAGTGTATATTTTCTCCCTAAGCCAAATGGAAAATCAGACAATTTTAAGAGCCAAAAGGCTGCTGCTTTAGACTTGGAGGGCAGTCAGTCAAGGATTTGGTAAGCGCTACAAACCTCAGTACCTTGCAAGCACCTGTTGCCAGTCTTGGCTTACTGCACCAAAATCATCTCAGCTGGCTGCACACATTCTGTGACTGGCGGGGGGTTGGTGGAAATTTCTTTTCCTAAGCCACTAGAGGTAGCACTTCAACACCAGCACTGCTCCATTGTTCCTGTATCCGATGCTGCATGTTGGCAATCAAAGCCGTACAGGCGTTAACTACCAGCTAGATATTACCACAATGAGGTGTTTTTAAAAACATTCAATTAGTAGTGGGAATAATGAGTTAAATATTGGTAAAATTAGCTGATTTTGGAACAATGGATGTCTCAAACCTGATGTCTTTACCTTTTAACACCACAAGATGGCAGTAGGAGGTCTACATTATTTATATTGCACAGGTAAGACGGGGATGCAGGAATCACATTAGCTTAATTATATAATTTGATGCAATTTTTCATTTTACTTTGCATTGAAGTGCCATCACCTGCTGGAGTGTCTTGAAACAGCTTCTCATATCAGAACTGTGTCTTTATATGTTGCCTCTTGTCACCAGGCAGTAAAGGAGCTGCCCCCATCCATGTGAATGAGTTCACACAAATGGAAGGGACAAATTGGTAAGACTGTTCATTATCTGAACTAATGCTCAGAAAGTCTCAACATTCCTCTATTATGAGATTTGTTACAGTTAAAACATAATGTTTGATGTCCTGGTGTTCTCCTTATGATCTGATTTCTTCTCAGAGTAAGTAACTGTAATTTTTGAGCATCAAGTGACTAAACATGTTTTCTGTTAAAGATCTGTTGCATCACAATATACAGTGTAGAGTGTGTGTAATGGCATGTTGATGCTTAGAAACTGATCAACTAAGGTTTAACGTGTCCTTGTCTATTGCAGCACAGAGGCAGGAGACACTTCTCCACAACGTGCAAGCAGGATTCATCAAAGGGATTCACATCCCTGAGAAAGATGATGTCCAGCATCCACACCAACACATGCTGGTGTTCCTGTTCACAGCTCAGCAGGCAGCAGAGGTGAGACATAATAGCGGCATGGTGGCAGCTACACTGGTATCAGAACACTTGAGTTTGTAGTATTTGTATGGCCTGAATAAGCTCTTGGTGTCACATTTATATTTTAATTGATCTGTGTTCTGTGTTGCAGAAGTGACCCAGCTGCATCCAGCAGATTACTGCTTCCTTACCCAGCCAAGGGATTTCCTACTGTAAAGAGAGATCATCTGTTTCTCTTAATAATTCAATACATTTTACACTTCCCAACAAAATATTTGTGTGTTTGTCTGATGATATTTCATTTCCAGCATTTTAACATCTGAGCACATTATTACTTGTTTGGATCCTCTGGAGAAGTCAATCTGAATTGTGTGTATTATTTTAAAGCTCAGTAAAATGCACAATAAACATTTTTTGTTGTGTATTTCAGCAGTAAAACAGATTAGATATTGGGGTTGTCAGGTGTATATTGATCCGCGGTCTCTGTCCTGCTCCTGCTAACAGGCCTGTCCAGAGCTGGCCCTGACTGAAGGTGTTGAGTTACATTTAAACCTTCAGATGGCTGAAGTGAAATTCCAAGCTGATCAGCAGCCTGTAAATCTTATTGTTTGAGCTTAAAATTGGGCCTTCGTTTATTTCCTCAGTGATAAATGTGGCACGAACAGTCAGAGTCTCCGAAAATGACTCTTCAGGTTAAAGCGGAAATGTCCGATGTTGCTCAGTTTTTTCTTCAGTTTAATTAAACCAAGAATCCGAAGCAAAGAGTTCTCGTCCTGTTTGGTCAAAATAAAACCGCAAGCGGCGTTTAGAATACATATTTGATGTAGACTAAATAAAATATATATGCCGTTTTTAAATTAAATAAATAAAATTCCCGTAATTAGTCCTCAGCACGTATATTTTGCAATTTGTTGATGTAATTCAATTTCACAATTTGTAGTAGCCCAAACTTAGTTTTTTAAAATCCTGTTTAAATCGTTTTATTGATTAATTCTCTTTATATTTGGATCACTTGGTCTTAAAAAAAAAAAAAAGATTAATTATCGATCCCTTCTGCGTTAATTTTAGCGTGAACATTTGGTCACGTGACATCAGTACGTCACATGTAAACCAGGGGGAAGATGGCGGCCGCCGGTGGAGAGCCTTCTCAGATTGTGTCGGATGAATTATTTCAAAACTTTTACACGGAGGTAGGACGGAGTCTGGGTGGATGTGTGTGTTTTGAAGGTGTCGGTCGCTCTCCCTCCATCTGTGGAGGTCTGATACCGGCCGGTGTTTGTGTTTGTTGGCTGCGAGGCCTCGCAGACGTGAACATTAGCTAACGACGGGGAGCTAACGTTAACAGAGCAGCTCCGTCTGTCTCATGTTGGCGTTTAAATCCTCTTATTTTAATTTTTTCCTTTATTTTCGTCTACAGTTGGATAAATGTTAGTCAGTCCAGTCGCTTTTAGCCTCACAGGAAGCCGTCCCCTCTTTGGTCAGTCGCATCAAATGAAAATAAAGGTTGAACTCCAGACAAGATGCAGATCACGCTCCTCTTTCGTTGCCTGGCCAGTTGATTTGTACATATATACCCAGGAAAGGGGTAAAAACAGGAGCACACAGGGCAGTTTGAGGTGGACTGTTGATGTTGTGTTGCTGTTTTCCGCAGGTGAAGCAGATTGAGAAGCGGGACTCTGTGTTGACCTCCAAGCAGCAGATAGACAGACTGCTCAGACCTGGAGCATCCTACTTCAATCTCAATCCTTTTGAGGTAAGTGTTGAATTTTTTTATGTCACAGTATTATAATGTCTAAGGTGTCAGGCACTCACAGCAAAGCAGGGCTGCTCCCAAAAACCTGTGTAGAGAGTTCTGACTCACTGTCACAGGCTGCACAGTGGATCTGGCACTGTTCACACCTTCCTCTGATAAATATCCAAAGTGCATAAAGCATGTTCAGTGCTGTATGTATTAACAATTACATCAGTCAGTAAATGTCAAAAGTACAGTTGCCAATCATGGCTTACTAGATTCCAAAGTCAGTCTGACCACTAGGAGATAACCCAAAGTATGGATTCATACCGAGATGAAATGGTGGAAAAGCACAAAAGGCTGAATGTTAAAAACATATTTGAGTTATGGTGATGTATATTGCTATAATATTGGATAATTTTTGTATTTCAATTTCACAGATTTTTTTTACATTTATTTTAATCAAAATGTGATTGGACCAAATAAACATGTCCCTCACAGCTGCAGAATATGATTTGCAGGAACTTGATGCTTGTCATCCGCTGTGACTCATCTGATCATAATAGACAAATTAGAGCTCCCATGATATGGATATAATATTTTAGTTTCTATTATAATTTTATTAATTTGAAGTTTCCGCTGTTCCATCACACCTGGATATCAGCGTAATGCTTATCTAAATGAATTCTAATGACTAAAATCTCAACATGGTTTTCAGGTGTTGCAAATTGACCCAGAAGCAACAGATGATGAACTGAAGAAAAGATTTCGAGCGGTAAGCAAAAGAAAAGATAAACAAAACATGAAAGTGGTCTGTCCTGTGGACATAGTGATGATGTTTTGATGTGATTTTTGTTTAATTCCTAATCTTTGGTTTTTTTAACTGCGTAGTTGTCAATTTTGGTCCATCCAGACAAAAATCAGGATGACCCAGAAAGAGCACAGAAAGCCTTTGAAGGTAAATTCCTTATAGTCCTGATTGACTCATATCTGCTGTTGGTACACCCTTTAAGTTTATTACACCTGAACATGTCACTGTTGTAGCTGTGGATAAGGCGTATAAACTCCTCCTGGACCCTGAACAGAAGAAAAGGGCCTTAGATGTGATCCATGCAGGAAAGGAATATGTGGAGCATATGGTGAGTGTTCGACACATTCCAATACTTTTTATTCTGGGCATTTTGCTCTTGTTGCTCAGCTCTCCTGTTCAGCCTTCGTTTTGGTAACATTTCTCTGCCATTTTGTGCTTCCAACAGGTAAAGGAGAAAAGGAAACAGTTGAAGAAAGATGGGAAGTCATTGGATGTGGAGGAGGACGATCCTGAAATAGTAGGTCATAGTCATAAAAATCAGAGATGTTGGAGATTAAAAATAATAAACCCAAATCAAGATTATTTTGAGAGAGACAAATTTTATATATTAAAATGGTTGTTTTCTTAAGACATTGTGGCAATTTTCAGAAGATTCAGAAATATATTTTATTTTAGCGGTCCAACATTTTCTCAGCCGTTCACAGCTAAATAGAGCTAGAGTGTTTATTGTCATTATTTCTCATGCTGATTACCATAACTGGCTCATACATAACTTGTCGTTTCAGTTCAAACAAGCAGTGTACAAACAGACCATGAAGCTTTTTGCAGAGCTGGAAATCAAGAGGAAGGAAAGGGAAGCAAAGGAAATGCATGAAAGGTAAAAGATACAAACATTTACAATCTCATCTTTTTATAAAATGCCTTCCTTTAATTGTCCATCACATTTGCCAAAAATTGAAATGTTACCAATATGACCAATTGTTATGTCAGATTTTAAAATAAACAGAACATGCATTGAATCAGAATGTCATAGATTTGTTTTCCCCCTCCATTTAAAGGAAAAGGGCAAGAGAAGAAGAAATTGAAGCAGCAGAAAAAGCAAAGCGAGAGAGAGAATGGCAGAAAAACTTTGAGGTGTGTTCCTTACTTTACTTATCACATTATTATGAATGGAAACATGATCTTGCTTTTGCTGTTTTTGACCACCTTCTTTTTTTCTTTTTTTTATCCCCCCTGCACCACAATTTTTTTCAGGAAACAAGAGATGGGCGTGTGGACAGCTGGAGAAACTTCCAGGCCAAAGGCAAAAGCAAGGAGAAGAAGAACAGGTCTTTCCTCAAACCACCAAAAGTGAAGATGGAACAGAGGGAATGATGCTGTAAAATTGGACTTGATTAGATTAAAGCCCCACTGTTTAAAAACACCCTGTTTTGTGTATCCTCACCTCGTCATCTACAGTTAGCTGTAAAGTCATCAGGATACTTGTACAACAACTTCCTCGTAGTTTTGTACTTGGTTTTCTAATGTACATATTTGTGATCTGGATCCTGAGATCAATACCTGCCTCATGTAGGAAAGAGAAATAATGCATCTTCCCTTTCTGTAACTGACGAGAAAAATGTGGTTTGTCCTTGTTTTTGCTGATTTTTTTTTTTTTTTTTTAACTAAATAAAGCTTGGTATCAACAAGCCTACATTACTGTCGTCGACAAAGTTGAGCCTAAAATTTGTCTCAAGTAAAGTGTTGGGAAAAGCTGCGTTCACAAGACTGTTCTGTGAATGTGTTATTTCTAAGGATCTGGTCATTACAGGTCATTTAAAAAGCAAATGTTAAAAGCAGAACAGGAAATATGAGTCTTCAACGCAAGAATTTACAATGTAGCGTCAGGATGCCCTCATTAGCTCTGCATGTTTTAAATCTTCAGTAAAAAAAACAAAACACTATCGGTATTCCTTGCACATAATTTTTCCGTTTTGAGAAAAGTAAATAAAATCCTTTTTACCTGATTAGTTTCTGCTTTGGCTTTCAATTGATTCCACAAAATGAAACTAGCTGAGGTGTGAACACAATAAGATACTAAAAAGGCCACATAACCAGTTTATATATTAATATTTACTAAAAATAGACCCACATAAAAATAGTTTGGTCTAGTTTGATACACTGTACAATAAATTGTCAAAGAATAACAAGCTCTCGAGACTCTAGTGAAGCTACGCAATTTCTAAGGGAAAATAAAGACAATGTGTTATTTTTAAACCCAAGTCACTGATGAAGGAATCATAGGGCCCTTTCTTATAAATCTCTTGAGTACAAAGGATCCTTTCTTTAGTCTGACTTGTGTTAAAATGTTTTCTCACATGACTTTGCACTGATCTCCACCTGCAGCAGGAGCAGCAGTTGTGCCTCCCATCAGTTCATCCAGACTGAGGCCCTGAAACGCTCCGAAGAAGGAATCATCCTTTACTGGCGCTGGTTTTCTAGCTGTGGCGGTCTGCTGCAGGTGGAAGAGAAGGTGATGAGTGTTTGGATACTACAGAGTTAAAAAAAAAAATCTGGATATTTAGATTTAATTTTAGTGTCCACGTACCTTTGGGAGGCAGTGGTGGCTCCTGAAGTGAGTTCTTCTGACAGTTTTCTCTGTGTTTTTCTTGGCCAGTGTGGCCTGCTGTCGCTTCCTTTGACAAACAGCACAAGGCAACATTAGACAGCACATGGGAAAGCAGCTTATTCATGTGACAAACAGCCTTATCCTCACTAAGTCTGTCTGACTAAGAGTCTCAGCTGGATAACAAGACAGTATCCGAAAACTTTTCATTCCTAAACGGGTTATGACATTGTTAAAAAGAAGGGCCACAGGAAAAATTTTTACTTATGATTGTATGTTTGGAAATTGGACAAAAAATGTCTGTACCAGACTAAATCATAACATCTCTGTTAAATTATGAATTGCTATATTTGGGAATGTAAACATTGAGCGGCCGTACCTCTCTCTCTGCAGTTCAGCCTGGTACACTCGGAGCCAGGAGTCGGGAACGTTCTGGCTGCTGCAGGGAAGGCTTCTCCTCCGACTGACGCTTTTTCTGCAAGTGAAGCTGTTTCTGCGGACTGACTCACTCCTCTTGGACCCTCTTTTCTTGGAGGCCTTTTTTCCTGACACACAGCTGGTGAACTGCTTCAGGGGAGCACCCAGCGACATGAGGGAATCCATTTTCTGAGTTGGTCCTGTGCTGAGGTTTGTTGGCTTATCTGACGAACGTCAGTGACGTTGCTCTTCTGATTTGCACCAGAAAGGAGGTTTTTATCTGCAAAAACATGGGACAATTATGTCCACTGAGAATAGCATCAATAGTTGTGCTGCTTTCATTTGCATTAAAAAATGTGGGTAAATGAAAAGAAACGGATCTACTGAAACATACAAGTACAGCATTGTAAGTAAACCTGAGTCTACAGTTTTTTCTACTGCTGTCATGTTTGGACATTAAAAGTCCAAATGAAGGCTGTGACTTACCTCACAGTTATCTCCTTTATGCACAATCAGCTGTTGGTCTCATTTGTCAAAGCTGTAAAGTGTGAAGTTCCTTCATAGCCTGACATGCAGTGCTTCAGTGTGTGATTCCTCTGCTCTTCTGCTGTCACTGTCTACTCTTATGAGGATTTGACTGATGACCTCGCAGGTACTCAAGAAGGATTAGCTGAAGACGCAACGCTCGTTTATCTCATTAACTACAGAGCAACTCCAAAAAACCTACTCAGGAAAACACCTGTTTGTTTACATTTGACCAATGAAATAACTCATATCAGGTCGACGTTTTAACACGTTTTTAGACCTAAAATGGGTGAGTTGTAATAAGTTCACAAGTCAAAATCTTCATTTCAGTATGAAGCACCTGAATAGTTTTGACTTTCCGAGACAGCTGACGTTATCATCTGTGATAAGAGGTCAGGAAAAGTCAGACAGATGGAGCGTTGACATACCTGAAGCTGGAATGTGACACTTTTATGACGCAGGAGTTCTTCCTTTCCCCCCCTCATGACAGGAGAGCTTCATTGACTGGAGACATTAAGCACCTGAGTCACAAGAGTGAATGACTCATTTCATTCATCACTTCATTCACTCAGTGAATCAGGACTGAATCCAGCTCTGAAGAGAAATAACTCCCAGTCATCCACAAATGACTTTCCTGGCTTTGATGCTTCAGGTACTCTGTACTTTACTTACAAAAGTAAATCACCAACAATCTACTTGGCAAAAACAAGTGTTTCTGTTTAATACCAGTATAATATGAAGTGCTACAGCTGCTGCTGTAGCCGCTTGCAGAACCATAAATTCACTGACATGACGAGGGAAAGAATAACCACTGAGTAATGCTAATAAGCAAAAGTAGGCTGCAACATTACCAACAGATGGGAAGCCTGGTTGTTGAAGCATTGAAACACCTGTTGCAGCAGATCTTGTTTCCCTGTTCCTGCGTGACAGGGCGACAGCTGAGCTGAGAGTTTGGAAAGAAATCAAAGAACGGTTAGTTTTGAATAGAAATTAACTAACAAAATGGGAAGGATAACAGGAAGCAAAAAACAATCCAGTATAAGTGACTTACCCAGCGTCAGAAGTTGTTTTATTCTGGAGGTCAACATGAGCTCGTGCCCTCACAGCTTTGGACTGAAAATTAAAATATTCTTAAAGCCACTCACAACACAAGTAACAGGTCTAAAGGTTAAGTCCTGCAATCTAACAAAAAAAAATAAAACAAGTTTAAAAGAACTATCAACAATAAAAAGAAATCACATCTTTAAAGATGAATTTAACCTTCAATTTTTTGGGCAATAAATATATTCAAGTGTTGTATTTATTATACGGTATGTCCCTTTAGACAGGTAGCATTTCGACAGCAGATTTAGCTCATCCACCAATCTGATCGTTCTACCTGTCATCAGCAGCGGCATTAGTCAGCGAGTTAAGAGATGGACTCAGACACAGAGGTGATATTTAAAGACGGGGCACCTCCTGTTCGCTACCAGAGGCCCAAACTGATACCAAGAGCACCATAAGCCTCTGGCATGGAGGACTTAACTTTAATTCTACGCAATCATACATATGTACAGTTTTATACGCTTTAATTTCATACAAAAAAACGAGTCATTTACAGATGGGGGTGGGGAGTGTGACCTATCGAAACTCAAAATAAATACGCCAACAGGAGTTGGGTGTGGCTCGTTGGCTACCACCAGGAGCTGTGTGCTTAAACTGTATGGAGAGACTTCAGCTCTGACCATATCACACATGGAAAAAGGCAGTCTGTTGTGTATGTGAGCATAATCCCATGGCTAATGCTGAAATACTAAGAGGTCTCCAAGCAAAACAACATGGACCTGTCATCCACTCCTGTCCACGCACGCACGCACGCACGCACGCACGCACGCACACGCACACACACACACACACACACAGAGGAAGCATTGCATAACATAACCAACAGACATATCTATCAATAAGAAAGGCTACAGAGGCCTGCATGTGTGGAGTGTCTATCACCATTATCATCTCATCGGCGAATAATAAACATAATGAGCGGAGATTGAGGACAGAAGTTACTTGCAAGTTCAAGGGAAATGTTATCCAATTTTTCTCATTTGATATAAGCATCAGAGAATGTCTTGTATGTCAGCATTTTTTGAATTGTGTGAGTGAGTACTCATGCTGCATATACAGCTCCATCTCCTTTTTACCCTTTCCTTAGACATTGGAGTCAGAAGACATTTATTCACCAAACCTCAGTTTTTGTGACCTACTGTAGTGATGCTTATTTCCTTGGAGAGGTCTAGTATTTTCATCACATGCTGATGAAATTAATAGATGAGTGGACGGAGGTAGGGGACAAATGAGGTTCCAAAGTCAAAAGGAAGACAGGAGCTGCATAAAGGGCTACTTTGGGTACAAACAATCTTCCATTTAAAGTTTTTATCCTCTACTGAGGCTGTAACGACAAAAGAGTCCTTTTGACTCAGTTTCAGTGTTCTGTGGGTTGTTTTAGTCTCTCTGCTGCAAAAAAAAGAAGAAAAAACACGCCTCTTCTGGCTGCAGAGGTGGATATCAGAGGGATGGGATGGAGGAGCAAGAAGTGAGTGAGAAGTGTCCATGCTCTAATGACAAACGACAGAAAACATCTGAAGCCCCTGTGAATTCAACTGTTCACCTGTCCCACATATAAAACACTTAATCTCCTCTGTCATTAAGTCTTTTGAGGCTTGTGGGTCACCGGCTGATGTCTCGGTTACCCTCCCAGTTCTTACTACCTGCTGCCTCACCAATACCACCACTCTCAAAAAAGGGGTGTTTAAGGGAGTCAGCCAGCACCAGCCTCTTAGAGGGTTCATACTCCAACATGCTTTCAATGAGGTCAAACAACTGGTGGTGCTCCTCCGCCTCCGACAGCAAATACCGCTGTTGGACAGAAAGGAAAACAAAGAATTAGGGAAAATCTTGACTGATTGTCCTGGTACAGAACAATAATGCTTTTGTTCTCAGTGTAATTTAGTGTTTTCATTTCAGCCATGCTAATTATCATATTTTCCTTCCACTTTAACTCCACTTACCCGCAGGGGTTTGCAGTTTTCTCTGACGTATTTCCCTGCTGAAGAGCTCTCATCCCAGTCCAGACGGCCACGATAGAAATACTTCTGCTTCCTGAGAGGTAACAGACGTCAGCATGACCAATGTTCAGTTGTGTACATGATGCCAATATAAAGCTGGTTGACATCAGTGTCTTCTGTAGGTTCTCTCACCTTGTTTTACGAATCATCCTGGAGGGCACAGGTCCCAGGATTCTCTCCATCATGGCCAAATGCTCCCTGTTGTCATGTGTCTAAAAAAGGAGTTCAATAATGAGTAAGAATTATAATGATAAGCATTATTCAACAGAAAAGACAAAGATTCAGCATTCGCATGTCACGCCACAGGTTACTGTACCTGAAACAAAGTGAAGCCTAAGTAGTACTCAAACAGGATACAGCCAATGCTCCACACATCACAGGGATGGCTCCAGCCCAGCTCTGGGGTGGGGGGGGACACATAATGAATAAGCACAAATACGAAGAAAAATGTGTCCATCTTGGGGTTGTTGCTTCCTGTTCATCTCAGATTTGCTGTTTAATATCTGGTTATTTTGCTTTAAATGTGAAAATCATTTTACATGCTGCGTTAAGAAGTAGAGTTTTAAATGAACTCATGTTTAAGAGTCACTCTGACCTAATATGACCTCAGGGGCACGGTAATGCCGTGTGGACACAATGGTGCTGTGGTGTTCGTGGTCGAAAGTGGCGCTGCCAAAGTCCACTACACGTATTGCCGTGCTCTTAACTGTCCGTTCCTCTCGTTTCTGCAAAATAAAACACACAAGTGATTCTCTTAACTATTGGGGTGAAACTGACCTTCACACAACAACGGATATAAACTTAAATTGCTGTCGTTGCAATGTTGTACTGCCTCTTACCTTCTCTACATTGTAGGACATTGTGAAGTCTGAGTTGACAAACAAGATATTCTCTGGCTTTAAGTCTGTATGTGTCAGTTTATTGTCATGGAGAACTACGGACGAAGAAAACACTTGTTAATGCAGTCTTTCATATCTGAGAGTAAATTACAGCTATTTAAAACAATTAATTTAATAACCATTCAGTTTGTTGACTTTAGATTAAACATAATTATAATACATGATGACGATAGTAAAAATAACTGACAAAAACTTTATCTATAATAGCAGGATTAATAAACCATTAGTTCCTCCGCATTAATAGCAACTCTGCTTGGAGCTGTAATGCCCTCGTGTGGTTACAGAATGTTCACCACAAAAAACAGCTGCTCTTAATCCATCTACTCCCCCAGGCAACTAATAGAACGAAGTGGGTGTGAAGAATAAGGGGGTGTTTGTTTGAAAACTGCATATTTTAGGACATTAGGTCAAAATGCTTCACTGCAAAAATATGAAAATTTAAGTTAGAACACTGAAGTGTATTCACTGAACACACTCTGTTGTTTATTTTAACTAATTAAACATATGTTGATAATATTGGATTCAATATATTCTTAATTCTATTAAACATCCAAGTTTCATATGTACTAAAAGTAAGAGGAATTAAAAAAAACAAAAACAAAACAACAACAACAAAAAAACTTACATTTCACAGCAAGACAGATTTGGTAGGCCATGTGCCTGACCTGACCAATTGAATAGGGCAGGTAGTTGTTTTCCTTTAAAAAGTCAAAGGTGCTGAGGGCGAGGAGCTCAAAGGAGATACACATGTGACCGTGGTAGTCGAACCAGTCATACATCTGTACACACAGGCTGCAAGATAAACAGGATGCAAGAAGTTTATTAGTGATATAGTGGATCCTTACTGCAGTTGAATCAAACATCTTCAAAGAGACCAATCTAGTAAAACATTTCTTGGTAACTTTCAAAATCTTCTCACTGTAAAAAACAAAAAAGTTTTGCTAGCTTATGCTTAGGTATTATCAGGGGAAATGGCACTTGTTCAAACAGTGTTAGTTTTGTATCACAAATCACTCAGTCAAAACTCACAATTTGTTATCAGGGTCCTTTTCATTGATCTTCTCGAGAACATTGATCTCCAGACGTGCAGCTTCCTTGTACTTCTCTACATTTTTTATTATTTTCAGAGCCACATGTGCTGCTCCTCTGTAGGCATAAGGATAATAGAAGACAAAAATGCATTAACTACATGTTGAAACGTCACTTTGAGGAAATGCAAAAATGGGCTGTTAATAGGTTGGCTTTACCAGCATTATCTCAAATCAACAGTTTAAACTACAAAGAGAAAGGAACAGTGGTAAACTATAGCAAAGGTGGATGTTGATGATTACTATCCCAATCTCAGGGAAGCACAACACACACAAACACTCAAGCACAATGAGCAAATATTCCCCACTGGGGGTCCTGAAATGAGACCCCTGGTGTTGACAGCAGTTGTTGTTTTAGCTTTAATTGACAGACACACACACACCTGCGATGGTCAATGCATTGCATCACCCTCCCAAATGTGCCTTCTCCCAAAGTGCTGACAATCTCATCTGTAACACAACACAGAGAGAAAAAGGAGGAGAAAGGGGGATCAGGGAAAGAAAGAACAGGAGCATTAGAAATACAGACTTAGGCAGGAATACATAATGCAAAAGAATAGACAGGCGTATCCATGCTAGCGCCCATCCTTTTTTCCAAATGGCTGCCTATTCAATCTGGCAGACTTAAAACACTTTGAGGTAAACTAAGATAATCAGACGCATTGTTCAATGATAAGGGGGCAAATGTAAAGCACTCCCTAAACTTGATGACCAATATGCAGCCATCAAAAATGAGGGCATATGCTTTCAAGATGTGGCTGTATTTATCCAAAAAGAAAAGTGTGTGTGTGTGTGTGTGTGTGTGTGTGTGTGTGTGTATGTGTGTGCGCGCGTGTGTGTGTGTGTAGAAAAACTGGAAAAATAATTTACATTTCAAATAAACAATGCATGATCCTGAAAATAACAATGTTAGTAGAATACTGTCTATATGTGTGCTGGTCGTACTGTTATGAGACTTAATTGGTGATGCGCATGTTAGAAGTCTACTAAAAAAAATCCCTGAAATCCTCATAGTGGAAAATCGCTATCTTAAGTTACAGTTAAACCTGTAACTGAGTTTTAATCTAAAACACAACAGAGACAAACAGCTGCAAATAGAAAATCTATGTATAGGAAAGTCAAGTAACCTGTGAAACATAGAAAATGCTCCACGATTTAAAATCCTAGAACGAAAAGGAGAAAGTATCTAAAGTCCCTCCTAAAATCTTCAACATTTTTGCAATCCACCCTGCTATTTCAGCTAGAGCGAAGAGCATTCTAGCAAGGATTCATCATCAGGCACTCCCATGTCATGTAAATGCTCTATGCTTTAATATTCATATGGAGAAGGGTTACGATAGAGTAGTGGCAGTGAGTACATCTCTCTTGCAGGACGTCCCCACTCCGACAGATCAGGTGCCCTTCCTCGTCGTCCCTCACACTCAGTGCCCGCGTCCGGCTGTCGCTCCGCTGTTTTCACACCCAAACCGCCATCAGCAGGTCACGACACGACCGAAGGGTAACGAGGGTTTTCAGGGGCAGCCGCAGCCATGGCGTCAGGCGGCACAGGTAGACGAGGAGGGAAGAGGAGGGTGGTGTTGGTGGTAGTTGATGTTGTTGTGGTTGTAGGTGGGTTTGGTGGTCATGGGGCGATTCACGCATGACACCACGTGAAGGAAATATATAACGATAGGGATATAGTGCAAGGGAACAAGTCAAAGATCACATGTTGTCCTCTGCTCCTTCCCCCCCTCTACCTTTAAACCACAGCTGCTTACAAACAGGGAAGCAACTGGCAAATCCATTCATCATCGCAGAAACCAATTAAGACAGTAAAATAACTAAATGAAAACTTATCAGGCTGACTTTTCAGAATGAAAAAATTGAAAAATAAAACGAGAGGACCATATGTAATCAAGCAGCAACATATAAATATACCCCTAACACTTATACTACATCAAACCAACAGTGCCCACGTTTGTCAAGTTATACAACTTAACACAGCTGTGGCTCAGTATAGCCCACACTAAAGCTGCATTTTATTAAATGTAACTAACATCCGCCAAAAATCTCTTTATTTAAATCGGAATTGAACTTATTTGGTAGAACATTTTCACTTTTTTCAGACTATCTCCACGTAAGTTCCCATGTGGCCAAGCAATTGTTACTACTTGTATTTAAGCCTCTTCAAAAACAACTGACAACTTCTAAATCCATTTTATGGCCACAGAATTAGCGTAACTAGAGTTACAGTTAATAAAGCAATGGTAGGTGTGTACCTGATGGGCAGCAAGAATTAATGGTCGATCATTAATAAACTGACGAAAACGTGTTTGCATAAAAATGAAAATGCTCTGCCAAAAACAAATGCCAATTTAAGCAAAACCAGTTTAAATAAAAACTGGTAGTAATAAAATAAAATACCTCTGACAGAACAAAAACAAATCATAAAGATTGTACTACTTACCGATTCCAGGGGCTGCGAACAAGAAATGGTTAAGGAGAGACAGTGACAGAAAGAGCTGAATCAAAGTGACAGAGATGGAAAGAAAGAGGTTGAGGAGAGTTAAGACATAATCTCGGATGTGGTTGTACTCACCGAGGAGGATGGGCTATAGGACCTGGTTCTACGCCGCCTTCGTTTGTGCTTACGCCTGCTGCCTTTCCGTCTATATGACTCCTCCCGCTCGCGTTCCCTGTCACGGCCACGTCGGTAGTCGTACATATTTGGGGAGAAGTCCCGTGGATAGTAACTTTCAGCTGCTCCATGTGGCTCCCTTTCTCTGTCACGGTCTCGATCACAGTATCTTCTGTCAAATGCCCGGTGCTCCGTTGAATGATTGTCATAACTACGACTGAAACAAAGGACATTTTTGCATTAAAATCTACCTATCAACCAACCAAACCTAAAAAGGGACCTTAAAATACGTTCTACATGAAAAACCAAGCATATCTCAGCATGCATCCAAACATACCTCCTTGAGCGTGCATAACTTCCTTCTTGTCTGTGTCCTCGTCCCCTTCTGTCTCTGTCTCTGTCACTGCTAGATGAGTACGTTGGAGATCTTCTGTGTCGATGTCTTCGCCCTCTGTCTCTGTCTCGGTCTCTGTCTCTGTCTCTGTAACGATCCTGGTAGCTGCTTCGACTGTCTCTGTCCGAAGACGAGTACCGTCTGGTGTGAGGCATCTGGGTAAAAACGATGAAAGCAAATGCTTGATGTGTCCTTTTAAGGCACTGCTTGTTGAGATATTAACTCCTAACTGGAGAGATTAAAGTGAGCTTCAGGACAGTCACTCCACACATTTTCCTGAATTGGCAAATATTCGAATCAGTAGGTTTTAGAAGTTGGAGAGTAGGAGAAGCAGATTGAGGAGAGAAAAATAAACACACTTAAACTTAAAGAGGAAAACCGCTATTGTTGTCACTATTCAACCCTGAAAATGTGCATGACAGATTGTTATGGGTGAGGACAACAACTTCGCAAACACAGCGTGGCTGTGTAGGAGGCATTAACCTATATTTGAATACAGGAAACCACAGGATCAACTTTAACGTGCAGGGTCAGTCTAAATGTGTCAAAAATAGTTGCAACTACACAGACAACTGTTGAAGGGGTCTAGTAAGATGTGAATAACCAAATAGTGATCCAATCTGGGAAAGCATTTTACATTCCCTGAACCATGATCGTGTTGAACTAGTCACAACCCACCACTAGCGTGTAGAGGTGTCTAGTGCCACTGTAAATAAACAAAAAGACCCCATAAGGTAACAATAACATCAACACATTACCAGTAAAGCTTTAACTGAACTAGATTCAAAACATAACAAAACACGGGCTCGTGTTAAACATCAACAAGCGTCGCAAAGGCTTTTTTGCATGCCTTCAAAAAATCCCCGATGCGTTGGTAGCGTTGCTAATTTCACCAAACACGTAGACATAGAGTACGACAACTAAACAGTCCCCCCGTTTTCCAGCACCGATATAGAAACAGTGATGGTGAATTTAAACTGGAAACAGCAAACTAACTGACCAACAAGCACCGTCCTGGCAGTTAGCATGCCGCTCTAGCAGCATTAGCTAATGTAAATAATTTGACCGCCATCTTAGCTTAGCTCCGTGTTAGGCGACTAGCTAGCTGAGCGCTAACCGTTTGGTTGGAAAGTGGCCCGTAAAGGTTGATTACCGTTTTAGCAGCGAGGCCTGTACGTTTGTCCCACAAGAAATCCGTGGTGGCGATCCAGTTTTATCTTTATCTTCTTGCTAGCCCGATATTTCAGCGCTCCCTTGTTAACGGAGGAGGAGAGGGGGCAGCTAGTTATTTTTTCTATCAGCTAGTTCTGGCTCAGACCGGAGCTAACGCCTCCCTGCGCCCCGAGTCTAACTCAGCTCCTCCACAAACACGCTGACAAGTTGCTTCACTCGCTGCTATAAATACATTTTAATGTCACACAGGTATTTTTTTTTTTTTTATTCCCGGATGAGTTATTATTAAAATGCATAAAATGAATGGAGAATGGAGTTCCGGTTTCACAAGTAAATTCAAGTGACTTCATCTGATAATTTTATTTTTAAAAAAAAATAATCAAAGGTTTTATTTGATCCTGAGGAATTTGGACTATTGATTATTTCTGCAATGTTTTCTTTCATTTAACTTTTTTTTTATGACTCGTTAAATGTCAGTCATTATATCAGTGGTTAGTTAATCAATCTGGCAGGAAAACTATCCTATTAAATATTTCCAAAACTACCTGAAATACACACGCATATATATATTTATTTATTTATTTATTTATTTTAAGAAATTCACCTGTACAAAATCTGAACACGAAGTAGTCTGGAGTTTACTCATTTTCCTTGTCAGCAAAAATACAAAATCTGGGGCCAAATCTCAGCATGGGCTTTAATGTCACACTCGTTTCTAACAATAATTTAGAGAAAGTAATCAGATTCACAATGGAAATAATAGTATTTGCAGAATAGCTGCAATGGATTACCTAATGAAAAATTAAAAATTAAGCATTTTAATATACACAACTACATCAACAAAAGAGATGAGTATTAACTAAAGCATAATTATGATGCACCATGATTATGTCTAACTTCATTATGTCCAGTCTTTTCGTCTAACCTGAATTCTTGACTTGGTGACAGTTGGCTTCCACAGTTTGTACTTTTTATGTTTACGTACATTTAAAATAATTACCAAGTTCAAATGCTTTTGTAGAAAATTAAACAATTTATTTTCATTTAAGAACGCAAAAACCACAATACAATCTCAGTTGTCGACACATTCTGGCCAGACTGAACCATGGATTTCGCTGTGCTTTTTTGTGTTTTTGTGACGTAGAGACCACAAACAGGATTTGGACCATTCTGAATTACACAAGACAGAGAAACACAAAGGGGGCGAATAAGACATTGCATGGAAATACTGAAAGAGCATATTTTGTTTAAGAGAGAAATTGACTTTACAGTTGGCTGAAGCAGGTTGAAACTTCCTGCAGTTGACCTTGTGCGACTCCAAATGCGTCTTCATAACAATCATGTGCTCCAAGCGTAAGGAGCCTCGGTATATCCATTCCTCATGTTGAGTGTCCTGCTCATGACAACACATTAACAGTATAAGCAAAATATAACTACAAAAAGATAAACATCATCAAGAATTCAGTTGAATTTTAAAGACTGCCATCTAAATGTATTCACCTGAAAAACAACCTGGATCAAGCTGCAGTCAACCACCTTAACCGTACACTCCTGCTGGACTCCGTGAAGTTCTGCATTTAGTAGCTCACCGACCTTGTACTGCATTTGACGGACATAAGGCCAGTTCTTCAAATACTCCTTCATGAAATTTTTGTGATTGTTGTCTAAAATGTCTTCCAAAGGATGCATCACTGTCACAGAGAAAAGAAGAAAACGTCTGTCACTTTCCTTATTGGCAGTCACATAGTATGTGCTGCTGACTCCTGGTGGCCACATTTATCTTATCTGTAATCTTGCCTGGTTGTAGATCTCCAGCTCACACCCTAAACTTTAGTGATTCAAATACAGTACTGACACAGCTAAGTCTGTCTGCCTAAATCAGCATATGTAAATGTCATGCCACAACATTAGACTGAAGAATATAATTAAAATGAAACCCCTATCATTTGTTTACTGTGATAACTGTTATGATTTGCTAACAGTTATTACCAACGATTTGTTTATAGCCTTTATTTTTTACATTTTTAATTTCTTCAAGGTTGCAACACTTTTAATGCACAACTGCAGGCCAAGAAGCATCATCCAAAAATTAGACAGTTAAAAATTTACAAGTTAATCAATTGTGTTATTTGACATCGACTGTCTTTACCCATCAGTTTTACACGCGTCAACCTTGTGTTAAGTCAAAAAGGCTTCAGTTCCAAACCAGATATGAGTTTTCAGGAGGATCTGTCTGAGGTAACTGAATACACCTGAACAACATTGCTGACATCCTCAAAAACAATTCTGGTATCAAAAGAGCTGAACTTACATGGTTTGTACACCATATGAAAACATTTTAAGTCTACATAGGCTGGTGTGTGATCATCAGTAAAGACCAGGAACCTGCAAAATGGAAAGAAAAAGAGAAAAATCAAACCATAATTAAGCTACAGCAAGTATATTTGTATTGCACATTATCATGGATATATGATTAAAGTGCAAGATTAAAAGATTAGATGTGATTTGTTGAGAAGCAGGGGTCATCTGAAAGTGATTAATTACAAGTTCAAAACAAGCAAACACACACCTCATTTTGTTTTTCCTGCTGGGGAGCTCTGCCAGGATACTGGGGCAGAAGTGGGACTCATCAGGTTTACACTTGACCACCACACGAGCACCAACAAACAGGTGCTCCAACTGTGGCATACAGTCAATGGCGATGTGGTGACTGGACACAAGGCTCTTCCCCTTCTCTTCGAAATGAACCTTGTACTTCACTCTGCCATCATCTGAAAAGAAAAAAACAAACAAACCACTTGTTAGATTACAGAGCCTGTTAAATTCTCTCTCTACACGTGATAATTTCTCTGTATTAGGAATTCATGATGAAAAAAATCTGTGTATGTAGTATATCTCTGTCCAACTCATACTCGATTTTTCGTGAATGGAATATGCACTGAGCTTCGGACTGGGTGTGTAAACCTTGTGCTACACTGCTCTGGCAAAGTTTATGCATATGATGTGATTTTACTCATGTTTTCATTTATTTAAAGTATCAGAGAATGTGTGAAGAGTTTGAGTTATGATATTAACCAATTTAAATCAATTCCACAGATGAAGATTCGTTACATTAATACTCCTCATTAGACTGACAAAACGTAACTTTTGCTAAATGTCGGAAACAACCACTTAACAGACAAAGAGCAGAAAGCAAATGTGTTGCATTGTGTTCCATGTTGTGCTGCTGTACGGATTTTTTAAAAAGTTCTTACCCCTTGTTAAGATGTCCACGATTTTCCCACGCTGCCAGCTCATGGCCGTCCTCCTGGCGAGGACCTTCATATTAACACTAAGCTCTCCTTGTGGTAAGCCAGGAGGGGTCTTGGTGGATGCTGATACTATGCGTGGAGGGGTAACTCCTGTCAGTGCAAAAGGTACACAACATGTTCTCTCTGAGTATATAGCCATAGACCCTTAAAATTAAAATGTAAAGAAAAGTTTAAAGTTTAAAACAAGCCAGAAGTTAGAACAAAAACACTCCTAATCTCAGCAGGTAGCCAACTAGCCAGCAGGTTTAATTTATGCTTTTAATTTTAACATCAAATTAGCCAATATTATCAGTAGTAATGGGTTTTTCTATGACAGAGGCAATATGAAAGCAAAAAGGAATATTTCATAAGATCACAATTATAATAAATGATGTAGTGTCGAGTTTTTGTATGGTGCTCCTGTTATGGACATTACCGTTGCGCTTAGCTGCCGACGTTGATGCTTTTATGGCCTCTGTGCTGGCTTTGGCTTTTGTGTGACTCCTAGGAGGTGTTTTATTTGACATTTTTCTCCTCTTACTTGACACATCGGAGTCACTTGAGATTTCTTCTGGAACCCACTGTACACTAGACTCTAAACTGCTAGTGAGTTCATCATCAGTGAGACACTCTGGGGATGTTGGTGGACAAAGAGCGCTGAACGTAGATGCAGGCAATCTGGTCAAGACCACAACCGGTTTCCTCAATAGCCTCACTGGAGTATGAGAGCTTTTTTCCTCTTGCTTCCTCTTCGGTTCTTTACTGTCCAGCAGTTTTTGTAACAGAGGAGAGCAACGTTTACTATGTGAAGAGCGGCCGACTGGAGTTTCACTTGGGGATGGACGTGTTTGTTCTTCAAAAGGAAAAGCAAAGTTTAAAAAACTGAAATAAAATGAGTGAGCAATCAACAACAGACACAAACATAGAGTACGTTTACAAATGATGTGCATCTTACCACAGTCAATGATATCATCATCATTGTCATCATCATCATCATCAGAATCTGTGTCTCTATACTGTAATCCGAGCATCGAGTATTGTTTCTTCACCATCAGCTCACATGATGCCACAGACCTGCAAAGGCAAGTCGCACAAACAAACTAATGCGTCCAACTTCTCTAACATATAAACGTGAGCCTATTTATCATTATTATTTTCCAAAAGAATGGAGGAAAAAAAAAGAGTGCAAAGAAGATACAACACTCACTCGCAGAGCTTCAGGAGTTGGGCTGCCTGTTTCTCCTTCCTTTCCAGCAGCGACTGCAGCAGGTCGCATTTCTTTAGCACATCTGGGGAGACCAGATCGTTCTCATTAACCTTCTCCCTGATCCACTTTTGGAGCTCCTCTTTGTTCATCTCTATTTCATCCCCCTCCATGATCACTGCAACACATAAGGCTATAGATCACATGCCAGAGGTGAGTTACACAACGGGGGTGTAGTGAAGATGATGTATGTATGATGAAGATAAAAAAAGATCAGGGAGAGGAGAAATAATACACCTGACAGGGCCACACATCTGTAATTTCAGTACACAAAGTGGTTGGACCAGCTCTCGGTCGATGTCACATGCCATAATGCATCTGTTCTGGCCTTTAGAAGAGCCTGAAGGTCACGTCACCACAAAAGACATGGACTCCTCTCCACGTATGTACCACTTTGACATGTGTTTACTGCAGAGATTTACTGAAACCTGTCATGGGGCGGTGGGGTAAACGAAACCAGTGATGTGAAATTAGCAGAAGATCAGAAAGTTTCGTGTCTGTAGATAAGATTAGTACAGTTTATCAAACCAAACTGGTGGAAGTTCAAACAAATGAGACATCTTGAAAAGCCTTCTAGTGTAAATGCAAAATCAAGTTTTAAAAAAGAAAAAAGAAAAAGATTAACTGCGGCAAGAGAAAGGGTTTGGTATGCTGTCATGCTTAGGAGGGGAAATATCTACTTGAAATAAATAAATAACCAACAAGTCCTGGATGGAAATGTCACCCAACTTTGCTGATTGTGAACTCAGTGAAGGCCAAGCATCCGAAAACACGTAACATCTGTTGTTATTGTGAAGCAGCAGTGTGTCTGAGGATTAAACTAAACACAAACAGACACACTGATGTTCGGTTTGTATTGAATATGGGGGGGCTGATCTGTCACCAAAGTGGCCCAGGACCTGAGCTGTCCAGGAGGACCGTCCGTCCATCACCAGCCTGAGACAGACAGCTGCTCCCATCTGCTCTGTAAGAGGGATATTCAACACACTCCTCCTCTCCTACTGATCCAGGACTCGTCTCTGCTGGGAAAGTTTGCTGTTACAGATTTGAAACAGTCCAGAGTAAAGCTCCGGTCTTACCTCAGAGCGGACAGCCGGGTGAGCAGCGTCTTCTTCGGCTGCTGCTGCCGCTCTGAGCCGCCTCTGAGTCGCTGCTGCCGCCTGTGTCCGGACCTGGGAGCCGCAGGCCCGACTGTGGCTGCCTCTGCAAATAAAACTAAATATCCACTCAGCACTCACCAGGAAACTCACTTTCACTAAACCTCCAGACAATGCCTTTAATGAGTTATTTTATTTCATCAGTGTTTGGACAACATGGAGGATTTGGATTTTTTTCCCCACTGTGAGTTTGTTCCACTGTTTTTAATGTATATTTTGTTTTGCTCTTAATGTAAATTTCATATTCTACGCGATATGTGAGCCCAAGTGCTTCCAGATTTTGTCTGTAATTCTTTTGGACAGTATAAAAAACCAGTTTCACTTTTGTTCTGGGGAATATCTATTAAGGCAACGTTCCTCTTGGTTGCATGTTTATAATTTACTACTAGAGTTTTTTTCTGTGGTTATTATTGAGAATAGCAACTCAGTTTCCACGTCACTTGTCTTTGGAGGGTGTTAATATGTCTGTCATGCATGTAATAGGCAGTTGCAGCTCTGTGTGAATTGTAAATCAGTTAACCAAGGTAAAAAGCTGAGGTGGAGCTGTGTTTGTGATTATATGCTTACTGGAGCTGTACAATTAACCAAAATATAATTGAAATCTCAATATGCGCAAGCACAATATTCACTGAAAAATACAGAGGATCCTCAGCCTACAAATAATAACCCCAGACATAAGGGAACTTGACAATATACAATATTGCATATGGAGCAGCCCTAGTACTTATTATCATAACTTCCTGTCCCTCTCCTTCCCCAAACATTTTAGTCTGGTCTCCGTCTCATCCAGCTCTGTAACTTAACCACTTAAATCCCAGTGGGGTTGGTGCCAGATGCTGTCACCTGACTATTTGTCTCAAATATCAAAAGGTCTAGTCGTGCTGCGATGAAAGTTTATTTGTGTGGTGAATAAGTTATTAATTCAAGCTGAAGTTGGTCAAGTTGAAGGCTGACAAACTCTTAGAGGCCAAAGGTTTCACACAGATTAAGTCTTGAGGTTTTTTTGTTTGTTTGTTTGTTTGTTTTTTAAATTGTGAAACAGAAATTACGCTGCAGCTTCACTCTGATGTAAAAGAGTATGACACAAAAAGTAACATAAATCACAGCTTCCTCCATTTTAGACTACAGTTGACTTCTTCTTGGTCTCTCACAAACTCAGAGGTTGCATCACGTAATGACACAACAAAATTCAATTACTATTGTTCATTCCACGAGCAAAATGTTTATCTTCGAAATGCAAACCATATCAAAGTTCTTCGTCTGCAATGTCTTATTGTGGCTGCTGTGTCACGGCAGACACAATAAGAGCCGTAAGAGGGGATGTACTAGTGTAAGACTACTGTAGCCCCAGTAGACACTATACAGCTGCTTTGTACAGCCGCAAATTATGTCAAAAAATAAGTATAGGATTGTTTGTATTGCTGGACTTAGATCCCTTGCAGGAGTAGAAAAACGGGCAATTGACATCACTATTTTTGGCTGAGCTCTTTGGCCTTCCAAAGAATTAGATGGTGGTGTTCCCTCTTCAGATAAAGACAGAGGCATTGTGAGGTCTTTTCTATCACCATTTTTAATGTCATGCTGCATATTGAAACGGCAGAGGTTGTGCTGAATAAATATGAATTTCTTGATTGTACATTGGCTTGTAAAATTATTAGGAACTTCTCAGAGATTCAACGCAGCAGAAATCCGAAAAAAAAAAAAAAAAGTCAAGGTACCAACACTGACAAGTCAAAAATATTCATATGAACTGGTGCATGTCTTATGACCTGTGTCCACGTGATTAATGTTGAATTCTTTTGGTTAAAAGGTGGCCTAACTCTTGTCTGCACTAAAAACATCATATCCATTCAAAACTTCATGGTTAGACCAGCTGTCCGAGTGTTTAGAGTCCATCTAAATGGTCTTGTAGAGTCCTGAAACAGAGACTTCACTCTCCACACTTCTCTCTCAGGTGATCTGTTCCTCCTGGTAGGTGGAGGTGGAGATGGAGCCGTAAGGATCCACCACAGTCTGGGCGCATCGCACCACTGTCACCAGCAGGAAGAAACACAGGAGGAAGAGGAAGAAGAGGGCAAAACCCAGGTCCACGTCCACCTCAAACTGTGGCGCAGGGTGAGAAGAATGGTCCATGTGGGCTACGAACACTAGCAATCCTTCTCTCAGCCGTTCAGTTCACTAGCACGAGGTCAAGGACAGCTGAAGTTTGTGCACATGTGGCCTGGAGATGCTGCTGATGACTTCATACCAGAATGACATATAAGACACAAATATACAGTTAAAACTTCAAAACCAAAACCCTCCCCACACCCACAAAACACAGCTTCTGTATTTTAAAGCATTTGGTTCTTCGTCAGTGGTAGAAGGAGTTTAGAGGGACATTTATATCAGTTCATAATGTCATCTGTGGAATATTAGAAATTACCATCACAAAATCCCCCAAAGTTTATAGATGTGGGGTTTTTTTTGTGACCAACATTTTTAAACTCCAAGCCATTTTGTTTAAAATCAAAAAAGACAAAAAAGTGCATTTTTTGGAGGCTTAAATCAGAGATAATTGGGAATTTTGCTTAGAACTCCCTTAGAAAGTCAAAACATTTGTAGAATAAATTTGTCAATCAGCTAATTAAAAGTTAACTTCAGGTAAACATCATCTTCTTGGAAGTTTGTCATAATTTTGCTGTCGGCAACAGTTAAAAACTCAAATAACTTATTAAAATAGGCTCTTAAACTCACCATCTTTCTGTTTCACTCACTCTGGTGTCTGCTGCTGCTGCAGAGTCTTACCGCCCATCCAAAACTTTGAATACAGCATCTCCGTCTTGGTTCCCTCTGAGGTTCCTTATTACTCGAGTTACATAAGATGCTCATCAGTTACCAAAGTCTTAACTGTTCTCTTAATGATCATCACAGGAAAAATGAGCTGCCCGCAAATTAACCCTCGCACAGATACATACACACACATATATATACACTTGCACCTTGCAACCTCCCCCTGGCGTGTAAAGCCTTTATTAATACTTAAGCAGGAATTGAATAACAGTCTGCACAGTTCACAAGTGAATCAAACACCCCACAGCTTTTGTTCTGCTGTCGAGGGGACCTTCATTGCTGTCACCAATTAGACTTCACACCACCATAACTCAGGCACCTTAGGCAATGCTGAGCTCACTCATTACACCCGGCTGAATGGGCAGGAAGGAAGGAGTAGAAAATTTAATCTGAAAGGAAAGGCAAAGATTTAAAGAGGAGGGGTAAGACAGGAGACAACAGAGAATGGTGGGGGTGGGTGAGCCCTGACGCTGGAGCAGGAGAAACAGTAGATGCATTAGCAATTAAATTGTGGAGCCAGATGCGAGAGCAGGGTGGAAATTGACCCTGCAGCGTTAAGATGGAGATTGTTACAGTAAAGCTGCCAGTGGCAGAACAGTGTGGAGGCTGGAGGCCAGGGCACTGAAGTAAAGTGATCCCACTCCATATGCAATTAGCCAAGGAAGCCTTTCAGGCTGCAGCCAAAACACCACAGGGGAGTGTGGCAGAGGAAGGATGAAGAAAGAGGAGCAGGTTGGATGAAAAAGCTGAAATTTTTCCTATTTTTTTCTCCCCTCACCGGATGAAACTTCGAAAAGAATTACAAACATCTTTAGAGATGTGTCTGCCAGTGGAGCTCATCCTAAAAGTGGGCCAGCCAAGTGCTGCTCGGCACGTCACCAGCTGATATTGTAACAGCCCCGTGGTGCCTGAAGGTCTACTACGGGTGGAATCAGCAACTGATGGATGGCTCATGCCGCACTACATTTTGCTCTGCAACAGGTCATCTCATGAGACAAATGTTTTTATGACGGTACCAACAGGAAGAGGCACATTTCTTAGTGCCTGAATTATGACAGTACCATTTGGCTGTTTAGTCCAAAGTCCCAAAACTACACTTGCACTCAAATTAATGAATGATTAACTCCATGAATAAGATATTTTGTGTACAAGTACATGAGTTAAACAAGATACTACCCTTCAGACACTTCAGACATATTAAGTAGATTAAAATGATTGTAAAGGACAATGAAAACTGCAGTAGATACTTTTAGTGTTTCCTTTGCTCTTTATTGTGGATGAAGGTTTCAAGATGTAGCCAAAAAAAACCAAAAAAAAAAACAACACTAAAAACTTTGATTGAGTGGATTTTAGATTAAGAATAGTTTTTTACGTTACAGTTTTATTAAGGATTCGACTCTTGTGTGAAATCATTCCATTATATTCACACAGTAAACATTTTAGTCTATTAACACATTTTCTGGACAATCTTTACAGTTGTAATTATTGATTCATTATTGAGGTCATTCTTCAAACATTTAGTTCACTGTGAGGATTTTCCTGCTTTCTTTTCTATATCATCATAACAGTTTTTGCACTGTTAGATATTAATAATTTGATGGATTCCCTATTCTAACAATTTGTATTGTTACTTTTTCATCATTTAATAAGAAAACGTCCACTTTACATATCCTCCATTTTAAGGAAAATTTGTACAAGTTAAGATCTTAAAAAATCTATTTAGAGTTATTAAACATTATTGGATGTTCTTCTTTTCAGGTCTTCGCATGGGTAGCAGTTGAACTTCCACATTTTGTTCTTCATAGGATTTGACTTTAACATCTTAAACATTTATATCTAAAATCAACGTGTCATTCCAGATTAAAATGAAAAGAACCAGAAAAGCATGCACAGAATAGCCATCCACAGTGCTCTTTATCATCATCAATATTATGATTTTACATCTCAGAGACACAGAATTCAAAATAAAAGCACTTTGTGTCAAAGCAAAGCTCTTTAGAGGGCGCTGCAGGTGATTGGTCATCATGAGCTGAGGCAAACAGCAAAGCTAGAGGCCCAGAGCGTTACAGCTCATGGAGTGTCGAACGTGTCGCGGCACAAAGATGACAAATAAAGACAAAGGGACAGAAAGTGTGTTTTACAATTGACACCTGAAATGATGAAGGTACTTGAAAAAGATCAAACAAAATGTAAACTATACTTTGGTGTTTCATTTTACCTCTTTACTTAAAGTTTCATTTTTTTCTTTTTGATGTTTTTTCCATACAAAATGAAACAAAGCATTGAGGAAGATCTTGGGAAGATCATAATGAGAATAAATATGAAATTAAGTTGAAAATCATAACTTCTCTAAAATAAACTAAGTCATGTTTGAATTTGAATCAACCATTTCTACTATGCTTCTTTACTAGATATTTAGTCAATGCTGATCTATAGAAGAAACCATAAAGTGCATCTTTGGATGGATGGGAAAAACAACACTGAATGGAAATGCCATTGACTCTTCCAGCTCATAAAGATTTTATAAACAGTCACTGATTGGCTTGGGTTACACTCAAGCAAATTGCTCCCAAATATGAACTGTTGACTGGACCGGAAAATAAAACAAAGTAAAATCAACGACAACTAAAAAGACATAAAGCATAACCATTTAAAACAACTTCTGTGCGTTCTGCTTCCAATAAGGCAAAGCATTTTAAGACAAACTCCAGGCAAATGCCAACACATCAGGCAGATGTAGCACCTTCTCGCACTGTCTCAGCTGTTAAAAAAACAAAAAAACACTATTTATCACCAATTATTTAATTTTAAACATTATCTGCACAAATATATTATTAGCAACACTGACTCAAAACCATTGGAGACAAAAAAAAAAAAAGTAATAATGGCAGGTGCAACCACTTGCAGAATTAACATTGACACTCAGTCAGTCATTTTTCAATAGACTTAAATCCGATTATGGTCCATAGAAAGGAAGGCAAGTGCTCCTCATAATATCACTGATTTCAGTGTTGTTATTAAGAGCAAAATTCTGTCAAGTTTGAGGGGAGTAATACTTAGAAGAGTGTTACTAACAGGAGGGGAATGACCGACCTAACCACAACATCTCTTAAAAGACTTCCAGTAACAAAATATAAAGCTACACGCAGGCAGATTTGGCAACTTGGTCAAAAGCAAAAAATCTCAGCAAATAGCAAAATACATTGAAGGGAGGGGCAGAAGAAGAGAAGATCGTGTGTGCAATGAGAAAAACCAATCACCACTGATTCTGTGATAAACAGATCTTTGTGGTTCTGTGGTGCTGTTTTCTCTCTCCCCATTTAATTTTGTGAAATTATTCACACTGGACTAGCAGGAGTGTAGATGTATGTGTGTGTGTGTGTGTGTGTGTGTGTGTGTGTGTGTGTGTATGTGTATGTGTGTGTGTGTGTATCTGTGTATGTTGCCTGCTGCCTCTTTCAAGATGCCACCATCTCTTTCTTTGGCTTTTCAGGTGAGGGCCTCATGCGAGGGCCCATCATCACTCTTCACATGGCCTCATCTCCACCACTCACTGTCCGATCAGTGCCTCTTTCTGTGGTTGTTGTTGAGGGGTGTGTGGCCGTTCTGAATGTGGCCATTTTTAGACTTTTCTCTATGCTCATGGTTGTTGTCTTCATCCTCCGACTCTGTCTCCTCCTTATCGCTCCGCTCGTCCTCAACAATGTCCTGTCAGGAAAAATGAGATATAAAATGTGTACAGTTTTTTGTTTGAGGTGACTGTGTTACATGCTGGGAATTGGGGGAAAAATACAAAAAACAAACAAACAAAAAAAAACCCAAAACAAATATAAATGTTGGTTCATACATTTCCTGGCAGGAATTTGATGACCATTCGCAAGATTAGTGCAGCCCAGAAGATATGCAGAACTTGTAACACACACATGAGCCCATTGAAGAAGTAGAAACCGAGGAAAGGGCGATAGAGGGTCAGGGGGTACACCATAGTTGTATGTATGATCCTGGAAAACAGCACAAAGGCAGAACAGAGAGTCCAGTCAGAGCCACCTACGGTCGCATTCAAAAGCCCATTGACAGCAGCCAGGAGTGTTAACAATGTGTCTGTTGTTTGGGTTCCACTGAAGTGCTCCAAAACTGTTACCACATTTATGAAATTTCAGCAAAATAAAATACAAATCTTCAGCGCATACTCTGATGTACTGAAGAGGACATGACCAAATGGCATAATTTAACTGAGTACCGGTAACTCTGAGATACACAGAACTGCATAGCTTCTGAACAACATGGACCCATGTGGTATCTTGTGGAAGTGTCTGAACACACCCATACCTTCATTTTGTAATATTTTTAAATTGTGGCTGTTTAGTCTCAATGCTCACTGTGGAAGTAGGAACAACATTGTTACAGAATAAAGCTCTTTTTAATCAAGCATAAAAAAATTGTATGTTTTTATGCAGCAACTAAAAATGACTAAATTCAAAAGAATTTGTGAAGTACGGCTACTAATAAATCCTACTCCACATTTCCCAGCAAGCATCATCAGTGACTCATCCCAGTAACAGTCTGGTATAATGTCATTTACCAGAAAGGGAGGATGACGAGGCGGGTGATGATGAAAACGGCAGCAAACAGAGTGAAGATGAAGTTGCAGGTTTTCCTCCAACCTGCATAGTTGAACATTTTGGCTGACTGGAATGAAAAGAGAAGTCATTGGCACCTTTTCATGCGTTACCCTCTAGAGGGCAGACAGTGAGCTTCATAGGGAGCACAGTGCTGTGATCTTAATACTGTTATTATGAAGCTTATCTACAATTTAGAGGTTACGAGGAATATTAAGCAAATATTAACTTAATTCTCTTAAATTCTATTTTTTCTGCCATGTTAGCATAATTTCATACCTCCATTAGATAGTCAGCAGCATCGTGCACCAACATGATCAAAGTCCCTGCCCGGATGTAGTTGACCAGCCAGGAGAAACTTATTAGGAGGATGGTGGCTACATGGTGAATTATCTGCTCTTTGAAATCCTGAAGACAAAACAAAATATAGAAATATAAAGCGATAGTGTAAAAAAATCCAATGTATTTGGTCAAAAAGTTGAACAAACCGTAAAGACTGAAAACTCATCAACAGTCTGCGTTTAATTGATGCTGACTTTACACAAAACACAAACCATAGTGTAAATGTAGATGGCAAATTTGAGCCCTTTTGATGCACAACAAACCTCCCAGCATCTATCACCTGTCTCATTTGCTATATGCTTTAATTAGCTCAGATTTTAATTCCCTTTATTTTATAAACGTGAATAAACTCACACGTGTTATGCCACGTGTCATTGTGTATTAAGTGTTAATTAGACTTTTATTTACACAACTAGTCATTAATATAAAATGAACAGGGATCATAAAAGGTGTTTTACCATTAAATATAATATGAGCGCAAATAATTAAATGACACAGATTATATAGCTATAACACATAATGTTGTGCCTTTGGGCAAAACATTTGAAAACCACTGAGCCAAACTAGTGAAAGAGCTTGTTGGTGGGTCAGTGACACTCTGACAGCCTAATTACTACATACATACAAAGGTAGATAGACAGACAGACAGATAGGGATGGAAATTTTACTTGGACCCAACACACATTTAGGCACAAAGCCACTCAGGTACACACCCTAAGGCTTCTATTCATGAGAATGTTTGTAATGCCATACTCCCTCTCTATCCTCCGCTCATTTCAAGTTTCTTTTTAAAATACTGCCTGGCACAAAGAATTCTTAAACTGGTTCAGCTTGCACTGCTGAGCTCAGTCATGCTTGCCCAATGGTAACAGCTCACACTGTCAGTACAGGATATGGGATGGGTGATCTGCGGCTGCAGCCACAGGTGACTGTTCTTCCACTACCTGTAGTCTTACTTTAATCACGTTGCCTTCTTAACTCTTTTTGTTTGTGGAAAACCTAATGTCCACTGCCTTAGGCTGTTAGTTACTGACAGGTGCCACCCTGTGCCCCCTCTCTTATGCTCACACAAATAGCTATGTAAGTAGTACAGCTTAGACAGAGGACCCAAAATGTATTTTTCGTTTTTCATCAACAATATTGTGTTATTTTCAAGGGTTGTGATTCCCAATTATAACGACTAATGAACAGATTTTTTCCCCCTTCTTCTTCTTTCGGCTTCTCTATGTTCGGGGTTGCCACAGCAAGTCAGCTCTGTGACTTGCACAGCTGATTTGGCTACAGTTTTTACACCGGATCCCTTTCCTGTTGCAACCCTCCCCATTTATCCGGGCTTTGGACCAGCACAAGGCCTGGCTGTGGCTGGGGTTTGAACCCAGGGCCTCTGCGCTCCACCATATATTATGATTCTTATTTTTGTTTAAAAAATTCTTTGAGATCTGGGGTTACTCAAAAAACATCCAGGGTTTTGAGTTATACCCATGATCATACCGCTTCAAAGCCCTTAAATAATAATAATAATAATAATAATAATAATAATTAAAAAAAAAAATCCATAAAGAGGAAAAAAGGACCTTAAAGGAAAAACCAAATCCTCAGTAAGAGGCTGATTTCAACATGTTGGCTTTGAGAAATCTATTGTTTTGGTTTAAAAGATTAGCGGTGGGACCACTACATTACAACAGGCTGAAGGTCTGCCACCTTTCACAACAATATTGTGAAAGTTTAGACCTGTGGACAAATTTATCCGTCTGTTCACAGCATGACTTCACACAGCCCTCTGATCACACATTGACGGGACAAGTGACATCCCCATCCTCTCATACACAGTTCAGCTTGTTGCTCACTCACTGTGATGTTACCAAACTGAAACAGTGGAAGAAAGGAGCGGAAATGGAAATTATTGTTAATGGCATTGTGAGCTGTGATGACTCCACCTAATACAATGCATAAAGTTGAGAGAAATCAATACGCAAACCTCCAAATAAACTTGTTACACATCAGATCATTCTCGTTGTTAAATGCACTCTCTAAGTGTTGTTGGATGGTTACTAAGATGTTTTTGTAGTCCAGAGAGATTACAAAGTTTGGGAAGCATTGCTGTATCACTTACCTTACGTTTGACATCCGATGCTACACTAAAAAGCAGTGACACATAGAAGCCTAGTTCGATCACGTAGTACCAGTACTGAGAAGGCACCAGTGGCTGGGAAAAAGAAAAAAAGACAAGAGACAGCATGATGCCAATAATTTTACCAATTAGTTCAGTAAAATGGTAAACAAATTAAATGGGAAGAGATGCCGATTTCTGCACAAATTTAATTTAAGACAAAATTGACAATATCCAAATATGAGATTATCTGAGGAGATGTTACATGTCATAGCACTTGGCATACCATTTTTGGGAAGCCATCCCACATCTGCTTCATATCATAGAACCAGGGTTTCTGAGGGGAGAGATGTTCGATATTCAATGTCCAACACATGACCACAAGCACTTAAAGCAACAAACAACAACACAGATAAAGATGAGATCTGTGTGTGGCATCCAAGAATCTGTTCACTATGGTTACAATGGTTAAATCCAAGTTCCTGCATTTCTGGGCCTTTGTTAAGCATGAGTAACATTTAGCAAACAATTTTTATTTTGCTGATAAAGACAGAAAACCATGAAAAATAAATAAAAAGAAGACTGATTTTCTTTAAGTGAGGAAGTTATGACGAGATGGATTTCATGATTATATGTTGTGAAATTGCACATAAATGAATTTTTGTTTATCTATAGCAACCACTAAAATTGCTGAACAGATTCAAATATAGTACTCACATCAATAAGAACTGCCAGGCCAGCAAAGAAAGCAAGAAGGTAAAAGGTAAATCTCCAACTGTAAAAGAATGCACAGCAACCTCAGAAATCCCCTAAAATGCTTTGACACAGCACAAAAAACTATCCCAGCTATGGATAACAAAATGACACAAAGTAATTTCAGGGTTTGTGAGAACCAAGTGTCAAAAGATTAAAGTGAACACATGTCGGAAGTAGAAATTATCAACTCTAAAAGCGCTGACAGACATTTATTAACTCCCCATATCATATCCTAATGAGTGATTTTAATCAGTGAGTAGCATTTCTCCTCTTGAACATACAGTGAGTGCCCCATTGGTAAATGAGTTTTGTTTTGCAACAGCTTTTGAGAAAAAGTTGCTCCTATTTGTAAACTAAAATGTTACATATACGAAATACATCGGTAAGCTATAAATGTCTAACCTAACCATAACCTAGATAAATAAATATACTATATTAGGTAACAAACAGAAGGATTGCAGCATTTTATCATCCATTCATGACATTCAACTTCAGCATCGAACCAGATCAGTTGTTCTGAAACCCAAAAGTTTTCCATCTCAGGATTAGTCGACTCAAGAGTTTGAGGTTAGATTTTGTTAAACCTGCTTTCTGGCACAAGCCCCTGTTCTCTTCTTTATACATGTTGGTATGAAAGACAGAAAATGGTTTGGGGTAAATCACACATCCTGTCGATTCTCAAGATGTTTAGCTACCTTGCTTCCCGAAACTTCTTAAGCTTGCTGGGTCGGTCCTGGTTTCTCCGCCGCCTGAACCACCTCTGGACCTGCCGCACTGACCAGCCTGTCTGTTTACTTAAGCTCTCTATGGAGCTCTAGCAACAAAAAGCAGCACAAGGAAGAGGCATCTTTTCATGAACAGCACCAAAATAAGACTTGTCATGTAAGACTTGGCTGTGACGGCGTGTAAAATTTCTTCTACTTCTTTTTTGTCCATTTTCACAAAAAACACTGACATCTCTGATTTATATCATTAAGACTAACAGTCTGTATGAAGTAGTACTTGTCTCCTTAAGTATGCAAGATGATTACCTGTGGTGGATGCTTTGATGTGCTGCAGAAATAGGATTCCAAAGTGGGATTTGGAGAAGCATGAACACGCTGCTTGTCACTCACTCCCAGCAGAGTGGCCAGAGGAATCGCTACCTTTCTGGAAAGGGCAAAAATACAGCAGTTAAACACTACTTGCACATCCCACATTTGTCAGCAAGGCACATGCAAATCACACAAGTAGATAGGGAGAATAACAGGCAAATAGCAGATGACTCACCTCTCAAAAATCTGTCGGATTACCAGGAAGCAGAAGGCAATGGGTATGGTAGCCCAGAGATCCTTTGGTTTAGGAAAGACTTTGCCATCATGGTCTGTCAGGTCCCCCCATCCATGACCCTCAGGAAACCAAATCCAGTCAGCCCATATCAGCTCGCCTAGCCTGGATATCATCCTAAAAGAGGGCACAAAGGGATAAATTGATCTCTCATTTTATTTATTTTACCTTCTGGAAGGAAATTAAGAGAGGTATTAGAAAGATATAGTTTGTTGTCTCCTCTGTGAAATATCTTCCTATTTTTTCCCCCCATAAGATAAATATAGAAATTCACTCAGCTGTGGCAATATCCTGAGAGGAAGGAGAAAAAAACAGAGCGGACTGAGAGGCGTGAATATTTATTGAGGGTGATTAATCTCACCGGACGTCAGGCAACAGGCATCATATCTGGGCACTTCCTGCTCCAGATGAAGGGAGAATGTTGATACTGTGCACACAGTTGCCATCAGAAAACACGTGACACTTGGACTACGGCCACTGAACTGGACTTCAGTTTGGCAATACTTTCCATGTCTTTGGGGGAATTTAACTTCTGCTTGCAGCTGGGTGACACATTTACTGACACTCATGAAATGTGTTACACATTTCATGTTGGATATCTGTATATTCACCTAGCAAAAAAGGGGCTAATGTGGACATTCAGAGAACTTTACAGACAAAATGTGTATACCCAATAAAAACTTGTAATTAAATAACAATGTGGTTCACATAATAAGGTCATTTCTTTTCAATTTTAACACATTATTCGTTTCAATTGGTTAAAGTATAATGCACAATAAACACAACATGTTTTGAGAATGTGTTGAGCAAGATAACTCGTGATATACCTTCCTGTTAACTTAGTGTTAATCATTCCCACTATAACCTCTATAAAACAGGACTAATCAGCTGCTCTCACAAACCTGAAAAGGCATTACAAACAATGCAGGTGACATCTATTGTGCTTTATTTAGTCGCAGCTCCTTCATGGAAGGCCTGGTTGTCTGTTGACCTCAATGCAATACAACCTAAAATCAGCAGAATGAGTCCAATCATCATTTTATATTGCTGCACCTTTGTATCTGCAATCAAACCAGTGGAGTGGCAGATTTAGCTTGTCATACACTTCCTGTAAGATCCCATATCAAGGACTGCATGTGTGGACTTTAACCAATTACAAGTCTTATTGTAAATGTACAGTAACTCATTCAGCGGAACAGCTTCTGCAGTTTAAAGATAAATTACCTATATTTGCAACAACTGTTAAATATCAACAATCCTATGTATCAGTGTGTGGATTTCAATCAACCCGCTTTCTCCTGTCATGCCAGGAATCCTCTCATGTTCACTCCATAAAATTGAAATTAAAAGTGTCCACTATTATGCAACTAAGAAACATGGGTTATTTTAAGTCTTTTAACCTCTTCAAACAGAGAATGGAAAATGTTACAGAGAGGTCTGTCTTCACTGCTGGAATGATTCATGGGATTTTGAAGAACACAGATGGTATACAGAAATGGGGCAAGTGAACTTTGGGGCTGCAGAGGCTCTGAGGTGTCCATCCTGCTTTTTTAATGGAAAGCACACCTTTTTTCTGAAGCTGATCTAAACATAACATCTTATGTTCACTGTATTGAACAACAACTGAGGCCACCTTCCCAAACTGGCAACATTAAAAGCAACATGAAGTAAAGTTTGCACATCTTCCTTGCAGTTAAAATCCCTTAGTATATACTAAGATAGAGAGGCTGCAGCAGCACCAGCCCCTCTGTAGCAAAAGGACAGATCTGTATGGTGTTTGCTCCTGCTGCTGTGTGATTTCCACAAGGGTCAACCAATTAGTCAACATCAAGAAAAGGTCTGGCTCCAGCTGTTTAGGCAGGCACAAATGCTGCTAGGTAAAGTGAACTTGCATTTCAGTTTGTTAGCCAACTGTTGTTGACAGATCATCGAGTCTTAAGTATAACAAGGTAGGTATTTATCCAAAAAAAATACATTTTGATTTAAAAGGGGATAAAAGTTAAATCCAAGCTTAAATGATTTTATTTCAGTTGGAAGTAAGCCACAGTCATCTGCTAACTGCAGTTGTCCATTACTGAGCATGCATGACCGCAACCTGTTATTGCAATGGCATCTAAGCTTGCATCATTAGCACTTACACATTTCCATTCAAGGAGGGTTTCTGGGAAAAAATACCAAATAACAGGCCAATTTGGTGTTTTGGAACAGCAGTGATACTTTAAATACTGTCCTAGAAAGACAGCGATTATCCCCACTGCTGCCTGGCGTGACTTAAAGCCTCATATGAGTCAAGCTAAGGCAAAAAAAATTTAATAAAAAAATAATAATCATCCAGATCTTACATATCTTATGATGCAACAGCAGTGGATGAATGAACATCTTTCATTCATCCACTGCTGCCTCCTAAATGAGCTCTTCTCCTCTCAAGTCCAAAGTCTGTTATAAAGGTACATTGCGCTACAGAGCAGATCATTAAATGTAGCAATGCAAGTTTCAATATCATCAATGCATTACTACAGGGAGGGCAGACATTCAACAAGTCTGTAAACACACACAACCTTTATTTGTTGAACACCCAGGGACACTTTTACACACTTTAAGCCCCAGGCTACAGTAACCTGACTTATGAAAGCTGTGTCCAAAGCCTTGGGCTTTAAACAACAGTTTGCAATGGCAAATGAATAAAACTAACAGGTCAACGTCAGTTTACATCTATGTTTTTTTCCCCTCAAACCAAACCTTGAAGGATGGAGGCTGTACTTCGATGCACAGATTGTAAAGTCCTTGGAGGGGAAAACTGAGATGTTGAGGTGTGTAAATAAGATTCATTGAACTTGGTTTCAGGGCACAAACGAAAGACTCTTATCCAACATCTGAATCCAAATTTAAATATCAAGTTTACCTGTAATGAAGCTGGTGCTGGCTGGATGATGTTGACTTTAGTTGCTGTCACTGTTTAAAGTTTAGCCGCCTGTGTCTGTCACAGCTGTCTACGCTGTTTGCGTAAACCCGTACAGGGAGTGGCTGAGTGCGCACACATGGCGAAAGTGGGGAGTCTCCCGGACACAGCGGAACAGACAAGCCTGACTCATTAAGATGGAGCTTTGGGCAAGTTTCACATTATCAAAACTCACTTTAACTGGACGTCTATCACACCCAGCCACGTATACACATCGGCCTAAATCATACAAGCAAAAGGGGGAAGCAGGAGGAGGAGGGCGGCTTTATGGGGCGAGAGCTCCCGCTTACGTTAGAAAACTTTTTTTTTTTTTTTTTTTAGCGCACACAGAAATTGCACCATAGGCGACATTAAATGGCCGTTGTTTTTTATGTAACCAACTTCTGCATTTCCTCAGGAAGAGCCGTGTTGGTTTACTAGTGAGGCCCGGATTGGTTGTTGTTGTTGTTGTTGTTTTTTTTTTTTTTTATTACCAACTTTTCTTATCTCGGTGTTTCTGAGCAAACATCGCCGACATCAGGAGCAGCAGAGGCCCGTCAACTAGCTAAACTTTTCTGTGCGGCTCCTCCAACGGCTGAAACCGGCTAAAGCTTCAAGTCAGTTAGCGGGGTTGGCAGCCAACCATCTCCCGGTTAAAACTACACAGAAAGCCACCACGCTTTCGCTCTGAGTAAATAAAAAAATTGATGAATAAAAGAAAACATGTGTATGCTTGTGGCCGAGGAGTGGTTTGACTGGAGGCGGCAAAGGGAGCTCCTAAAATGCTAAGAGACGCGAACGCATCGCCCGGACGAGTAACGGTGCGGGGGACTCACCTCTGTTCGCTAAATGTGGCCGGAAAACGGGCTATAAAAACGGTTAGCTGCCTTTTCTCCGGTCCCGGTGAAGCTGTGGAGACTTCAGCTACTTCTCGCCATCTAAACACATCAACTTGTTGAGCCGCAATCCGAGTTTTTCCCTTTCTCTTCCCTCCAAAGCTCAGCTTCGCCACATTCTCGGTGGCAAAAAAAAACGAAAAGAAAAAGAAACACACTTTTTCTCCAAGTCCTCGTCTGGTTTGGTGATTTTCAATCTGATTTAAAGAAGAGAAAGATGGATGTGTTGTTAGTTTCCGTCTGGTAAAGGCAGCCTGACTCGGGCCAGCCGGGTTTTTTATGTGGTCGCATATTGTGGATATTATGGTAGTATGTCAAAAGTGGGCGGGGCAAGACGGGAGGGGGCGGGGCGGGAGCAGGCTATTTAAAGTGACCTGACCCTGCCCCGGGTATGAGGGGTAGTTAGTACCCGGAGGGAGTGGGGGGTGGAGTGAAGGGTTCAGATTTTCATTCATTCATTCACTCATTCATCTTCTACCGCTTATCGGTTTCCGGGTCACAGGGTGGTGCTGGAGCCAATCCCATCTCACACTGGGCGAGGGCGGGGTCACCCTGGACAGGTCATCAGTCCATCACAGGGCCAACACACAGAGACAGACAGAGACCAACAACCACTCACTCTGACACTCAGACCAACGGACAATTTAGAGTCATCAATTAACCTGAACATGATGTCTTTGGACGGTGGGAGGAAACCCACGCAGGCACGGGGAGAACATGCAAACTCCGCACAGAAAGGCCCCAGGCCTGGGAACCAAACCCGTGACCTTCTTGTTGTGTGGCAACAGTGCTAACCATTTCAGATTTTCCTCAATTTTTTTTTCTATTATTCTGTTGTGGCATTGTCATGGTGAACTAATCAACTAAAATCAGAGAAATCACAATACGTCCAAGTCAAGTGCAAATCCATTTCTCCCAAATTTTTATTCCCCGTTTAAAAAAAAAAAATTGCATATAAATAATAAGACTAACTATACATAATATTACTACTGAGTAGTATTTTCTTTGGCCTTCTGTTAATGCCATGGACCACAAATCGATTATCCAGCAGAGCCCTGTACGTATGTACTTTATGAACAAAAACCCTGTGCTATATGGTTGGTCAAAGTGATTTTCTTCATTGGACTCTCAGGTTTTCTTTGAGGTAAAGAAGAGGATACTTTGTGGATGAAATGTGTGTAGCAGTCTTAACATAGCAAAAGAAATTGGACGGAAAAACTGATCAATAAATGATTGAAATCATTATATAGCTCACAGATATTTTGATAAATATGTAATGAGTCACTGCTTATGAAGTACTAATGAAGTGTTACAGAGATGTTTCAGCTTAGAATAAGGGATAATTTAATGTACATGCTGTAATGTAGATGATAAGACAGGTTGCCATAGCCATCAGAAAGGTGGAAAGGTTAAAGATTAGTGTGTGCTCTGTATATTTGTATCAAATATTTCAAATAGGAAGTAGTGAGGCCTGTGTTGTGTTCACATATGCAGCTTCTTATTCCAAATTTCACGACAAAACTATCTTGAGCCAACTTAACAAAATGTTTTTTCTTGATTTATTTGACCACATGATTTGAAGTCTTGATAGTTACATTGAAGAAGACTGAAATATAACGTGTTACTATTAAGTAACCGATACATTCCGATGTGTGGGCGCCCTGAAGTTCATCTTTTCACTCAACCATCTGCCTTTTTCCTTAATGTGCCATAATTCTGCTTTCTGTCTGCGTGTTGCTCACCTGGACTTTGGTGTGTATTCATTTCCAAATAATGACAAGTGACAAAAAATATATGAAATATTACACAGTTATATGATTTTCTCACTTTAACATAATCATGCACTGAATAATTTATCAATGCATAGTTTATTATAATAGAGTGTAAAGCTCTCATTGTTTTCTCCTCAAATTGCAGCAGCAGCAAAAGAAAACTGTGGAGAGAGTTTTCCTCACTGTCAGGCCATGAGCCATTAATCACCTCTTATACACAGAGGCATTGCCAAAGACGGTCAGGCATGTTTGGACTCATCAAACCAAACCCAAAACGCTGTGATAGACACATTTCACTGCACACCCCAGCTGTGGCTACACACACCTTAGCCTTCCTTATCTTCTTCATATCCCTGATGGATATTTCTGCCCGCAGAGTCATAAATTAACCATTTTGGGAGCTTGCTGAAGTGGGATTGACATTTTAATGTCTAATTATCAGGGCCATTGTCTACAGTTCTGTCATTCTGCTGCATACAAACACACACACACACACACACAAAAGTTCTTTTGTTGTTTGCTTTGTGTAATTTTTGGTCAGTTTGGTTCAGTTTCACAGGTAACCAGGACTCAGGTTCAGATATGATCTGTTTTTTTTCTTCAGTACCTCTGCAGGCCCACAGAGAGCAGCAAACCCCCCTACAATAAAAAGCCCCAAACACAGCCTCTGTCTCTTCTGCTGTCTGTGAGAATGAATGAGATGTTACTCCAGATTTGTTCCATCTGACACTTGGCAAAAGAAGGAAAAATTACATCCAATAACACAATATTAAACAGAGAATTCTCTCCTTTTTTCTAAATTGTACTTTATTTTCTTTTAAAGACATATGTTTTAAAACAGCAATTGTAGAGAATAAATAAAGAAACATTATGTTTTGTTTTTCGTTAGTTTTTTTTTTGTTTGTTTGGTTGTTGTTGTTTTTTTACTTCCATAGTTACATTTATGTAATTAAAAACTCTATAATAAGTGTGTTCATTGTCTTGTAGACGACAGGAATCCTCTTTTTTTCCCTCTTAAATTAAAAAAGAAATGTTCACATCTTCCTCCTCATCAAATTGATTACCAAATAAATTAAACGTAAAAAATCAAGATAGAAAAATTCCCAGCCCTTCCTCCTGCTTTGTTAATTTGAAAAGGTGTGGCAGCAGAGAATCTTAACTTCAGAAGTTGTTGATTTTTTTTTTTTAAGTCTTTTCAACTCCATTTTTAAACTAAGGTATCCACAGTGAGAGGAAATCCATTTCTCTTTCAGTTTAATTACCCCATGTTCTTAATTTACGTATAAATAATAAAACTAACTCTACATAACAATATTACCCATGGTAATCATACAGAGTAGTATTTTCTCTTGCCTCTGACTGCGTAACTGGCCTTCTGTTAACGCCATAGACCACAAATCACACTATACAGTAGAACCCTGTTCAGTAGAATAACATCAGTGATATGCTTTTTCTTAACATGTAGATCTTGTTGCCAACAATAGAGTATGTACATAATATAAATGAATCCAGCAGTGGAATGATACAGTAGGAACTCTGGAGCACTTCTGATATTGCGGATGCGGCCTCTGAAGATGTATTTGTCGCTGACATTACTGCTGCTGCTGCTGCTGTTGTTGTTGTTGTTGGTTGTTGTTGTTTTCGTAAGCGCATACACATGATACTGCTTTTTGTGAAGTGTCGCTCCTGTGCTATATGGTTGGTCAAACAACCAAACAAGGCTGGGACATCCCAAGTGGTTTTCTTGATTGAACTCTTAGGTTTTTTTCCTAAGGAGGTAAAGAAGAGGAGAGAGACAGAGAGAGAGAGAAAAGAGAGCACAAAGCACTTTAAACCGAATCACTTAAATAGACTAAATAAAACACATACATAAGACTTTGGAAGTGGAGTGGTGTCTGCAATACACACTGCTTGCACTGATGCCTTACGGGGAGTCTCAGTAATCAACTAGTGTCCATGCAACTTAAATAGTCACAGTCACACTGCTGCAAGTGTATGTACGTTCTTAAGAAATAGTTGGTCATATCTTTTGGCAGGCAAATTAATTCAGAACATGCACAGTAGGAATTCTGGTTTAGGTTAACCAAATGTCGGAAAACAGGAGATAGTGTCACAATTCACAATTTCACAATTTATTCCAATGATACTCAGAACTATGGCCTTCACCAGACTGTAGTTTCTCTGAGAGGTAAGCTTTCAGATTCAACATTTCAAATCACCCACCGAATACAGCACTCAGGTTATCTGCAGGTACCAAAAACAACTGGTGAATTATCAGTCCATGTTTCTAATGCTAGTTCATCTGTATTTAATATAAAGCGTCTATTGTGTGAATCATCTGCCACATATAGATACTGACGCGACTGAATAAGAACCCCTTAACAAGCAGACATTACTCTCAAATATATCAAATATGTCCTTGTGAATTTAGGAGAAGCCTGAATGAAATTTTGCACAAATAATCTCTGATATTTTACATATAATTTAAAGTGGTATCCAAAAGGGCGAGTTGGGGTGGAATATTGTACATTTACACTAAACATGCTCAAGTTGAAATATTTAATTTTCTTAGAGATTCTTAAAGAAGATTTTTTTTATAGACATGAAAGGTGACTTTTATTTGTGTTAATTACCTGCAGATCCGCTGTGCAAAGAACACACTAGAAATTTCTGGTTGTTTTTTTAATATGAAACAGACCTTTTGAGTTATTTTCTTTGAACTTCATTTATATTTTTTGTTTTTGGTGTTTTCCAGAATTCCTACAGAGGAATGCAGTTCCTCAGTCAGCAGCACGTTTCACAGGAACCAAACAGCTTTCCCCAAAAACCTTGTAGAGTTAGTGTCTCAGTTGGTACAACACACATACACTTACACATACACACGTTCACTTACACACAAATATTTTTTCACATCTACTCAATACAAAACACTTGCGCAGATATAAATGTACACACCTTGTCCTTGGCTCGCACTCACACAGAGTCACGCATACACAAATACTATGTTGCCAACCATATACAGGGGCATGTTTAGTACATTTTCAGTCTCACAAAAACCAAAGTTCAGGCACAAAGTCACTTGGATTTCAGTTACAACCAAACAAAAACCCCGCATCACTGAAAAACTACCACACCAACCAACTAAACAGAGGAAATATGTAAGAATGATAATCATGACAGACAACAAAAGGGAACGTAATCAAAACCAAAAAAGTCTAAAAGGAAAAAAAAATCTAATATATCCATATTTTATGGACAACAGGCTAATTTAGATCTGAGTATTGAAGCTTTTAGAAGTCTTTAAAAAAAGTAAAACAGCATGTCATGATAATCAATTACTTACAGATGCTGAGGTAAAGTGACAGTTATTGATCAGTGTTTGCAAGGATTAAAAACCAGGACAAAATGATAAGAGGAAACTCACAACGCACCAAACACAGTTCATGGTCGCCACAGTAACCCGCCATGCAGTTGAGCATGGTGAATCAAGGCAACGGCCCAAAATAAAAAGTAAATAAATAAATAAATTGCTAATGGCAACCATCACAGGCAATATCGCCACAGCAACCAACACAGGCCAATTAACTTACAACGCAGTTAGAAGGAAGGGGGGTAGGTTTTAGTGGTTGCTAGGCAACCGTAGCCATAGCGACGCACGTCTCCACGATTTATGTATGGACGGGACAGTCTTGAGAGTGGTGTGATGTTTTTTTCAGGAAAAATGGCATATGGCACAGCACAAAAACAATAAATGAAAAGTAAAACAAAAAATTAATGACGAACAGTTGTTGGCATTCAACCCTGTGACAGAACACTGGTTAGACAGAACATTTGAACCGAGTAAAATACTTTTCTGTAAAATTGTCCCTACGTACTGAGCAAAAAAAAAAAAAAAGAAAAAAAAAAAAGAAGTAGCCACTTTTACACAACAGGTATCTTCTGAAACTTGTATTGAATTTCAAGTGGATGGTTTTTAGATTGATGCCACCTCAGTAAAGTTAATCTGCTGTATGGTCATTGACTTCTTCAGTTCAGCCCCCAGTTACATCCACTCTGTCTCTTTCACTTGTGGACACAGTTGTAGCTGCCTATCAACCCCTGCCTGAGACAAATCCTTCAATATACAGGAACTCACCTCCTTTAGTAAGGCCTGTTGGCGTCCTTAGGCCTCTTCAGCTGCACCTTCAGTCTCTTCATGCCAATCTGGAAGCCGTTCATGGCCTGGATGGCAGTCTGGGCGCTGGATGGGTTGTCAAAACTCACAAAACCTGAAGAGGAAAATGAAAGAATGAAAGAAGTCAGTACAAACTTTCATGTTGTGGCAACAGCAACATCATATCTGGGAAAGCAACAGAATAAAGCTCAAATCATATGAGAGCATCTCTTTTGCTACATTAGGGAGAAAGTGACAGACATTACAGGATCTATTACCACCACAGTCACTCACCGAAGCATTTGCTCTGGTTGGTGGCGCGGTCGACAAACACTTTTGCAGAGATGACGTTTCCAAAGGGCAGGAACATCTGCAGTATCTCAGAGTCGGTGAACTCCTGTGGCAGGTGGTAGATGAAAATGTTACAGCCCTCGGGACCTGTATGCAAAGACAGTAGAGGGACAAAGGACACGGAAATGACATGACAAGAAGGGAGAGGTTAGTGTCGAGGAAACATTTTAAATTTTAAAACATTTGAAACTCAGTGATGTTTTACTTGAGAGGTTGAGTAAATAAAGAAGGAGAAAAGGAGAAAAGGAGAAAAGGAAAGTGGTATGCTTTACTTTTTTTTTCTTAATGGTGCTGTTGCTGGTAGGTGGATTTTTTTTTACCTCTGGGCAGAATCAGTCTAGTGGTTCACACCATTTCCAGCCTTATTCTGAGTTCAAATAAATGCCTCCAGCCTCAAGATGCACATTCACAATAAAAACATAATAGTTATACTTCTACTTTTTAATCTAAATGTTTTATCAAGATGTCAAACTATTCCTTTAAAAAACAAAAACCTAAAGGGATTTGTACCAGAAATTACTAATAACACCTCTGAACCTTTGTGTAATACAGCTTTGTTGGCATAGCAGCTTGTTAAACCTGTGTTATATGGAGCAAAGATCAGTTACCAGACTGTTGTGCAATCAAATGAACATCAAGACTACATTTGTTTTATGTTGCATCATCATTGCTTAGTAATTTAAGGGTTAGGGTTAGTCCAGAAGGAAGTCTTTGCACTTCATCAGGACAATGTTACCATGAAAGTAATGTGGAGGGATTAATATTGTTATTCTTTGATTATTTAGTCAATTGATCAGTTATAATAATCTGCAGCAATTTTGATAACTGATTGGATAATTAGAATAATTTTTCACGAAAAAAAATATAGATATTTCTCCAGTTGCAGATTATGCAGTGTGAGGATTTGCCGCATTTCTCTGCTTTGGAGTTGTTTGTTTCTGGAATATTTATCAGACAAAAAATACATTTAATGATAAAGAAAGACAGCTGTCAGAAATTTTTCCTTTTCTTTTTTTTTTTTTTTACCCATTTTCAGACATTTTATAGACTAGACAATTAATCATCCCCAAAGAAATACTGGACAAATCTGTAATGTGAATTTTAAATAATTGTTCTGACATAGTTTAATGTAGACTTAATCCTCACTCTGATGAATTATATAATTCAAGAAAGTCTGTTACTTTTTTCATTTCATGTCATACAAAAATGAAAGAAAACAAATAGACTTGAATGGCAGAAAAGGAAAACACAATCAACTTTGTAAAATCGCAGAGCCTTCTTCACAAAACAACTGTGAATTTGTGGTGAAAGGACTAAAACATGCCAAGCCACTGAAATGTCTCTCAAAGATAAGGTTGCTCCACATGTGTGTGCAGCTCTTTGAGTTTACCTTCCCGTTGCTGCAGCTGCTGTGGCTGCTGCGGCTGCTGAGCCACCAGTGTGGGCTGGTGAGGGAACGGCTGTCCCACCAGACCATAGGCAGCAGGGTAGGTGGCTGACAGAGAGGAGAGACAGGTGAGAAGAGAGCAGTAGTGAGGCAGGCACAGATCTGCATAGTTTACTCAGAACAACATCTGACAGAGCTGCATTCCCACCTGCAGATGTGCTAAAACTGGATGGTGTTCTGTGTGTAGTTTCTGATGCATATAGTTTATAGACTCATTCTATAGAGCAGCAGGTTATTTACGTTTTGTAACATATGTGCATGTTTTTACTTTGTGTGTAAATGTCTGCTTAAACATGCAGCGTTGGACGTCAGAGAGAGCAAAAGCAATATGGCTGTATTCCATTATGTTGCATAAAACTGTTTTGCGTTCAGGTTGGTGAGTTATTTCTAGGAGCAGAAACAAACAAAAAAAAAAACTAAACAAAACAACAGAGGTCATGTGGTCAAGCGTTATATGAAGTGAGTTTTAAAAAGTTTCCACATCTTGTTATGAATAGCGGTAAAAATCAATTTTTATAAATAGATGTCAGTTTACAATTTATGGCTAAATGTCACCCAAATGTAACTCTAACATAAATACTGTGACTTTGAGGCTCACCTGTATAGTGCTGCATGCCTGTATAAGCTTGCTGCAGGGGGTCCAGGACAGTGCTCTGAGCTGTGACACATTAAACATATTGCAACTGTTACATAGCCACAAAAAATAAAAAATGAAATCGATAAAACCTAAATGCTTTCCAGAGCACATCAGTATGCTCCAAATAACATTTAGAGCATTAAGTTTATTTCATTTCCTCTTAATTAGACCCTTGCTGTTGGACATCAAAGCAGGAAGCCTGTGGGGGAATATTTCATGACAGAAACAGATATTCTTTACTTCCGATGTGATGGCTGTACCTTGGTAGGCATGCACCCCGTTGGTGTACAGGGTTTCAGTAGCTGACTGGCTGTTGGTTGGAGCTGGCACAGAGGAGTAGCTGTTCACTGCAATTGGTGGAGGCAGAGCAGGAACAGGCGTGGCTGCAATGGAGGGTGGAGTGCTGGTACCTGCAGACATTTTATAGTTCAATGAGAGCATGAAAATCTCATTTAATGCAGTCGTCAGCAAGCATAAAACTATTCCTCACTGGTTTTTATAGCTTAAAAGTTAAAGATAACATTGCTACCCTCATGACAGTTTAAAAAAAAACAAAACTACAAAATAGATGTTTGTTATTTTGTCCTCTTAGGTCCACCTCTCCCTGTGTATCTGTCCTCATATTTCAGGCAGAAATCTAATCAAGGCTGGCTGGAGCCAGACATCTCTGCCTCTCATTACCTGAGGAGGGGGTGATGGATGCGATCGGCGTGGCAATGATGCTGCTGGGGTTGAAGGCGGCAAGCTGCTGCATCTGAACTGCCGCCACCGTGGCAACAGGAGAGAGGTAGGCCGACTGTGCCACCAGGGCCTGCTGCTGCATCAACTGGAGGACGGGTGGAAAGAAACGGAGAGGTTTTGATTGAGGGATAGAGAGACAAAGCCAGGAGAGTTCAGAGAATGTGTCTGTTTTTAGGTTGTGGTGAAGTCAAGTAAAAAAAGACATGTAGTGAGTGGATACAAAGACAGACACACTGGGCTCATATTTTCATTATGAACCAGCTCAAATAACACGGTCAATTCATAAAAATCCTACATGTTTAATATAATTGCAATGGCTCCAGACCGACCCTCAATCAATCAATATATCTGTAGGCCAGATCTCTGCAGGCAAAAACAACACAGACCACTTGTCCTCGGTAACCTGCTCTGTTCTCACAAACCCGTGCTTCATAGTGTTTATAATAAGTCATTAAGATTATAATCAGATCCAGCAGCATGTTCCTGCTTTAATCTAGAAGGCCCTGCACTTTATCGATAATTCCTTTATTTGATCAGCAATTTTACTTTATCTAATGTTTATGTTTTAGTTTTAAATTAAGTGCAGCACTTTGTGAACGCTGCAGAGTAAAAATGGAGAGAAAATCTGCTAATGAACCAAACGTAAAACCATTTGCACTAAATGGTAAATGAGAAAAGACGAGAGTGGTGATATGGTTCTACTTGATGTTGTAAACTGCAGTTTTTTCTAGTATCTAGTATGACATTAAAACATCAATTTGAGAAGTTTAGCTTTTCCAAAAAATGTGTTTTGCATCTTTTGGAATCTATATTTCAAATCGTTTTCACTAAAATCAGCTTTTAAGTCCACATAAAGAAAACAAGTCATGCCTTTCTCAACCTTTTTTTCCACCACCAGCCAGGCCTGATATATTTCAGGCCAGATTGCTTTCTAATTATTCAAATGAGATTAGAGGCTAATTTAGAGTAACATTAGACATAGCGGGATAGAGGGAAAGGAGAACAGACATTTAAGAGAAGACGATAAGGACAAAAACGAAACTGAATATAAGGCTATTTGCTTTGCAATGATATTTGCTCTCTAAAGAAATGCGTCATTTTGTGTTGCTCACAGCCTGTGTATAGGCGTTGTATGCCCCGAGGTGCAGGGTCATGGGACTGATGACGCCCAGCTGAGAGGCCACCTGCTGCATCCGCCTGAGCCCTCGCTCCTTCTCCGAATCGGCAAACTTAACCACCAGGCTGGACGAGGCACCCTGAGGAGACAGGGAATAAGAACTCCCATTTCTCTGACGCTTCTCACATCAATGCAAGTCTCGACTCAGTCTCGTTAAAACAGGTAATAATGCTTGAGATGTCCTGCAGGCCGATGGGATTAAGAAGCTGATTGTGTTATCATCAGGTCTCTGGTTCAAGGGACCTTTTATTCCAACCCAAGCCTCTATTTCTTCTCATCTCTGTTCTAGTTCAATACACAAAAAAATCTTAAGGCAATTTGTTACATCAATAATAATCTTTTAATTTAGTGAAGCTTCACCAAAGCACCACAGTACAAATCACCTCCAGCAGAAAAAAAGAGCAGATCACATTTTTACAAAGAAAATGCACTCTATTATATTCTGTTTCTCTGTGTGTGTGTGTGTGTGTGTATGTGTGTGTGTCTGTGTGTGTGGAGGAGGGGACAGATAGAAGAAGTGGTGACCATTAGCTTAGTCACCATGTTGAGTGTCTAAATGACTGGATTTGAAGCATTTGAGTGTAAATATTTGAGTTCACATGTAACCATGTGAATGTGTAACTAGGTGTATTTGTGTAGTTTCTGTGTGTGTGTGTGTGTGTGTGTGTGTGTGGAGGGTGACTCACAGGTAAAGTGCGACTCCCATGCAGAGCGTTGATGGCAGCCTGGGCCTCTGCGTTGCTCTGGAACTTTACAAATGCACAACCTACATGAAATGACACACCATTAAAACGTAGCCTCACAGAAATACACACACACACACACACACACACACACACTATAAGAAAACTACTTCCTTTAAAAATACATTAGTAGCTGTCTTACATCTAGCGCTTCATCAGCTACTAAGGCATCATTAAACATGGTCCACAAAACATTCATTGCTTCATCAATCACAGCCCGTAAACCACCAAACGCATCATTAGCTCTGACCCATAAAACCTATTGCACCATTAGTCATGCCTCATGCAACAAACGCAGAAAAATCTAGCATCTGTATTTGAACTGTCGACGGACTTTGATTTACATGGCAAATATCATTAGCGTTGTTGTTGGTGAGAGTTGTGATTTACATTCACGTGGTGATAATGTGCTACAGGTTTAATTCTCAGGGATGGATGAAAATACAAACAGTTAAACAAAGTCAATGTCACATTTACTGTCATAATTTGGACTCCAGATAATATCATACTAAACTGCTTTAAAAGCTAAAGGATTCCTGAAATGGATCCTTTGGGAATGATGGAGGCTGGTGAAGCTTTCCAAAGCCATCTTGCCCCCCATCATTTTAAGAACTGGGAAAAACTGCCTTGTTATTTAAAGAAGATGCGGTGTTAAATTTTGTTTCGTCCTCTTATGTGTGGGAAATTTCAAATTCCAAATATGTTTGAGCATTGCTCACAGGCTTCAGATCTTAACAGCAGGTCATATGTCTATGTGCCTACACACTGGACTTGCGTACATGCATGGGTATACTACTAATTATAGTTAAAATTCAAAGATATTCTGAATCTACAACTTGTCAGTGTGTGTGGGCAAAAATTTGGAGTAAATCACCAGATGATGAGAGATTCTGTTTCAGTTTTTAAAAGCTATTTAAATCTATTTATTTAAAGGAATGGACAGAAGATGGAAGTATTATTATTTTAGAGAAAATATACAATTTGCATAGTGAGTAACACTGTATATCAGCATGCCACAATTTTTTATTTAGGTCTGCAGTGTAAGAGGGACACAGCAACATTTGTTGTTGTCATGATTTCGGGCAACTTGTTCTAAGTTTTAGTGTTTTTATCCAGCGCTGTGTTTGGGTATTATGTGTAACCATTGCTCATACAGTGTTTTGTTTGGTATCTTCTGCTTGTGACAGTACCTTTGCTGGTGCCGTCAGGCCCACGGAGCACCGTGCATTCCTCTATGCTGCCAAATGGCTCAAACATCTTTCTCACGTCTGCGTCCGTCTGCTGCTTTCCCAGCATACCCACAAACAGCTTCCTGTCTTCTAAGGGGAAGGAGAACGCCAAGATGGGAGAGGAGAAAACAGGATAACGTGTGGATGACGTGAGTGAGATTAAAGAGGGAAAAAGGTGGGAGTGGGTGATGCAGGCAGTGAAAATGGGGAGTAAAAAGGGAGAAGTGCCAAGTCACCATACATGCATGAATAATAGAGAGACAACAGTGTGATAAGCGGATACAAAGCAGGGTGGACATCAGGATGCCGTACTTTGGAGCGCCACCAGAGTGCAGTAACATGAACATCACAACAAACAAACAGCATCTGGCAGCGACTCAAATGTTTGTCACCCTCTCTGTTGTCAGAGAAGCTTCTCCGTCTGTCCCCGTCTGTGAGGGATCAGAACAGCATTTTGGCATGTTTTAGCCTGTTCACTACAAATGTTACAATTCTGCAGACTATTCTCCAACATGCACCACAACACACCAAAAACCATCCATTAGAGACCCGAGGCACAATCAGTCAGGCACAATGAGGATGTCACTCTCTGTATTGTTTTTGTTACATTCATACCAATATTAAACAGGATTGTATTCAAAAATGTGGCTTCCAACAAAAATGAAATGAGGAACAGTAGAATTTGGTGATTCTTTTGAATAAAAAGTTGTCTATGTGCACTCTCAGAGCTTTTCCACCCAACAAAGTAACAGACTGACATCTTTCAGCTGCTTTGACTGTGATAAATTATCTGCCTCTAGCATGTTCAAAGTGTTGACAAGTTCATTGTCATACAACCAAGAAATAGATGGGAACCAATACATTTGCAAGATGGCCACCGATTATTAATGCATATGTGTAGTGTAGTACATGATGATTCGATGACAACAAAAGTAAAATAGAATGTGTACTCAAAAAGTTAATATTAGGAAGGTAAGAGGTCACAAATTGCTGCTGGATGAGCCTTTTTCACAGGAGACATTTTGACTTGTCATAGTACAGAAAGTGCAGGTGTCACTCATAACATTAACAATAGCTCCCTTCTATTCAAGTGCCCTGGTAAGCCATGACAGTGTGACAGCGAGTCGACATGCACAATAACAGGAAAAATTAAAATGAAGCAACAAAGGGAAATACAGCCACCATTAGTTTTATTATTTGCACCCGCGCTTTTCCTACTGTGGCATGTCAAAATGTCCCCTGTTTAAAAAGACCTATTTGTAAATCAAAGATACTGTGAAAAGTAGAATTTCTATCCAGTTTTTCTGCTCACAATAAAAAAAAAAAAAGAAAAAGAAAAAATGCTGCACAGTTTGACTGTATTTTGAAAGAAATAAGGCTGGTGATTGTGTGATGGAGTGCCGACTGGATCACAAGTTTTCAGTGATTCCTGTGGCCGCAAAATCTGCCATGAAGGCTATGTTACTGATTGTAATTTGTTACCCATATGTGTGCAGAATTTATATGAAATGTAGTAAATGAACAAAAAGAGGACTGAATTGCATAATTATCAATCAAATCATTGATCATTTATCATTAATTGTTGATTTGGTTGGAAAAACTGCCATCTAAACGCTGAGGCACACAGCTCCAAAGATGTTGAGAAAGTGTAAAGTGTGTGACATTCAGGTGTAGACTGTCAGCCATGAAGGAGCCATTTGACGGGTAATTGAATCTGATAATCCCTTATGAAATTATAGTTTTGTTAAAATAGTAATGTGCAGGAGGAAAGATAAAGTATTTTTGTTTTCTATGCATGATTTAGTTTATAGTTTCGAGAAATATCCTTCATATGAGCGGATATTGCTTTGATTCTGGTGTTATCGGTGTCATTATGACATGTTGCACATTTTTAAAGGCTCAAAAATGTTCTTTTTTCATTCACTGGAGGGAAACTATTAATGTGATAATAAAAGACTGGCTGAAGATGTATATTTCTGATTGTGTGCAGTGTGAAGGTGCTGTTGTTTGAACAGGTGTTTTGTATGTGGGTGGGGGACAGGCGTCTCTTACCCCCTCTGCTCTCGCTGTCTGCTGGCTTCACTTGGATTGGGCGGTTCATCTGGAAAAGTCAGAGGCCACAGGTTAAAAATAGCACACAAGAAAAACGGCAAACATAATAGATTATGGCACATGTAGCCACTATTGCTCTGTAAATGATATAAATGATGTCATATAGCCCTTCCATTAGTGCGGTAATATGATTTAATAGTGACACATGTATAAACATATGGACGTTTGTGAATTTGATGTCTTTCCTTCCTCCTATAATGCCAACTCTTCTCCACAGCAGTGAAACTGATATGTATGGTATTACATTCACAGTGTGGTACGGTCTCTCTCCGTACCTCTTCTGTCCAAGTCTCTCTCAGAATCTGCTCTAATCCCGCCATCTATCATTCCTTCTCCCCCTATCACACAAAACCAGGAAAAGCACACACCCACGCGGGATTGTGGAAGTGATAAGATTGAGAACACTCGCCGGCTAATCTGGATTACAGCATCAGAATGGCTAGAGATTCTGTGTGTGACGGAGAGGCAGAGACAGATGAGGCCACACGGAGTTAGAGAGGTGGAAAAAACAAAGAATAAATTAATGACAGAGAAAAGGTAGAGCACACATGAAACAGAGAGGGATTAAACACATTTTTCATAATTCATCAAAAGACATGCTGCTGAAATACAGGTTTTTTTTTCAGTACTTCTTCACAGGTGTCCACGCTATTACTCGCTAAACCCCTATATAAGAATGTGCACACGTCTGTGCCTCAGTCTTTGTAATGTATAGATGAGTGAGAATAAAGGGAAGAGTGAACAAGAGGCAGCTAAAAGGAATAAGGATTGAAAGGAAGGAAATGAGCATATGGAAGAAAGGATGAAGGTGGGGGATGTGTGTGGGTTTGACGTGGGTGAGGAGTCGAGGTGACAGCGACACAGTGACACTCTGTTAACTGTGGCTTAATGAAGGTCTTAATTATGGAGCTGGTGACATTTTGGCCAGTCACTGATCCTGTGCCACTGATTGATCTGCTGCGATCGGTCACCAGGAGAGACACTATTGATCGGCCCTGCGGCCTTGCCCCTGCCAACAAGACCACATGCACAAACTCTGCTGTCTCCACACCACCGTGCTGAAATACCAACAACACCTGCTGCAGAGGGCCCCTGTGCCTCCTCAACCGGAGCATCCAATTGATCGCACCAATTAATCTGACGATAGAGTAGACGGAGAGGCAAAGTCTCAAAACCATCTTACCGTCAGTCAACTAAATGGAGGTCTGCACCTGCAGGCGGTCAATAATCATACTGGTTTAAATTATGGTATGGCTATGTAAGTTTTGTTCTCACATAAAACTAGAAGTACTTTTTTTTTTTTACAGTGGAGAATGCATCACCCCGACTGGACCCACATGATGAAATTCAGGTACTTTGCAAGAAAGCTCTCAACAAATATCACTCAGGAAAGAACAAAAGGGTCCATTCATTGTCCTTTGTCCAGTGTTCAGCCCTATACTAAACACTACTCATGCTATCTCCACTTTAACACTTACAGTACAAGCTGTATCAACTGGAGCATGTGTTGATTTATCACAGTACTGTATATTCAACTGTGCATATATTTTTGGATTTTATTAGTTTTGAATATAAAACTACATTTAAGTTTTACTGTCACGGTTCAATTAGACTCTTATCTAATTATGTACATTGAATCCTGCAGGGGCAGCACCCTTACTTTTATTTATTTTATTTTATTTTATTTTCTATTTTAAGGTCTGTGGTTACTATCTGATTTCATTTCACTCTTGCTTCTCTTTGTATATAAATCATGATGCACCTTCAGCTTATAAACCTAAATTACACATTTTATTAAAAAAAAAAAATTTAAGGACTTCATTTTTTTAAATGTAAATGTTTCATTGAGGTTTGTAGTTGGAGGCAAAGAAAGCAGCTTTAAAGAAAGAATAAATAATAAATATCTTCAGGGGATGTGACATAGATCTAAATTTAAATAAGTGTGAGTTAATATTTTCACATACACCCCTCCCTGTGGGGTTTTCATAACCAGAATGGTAAAAAAAAACCAAAAAAAAAAACCGAGAGATGCTAAAAAGAAAGAAACAAATACTGAGGACACGATATGTTTCCACCCTGTACACTGCCTACAGTATAACAATATGTACATCTTAAATCCAGATCTAATTTAAAACCAGACTGATTAGATCAGTGACTTTTCTGATCCAAAGATAAAGATAAAGGATAATTCAGGGCTGATGCTACAGCCTGAAGGTGGTGTTTTAATGTGACATCTTCGACTGATCGGATGTTTGAATGACACCTGTAAAAAATCCCATGGCCCATATTTTAGTGCAGAAAGACAAACAGAGAAGGCTGCGGTGGCGGCAGTGATAAGGAAAGGCGCAGCAGATGGCTCAGGAGATTGGAATTAGAATATACAAGAGGGAAAACAGTGAGAAGTGGAGGCATCAAGGCTGTGCCACTTCAGATCGGCACGGCAACAGGCCTCGCTGCTTTGACGAAGACCGTGCTCACATGGCCATCGTCATGACAACCCTGGTGATGAGAACCCCACCATCAGGTAAACAAGGTTGCCCTGAGCAACGTGCAGAAGAGATGGGTGAAAAACAAATGAGAAGGACAAAGGGTGCTTCTAGGTCGCAAGATAGAGGGATTAGATGGGTGGGAGGGCGAGGTGTGTGCGTAGGGAGGGAGGGGGGGGGGCAAGGAGAGGAAGGAACAATGAAAGACAGAACAAAATAAAAAGAGGATGGAGGGAGTGGTTGTGCCTGTTGAATGTTGGCGCTGCCTCGAGAGCAGATGCAGAAGCAGGGAGAAAAATATCTCCCTCTAAGCCTAAACCACTAACACACACTTTACAGTAATTTGCTCTCTTCACTCCTCCTCCTGTTGCTCCCCTCCCCTCCCCTCTCTCTTAGGCTTGTTTACAAAAACAGTCCCATACTGTGCAGAGACAACACAACAGGAAAAAGCGGTCTGATGAACAGCCCATTTTAGTAGTGTGTTCTTACTATTTGATTTCTTCCTCCCCCTGCCCTGAATCTCCAAACACTGCGCAGATATTATATACAGTTAGACAACCAACCACCCCCCCAACACACACACACACACACACTCTGTCTGCTCTCGTCAGCCACAGCTACATGAGCACACATCTACACATACTTAATCTTTTCGCTCTGTGATGCCACTGGGGATTTTGCAAGGATTATGAGATATTAAATCCATAGATTATCCAATCAAATTACAGCTCGACCCCTTCGCCATTATGCATGACCCTCCCTCCCTTTTGCCATCAACATCCATATGCGCCAAGGGGTGGCATTTGCTGCAGTGTAAATGCATTTTCAACAACTAGGGGAACATAAATGTGTTTTAGAAAGACAATCGTTTAAAGTCAGAGTGGGTGAAGCATATTGATTATGATATTTTTCCTCCCTTTCTGTAGTGACCCACAGAGCAGATCTCTCAGTTCAGCTCATTTAGTGTTGTTGCGTCCATACAGCAGACTGCTGCTGCTGCTGTTGCTGTTGCTGTATGAGGGTGACACATTTCTGTCGCCCGTTTTCTTTCCCAATTTCAAATCTATTCTGCTTGTCTTCTTAGAAAAGCAGCCACTGTGAATGGTAAGTATATCAGCAGAGACCATCTCCCCTGCTCTTTCAACAACATTTAGAGCAAGAAGGCAGAGTTGGAGGTGATGGTGCTGCTGGTGGTGTGGGTGTGGGGGTGTAGCTGGGTGGGGTGTGGGGGGGGCACAAAGACAATTTACCGTCTTTTCCTCCCCTCCGCTCCATCACACAGGGTTGGTCATTGCATTGTGCAGGTTGCCAAGCAACCTGGCATCCCTCGTCCCCGCCGTCTCCAGGCAACGAGACCTGCGACCGTAATCAACCTGCCACCTCCCGCCCCTCCCTCCCTCGTCTCTCTGTTCTGTTCCTCCACCAGTGTCTGATGATTTTGCTCCCTCGCCTCCCCATCCACCTCCTTGCCGCAAGTACACTTACGCAGGGACGCACTTGTGAATTCACCCAGGGGAAAGACGGAGCACAGGTGGAAATTGGTATACACATGCCCCCCCATAAAAAAAGACAGAAAAAAGGGAGATTAATAGAAGCAGATGATTGGGAACTCACATAAAGAGTTGGAACAAAGCGTCACAGGCACAGACAAAAAAACAAAAAGAAAAGCAGATATGCACAACTACAATTTGTTAATGTTCCACACGTGGATGCACACACACAGATAAGTCCACACACACGGGTGGGTGAGCACACAAAGCAGGACAGAAACTACCTTCTCCTGAATTTAACTAGTCACTAAATCAATCAAACACAAAGAGACTGACAGTACAATGCTTGTACAGTTCAATAATATTTAATCAATGATCCAGTCTTCAGTGTCAAAGCTGCTTCCCTGTGCTGTCTCCTCCTCCTACAGGGTTCACTGGTCTGTCCACTATCAGCCTTTCTGTCACACAGTCAACAAAAACCCCTCAAAGTGGGGAAACTCAATATCAGAGTACATTTCTTACAACACCAGAGTTCAATTGTTTTGTCTCCTCAGACTCTTAGATATTCAAGTCAAATGTTGAATATCTCAACTCAACTCAGTGGAGCACAATGGGAAAAAACTGAATCATGGACACATATTTGTGTGTACGTGTGTGTACGTGTGTGTACGTGTGTGTACGTGTGTGTACGTGTGTGTGTGTACTTTTTCTCTGCTTTTTTAATTTGTTACACACCTTAACTCCGTTGTGTGAATTCATGCTATGACCAGTCCTGCAGGAAGAGTTCAAAGAGCTGAATGATTTTTTGTGAAACGGCCCCTTCCCACTTTTGTGTGTGTTCAACTCTGATGTACATGCACACACACACTCCTGCACCCACACATCCCAACCCCCAAAAACACACTATTACTCAGTAACAGATGTCTGTATTTAAGCTGATAAACACACTGCCTCAATGCACCTCCTACCCCCCTCCACCCTCACTGCCACCCACTGTTCATTATGTCAAACTTTCATTCATTTCTTCCTTCCCTCCCCCCACCTTCACTTATTGCCCCACTCCTCCTTCATTTATCCAGTGTCTCTCTAATTCAGACCCATTTACCACCTCTGTAAATCCAATCTGCATTCATCTTTACAGTTGGCTCAGAGTGACGTATAGAGAGTGGGCCTTTTCTGTGCCATCGGTCGTCCCCAGAGCACATTGATATGCATGCACATGTAAATGAATCGATGCCAGATATGTTCATCCCGTGAGCACATTTGCTCTGGGGCGTGCTAATTGCTCTCATCATCATCCCTCTGACTCACTGAAATCAAATACAGGCTACATATGGAGGCACTGTTTTATCTGCTCATTGTCAGATACTCAAAATAGCATGTTCACTGTGCCCCAGTGGACCAAATCTGAGAATCTACTTTGTTTTTTTCATTTTTCTCCCTCGTCACATTGAAGATTCTATGTATTTATTAGTATTTATGTCAACAAAGACTAAGTCCTCAATGCTAACAGGTATATAAGAGAATGCCCTGTAACTGGTCATGGCCTATGTGTATCAGGGGAAGAGTGTTTGCTCAGGTATTGAGGGCATAGATTACAACATTCTGGCTGCACAACTTCCCATCTCATATCCTGTGTAAAAAGCCTGGGCTATATTTAGCATATGCATTTATTTCAGACTATTGATAAAACCCCTCTGTCTGCTCCTTCTGAGTCCTTATGGCTGAGTAAATGTCAGGCTTAGTCAGATGTTCCGCTCAAAGAAGGCTCTTTCCTCTCGTATGGGCAGCTTAAACACAGAAGGCCTTGCAGCACAGATTTCACACACACACGCACACACACAAATACAATGCAGATAGTGAATGAAGAAACCTGAGAAGAACTCATAATAAACACAAGAACTTCCATCCATCCATGCATTCATCCATATCTTCGGATGTGTACTCTCCACGGAAACACATGCACACAAAAGCAAACAGACAGTTAACACACACACACACACACACACACAAACAGGCACACACCCTTCATTAAACCCTGTTAATGTGAACACCTGCCCTCCCTTCCCCCGCTGCACATGCAAATACACACCAAACACACACACACACAGCTACTTTCTCACTTGGCCACAGTCGCACTATTAAACAGTTATTGAATTTTTAAAAAACGGCGAGGCGTTGCTGCAAATATTAATTCAAGTAAGTAAATTTTGATGATGAACAATATATTATGTCTCTACTGAACCAGATATGAGCTTTAGGGCTGCAGCTAAACTGTTCTCATCCTCATTGATTACAGCAAAAGATATGACATTTTACTTACATACATTATAACTGAAAAGTAGATGATAAAATTGACACTGCTCTCATGTCTGAACGTAGAATGCGAAGCAAGCAGCTAATTAGCTTAGCAATGGAAACAGCTGGTCTCGTCCTTAAAAAAACATGTTATAGCACGTTAATCAGTGGGCTTCAGAAGTGCTGGTACCTTTGGACACAGCCAGACTGGCACTTTCTTGCTATTCCCAGTTCTTATGCTAAGCTAAGTAAGCCAGCTGCTACCTACACCTTTATATTCACCATATAGACATGACTATCACAACGAAAACCATAAGATACGTACAAAATCAATGCTGGACTCTGTGAGCCACTTGTTCTTAAAAAAATTGCTTCAGTGGATGATGAAAACAGTTGAAGCTTAACTTTTTTTGGGTCAAATTGTTTCAGCTCCCCGCGAAATCAAACTGCAAACAGATCCAGTTTGGCTCGTTCGACGGATATTTATTTTGAATAGCTGAAATCTCAGCTTACTTTCTGAGGCTGCTGTGTAAAATGGCTTCTATTAATGTGACAGAACTGGCTGTTATTGTCTCTGTGGGCCTCACAACAGCTGACTAGGCCAGACAAACTGCCCTGAGATTGCACAGAGATAAAGTGATAAGAACAGAGGGGACAAGAGTACGAGATGTTCGCACAGGACAGAATGAGACTACAGTTTGCTGGGGGTTTTTTTTCTCTCCCCAACCTCCGTTTCTGCACTCACAGTGAATGTTTTTACTGATCCTGCCTTTTTTTTATTCTGCTGTCATTCTCTCACTTTCTTTCCTCCATTTGGGCTGAATGTGCTTTTGACACTCTTCCTCCCCCTCCGTCTAAGAGATGGACTCTCTCACCTGAAATTAAACACAGGGCCAGGTGCCACTCCAATGCAACCATCTGTTCGCCCCCGCCTGACTTCTTTCTCTTTCTTTTTCCCCCCTCTCTTCTTTTCCATTGTTAGCTGAGAAATAAATATCAGTAAAATAGCAAGGAGAAAAAAAGGCAGTAAGTCCAACTCCTGCTTCCCAAAGAGGAGAGATGCTAGAAAAAAGGGGGGTAAAAAGCAGCCCTGAGTGTTAATGACATCCTTCAGCTTTCTCTACTTTCAGGTGTGCTTTCATTTTAGCTCTCTCTTTCAGTCTTATAATTGCTTCCATGTTATTTATTTTGTATTGCTCTGACCATGAGATGCCAAAGTTAATTATTCTTTGGCAGTGCAGGTGCAATTAGATGACAATTACACCACAGCTGGTAGCAGGGGTGGGAAACAGTTCTTGTCCATGTGGGCGTGTATGGAGCTAATAAGATGGTTTTTGTCTTTTTTTTCCTTCCCTTTTGGCACGGGAGGGGGAGGGCAAGGAGGGATTGAGAGAACACAGGAGGGTTTAGCTTGTTCCATACGGCTTAAAGGTAAGAGGTGGTGAGGAGGAGAACCACTGGGGTAGAAACACAGGGGGAAGAGGGCTTTAGACATGGGGCATTGGGTCCTGCTGATCCCCTACGTGAGGTCAGGAAGGTCACGCTACTGTCAAGCTAGCAATAGGATTTCTTTTGTTGCCACCCTAATAACAGTCTGCTCCTTTAGACTGTCTCTGCCTCCCTCAGTAAGCCCCTGCCTGCCATTACAACACCACCCTCCTACCGAAATAATTAGTCGATTGACAAAAGATTAAGCATCAATGATTTAAATAATCAAGCAAGCAGTTTTCCTGGTCTTATGTGATGTTAAATTAAAAACCTTTGTGGTTTGAACTCTTGCTAGGACAAAAAAAAGAAGCACGATGATACCATTGTCTTTGGTTCTGAGAACTTATGAGCTTATTTTTTTTCAATTAACCAACTAGTAAAAAAAGATTGATTGATAATTATTTCCAGCCATATGTTGTTTACCTGTTTCCTTAGTCTTTCCCTTAAAACTATGGCCAACTGCCATTCAGGAGAGGAAAAAAAAAAAGAAGTGAATGATGTAGATTTCAACAAAAATAACCAAAAGGAAACAGGGTTACAGCCTTGTTAGTAAAAGAGGAAGCACTAGCAAGTCTGGGAGCACACTCTGTCTCAGTAATTCCTTGCCTTGTCGCCTTGTCTCTCATATAGCCGGTTATTATAGAGACGCGGCTGTCATGTCATATTTAGCTCTGGAAATGTCATTTGGCAGCACACCTGCTGCCTGGCTATGCTAATAAAGCTAGGTTTAACTTTGATTAGAATTCAGAGAGAGAGATGGATAGAAAGAGAGGAGAGGAGAGGAGAGGGGGTGTGAGAGAGGGAGACAGACAGAAACAGAAAGACAGACAGAAAGAGAAACATCAGAGAGAATAAGAACTGGCAAAGTCACTCCAGCAGCGAGCCTCATAGCTGTCTCTTTCGACCCATGACATGTAGCAAGATGACTCATTCCTTGACTGGATGGATATGTCTGGATGCATCACATATGAAACATAAGAGGGAGTAGAGCCTCTGACCTTTATTGGAGCATATCAGCTGAAGGGGGAAGTCGGACCAACATGTCAAACTTGGTTAATTTTCCTGTGTCACTGTGTGTCCATGTGTGTCTGTGTGGTGGGTTCATATAGCCAAGCATGCCAGTTATTCTGCCCCTTTTTATGTACATGCAGGCTGCCAAGGACCCAAAAAGACAGCGCCACACTCACCCCTGGTAGTGTCTTCTGCTCGTGCAGTGCATTCTGGGCTTTGACAGCGGACTCACGTGCACAGTATGTCAGGAAGGCACATCCTGGACACAAAGATAAATGGTAGAAGATCAGCAAACTATTAGCATATGTATTTTTAATGTCACGCTATATATAACATCATTGTTAGCGGTGCCATGTTATTATGACTTAATCTCAATTGGCTGTTTTCCCTGAAGGGCTGTAGGCAGAAACATTACTGTTACTGATCATGCCATTTGATATATGTGCTCAGTTTTTGTTTTGTTTTTTTTGTTTTGTTTTTTTGCTTTGGGTCAGCATGTGTCTTAATGTTCTAAAAACGCTTTACCCTTGAACTGGGCCATCATTATTAATGTGCATTTAAAGCTGCTTGAATAAACGACCTAAAAAAAAGGAGATAAAAACAACGACCAACTGTCATTTAGAGCGATCATAATACCTGGAGACGATTCAGAAACAAGCAGTCTGAATGAGTATTTAATATCACGCTGTTAAAGCAAAATGTATGCAGTCCCACATAATAGAAAAGGGCCTTCATTAACCTTTAGGGCTTCCACAAATCATGAATATGTAAATATATGCAGAATAGGTGTTATAGGTGTTAGAAGACTGATACCACCTGGCCCTATACGTCTCCCAAATGACTGATGGTTTATGTGGATTTCTAAAAGCCTTTGTTTTCTGGGCCTACATTTGCATTAGAAATGACAGTTAGGATCATTGTTTCGCTTAGATCACTTTGCCACCTTAAGTCCATCAGTCAAAAGGGATTTTATCTGTGGAGAGTTTTTTTTTTTTCCAAAACATGACAAGCCTGTTCACCACGAGATGTAAAATTACAACTGACACCAACACTTTCAAACTGATTGATATCCCCACGTGAAACCAATTACTGACTGACAAAATACATTTTCTTAGATTGACCCTAGACAACTACATCTCTGGTAATGGTAATTAACTCTCTGGAGAGCACTGTGCAACACTGCACACTGTAAAAACCATAGAAGTACTGATCATTCTGTATATTTCCTCAATACTAACAGGCCAAAAGGGGGTTTAATCATTTTTGTGGTCTATGATTTTTCATTTTAGAGACTCAAAGTTGGATGTCTGATTTAATCAAATTGTGTGTGATTGGTGGTGAAGAATAACTATTTTGTTGTTCGCTTTTAGAAAAGACAAACTAAAAAGGGGTTTAGGGTAGGCTTACGGTTAGTGTGTTTCTAACCCTAGCCCTCTATTGTGGCATCACAAGGTGGATGTCAAGGAAAACATCCCAGCATGCACTGCGACGCACGAATTGAAGTCATTGAGTGTGTGTGTGTGTGTGTGTTCATTTGTGTTTAAACAATTGCACTAGCTCCACATCTCCATCGCTATAATACAGTTAGTTAGTTCCCTTGTGACAGTCTTCCTGATGTCCAAAGTCACCACACTGAACTAAACTACCCTCTTCTTGCTCTTAATGAGCAGACCATATCTTGTAAAGCATGAGAGAGTAAAAATACACTGCACTTATGTATATAGCCATATCTAAACAAAAGAAAGGGAAAAAAACTTTAATCAGTTGTTGCCTTCCTTAACTTTTTCATGGAGATTAATGGGATTTTGATGATTCAACTTAAAAATAGTATGATTCATTACCTCAATTTTTTTAAAGATGAGTCAATGCTATTTTTTCTGTGTAATCAAAAACAGAAACCATGACTAAAATATTTTGAGGATACAAACTTTCCACCAACTGTGCATTAAACGCTGAGGTCTCAACGGGACCCTTAAAGAGGCTCCAGGAGGACATGGCTAAATTAAGAAATAACTCAACAATACTTAACAGGAAGTCATAACACGATGGTATATGAAAGCAACTACTATTACTGCATGTTTTGCACTTTTAACTATCTTGCTGCAACACAAAATACTACATTGGCATAATTTAGCCCATGTACTGTCCTCTCTGAGACAAAATATTTTTTTTTTTAAATGGGAGTTCTTGGTCCTTACCTTTATGCATCCCTGTATATTTGTCCTTTATCACTGTCAACTCGTAGATCTTGCCAAACTGCTCGAAGATGGGCTTCAGGTCCTTCTCCTCCAGGTTTCGGGGTATCTGCCCGATGAAGAGCTTGATTGCGTCAGGCTCCTTCATTGGGAAGTCTGGGGAGGAATAATAACAAACACGCACATAGACAGAGAGTGGAGGCGGTCAGGAGGAGCAGACAGGAGCCTGCAGGCTTAAATTCACACTGCACAGGAGGTGCAAACAGGAGGTCTGGGATGGAGGTGCAGATGGGAGCATTCGTTGGGAATTGGAAGCTGAAATAATAGTTTCTATACCCTCAGAGATAGGGCGGACTTAATCCTCTGCTAGATTTTAGGAGTAAATAACACAGATACCTCACTAGAATGCAAATGTAATCCCAGTAAAGCACATACAGCCTACTACTGTAAAGAATATTGAATGCATATATTAGGACATGAAACTATAAACTCATTATTGCCTGTCACAGAATGAAAGAGCTTCCATTGTAAGTGCCAAAGGAACTATACAGACTATACTATAGTGGTAGTGATGTAATTTTATTTTACAAGGGTTTAAAAACAATTATACTCATATTTGTTGCATAATTGTAAGCAATTTATGCCACTACTGGGAATTAATTGCATAAAAATCTTTAAGAAATAAAGATTAATGACAATAAATTACATTATGCTCTCATAACTTTCATATTCCTGGTTTTATATTAACATGTGTAATTAATATTCATGATCCCCAGCTACAGAGCTAAGATATATTCTCTTTGCTGAAAAAAATGATAATAATAAGGCGACATCATAGTAAATGGTAGTAAACACAGTGTTTCAGGCACTTCATTTGGTTTAGGCCGCCTGTATCTTCAAGCCCCCAACAGAAACATGCCAGTGTCTGTCAACACAGCTGGAGATCTGCGCTCTCTTTGTCAATACGTGGATGACAACAACAATGACCTGCACATAATGTTACACATTTCACCCAGAACACAAAGCCATGCAATTTATTCTTTCCTACAGGGAAAAACAAAAGGACCATACCTGTGGTGCCGCTCGTGGCAAAGAATCGGCGGAATCAGTGGATGTCTTTCTTCGTCCCCCCGCTGTTTTTTAGTTACTGAAGCTCAATTATTCAGTTCATTTGTCTCTGAGAGCGTCTTTGAATCCTGTAACAAGTTAGGCCTTCACCCCCACTATAATAACACAACTAACATCCAGCGACGGTCCTTTATTCGGCATGAGAGTCTTTTTTTTTTTTTTCTAGATCAGCTTGTTGTTTTTTTTCCTCGCGCTCTTTCCTGACAGATGCTCCGTTTGTTTTTGTTTTTTTTCTCCAAATAAATATGATATATATATATATATATATATATATGTATATAAAAAAATAAAATAAACAAATCTCTCAGTGGCTTGTCTAAAAGGAGTGTGGAGATAAATGGATATTTCGGTTTCCTTTCAGCGGACCGTGGGGAATTGGCAGTCTGGTTGGCTGTCCTCTCCCTCTCCTCCTGTGTGTGTGTCTGCGCTCCTTTGACGTCGTAAGCCGGTGTCTCCCTCCCTGTCCATCTCCGCTCCATCCCTCCCCTGGGCTGTACGAGCCGTGATGTCTGTCGCCGGGGACCGTGGCTAAACTACCAGCCATGTGACGGCCGAGGGACGAGAAGGAGGAAATACGGTGCCAGTGTTTAAAAAAAGAGTCATGGTTGTGCAGCGTGATGATAAAGGGTTAAAATTGCATTATTTAAAATCATGTGTGTACTTTTTCCCTCCATTGGACTTGGAGATTGTTTTATTTATATTTTAATCAAAGACAAATGTTCTCCAACTGAAATGGGCAATTATTATTTAATCATTTGGTTTTCTCATACTCTGCTGCTCTACTGCACGACTCTTACACAAACGACTGTTCCTATTGCTTTCATTATTAGTTTGTCCGCTGATTATTTTTCTAAATTGATCAATCAGCTCTTCCATGAAAAAAAGAATTGAAATGCCTGTTCCAAGATCCCAAAGTGCTGCAAATCTCCAAATGCAAAACCCAAAGATACAGAAAGCAAGTATTGACTACTTGCTATTAAGCCTGTAGCAAAAAACGAAAAATAAATTAAAATCTTTAACATTAATATAAATGTCAGGGGCAGGTAGGGGTGATATTTTTCGTTTCATGTGTGGTCGTTAAGTTGCAGACGGTCCCTGACATCAATAGACGTAAATCCGCCTTTTGTTCTCGCCGTGGAGCTGGCCGTGGTCCTGAAATGGCTTTAGTCAGGCCGTGACTCGGTGACTGTGCTGAGGTGTTACCTCCGACGGAAACGGACGGCAGGTCCTAAATGACGGGACTGTGATTTTTAGCCTGACACACAGACACGTACACACCCTCTGTGAAAACATCGGCAGCATGTAAACAATGAGCCCACATGACAGCGGGCTGCACACACCCGACATGCGCACCACGGCGACGCTTCAAAGGAGTCACGATCTGGACCCTGCTCGGCGTGAGCAATGACAGCAGCATTATTAACCCAGGGCACAGATCCTACTAAGGCCACCACTCTAATTCCTTTATTTCCACCAGCAGAGTATCTCATCGGCTTGTCTCCTACGTTAAGACTGCCATCTGCCATCAGTCGCTAAATCCTATCTGCCATCCTCTCTCCTGCCCTCAGTATAAGCCTGTATACTCTGCAGGCGTGGCAGACGCTGACTTCTGATCAGGTAGAAGTAGATGATGTACGTCACTGAGCTCAGAAAACGTGATGTGTGTCATTTTCACAATGGATGGCATTTTGATTTCAAATCTGAGTGGAACCAACAACGACATCTGGTGACAACCTGCAAAAACATATGTTGCCAGAAATGGTGTGTGGCTATGATGCAGCTTAAATATGCAGCTTTGCAAAAGACACTGTGTCTGGGGAATGAAATGTGATGATACAACAATGGCAAAGTACTTCAAACTTAATCATTAACGACAAACTGGCATCTTTTTTTGTAGTTTCTCTTGGGTCGCTCAGTCTCTAGTTTTGCAAAAGCACCAGTTCTGTCTTTACGTGGGTGCTAAAAGTCAGCAAAATAGGGTATGTCTGGGTGATAAAAGTATTTCAACTTGCATCTAAAAATAAGGGACAATAAAGTGTCTGTACATGAATAATGAAAACTTTGAACTAAATTTCAAGAAATACTTCAGGAAAATTGGTTTGCAACAAAAACTGCTGAGCTATGTTATTTTACTGGCAGATATTCCCCCCATATGCTTAAAACAAGGGCTGAGTTATTGACTAAACAGGTTGGATTTTACAAAAGGAATAAATTAAGCATAATTTAAAAAGTGGTCATAAGTTCTGGCAATTTTGACTTTTTCATATATATACTGAGGGAAAAATATTTGTATAATAATGAGTAATTGTCCTCAAACCAAAAGGGCTTTCCATTTATGTGCAAGGAAAATTCCCTGAATTTTTAGAAGAAAAAAAATGTTTTTTAAATCCTGCTACTATTGTAGAGCAAATATTTCTTAGCTCCATGAAAAACTGACCTCCAGGTTTTTACAAGTTACTGTAAATAATCAGGCAACACAACCTTGCTTTGATTTTAGATGAACAATAATACTTTATTTCACTTTACTGGGCATTTTCACATCTAGTATTGACGTAAGTAATTGTGTACGTGAGTGAGAGAACATGTTTAAGTATTTAATAATCCTGGCTGTACTTACTTCACACAGGCCTCAGTCCAACCCTTTTGTTCTCCAGTCACTCCTCTCAAACACACAACTAAACAAAGAGAGACAGAAACAATTTCAGCATTTTATTTCATCCCTGCCTGTACGGCTTGTTTTGATTTCCTGCTGGTGACAGTCAGCATCTGATGTAGTAAACTATAGCCTTACTCTACTGACTGAGTGCACTCATGTCAGACCAGAAGATGTCAGAAGCCATCGCTGGAGGCGGCTCAGGATTCAAGCAGGAGAGCCACCACAGCATCAACCACCAGCTCACCCACCCCCACACCTCCCACTTCCAAGCCTCCATCAGTTAACATGTGGGGAAGGCTTGCCTTCACATCTGGCTCTGTATCCCTGAGGAAGAAAACAGAGGGAAGGGGATGAAACAAGAAATAAATTAAAATTCAAAGGATAGTGCATTAGTGAGCATGCGCAACATTCAGGAACACTATAACCTATATAGTTTTGTTTTATTTAGGGGAGGGGGTCCATTTAATAATGCAGTCAAAGTAAGTCGATCTAGAAAGATCTACTGACATCTGCTTTCCCTAAACTGAGTTTTTTCTTCTTTTATTTTCTATCTTCTTCACCTGTTCATTCATCATCAGCAAAAACACGACCAATGAACTTTGATCATTTAATAATATTAACATGTAACATGAGCCAGAAGGTTCCGTGCGTGTCAAAAATCGATTCCTATTTCCTGAAACGAAAGCTGTACAAAATAAAAGCAGGTCTCAATTAACCCCAAACGCATTCCTCGGCAGCTCGTTTAGATCGACGTGTAGCTCATTTAAATAATAAAGAAGATTCAAAGAAGGAATCAATAAAGTTTATTGTTTGTTTATTGTTGATTTATTGTTTGTTTCTTTACGATATTTGCTAATCAATTAAAGTTCGGAAGTTTAACGTTCAAGTCGTAAAAAGGACTTAATTTGACGGTTTAATTCATTTAATGACTAACAGTGACCTAACTTTTAGTGACTTAACAACAAAAAGTCTAACTATAATTAATTACACTTGATTTTTATAATTAATCACGTTGGAGCTTTCTTCCTTGTTTTGTAATATCCTCATCAATCTTTCTGATTATCACTTTGGCAAACTTTCCCATTGAACCTGTGTGTGGAGACAGTCTGGCCTAAAAATAAAAAGCCTCTGACATTCTCGCCTCACACTGATGAAGCAGAAAAATTTGTGGAGCCACAGGGGAACCAAACTGCTTTTTTCTAAGGGGAGACATATCAACCCACTACTGGAAATATGGAGGAGTGCAGTGAGGAGGGATGAAAATAAAAGGCATCAACATTCAATGTTTGCTGAGGCGGTAACGCTTCACATAAAAAAAGTCTGGATCTGCTGATTCAGAGCTTAAAGAAGTTAAACTACAGTAAATATTTCCACAGCTCTACAGGTTCAGATAGAACACACTTACTTCATGTGCTAACTTAAACTTAACAGATTTCACAGAAAATATCAGCGTTGGGCAAACTGAACAATACTGATGTTCTCTCAAGGCCAATTTCAGATCTGTTGTTGGACAGTAACAGCAAAAGAAAGAGACTCCTCAGTCTGATAGTTACCAACACTGAGAAATGTAGACAGACTTGAAAAGTACAAGTTTATTATTTAATTACATGATTATAGTTAAAAGATAAAGTTACAGTTAATGTCTGATTGAAACGTTGCAGAGAATGGGCATTTGACCATGTAGACACAATTGCCATTATTTCAAATCCGAGGGCATAAGAGGGGGCTAAAAGTCTGAGACATGGTCTGAGACAGTCTCAGACTTTGAGATGTCACTTTTTCTTTTAGGAATTGATGCATCAATAGCAAGTAACTAAAAACTCATATGGATTGTTCTGATTTTTTATTCTTTGAGTGAAATATTATTTTAATCTTTCTTCTATAGTTTTACATTGTAAGAGCAGTTTAACCTCAGAAAACTGAACCTTTGACTTTCTATAAAACTATTATTAGCACTATCAAAATAATGAATACATATAACATATTAATAACTATAATCCTGTAATGTAATTTGAAATAATTTCAATGGTCATTAAGATGATTTCTTTGGTGATCACCTAAATGACAGTGCTCCAGCCGAGGCACCTCACGTTGGATATAGATGGTGAGTAGGAGTTTAGGGGCAGTTGTGCAACAGTCAGAGGAAAAAAAAAAAAACACCACCACATTGTTTTAAACTCAGATTTTTATTAGTCAGTACAAGTAAAACGAAACTGAAGACGAGGATCTTCATTCCCCCCAAAAATGCACTTCTTCTGCGTCGATGTTGGAGGGTGAAAAAAATAACACAGCTCTGCCATTTGGACAAGACCTGTGTCGCTCTCCTTCAAGGGATTCTACGAGACGTGAAACTATCGCCGAAAAGATCTTTCGCACTAGTCAAGAAAGCATGGCTTCACAAATATAACATTTGGAGTCGAAAAAATGAGGAATCATTTTACCCCAATATGCAAGAGTTAACAGGAATTCTATAGCATACACTGAGGTTACAATACCCAAAGCGATATTCAAATTGATGTTTTACCAAAAGCTACTGGGATACTGCTGATTTGGAAAAGGATCAATCAGAACTGCTCACTGAAAAACTAATTTACAGCAGGAACATTGCACCAACTACTTTTCTGTTCTTATTGTCTTAGCAAAAATAACTATGTTCAGATTTAACTTGGAAGAAAATGAGGAACGTCCTCCGACTAGGTGAGTTACACATGACCGCACGCACACGCTCATACCATGCACACACTGTGATCTATGTGGTAACTGATGCTCAATTACATATTAATGGCAATACTTCATAACTGGAGCAAATAAAACAAAAAGTGAATCATATATATACACATATAGATATATATATATATATCCACCTCTTAGCTTCTTTAATCTTTTGCCTTCCCTCTTCAGCTCAGCAGCCCCCTCAGAGCCTCCGTTTTCTTTCGCATCTCTCAGCATTGTCACTGCTTAACCGCTTCTACATCCTTTATTTGGCATCATGTTCAGTTTTCTTCCAGTAGATGCAGAATTTTGTTCTTCAGTATGATCTTGTTCTCTGATGACCACCTCAGCGTTTGCACTTTGATCCACCGACCTTTGTGGATTCTGATTTTCAGAGGCCTTTCATGGCAGGATGTCCACCTCGAGACTGAGTGACTTGCAAGTTAGCACACAGTTCTGCATCTGCTTTCATGACATCCACAGTGATTTGATGAGAGCTCAAAGCAACATCTTTAGTCAGAATCGTGGGGGTGGAAAAGGTCTTTTAGGGGGGAACATTGGACCAATAATTCCCCCTCCTCTTGGACCTGGACGTTTGCCTCTTAACCTTGGATTGGGGCCATGAAACCGAGGAAAGGGTGCACGCGGAGGTCCTCTGGGGTGGTGTGCTGGGTGGGGAGGTCGATGTGGAGGTCGTACACCTGGGTGACGGATGTCAAGATGAGGTGGTGGGGGTCTTCTAGGAGCGTAATGCTGAGGAGGGGGGCTGTTCCTCTGGTAGTCATGGGCATAGAAAGGGTCTTCTGAGGGTGAGAGGGGGGGAGTCATGCCTCGACCTCTGGGGTACTGGTGTGGAGGACTGCCCGGCCTGTAATATGGATCATCTGGGGGGTGGTAAGTGTCATCCTGAAAGTTTAGTGCATCACGGTGGCGGAGCTCATCATGGTACCGATCAAGGTCCTCCTGATATCGCAGGTTGTCTGGGTGAGGATGTAAGTCCTCGGGGTGATGAGGGCGAGGTTGGTCATATTCATACCGCGGCTCATCTGAGTGAAACATGGACTTGTGCTGATGGTCATGCACCACCATCCCACTGATGGCACTCACTCTGGCCCCAGTCAACTCTCCTGCATGGTTAACCACTTGCTGATCTGGAGGAATGATTGTACCACTGGTCACAGAAGGAGGGGCATCAAAGGTTTGGGGAGGAGGAGGTAATTTTGGGACAGGGGGGAGGTTGCTTCTAAAGAAACCAGGTGTTGCGGTGGTGCCTTGCTGGGTGGTGAGGTCTTGCTGAGCTTGCTCTGTTTGGTATGGATAAAGTCCTGTGTTGTTCTCTCCAGGCAAATTGTAGCCTCTGGGTTGCTGATTGCTCCCTTCTGTGTAGGTGTCACTAAACCAACCCATTTCAGTCACCCCTTGAAAGCCTTCAAGTGCTTGTGTGCCAGTGGTGCTGCCCGGGGCTCTTGGCAATGGCCCTCCTGTTTGTGCGGAAATCTGCTGGTAATGTGCAGCAGGCACCCCAACCTCTGATTGTAGCTGATAGACCTGCCCATTCTGAGGGACACCTGGCTGCAAGTGAGCTCGCTGTTGGGAGCTGACGAGGTTCTTCTGAGTGCTATTCTGGTATGTAGTGGGAGCTGTTTGACTATTAGATGACTGTCTTGTTTTGGAAGTGAACTGTACCCCCGTGGGCTTGTCCATGATCTCATCTTGAGTTGGTGTGCCCCCACCTTCATCTCGCACTGGGGTCCCTCCCAGGTTCTCTGTACTTGTTACTGAGGCAAGACTTTCCCCTCCGACAGGGTTTGTAGAAAAACCTGGATCAAATGCACTAAAAGCTGGGTGCCCTTGCAGAAAGCTGTGGATTTTAGATTCTAAACTCTTGGAGGTCAGGGGTGGTCCCGGGTCTGTTGCTAAATCCATGTCTCTGTGGAGAGCCTGGACCAGGGCAGAGGCTGGGTTGGAGGTCTGAGGGGAGACCTGGGAACTTGTGCTCTGCCTGACAGTAGAGGTTTGTGAAGAAGGCAACAAAGGTGCAACAGAAGAGAGAGAGGGGCTCTGAGAGGGTACTGCTGATGCAGATGTGGATGACAGAGGAATCTTGCCTGTACTGGAGGAGGTGGAGGAGACATTTGGGCTGCTCAGAATAGATGTGATGCCTAAGTGAAAAATGAGAAGAATAACAAAATGTATTTTAAGCAAGCTTCATACACATAAAATAGACAAAGTTTTTGTTTTAAACTTAACAGAGTACTACTTGCTCTCACCCTCAAAGCTGCTTTGCCCCTGGACTTTGGACAAAGCACTGAGGAGGTCTGCTGAACGAACATCCACCTTGGAAAGGATGTTTACCAGTGAACTAGCATCCTGCGAGGCCACAGAGAGAGCAGGCGTGCTCCTTACCACGGAGCTAGTTGCAGGACTTACTAATGGCCCTGCAAAACAGATGAAGCACTCATTTTAGATGTAAATTAACAGAACTTATCACAGTGTCATGTGTTATATATATAAAAAAAAAAAACTCGAACATTTTGATAAGAGCTATTACAGGGGCACCACTTCAGTTTCGTGTAGCAAGTTCATTATGGACCCAGGACATACTACATACGTAAACTTGGTTTTTGAGACTTAATTCAATCATCAGTGCAAAGATAGGTTTATACACAACAGAAAAATCTATTACATTCTTACACCTTTTTACAATGTATTTTATTTTGAAAGGGTGAACCATTAGAAGTGCATTGTAGATGTGTGTGTTAGGTCAAAGCAAAGAAAGACTTCAGACCTTTATTCACTTTTATTTTGATCTCAGAATTTTAGCAGTTTTCATGGTCACATAGTCACAAGCACTAACCTGTGTTCTTCATGACTGAGTTTAAACTATTGAGGATGGAGCCAATTTTACTCAGGTCAACACTTTCCCCAACTGCTGCAGGAGCTTCTACAGGGGGAGTGGCCTGTGTGACAGCCTGCTCTGTTGCTACTGATGGCTCCTTTTTTACAGGGACTGGAGTAGACACCTCTGGCTGGGTGGGGCGTTCAGTCTGCTCTTCAACTGAAAAGATGAAAGTATGTCAGAGAGCTGAGAGAAGGACTGGATCCTATCGGATATGTATGCAACAATGCTAAATAGGTGTAGTTATTTAATATTTGTTTTTGGAACATTCAAATATGTTACAAGTGAAGATTTCTAGGTCAGAAGGGGCAACAATATTCATGATTTAATTTATTCATTAATATGCTGCAAAAAATACTGACATTTGGCTCGGGCTTTATGTTTCGCAATAAATGATTCAGAGAAACTATCTCCGACCCAAAGTAAGAGAAAAGGTATTTTGTCCCTATTTCAACATATTTTCAACAGAACTGGGGGAATAATCAAAAATATTTAAATATTGCATATTTCAATGTGCAGACAGGCAGACAGACCGTGATAATAAGCCCATTCCTCACCTATAATGCCACCGCTGTCAATTTCCTCCTCAGAGAGATCCATGTCTTCCACTTCGCGATTGTCATTCTGTCCCAGAGACTGCGTGTGTGGGGGGGATCCGCCCAGTGAGGATAGAGGGCTCGGGGCTGGTGGCTCTGCCTCATCATCCATAGCTGACCCATCGAGATCTGGATCGGGATGGGCAAGTTCCAGGTCATGGAAAGGTGACTCTGACCCTGTTGGAGACGGCGCGTCTGCGGAGGGAGAGGGGATCGGAGAGTCATCCAGGTCTGGTAAGGTTGCCTTCAGGGAGTCCAGCTTACGCTTGAGGTGGGAAACCCGGTTGGCAAACGTTTGGTAGGCCTTGCGAGAAAAACAAATCATGTATCAATAAATGAAAAGTGATATAAAGGCTAACATTTGTAGCAAAGCTTGTAATTCAATCCACAACTATCAAGTACAGGATTTAATTTATTTTTTCACTTTTCAATATGAAATGTAACAATTGAACTTAAAGAGCTCTATTTATACAGTAGTATTTCTCAAATCCGTATCACTTACATTAGCAACAATCTTGACCTCCTTGTACTGCATCTCATAGAAGATATCAGCATTGCTGAGGACCTCCAGGAGAGGAGGTCCTATTTTGCTTTGTTTGTCAAGAAACTTGACAAACTCCTGCAGTTGTGCACTTCCTTCCTCAAAGTCCTTGGAGAACTTCTTTCCTCCAGCCTTATCTGTAGCAATCAAATCATGTAGGTGTATTAGAGAATGTAAGAAATCAGAACAGTTGTTGATCTTGACTCATGCAATAGCTACTACAGCAGTAGAGGATGACTTATTCAGGTACCTTTGAGTTTCCTGAGGGCATCAGAACTGCAGATGTCAACCCTCATAGCTGCCAGCTGTTTTTCCCTCAGGTCCACCTCTGCCAGAGATCGCTTGTACTTGGACAGTTGGTCTACTAGTGCCTGGGGCTAAAACAAATGGAGCAGTCAAGCACCATATATGAGCAATATGATATTTGTGTAATTGGGGAAAGAAAAAGGATGACTATGAGCATATTAACCTTTTGTTGGCATAATTGGAAAAAACAACAACCCAGTTTAGTTAGTGAGCTCTAAACTTTTAATTTCTTCTTACCACAAACTCAGCAACAATCTTGGATTGTAAATCTGCTTTGGATTCAACAGGAGCTTTAAAAAAAATTAAGAAATAATTATCACATTTCATCATTTATCCAATAAAATATCAAATAACAAAATACAAAGAAATACCCAAAGTGGATACAGTTTGCTACCGAACAGTATTACAAACATTACAATTGCAAATCAAAACACTAAAAAATTGGTGTCAAGTTGTAATGTTGATGATCATGTCAAAAGAAAGTGACAACACACTTACTTTTTTGCTCCACAGGTGTCTCAGGAGGGGACTCATCTTTAACTAGGCTGCCCCGAAGCTCAGAAATGAGTGTCCCTGAATACACACTCCTCTCCTCCCAGATGGACAGTATCCTTTCCACTGATTTAATCACCTTAGGGTCACTTTCATGGCTAGAGAGAGGAGATAATATGACAGAATAAGAACAAGGAGGAGGAAGATTTATGTTGTTTTAATGACATTTTTTTTATCAATGTGTAGATAATTTCTCTGAATGAACAAAACAGGCAAGGGTAGGGTGAAATCTAGCAACATACAAAAAATGACCACTGCATGTAATAATTTATATCAAGACTGTCTGGAATGACTCCCCCCTCATTTAAAAACCACATCACCGTGAATAACTTACTTGACCAGCATGAAGGCTTCGGGAAGCACCTCAGCAAATGCCGTACGATAAACGATGGCATTTTTCCTTTTGCAGTTCTGAATGACATCATTGGCAAGATAAAAGAGGTTGAGCCTGTGTGGGGCTTCAGCTGTCGGAGGAGAGAGAGATGGTGAAATTAGTATGGCTAGGAGGACAGATATTCTGCTGAGCGAAGCATTGACTCAAGATAATCTGAAAACAAAGGTTCAGCTCCTGAGAGTTTTCAAATATTTGTAGACTTCAGCAAAGTAGTGATTTTTTTTTTTTTTTATTATTACCTAATTAATAATCCACTCAGTGCCAAAATGATAAGCATCCGTTTTTGCTCTCCTATTCTCTGTGCTCACATATCGGATACTTTAATATGGCTGAAGTTGCAGTTAAGATGTCCACATTAAAATGTTTTTCCATTTCTGTTTTCAGAAAACAAAAGAAAGTGGGAAGCAGACTGAAACAGATGAGAACTATGTTCAAACAGCAGAACTATGTATACACATACACACACACACACACACACACACACACACACACACACATATATATATATATATATATATATATAAAAAAACACAATCAGTCAGGCTGGTCAGTGACATTTGAAATTACAAGTCCAACATTTACTGTATGAAGTCAAAAACATACTGAAGTCAAAGTCAAATGAACAAATTCATCAGTCCAACCAAAATGAATGGCAGCTAGAGCTCTGACTGTCATCATTGATGAATTACTGACATTGTGAGTCTGTACACTTGCTTCATTGGAGATGGAAATTGATCAAAAGCACGAGAGAGAGTCATGAAAGAGAGCACACAATCAATAACTATGTGACATTTAACCAACAGCAAACTATGCAACATAACAGTACACATGATCATAGCCTTTGTAGCCATTTGTGTTTCAGTGCTACATTTTAGAGAATTGTAGAAGGGATATGAAATAACATCCATCTTAGTTTACACACCAAGCTAAGTATCATTTTTATAAAATAAGCCTTCTTGCCAACTCAAGTTACCCGACAGTTGTAGAAGCTGTGCTTTCAAGATTATTTGATCTGTACTTTAAATGTTCTCAGGTATAACAACAAGTTATACAAATACAAAGCAACTGTGAACACATCAAATTTCACACGAAAAAAAAAAAAAAAAATCTACAGAAAAGTGATTCTAAAAAAAAATCTGAATGTAAAGCACAATACTCAATAAACTATAAGTTTTCAACAACCAATAAATATAAACACAAAAGGGTTAATACCTGCAGTTATAAACAGGTGATCTCTTCAACACAGCAAAGGATGAAATTATAAGTAATACAAAAAAGCTATTAAAGAATAATTTTTTAGCAGAGGGTTAGAACACACATTTACTATAAAAACAAAGGCAAGCTGAGACGAACGACAATAGTGAGACATGTTCACCTCTAATGTCGCCACTTTAGGGAGCATGGGAATAAGACCAAGGTCTACCATCAAACCTTAACATCTGCTCCAAAATAAAATTCCTTCCTTATCTCCAGACAGCAGAATCAAAACAGCGTGAACCACCAAACACCATGAACACGAATGAAAAATAATACACAAATGTAAAAATAAATGCAAGTGAAAATATAGAGAAAGAGGGGAAAAAATCTGTTATCCATCCACTTTGTTTTACATAAAACCAGGTGAAAAACCAGACAGGCATCCATTATTAAAGTTATCACGGGTGTATTATTTCCACCAACCAAGTTGCAAATCACATCCATTGATCCATATACAAAACATAAAATGTATTTTATTTAGTTAGAATCCAAGTAAACTGCCAAATTTAAAGATTATTTAGAAATTTGTTCAAGTTGTTACTGAGATATTGTGTTCACAACAAAGACAATGAACAGACTGAGCACAACCCAAAAACATAACATCTCCAGCCTTTAATTTTTCAATAGATTCATTCAGGTAAATTTGTTAGTTCAATTTTCTTATTCTATGAAATAAAAATTCACTTCTGAGGTAACCAGTAGAATTAAAACGGTGACTTTAACCACTCCACCTGTGATACATATGCCATTCCACTTCTTTATATACTGAAAATACTGAAAACAACCTTCTCTAAATTCCTCATACCATCATTCTTATCTGTAACAGTAACATGCCAACATTTGAAACTTTGCAGCTTCTTGTAGATGCCAAGTGTCAATGGACCTACCTGAAATACAACTATACGTGACAGCAAGATTCAAAAGCATCTCCATATGGGAGTAATGAACAAAGTTGTCATGCAAATTTTTTTATTTTATTATCACTATAAAACTATAAAAATTATGATTGTGTCATTTTTATTAGCTCTTATACCAAGCAATCTTGTTCCTTTCTGCAAAGAAACTATGATGCAAAGGCCACAAAGTGATGTTATAATGCATTGAGGAACATTATAAGTTATCTATTTAAGTGGTGCAAGTAACCAAACTTCCCTCTGGATGAAGGCAAAAATGGGGAAGAAGTGCAGGAGATGGGGCTCCTGCAGGAAATCGAGCTCTGACAGCTACAATAGATGAAGACCTTAAATTGATATGGTTTCTGCTGTCAACAAACAACGCGCTGTTTGTTTACCCTTGCATAAAAATGGATGCTTCTATCAAGCGGGAAATAATCGCATTTAAAATCAACTCAGCATTGGCTGCACTCAGAGGAGCGCACGATTTGAACTCCAGGGCTCCCCGGCATGTGAGTTAGTGAAACCAAAACGACCAATATTATGGTTAATTATACTGATCATTGGGACTGACTTTCTTTTTTTTCCCTTTCTTCACTCCAGCCGGAGTCGGAATTAGAAAAAGACACTTACATTTCCTCAAACATTTAATCCAGTGCCGCACGATCAGGCTGTGGTACTTCTTGTTGTCGATGCACCACGTTGACAGTCCTTGGATTGAATCCATCGTGTTGGTGACACTTTGAAACTTCCTGGATAAAGTGGACTCCAGGGACCCGCCGGAAGCGGCACCTGCTCCCGCTGCCATGACCGCTGGAGCTCGCGCTGCTCTCTACCATTCCAACCACCAACTGACGTTAGCCGGGGCTAGCACTTAGCTTAGCTTAGCATACTAGCTCGGCGCAGCTACCAGACTCCCGCGTCCAGCAGCCTCCCAGCGGGCATTGTAACCTTACAGAGCCCTGATGGGTTTTTTTCCTGCCTGCTGTTTTCCTTTAAAAAGTATCTATCGTGAGCGTTTCTGCCGCCGTATGCTTTATCACTTTACATTCAAAGCTAGAAGTTTGCGCCGCACGACATCCTGGAGCTCTGTTTACTCGTTGCTGATGGAGAGATGAAGGGCACTTCCGCAAACGGGATGCGGTTATAGCGCCACCAAGCGTCACGGAAACTGACTCCTGTCAGCGCCGCCTGCTGTGTGTCTCCGGCGAGGACCTGCAGGCTGCTTTTACTATTAGAGCTAAAAATGGTCATTGTGCAGAAAGTCCCGTTTATTTTGACATTAAAGTGCAAATATTTAGGCATTGCAATAAATTGAAGATGTTTTCAGAAATATTGCCATGATTAGTTTTCATTTACCAAAATTTCTGTGTGCACACACTTAAAACAGCACTATCCTAAATTCCCCCCTTTTTTTGCCCAAACTTGGCCCCTCAGTTTTCTGTCTTTTGTCTCTTCGTATAATCCCGGACTAACTACATGATGTGGAGAACAGGGCTCTGTGGGGGTCAGACCATCTGCTGCAGGACTCTTTGTTCTTCCTGTCTCTGCCATTGTTCTTCATAACTACAGTTGTAGGTTTAGAGTCATTTTATGCTCCTGAATTAGGGACCAATCAGAAACTTTCCCAACAGTTTTGGATGCTGGATAAGAATTGTTTCAACTACACTTAAAGTGCATAGGATTTATACACAGTACTTTATATCCATTGATTTGGGGCTGATACATGAATACAGAACCAATTCAGGGTATTGCATTAGCCCCAGTTACACCCCTTTAAATGCACAGATTCATTTGGTTAAATTATCATTTATAATGAAACTAATAGCAATAGCTGAGTGGAGCACAAGTTAGTTTCTTTTGAAACACATGGAACAGAAGTAGCTTAGACTGTTACACAAAAATAAGAAGGAAAGAGAAGCGTGATGCAAAAAAAAAAAAAAAGAAAAATCCAAATAAATCAACAAACTCAGTGTATATTGAACATCATCCATTTAATATATAAAAATATGTGCAGTTATCAGTAACAAGTAATGATATAATTTCATTATAAGAATCTAAGAAATAGCCAAACAAAAGATGCTTCGAAAATGAACAAAACTGAATTTGAATTGAATTTTTAAATCAACTTTCTGGGTTCTTTTATTTTACATATTAAACCCAGCACAGCAAAACCTGTACCACAGGCTGCTATATGATAGTTTTTTTTTATGAACCAAAACAATATCACACTATACTGTTCTTTACCACTTTGCAATCTTAAAAAGACCCTCACCCTGGGCCAATGAGAATAACTAATGGTGAAGCCTGAGGGACATCTACACAGCAGCACATTTGGTTTGCAATGACACAAGTGGTACGATGGTTATTGTACTATCCTCTGTAAATGTATACACTTTCAACATGACTGTTGATATAATTTTAAGCAAGTTTATCATTACCTTTAAGGCTGACTGGTGAGAAAGTACCAAAGAAGAAATGTCATTCAACATGAATGATATTTAATTTAAAATATGGTGGAACAATACCTAAATCTCCCCCTCAAAAAATAGCTGATGTGTTCAGGGATGGAGTTATGTTTATGATACCTTAAAGAATATTATTTAATACATAATCAATAGTAAAACATTTTCAATGAGACAAATTTAACAACAATTTAGATATACAAAATCCATTTCACATGTCAGAAACTGTTCTGTACAATCATAATGGCACATTGATTATGGGGTTTTTTGCGTAAATAAAATACATTTACTTTTTATGCCTTTCAACTCCACAGAGATATAAAAAAAAAATCCAAAGTGCAGCTGCATCAATCTAACTCAGACAGGATCAAACATATTATGCCTGGTTATGCTTCTATAATGAATTCACTCAAAAGTCACAAGTGTAATAAATTACATTTTAAAGTCTTTCAAATCAATACGAGCTTACTAACTGGTCACTTAAAGCAGCATTTAAAAAAATAATTCAGCTAAGCATCTTCCATTTTCTCAATAAACTCCTTTCCAGTTTAATCACAAGTGCAACTATTTACATAGAAACAAAGATGTTTGCGCATGTGTGTTAACTAGATAAAGATGTAGCGAATGTGCAGTAAAATGTGTTTGGCATGATATTGGAGAATGGTTTTGTGCAAGTCATTATAATAGGTTACAATTAAGCAGCTGACAAAGGATATTTTAAGATTTTCAATTTCCAGTTATAATTACCTGCTTTTAAAATACTTGTCTAACAGCGTCGGTGCTGCTAAAAACTAATTCCACTACAATTTAAGCTGCCAATTATTATCTGCATTCACTGCTACATTGTTTGATCTGCAAGTTGCAAGCACAACGTAAAACAAATAATCATTTCACTAGCTGTGAAAAAGCAAAAAAGAAAAAGATCAGATGTTAAAGGCTGAGGCACGCTCATTTATTATTGTATGGAAAACAGGCTTAGACTATTGACTAATTGTTTCAGCATCAAACTACTCACTTTGAAAAAGTGATACCCGACCTTTACCATAAAGTTCTGGTCTGCTACCGATGTGTGGTATGAAAAAATATAAAATAAACCAGACTGTTTTAATGCTTTGCATGTGAAAAGTATGTCATCTTAAAGGTTAGTTAGTAAAGTTAATTTAGACAACAGTTGTACTCTTAGAAACAAAAAAAATATATAATTCCTATAGTGCAATATCTGTGGCATTATCCAAAAGCACATTGGATAGTTCAAGGTAAAACAAGTTCTATCTGCATTTGTATTCTCCCTCTTCTTGTTTATATTGGCTTTTAGCTGGCTCTGCATCTAACTTTATGCTTATGTAATCAAGACTGCCCTCTGCCTTCACTCTGGCAGGCATGCTCTGGCACCTCCACGTGGTAGCAAGGTCAGTTAAGGCCAGCTAAGGTGAGTCATTTGTTGTGTTGGGGTTGCTTGAGGACACTAAACTGTCTTGTGTGGCTGGGCTGCCACAAGTGGTGGGCAGGGAAATCTCAGGCTGCTTACGATTCTCATTTGGTCTCTTGCTACTTGAATATGCAAGCTTGCTTAAAGTGCCAGTGCTGGCTGAAAACTCACATCCAGCTTTACAGCTGCTCCCAGCTGGTTCAACTGTTTCTTCTTCTGTAGTTTTGCGTTTTTTAGGTGATCCACATAGATATGTGGAGACATCGTCGAGTGAAGTAGAAGGATGGCGGCTTGAATGTTTTTCATGTTGATGGTGATTATGCTTGGAAAGATCTTTGCCAGCATGGTGAAGGTTTGACCAGCTCAGTTTTCTCTTCTGGAATAACAACAATAACAGCTCAAATAAGACAAGGTCTTAAAGGAAGACTACAGCTATATAATTCAAACTGAGCTGACTTTAGATATAAAAGAAAACCCAAGTTGTATTTATCTATAGATTTCTTCACACAGATATCAAAAGACGCAACGAACCAAAGAAGTTTGTATCTTCAGCCTTCTCATGAACATATTGAGTTTCACATGCAGCTCCTCCCAATCCGGCCGACAATTGAATTGAACGCAACTGGACTTAGGACTTAAGTTGTCAGTCCAGTTGCGTTCAATTCAATTGTTGGCCGGATATGACTACGACCTGGATGAATGAGAATATGCACAGACAGCTCCTCCCAATGTTTTACAGTATCAGACAAGTCAGAGATTTGTCTTGATCCTCATCTCATCTCATTGTGCCTTCTTTTGACTGACTGTATTAATGCACTTGACATGGACGTCTGGTTGTAAAAAGAATTGTGGTATTCAATTTTAAATTTGGTTTAACATTGTAACATCCCTCAGTAATGAGGCCCATAGCTTGATTGATGCACACCTGTTAAGTCACTGTCATATGGTAAGTTTCCAGTTTGAAGCTCACCTTAACTGGCATGTGGAGCTGATTTTGGCACCAATGTAGTTGAAGTCGTGGAGTGATGGCTTGGTTTGGTGTAACTATGGACTGGAATGCCACCTGAGGGAACCACATTTTCAGCATAATTTCTATCTGTAGCAGATTTCGAAGGTATTTCTCCCTGCAGAAAAAAATTAAAGGAACAAGTGTTATTGACAATGGTGGGTATGACTATGGATATCAATACTGGTATGGTAGGCTACTACTTGTGATGGTCTTACCCCATTTCAGGCTTCTGTATAATTCCAAGGATCCTCTGCAATCTATCAACAGCAACACTCTGTTGGAAACTAGTTAAACCTGCCACCATTCAAACAGAGTAGATTTTTAGGGCAATAATTAAAGGCTAACTGCTTAAGAAGAGATAATCATATTTCATTTTGCTCAATCCCATACCTTTGTCAAATCGTCCTGTCTTTAGTCCATGTAGAAGCTCAAGTAAAGGATGAATAAACCTGTGCAAATCTGCACACTGAAAAAAAATATAAAAAAATAAATAAAACTTTTCTACTATGACTGATTTGCACTTTGGTTTGAATAGAAAAATAAATAAGGAACTAGGAATTAATTTGAGGGTGCTTACTTTCTTAGCAAAGGCAAGGTCCCCTGATGTCACTGATGATGAGCTCAGTGTGGTAGCTCCACCAGAAAAGGCTGAGTCGGGATGCTTGGTTTCATCAGGGCAGTGCTTAGACTGCTCAGTCTTAGACTTTGAACTTGGCTGATCTGAATGAGCTTGAAAATCAAGGTAATTTTCAGAAAATGCGATTCCTTCATCAGCTGAGATGGACTTTCTTTCTCCATTGTCCCCCTCCCCCTCTGAGAGGATGTCTGCTTCATCCTCAGTCTGTTCATTCTCACTAAGGACAAAGCTTGAAGTGGAGGGTATCGAGTCATAAGATGGCCATTTGGAAGAACTACCCAAAGAATTCATCTTTGGAAAGAGAAAGACATGGGTAAAGAAAAGAGGAGATTAAAATGACACTACTACATTAGTATTATACAGAAAAGTAATTATCTCCAAACACAACTTCAGAGTAGTACAACTTTAGCCACGAGAAAAAAAAAAAAATCAAACAGGTTGGACAATTAAGGAGATATTGTAGGTAACGATCATCTAAGAAAAGTTAAATAAGGGGCAACTACACTGCTGTACATGCAATGTTTCAACTCTCATTCAGTTCTGACTTGTGAGGTGAAAACATTTAAGAACAGATAGTGCTAGTTGAGGAGTTGCATAATCATACTACAATTACACAAATCAAAGCATTTCCTGCTATTGATACAATAATTTCCTTCATTTAGTGAATTATGATAAAGGAATGGTTAAATAGATATCATTTTATTATACTTCTACTTGAGATGATTTTGAAGTAAAAGACTATTTAAGATCATCGATGATATGAATGTGAGACAAGTAGAGACATTCAACATTGCATAGTTCGTACGATAGCAATGTATCATGTTGCACAATTACGCAATTTTTTGCTTTAAAAATAAGGAAGCACTAGATATCTTACTCCCAAACATCAACGTCAAAAGACTTGGGAGTTTTTTTAATCACGTTTTTCAATATACAGCAAAAGGACATAACAAGCCCTTCATGTACTGAGAAATGTACTGCTGCCAAGAGCTCGGAGTGATGTCCTCCCCATATCAGCAGGGGCTACACGGTCAATATGAAGGAAAGGCAAATAGTCAATTTTGATGTGTTGTCCTATTGACAAAAGCCACAAACGGCCTGCAGCTTTGTGAAAATACAAACAACTCGCACGCGCGTGTGCGTGTGTGTGTGTGTGTGTGTGTGTGTGTCTCTCGCTCTCTCTCTCTCTCCGTCTCTGTGTGTCTGGGATCATCTAAGGTCAGTTGCTCTCGTCAATTGACAAACATAAGAAGTGAAGCTAAGCGGAGGAAATCGTGCAGAAAACCGACGGGTTTGATCACACAGGACATTAATATTAAAACTTATGACAGGAAGTGGCCGTCAACATATCAATAAGAACTGAACAGTTTAGAAGTTGAGTATGAAAACCAAACATTACAACCTGAAAACTGAAAAATGTCAAGAGAGAAGCGTTTTACCTTAAACCCTGAGCAGAGTTGGAGTCACAAAGAAAGAGGCCGAGGGGTGAAGCTTGAAGCTTGTAGTTTAAACACGTTTTACAGCGGCAGCTCGGACAAAGCTATTGGCCGCCTTTGTTAGCATAGGTGTGTGCGTACGGCGGCTCCGCGCGCTCCTTCCCTCCTGTCTGTTTGGGCTCGAGCCTCTTCCCCTCCGACCCGCATTAAAGAGTGCCAGCTGAGCGCAACGGTTGCCACACGTGCTGAGAATACACGGAGCAGCGATTGGCTAACCAGGGGGGTTCAGCGCTCCCCACTGGCTCGCAAGCTCAACCAATCGGCGACGTTCGCGGCGCCCATTGGCCGGCAGGCGCTCCGAGTCCAGCAGCCCTCTGAACGGCGGCACGTGGAGGTGGTGTGGCTGGAAAACGAGGGGAACAGCACGCGGCAGTTGGCGTCTGACGAAAATTTTCGTTTGCAAATCAGAGTCGGTTTTTGTAAAGCTGCTGCAGCTGTTACTGACTTTACAGTGACATAGTGAGCACCACTGAGCAGGCTGCTCGGATTTCTTTGTCTTTGAGATACTGATCTTTTCTTTTTCTACTTTTTTTGGACATACCTTTAAAGGCCAGGGCTTTTGAGGATACAGATCTTATAAGGTAAACATAAAACAAAAACAACAACAACAAAAAAAAAACCAAACAGTTGCACCTGCATAACACGTGACATACTTATTGAAAACATGACACATTTAAAGGGTACTAACTAACTTCCATGGCCGGATTTAATCTGTCAAAGGGCCCCAGGGCAAAGGTTTGGTGTCAGGCCCCTAGTGAGTGCCCACAATACGTAGGAAACAAGCTAGAATACAACCTTTGCTATAGAGCTTAACTCATTCATTGTTTAATTGAATACAAAAATTGGGAAAAAATAGTAACATGGTTGATTAGTGAATACTTAGTTTTTAAGCAAAATGGGGGACCCCTGCCCAAAAAAAATGAGGTGGCAGCTTTTCAAATGTGGACATTTGGGTTACTAATCGTCAAGGATTGTAAACCCAACAGTTTTTTTTACAGCTGGTTAGTGAAATAAGACAACAAAACTAAAGGTATGATTATTTTGAGTTTCAGGTGTGTATTTCTCACACAAAAATTAAAAGTACACATACACGCAAATATGAATTAAATGATATGCATGTAGTATGTATTTCTGTGACCGTTAAAAACTTCCCCTTTATTAGCATTTGGCTGCTGCCCGCCAATGATATACAATGTACCAGTGAAGGAGAGTGAGATCAGGAAGCTGTCAGAAATGTCATATCTGTATCCTTTTGCTCAGTATTGAGATTTCTCATGACATGTATTAGGACCGACCAAGAAACTGAAAGGAATAAATGTCTTGAAATGATCAGTTGATTTAAAAAGCAAGAATTTGCCTACAAGCACAGCGGCAAAGTGGTGAGCGCTGTCAACCCACAATAAGGAGGTTGCAGGTTCGGTTCCCGGCCGGGGTCCTTTCTGTGCAGAGTTTGCATGTTCTCCCCGTGTCTGCGTGGGTTTCCTTCCACTGTCCAAAGACATGCATGTCTCGCTTAACTGGTGACTCTAAATTGACTGTAGGTGTGAGTGTGAGTGGTTGTTTGTCTTTTTGTGTTGGCCCTGTGGTGGACTGGCGACCTGTCCAGGGTGTACCCTGCCCCTTGCCCAGAACGTTGGCTGGGTTTGGCTCCAGCAGCCCCATGACCCAGAAACGGAAAAGCAGTAGAAGATGGATGGATGGATGGATTTTGCCTACAGGAAATGAATGACTAATATAGTTTTTGAATACTAGAAGCTCCAGTTTCCCTGTTGCCTACGCTGAAGCAATTGTAGATGAGACAAGCTTACAGGATGTGGCATCATAGGCCTATTAGAGCCAGCATCACTAAGCTTAGAATGCATGTCTTATATTGTTACATAATGAGATTGCTATATGCTAAAAGGGTGAATCACTTCTTTTGTCACATGTAAAAATAGGATGCTGTAACCTACCTGAGCATGAAGCAACTGTCTGAGTTGCTCAAATACCTTCTGACTGCCTACAAGTAGATAACCATGATTGTGTCTATAGGTTTAAGAATAGGGAATGAAGCTTGAAGGTGTAGCAAAATGAATAGAAAGGGTGTGTCTGTGGATGTTTGACAAGGACAAAAAGTTCTGAGTGTGCATGCATCTGTTTCAGTATCTGACAGGCAGCCAAAAGGGCTTGATGAAAGTAGAATGAAGCTCCAAAGAGGCCATTGAATTGTTGAGTGCAAATGTGTCACAAGATTTAGGGATATGGCCAATAAAAACATTTGCACATTTCACAATCATGTTACCAAACACCAGCACTGAAGCACTGACTGCATGATGGCTGTTAAATATACTTGTATATATTATTCTAGTGTAATGATAAAACAATAGCATTATTATTGTTGTTGTTGTTATTCTTATCCTATCATTGTTGTCATACTATACTGTTCCTGGTCTGTAGTGGTCAATACCTTCCAAAAGTGGTCCTAGCAAATTAGGACCAGGTCATTGACACACATGGGGGCTGAATGATCCGTTCCCATGGAAAGTCTACTGTAGCACAAATGGCTGGAAAAGTTAATGCTGATGTCACACAGTGCATCAGTTCGTTGTGTATGGGGCAAGACTGGTCAGGGTGCCCACATCATCCCCGTCAATATTCAAAAGAGGCACGTGGCATCAAATCGGACCAGCGAGCAGACAAAAAGTGCGAAGAAGGAGGCTTGGTCTGATGAATCATGTTTTTTTCTTATTACAGCTTAATATCATCAGAAAGAAATGAAATGGGGTCATTGGCAATAGTCAATTTCTTTGACTGACTGAGACCACAGGACAAAGAATCAACATGACCTGGTAACCTCAAAGAGAGCCTAGCGTAAATGTTTACATTTCCCTGTGTGAAGGAGGTGAGAGCAAGTGAGCACATTAGGAACTCATGTGATGAGAGCTTGGTTCAGACATGTGCATGGCTGATATGTCTCACTTGTTGGAGTTTGGTGACAGCAGTGGACATCAACACCACACTGTGTAGTAGTTATCTTGAATTAATGTCACAAAACATCTCCTGTATTGTTTGAATTTCCCTCCAGCAAATGAGGTCATGTTCAACAACCTCAAGCTTTTAAGAAAGCTATGTATCACTGTATAATGTGTACACATATGCATGTATTTCAACATTATATAATTCTGTATTATTTAAACATAGGTTTTACTGTGATAAATACTTTATAACCAACTTAGGTTTTAAAAAAAAATTATTTATTAGCATTGTTTCATTAACAAGATAATTTCAGAAGATTCAAAACATCCAATATTATCACCCAGGTGTCAAGTGCTCACTACAACCAAGGATTTATCTCTCAAAATTTCAGGAGAAAAAGGAGGAACAGAACTCATTGTTAACTTGATAATGAATACACATCTTAGCACACGGTCTTTCTTTCACTGTTATATAATGTGGTCTCACAGAAAGTTATTTTCTGTATTTCCCAAGTTCATTTGCTTTTTCCATTTTGCTGGCCCCATCTCAACCAGTCCATTGATAATGTCAAGTTTCACCACTCTCCATTTTCTCTAACAGCCAAGCCAGGGATCGTCTCTGTTCGTCTTGGAGATAAAAGCTATTTTCCTGGCCATTTCCATGTGGTAGATCCTCCTACAGCTCTCAAAGTTCTTCCGCTGTCGCTCTCGGCAGGGCTTCTCAAAGTAGCGCTTGCGCTTCACCGTATCAATAATCCCCTCCTGAGTTAGGAGCCTGGAGTATGTAGAAACGGGACAATTTTTGAATACAACAATGAAGATTGTCATCTGTATGTAGTATTTCTCTAGTTAAAATCACAAAGTTTATCTTTTTAAAACACATTATGTTAAACCTGTCCTGAGCAGTGAAAGGCCTAGTTCATACCACCTGTTCAATCTAAAGCCAGACCCTGCTGACACAGAAGGCTAAAAGGTCTTCATCAAAATATGATAAAACAGTCAACAAAATATATTGCAGTTACTGCAAAAAATGCCTGGGAACAGTGCCTTTGTTCAAAAGACCCTTTGCTTCACATTTACAATTCCTGTTTATTTTGTCAACTGTTTAATTTTGTTAATGATGAGAGAAACAATACCTAATGGTGATGACCACAGCACAGGTCAACACTGCCACTTAATACCAAGCCTCATAAACAGATGATGTTCTTAAGGTTAATATTAATGTTACATAGCAAAACCAAAGTGATCGTAAATTCAGCTGTGTGTTTCATGGACTGGGAACGTGAACGCATCCCTCAACAACATCAAGAGGGGAAACCTCGTGAGATGTAGCTGTGTTTAAAGCAAATGTAAGAGCCCTTAGACAAACATGTTAGTGGATTTATTCAGTTTTAGTTTATTCTTAACTCATTTCTTGGCATGCATGATATTAAAAAGGGTTAGGGTAGGACTTATTACAAAATACAGACTTATACACTTGACAACTGTTATTATTTCAACATTATTTCAGCACTAAACCCATAAAATCAGATTCATAGATGAGTAGCTAGCTTACTGCGCAGCCGCAGCTCCGTGACATTGAGCGGAAGGCTAATGCTAATTCAGCTAACATTAGGTTGTCCTCCTCTGGATAGCAACACGTTTTATCTCTTGTTTTGTCTTAAATACATTTTTTATACCTGTTTAATGTCTTGTACGCTCCATCGACGTTGCCGTTTTCAACCATCACTGTCCGCGCAACGAAACGGAGATGCCTCGCCATGATGAGCTCAGTGCTTCGTCAAACCACGTCCGACCGGAAATATCTAACTTAAAAACGTTCCGGATAGAAACAGACACACACACACACACACACACACACACAAAAAAACCCTTCATGAAACAACACTAGATGACGCTTTACTCAAACTTTCTCGTGTCTTATGGCTGGCCTGTGTAAATATAATTTGTGAGTATAGCTTCGAAAATAAAAAACAACATTGTCTTATTCATTCTGACATTTCTTAAAGACCAACACTCATACAAGTAAAAAGGATGATAGAAAAAATCTGAACTGCTTTATTTCTAGCTCCTAATATATCTTAATATATTTTAAATTTATCTCAGTATTACCAAATACATCAATGTGTGGAATTAAGTAAACAAATCACTCTCCAAATACTTCCATCTCACAGTCTTTATCTCTGTCCACCCAACTGTTAAACATCTTACCTATAATGCTGCATGTGAATGATTGAAAAAGCAAAGACAAACAAACATCAGCACAGACCCAAACAGCAATGATTATCATCTGCATAAATGGCATTATGATAGTCATTGTCACAGCAGAAAGGGACAGTGGTATCCAGTGTTGTCCTTTCATCAGGGCCTTTCTCGCCTTCTCCCTCTCATCCCTGAGCAGCTAAGGTCAGCCAGCGGTGAAAGCTGGACTGGATCATAACGTCTAATGTGCAATCATAAGTGCTTTTAAATGTCCTTTCACGATATGAAATGATGAGCAAGGCTAATCCCCATGTTACTGTAACTTGATATTGTATTGTATCTGGATTGTGCCACAGGGTGGAATCTTGAAACAATTTGCACACAAAACATCATGATGCTTGAATACACCGCCTCATGTTTCCAGAGGCAAGTATTCTGATCCGAACCTGATGAAATATTCTTGGCAGAAAGTGGGCATGTGTGTGAAAGAGTGTGAGAAAGAAAGAAGAAAGCTAGCATAAAACAAGGTATGCATTGACGGGTCTTATGTTACAATTAGCAGATACGTTTCTATATTTGCATTATATATATAATATATTTAATTTAATCTTGATGTATCTTATATATGATTGTCAATCATATATATATATATATATATATATATCCTTCCAGCTATCCTTAAACTGTAGCACTTATTTGTCAGGGTTGTGGGGCTGCTGGAACCAATGCCAGGTCAACCAAACTAACGTGATTGTGTTAGCTGAAGCCTGAAGCAAAGGTGTTACTAACTTTATAAGGATTTTTTGCTTTAGCAGAATGCAGACTACATTCAGAGTGGTTCAGGCTGCCTGGCTGCAGAGATAAGGTGTCTCTGTTTGTTTCCAAACATCACATCGACCCTAATGACATGTAACCTGCCCCCTTCCAGTTCAGATAAACACAGGCTGAGATGACATTTCAGTCTGTATTGTTGGGTAAACTGAGACCCTTTTGTCCTATTTGAAGAAAATGATCAAATCGGCTTTGTATTTCCTTTCACTTAAATTTAAACTGTTGAGTCAAAATGCTGATGGCCCTTTCCTGGATGGTGCCTTCTAGCTGGATGTTTTATCTTCTGCTCTTTTATCACCAGCTATCTCCACCCCCACCCCCTGATATCTGATTTCAGCTCAGAACACACTATTTGAAATTGATTTTTTTTTTCTGACATTTCAAACATTTTTTACATTTCAGTGCTTAATTTTTTTTTTTTTTTTACTAACTATCATTTTCCCGACTGCTTGTCAAATAACTGGGACTAACATGGCACCAAGCTATAAAACAATTATCACCTTTACTTATTGTCAGAGCTGGCGGTCATCAACATCAAAGGACTTACTGGAAGTTCACTTTCCAGGTCGTATCCAAATCTTTCACCATGCTGACAGAGGTGGAGGGTACAGGAGGGAAAGGGGGAAAGTCCCTCTCTGTACTGGCTGGAACAGCATCAGATCCGAGGCGACCTGTCAGCCAATGAATGGAGGCGCAGATGGAGGCAGAGGAGGCGGCTTGGCTCTCTATGTAGCAGGAGGGACGGACATCCATTGGAGAGTCTGCGGTCAGAGTCAGCTCCTTATCTGCTGAGGATCATTTCTACAGCTGTTTGTGTTGAAATGGAGAACCAAGTCACAGATTTCTCAGGAAAATGGAAAATGAAGTCTTCGGAAAATTTCGAGGAACTTCTGAAAGCGCTGGGTGAGTAATGGATCAGTGGGATTTTATGTATCCTACTTGCACAAATGCATATAAGCCTATTTTTAGTTTGCTTGCTGAAAAAGCTCAATAAAGCTGTCTCTCGGATTTTAAATCTTTATTTCACACAGGATAGGGTTGCATTTAGTTTTTTCCTCAAAACACTACATGCAAAACTTCTCAAACTTTGATGAAAGTTAAGAGTCAAGCTGTATATTGTTTTTCCGGTTGATCATCAACCACTTAGCTCCATTCTTAAGATCCAAAATGGATAAAGGAAGGAAAGGGATGCATCTCCCTTACAAAGACCTGTCAATCATTTTGTCAGCGGCATTATCAGCTGGAAATCCACTGGGCTTAGAGGTTAGCTGAAGAACCAATGTGGTCTGAAGTGACTCTGTGGTTAAATTGATCTGCTCCGGCCCTGCTAACCCAGACTCCTTGGTATGTACCTTATTAAGGTGCGTGAGGCTGAACACGTTCCAGTCATAAGTCCTCTTTGGAGGAAGGAGGTCAGACGAGGGCCAGCCAGTGGTATCCATTAAAAATCTGAGGACAAATAGCCTGTGAAGGAATTTTCAATTTGACTCATCTAAAGCAGGGTCCTCCTCATGCGGTTGTAATTAGAGCCAGTATAAACGGAACTAAGCCTTGACATGGGCCCCTGCAGCCAGCCGGCTCTGAGAAAGACTTTCCTTCACCGCCCTGGCACTCCATGACTCAGTCTGGACTGTATTTGTGTTAATGTTTGTTGCTTCTCTTGGTTTTCGCTGCATGAACAAATATGGTCTAAACCGAATCAGACTTATCAGATAGTCCCTTAATTCCTCTGAAACCAGTCCAGATCACATGAACAGTCCCAAAAACTAAATGTTCAAAAGAAAGTTTCCATTTGTTTCATATTTATTAAACATCACATCTCTACCGACCCAGGGCATAGATGTTGATATAAAACTCTTGCTGTGAGTTTGAACCTAGCTGTACTTTGCACCTCTGTGAAAAAGCCAGTTTTTCTTTCCTATTCTACTTCTCTTTTGTTTTTTCCCTCTTGCTGCAAAAATCAAAAGATGAATTATAGAATGGGCTTTTCTGTACAGGTTGCCCGATGGGCCCCCTGAACTCTTGGGACAAGGAACCCCTGGGGCACAGGCTCATTTGACCAAGGGGTCATGGGGCCCCAGATCCGGAGTCTCTTTCAAGTGACTTAACATTAATTGTTAGAAAGTCGATAAAACAACTACAGAGAGAGAGAGAGAGAATTACAACACACAATAAAACACAAAGTTTGACCACAAGGATACTCAAGAAGACCTCAAATCAACACAAACAGACATAAAACGCTTACAAAGAGATGCAGGCAAAGAATGACTGCAAAGATGCCAAAGCAATACAAAATGTCCACAAACTGACCAAAAATAGCTACAAAGAAACACAAAATACAGGCAAACAAAGGTGCAAAACAACCATAGAAAAAGTTTGCTTTTCCTAAAATAAGAATACAGCTGGATGTATGAAAAGAGTTGTATCACTATCAGTCATTCCTGTTGAAGGAATTTCAATAACCATGTTTTCAACTCCATGTGAGGCAGAAAGAGTTTTACAAAGTCCATCTCAAACAGTCAAGAATGTGTTTCTTCTGTTGTTTTACAAAGCATGATTTAAGAGTGTCACACTAATTAGTGACTAAAAGTGGTTTTGCAAGCTGTAACTCATCCATCCATCAGTCCATTAGCTACACTGCTTGTTCTTTGAGGGTCGGGGGCGAACTGGAGCCAATGCCAGCTGACACAAGCCATTTAGCAAATCACATATGTTCTTCATTACTGGCAAATGGTTTGCTGAAGCATACCATGAATTCTGACTTGGATTAAGAAATAAATCAATACATTTCTTATTTTATGTTTTTTGGCTATAAAGACGGTGTTCATGTTGTGCAGCAATGCAGCAGCATAATCTGCCAAAAAAGCATAATGTTCATAACTTTTAATGTAGGAAAACCAGACAAGTGATGTAAAATATATATGGTTATTGTGAAAAGGAGGAATGGCTGTTACTGTGACTTGTGTTCTAAAGGCTGCTCTGTGTGACTGTTGACTCTAAAATGCATATCAGATAACATAGTTATTGAACAGCAGGCACCTACCTCCTTAAAAGTGGTGAAAGATTCACTTTTACAAATGTAACATTGACTCATTTATACTACTTATAATAGTGAGCATTAAATAGTTGTCCTGCTGATGTGTGGTCAGGTGTGAATATACTCCTGAGGAAGATTGCAGTGACAGCCGCCTCCAGCCCAGCAGTGGAGATCACCCAGCAGGGGGACAGTCTGTCCATCAAGACATCCACAAGCGTCCGCACGACTCATGTCTCCTTCACTGTGGGTCAGTCCTTCAATGAGACAACAGTGGATGGACGTCCCTGCACGGTACTTCCCATGAAAAACATTCCTGGATAATGTCAATATATGCATACCAGGTTTTCGCCAAGGACAGCACAAGTAGCCACAATTCTTCTCAGACTAAACATATGGAAACAATTTCAGTGCAACTTCAGAGTCAGTCCTGGTGATAGTGCATGGATCTGTTCTTCATTTCTTCATCTTGTGTTGAATTGGGTGGTGAAGGACAGACCATAAAAATTGTCTGACATGCACCTACTGGCATTCTGAGTGCAAGTTATGATGAAAACCAAACTGTGCAATAAATCCATTGTGTCCAAAGCACTTCAGTCAGTTATTAATATTGTTTTTCTATGAATCCCTGCAGAGTTTTCCCAAGTGGGAAACAGATAGCAAGATCAGCTGTGAACAGACTTTACAGAAAGGCGATGGGCCCAAGACGGCATGGACCCGAGAGCTGACCAATGATGGAGAACTGATACTGGTAATTATTTGTATATAGCAGACACTAAAATTTAAGGTCTGTCTTTCAATTATTATAACATGGAGTAAGACTAGAGTCCTTCCAGTAGGTCTGTGATGGTTTACTGAAGGGCAGCAGTGCTATGACCACAAAGTGTTCCAAATATGCAAGTAGTTAACCTGGCTATTTAAATAATACTATGTGGCTTGTAATTCAGGAAGCCATCTTGGTATCATACAAGAGCAAAAGGCAAATGAATGGGTAGTTTTTTCTGTTGCATGAAATATGCATCATCATAGTTTACAAAAAAAAAAAAATCATTGTTCTTCTGCATGATACTGTCCTTGTGCTTGCTCTTTTTTGCTGGAGTTCACTGTAAAAACCTCTCCAACTCATCATTTCACAAGAAAAAGGCAACGAATCTGTGCCAAAAACTTTTTTTTCATTTCCATTTTCATGTTGGAGGTTCTTTCTCCAGAATCTAATCAAAAAAACATGAGATGTTGGAAGAGGATTTTAAACAACCTGGCAACTAAATGATATTCCCAGTCATGTTTAATGAATAACAAAACACTCTATGCATTATTCATTGTGATTCATCATTTATTAACTGACATTTAAACCCAGTATAAAGGGTGGCCAATTTTAACAGGGTACCAAAAGTTTAAACTCTGTCCTTTCGGTGCTGTTTTCCTTCAGACAATGACTGCCGGCGATGTTGTCTGCACCAGAGTCTATGAGAGGGAATGAAGACATTTTTTCCAAGATTGTTATACAATCCCCCTGTTTTGGGTCTCATGCATGGTTTACATTTACTCGTTTTCTTCTTTTTCATCATCCCTGCAGCCGGTCAGGTGTTGGTCAGAAACCAGTCCACTGTGTAAGGCTTCAGTTTACATGAATGTATGTTGGCACAGTTACTTTTGTAACACCAAAGTTAAATTTGCTTTTTTTTTTCTAAATATGTCATAGAGAAACGTCACACATTCCTTTTTTTAAAAAAAAAAAAGAAGCTATGTTGCTGTGTGTAAATCCCCTTTCAAGTTGTTAATAAACTGTTTTATATGAATTGATGTTTTCTTCTCGAAACACTCAGTCTTTGTGCTGTGTCCTCCCTGCACCTCCTATTCCCATGTCATCCATCTGTATATCATTTTACATCACTGTCTGCCATTCACTCTCTGAATACACTGATTATCCCACACCCTTTCTTCCCAACATCTTTTCATTTGCAGTCCAATACCTTTTCCTTTGTGTGCGCTCTGTCAACATAGCTCACATCAATATGTACTCAATTAGTTTAAAATCCCCAAAGACAATTCATGTTTTACAAAATCTGCTTTGAAAGACACTTTGGCAAAGAAAAGGAGGGAAATAGGGAGTGGAAAGGGGAAATGACAGCGGGAGACACAGAGGGCAGCCATGAGAAATGTGTTTCATAGCATCAGGAGAAGGTTACTTCTTATTCTCCCCTTTCCAGCTGTGCTTACTTACAAAATGAGCTCAATAAAAATTCCCCCACCCTTTTAACTTTGGTCTTAAACAAAGTGTTAGGTGACTTCCTCTGACACGGTGCAGGCAGACTTCCAGCTGTCCTCTCTCTAAACCCATGACTGATGCAATCGAAAGAGGAAAACACAAAGTGAGATGTGAAGAGAGAGTGCCACCAGCTAAAAATGATAGATTTACCCATATTCAGAGTCCCCAAAGTTGGCCCTTTAATCAACTAAGACTCAACACCCACCGTGGTTCAGTCTAAGGCAAAAATTGCCTTGCCGTGAAAAATGGGCGCAGAGGGATGGAGGTCTGTCAGACACTTCCTGAGGAGAGTGGTGCTTTGGTTCACAGGCAGTGATGGTTTTTCCAGGTTTTCAAACAGTGTGCAGACAAGCGCCCCTGTGAGGTGTTTCACAGTTTATAGAGTGCTGAGCAAGCAGCATGAGCACACGGCCTCCTCCAGGATAAACCTTTTCAATAACTTCACTTGGCAACTATGTGTGTGTCTGTGTGTACAACAATGTAAAAATACTAATTGCAAAGTCCTGCATTCAGCATTTTTCTGAAGCAAAAGTATTGAAATGTCTGAGGTCTAACATGTTATTGTACTGTGTGTCATCCTTTGGTTTTCAGTATTGATGGGTAAGGCAATACATGCAATCTAATGCATCATCTACGATAAAGGGGGAAAGTCCTCATACAGAAATTTACTTATTTACTCAAATATTTTGAACTTTTACAAATTTTTTGCAATATGAAATTATTTGGTAACCGGCAATTGAAGTTTTAAGTTTTAATGAAATCTTAAAATTTTTTAAATGTAAAATCTGAAAGTCTATTAGTGTAGTTCAGTAAAAAGTACAATTTTTTTTACATGAAATTTGTTGGGTTGGCACCTTAGATTTGTTCTGAAGTAGTGATGAGTCGTTCACAAACGACACATTCATTTTGAACTAAGGTCTTCTGGTCTGAGTCTCTCCTAGCTGTCTCTAGTCTGTGGAGGGTTCTGGTCTCGGGGGGGGGGGGGGGTCCAGTCTAGTCTCTAGTCTCTGGGGGGGGGGGTCTGCTCTGTGGAGGGTTAGGGTTCTTACAGATCCAGTCTCTGGGGGGGGGGGGGGGTCTGGTCTAGTCAGTCTGGTAAGGAATGCAATCTCTGTTCTAGTCTGTAGTCTTTGGAGGCGTGTTATCAGATCCAACCACACCCTTCTTATTGCAGGGTGACAGCGTTAACCACTACACCACCACATACATTTACATCAAGTCACCAATTAACCTAGACATGTTCCACTGCCCACACCAGGAATTGAATCTGTGACCTTCTTATTGTGGGGCGACATTGCTAACCACTACGCCACCGGGCTGCTCAAGTCACATGGCAGAAAACTTGTAGATCAGCCACCTTCATCTGTATCATGTGCCACAAGTATCAACATACATTTCAATATAGTTCCCCATTGCTGAGCCTGTTTTGCAACTACCTGATGGAGTCCCCCGGTAAGATCATCATTTAACCTAATAGAGATAAAAGTTAGGCTACATCCTCACTACTACATCATCATTTTAAAATAGCTTTTTATCACCCAAATGCAACTTCACAGAATGAGAATTATTTCATGATAGGTGGAGCACTCTCCTGCCGGCAAATGAAGTAATCAGTAGGCTATGGCCCAAAACGGTGCTCAATACTTTAACAAAAGCAAACTTGTGTATTATATGCCAAGTGAAGCAAACCATGGTGCTTTTCAGTGTTTGAAAGCCGTGCCTTTTCAGTCATGACTCAAATGACAGCTACAGCGCCACACTGGTTCCAATGAACCAAAAAAGATTAGTTTATTTTACTGAACGAGATTAAAAGACCTGAGTCAGTAAAAAGATCCGAACTTCCCATCACTATTCTGAATAGCTGTATTTGAATAAAAGTACCACACTCCACTGGTTGACACTTGAAAGAAGGAGATTGAAAAGATTATGTGTGACCAAGTACGACCAAGTACGCTTATACAACTTTACCCATCATGTGGCCTATATGCTTTTATGACTCCCAGGCAGAATGTATGTTTTCAGTGGTCTCAAAGAATTTATTGTGTAATCACTCATCAAAACCACAGCGCTTTCACTACACTCTGGAGAGGACGGAAAGTTCCTTTCCACTTGCACAATAAGAAAAGTGGAATTTCATACATGCACACAAACATACAAAGTTTTGTGATTCCGTCGAAATGATCCACTTGACTAATGGGTGTTAGCCTCAAAGGAGAAGGCTAAACCACCCAGTCCCTCCTTGTTAGCTGGGCCATTTTCCACGCATTACTGTTATGCCAGTTCATTCCTCAGGCAGTGACGTCGTGAAGCCATGAGTTGCTTGATTGGCTAAGAAATAATGTGGTTTTAGGACTGGGAGGCGCCCAAGTCCAGCATTTGAATTCGAGCCATCTGGACCAATTGTGACAAGGTCCATTAGAGGAAATGATGAGACGGCTGACAAACACAGATGCAGCTAGATGAGCGTATAAAAGCAAATGAAGCAAAGTCTCTGAGCAGGTCGTGGAGGAGAACAAGAGCGGTGAAATATGTTCCTTTAGCTGCAAGAGCTGAACTAAAAAAGTTTTCATTATTAATTATTTGATCAACCACGGGTGCCAAAATGACAGTTATTTCTTTGCTAGGCATGTCACATCCATTTCCTTTCCACCATCCCCATTTTTTTTTAATGGTTCTTTATTAATCTCTTTGATTGCCTTGCTTTTACATACATTACACTTTAACAGGGCAGCATGGCAGCATAGTGGTTAGCGCTGTTGCTCCACAACAAGAAGGTGGCAGGTTCAGCTCCTGGGTCTGGGACCTTTCTGTGGAGTGGGTATCCTCCAGGTACTCCAGTTTCCTCCCACCGTCCAAAGACATCATGTTCAGGTTAATTGGTGACTCTAAATTGTCCGTAGGTCTGAGTGTGAGTTTACGTGGTTGTATGTCTCTGTCTGTCTCTGTATGTTGGCCCTGAGATGGACTGGTGACCTGTCCAGGGTGACCGCACCCTCACCCAATGTGAGCTGGGATTGGCTCCAGCACCCCCCACACCCCCAAAACAGATAAGCACTGATGAAGGAATTATACAATTTACCACAGATTACCACTCTGGTCAGTTGTAAAGGCCTTTATACTTTAGTTTTTCCATGATCCAAATATATGTTGTAAAAAGTAAACTCAAACTCTGATCATCCCAACAGGAAACATATAGACTGCAAACTACCCTGATGCAGCTACTCCCATTATTCAGCCGACAAATTGTTATTCATTTCATGTTACTTTAAACTTTATAGCCTCATTCGATGGAAACATGTAATTGCACATTTTGTTTTGACTCTATTATCTCAACAGTGTGCATTTTTGGTTTTTGTCTTGATTGCGCATTTGGCTTTGTTTTGCCTTTCACTTTACATTTGAGTATTCGTTCTGCAGTCTGAAAAAAACAACAACTATATTCTTGAATATTTTGTCATAAATCTGTGGCTCTGATGCAGTTTATTGTTATTTCAGTTATTTTACTTTGTTTTCCTTTTTTTAATGTCACTGCATTGACAGTCTATGGGACTCCATGTGACCTGTGGCCTTGATTGTACAACATTAGAATCTAGTGAAGGTGCGGGTGTAATCCGTCTCATTGCAGCTCAATCTGTTACTGAAGGCACACGTTATATATAAGAAGTATAAAGAAAAACTTGTAATGTGGTCTGGTCCTGCAAACATGCTGGAACTATGACTGTGCCACAATACAAGTAAAGTGACATCTCACATCATCTCACAAGGATAAAGCTGCAATACAAATAACTTTCTTGGAACAATTGGCAAGGTTGTAAAATGAAATATATGCATTTTTTATTTAGAAATGTTTGTTTTGCGTTGCTTTAGCTGGATTCCATTTTACATCCCATATCTGTCCTTAGAACCATGTGAAGGTGAGACCAGAGAAGTGGGAAATAAATGATTCCTTCAAGGCACAAGAGCGACATCTACTGGAAAAAAAGAAAAGGACCCCTTTAGAACAGCAGAACAAAAACTGAAAGGGGCTCTATGTGGTTCTCTTAAAAACAAAAAGACCTGAAGCAAAATGCATCATAATTCTTCTGTATTTGACTTTACAGTTATAAACCTCAATTTGACTTCAAGGACATCAATTATTTTATTTAATCAAATTAATGGGAAGGAACATAATACGACTTTCAAGTAGTTGAAATTGCATATGTAATGCATTCAAATCATAATTTTCCAAAGAACTATTGTTACCTGAGACAATTGCCTTACCCTTTAGTACTTCACAAATCAAATCCAAGTCATAAATTGGGAATAATCATTTCAATTTAGCACATTATTGGTTTAGAGGTTTTTGAAAGACTCACTTATTCACTTATTGTTTCTCAACAAATTATGATAAGGGCCATTTAGAAAAAGTCAAACAGGGAGGAATGATAATATTAAGTGCACTGTTACAGGAATTGAACTGCATGCTCTGTTGCACAGTTTTAATATCTCATTTGATCTGAATGCTTTCGACATAACCCCCATGTTTTACAAATCCTTTGTGTGAGGTGCAGGTATAGAGGGAATTACCGTCTTGTGGTTTTATACCTCTGCCTTCCAGCTAAGTTGCAGGAAATAGGGTCACCATTTCCCCTTCCTGAGATGCAGTATTGATTATTCCCCAGAGGTGTTTTCGGATAATATTAAGTTGTCACACTGAAGTTGACGTTTGACTATTGGGATATAAAATATCACTCATTTTTATCTCTGCATTCATGACAATTTGACTTGAATTTATTCATGAGTGTATTAATTTGTCTGTTATTATGGGGAAACTGAGCTCACTCACTGTGATCTCTGACCTTTGACCACCAAATTCTAATCAGGCTCTGAGACTATTTCAATACGTGTGCCAGATTTAATAAAATCCCTTATGAGAGTTTCTCATATATTCAGTTTATCCTTCGAGACATTGTGTTCAAAAGAATAATCCAAATGACGAATAGACATCTGTATTTTATGAAGATAAAATAAAATACCCTGCAGTGACATCGACTAAAACGAGATGAAATGAATTAAAATAAAATAATAGGATAAATGGGGTAAAATGGACGTCCACGCGTGGCCACGCCCCCCGTCGGTTCCACGTGTTTCTCTGCCGCAGCAGTCACATGACCTCGGCTGGCGGCTACTTCCTGAGCCTCAGCTGTTTGCCTGCAGAAGGAAGGAAAAATAACGGATGTGTTTTGATTTCCGGCGACATGACAAAGCTGCAGACCGGAGTCTGACAGTCAGGACTGCGGGGGGATCGAACACTGACCGTCCGTCGCGCTGATCCGCGTACACCTGAAATTTGCGCTGTTGTTTCGGGACACGGTCACCGGAGGAGGGGCGAAAAAAAAAACAGCTCAGTGGATGAACCGAAACAACGCCCGCACTTTCGTTTTTGTTTTTTTTTTTTCTGTTTAGTTTTTGTTTTTTTGGCAAAAACAAACGCTGCATCTGATTTGGTAGAAACAGCGGTTTGCATTTCCTTTTTTCATTTCCTCATATTGTCACCAAGCAGAGGGGCTGATTGACATTACCTCCGATTTTCAAAACAGCCAGCCATCACCATGTCCAAATACACAAGCTTTCCAGACCCGGTGGACGACCACAACCCTTTCCAGGTAGGTGCTGCTAAAGACAAGAATAAAATGAGCGTCTGCCTGTCGTGGTGCGTTTGAGGGACTGAAGTCATTGGCTCTGGGTAATAACAGGCGCGTTGTTCCTCATGTGACATGTGAGGCTGGAACAAGGCCTGACTGCCCCCACTAATCTGCCCACTTGTAGCTCTTATTAACAATAAACAGGTTAATAAAAGACACCCACCTCTGCCAAATGGGGATTCTTGCTCCAACAAGTCAAATTTAAAATCAGCTCTTTGTGTGTATCTTTGTTTTGTCTGCTACAGGACCCTGCAGTGACTCAACACAGCAGCAACACAGGATATGCCACACTGGACCTTTATAACCCATTTGACAACAACACAACAGGGGTGAGTCATATTTATTTGCCACATATGAGGTAAAAGAGGGGTATACTTTCATTATCTAGATTACTTGGTGATATCTGTCTCTAGATTTGTTGTAATGATGATAATCACAGTTGCATTCATAAATATACCATAAAGCAAAAGGCTGCAAAATAAATTATTAAATTCTGATTGTTAGCCTTATATGTTAATGTTTAATCCAAGAGGTTTTTTTTTTTTTTGGTCATTACAAATTACAGAAACACAAATCGTACTTAACAAAAGCAAAATGACCACAAAACTAGAACAAGACTTCTACAAAAAAAAAGTGATTGCTATGACACGTACACAATGATGGCAAATAGACACAAAGGCTAAAACAGCATGCCATCCATGTTTCTTTCAATCTTTGGGGACTTGCCCTTATGTTGGAGTGGGGGGGGGGTCTTTGACATGTCTCTCCCCCGGGTCCCATTGTCTCATAATCCGTCAATGCCTGCTGAGCAGTCACCTGCTCTGCCGGCATATTTATCCAATCTTGAGTGTGAGGGCTGGATTGTACATGAACACACTTCACTGCACAGTTTTTGTGTCTTAATGAGCTAAACCAAGTTACCGTAGCTAAAAGAAGATGCACAAAAAAGCGGAAATATTGGCGTGTGTCTTACACATCTCGGCTGCGTGATAACATTAGACTTTGTTGCTATGAAACTGCTTGGGTCTAAGTTATAGGTCATGACATTGCAGTTTGTTGCTTGGGAACAGCTTTGGCCCACATCTACGTCCTGTCAGTGGTCGAATTGGCGAACACTGCAGCAGTAGGAACTAAACTTGGGCTTGTTCAGCATTTTTGAAAGTGGACTATTCTTTGAGTCCATGTGCACAAGCTTCATGCCCACTTAAATGTTCAGTCATCCATTTCCCTTTCTCAGTGTACAAACAGTTATGGTCAATGCATCCACTTTCTAGTCTTGTTCTAACGTTATAATACCCAGCTATTTGATGAAAGTCGGGTTTGCTGATAGGTTATTATTCTTAAGGCTAATATTATATTTGATATCTGTCATCTGCAAAATATTTTCTAGCCTCCACCACCGTATGAAGCCACCTCCCCCTCTGCTCCGCCTGTGCCTGCACAGACCCCACCCAGCAGGACAACACCCACCGAGCCTCGCAACTATGGCTCCTATAACTCCCAGGTATACACGATGCAATGTAGAGTCACTCCTCTTCACATATTAGACAAGGGCTCACCTTACACATCAGTATTTGGCATTTGGGTTGGATCATACTGGTTAATTCTGTGTTTTTATGGACAAAGAATCAACCCACTCAATTTCTGTTTGTAGCTGAGTGACTAATCCTCAAAAACAGAACCATGAGCAGGTCAGCACTTCATTTGAATGTTTTTTTTAATACAGCCGAATTTATGGATCCCTCCATTGCTGCTTGAAACTGTTTGTGAACTTTATCATTATACTTAACACTTAGGATTCATACACTTGGTAGCATCTTCTCATCCCCATCGGATACTAGGTCTTTTATATCCTTAATCCTTTCCATTATTTATGACACACACATGACCTTTCTCTTCGAAACTTAACATGGCTGCTGCATCGTTTCCCTTGTGTGTTAGACTGCAGTGAATGCAACCACAGCAGAGCTCCTGAGAAAGCAGGAGGAGCTGGAGAAGAAAGCCCAGGAGCTGGAGAGGAGAGAGCGGGAGCTGGAGTCTCACAGCCTGGGACCTGGAGCCTGTAAGGGGAGAAGGGTTGGATGGGTGTTTGACTCAAAGTCAAAAAGAGTCTTGTCTAGAGGGAAATCTGGCGAAATAGATAGAATTTATAGTGATATTTTTGGCTATATCGACATTTATTAATTCTTTATACAACAGCCTCCCTCATGTCTTCGGGATTATTTACGGTTGGTAACTATTAGATTAATAAACACTCAGATTTTCCAACCAGGGCTTAATTTGTGTTGGAGTAGCTGGAACATGTTCCAGGACCTCTCACACTGGGACCAGCACCTATTTAATTGGATCTTGCACCTTCCTATGTCTTCATAAAATATATGGGCTAAATAAATGTTTGTCTAATAGCCCATTTAATATTATTAATCGTGATAGTTTTTAAATCCTGTTTAAACTGTGCGAAAATCACTTGCTTCCCTATTTTAGATTAGCTTTTCAGCAGTGGCGTCACATGGGGTAAATTTTTTAGGAAGCCAAGTGAGACACAACCTCCAAGCTGTGTTAAGAGTGGGGGGCAGAAAAGATAATGTTGAAACTTACATGATGTTATTTCATGTAGCCAAATTAACTGTTAGAGCAGCCAGTATCATTCTGCCAGGACTTAGACATGTCTTTTATCTAACCAACACTCTGAACAGCGACATGAGCTCTCTCTGACTACCCTAGACACTGCCTTCTTTGAACTCTCATTGATCTAGGCAGTCTAATATGCCCATTACACTGATTTTTGATGTGTTCCCTCACCCCCCTGTGTGTTCCAGGGCCTCCTACTTTACAAATTAAGCACTGCCTCCGACTACATTACTATTTATGAAATGTTGATTTATTACTTGTTAAATGCTCAACTATGGGACTTAAGTAATCATTTTTCCCCTCCCACACTCTTCTCCTCTTCAGCCCGTCAAAATAATTGGCCCCCCCTCCCCTCATTCTGCCCTGTGGGCCCCTGCTTCTACCAGGACATCAATGTGGAGATCAGCCAGCGTTTCCAACGCACTGTCACCATCATGTACTACTTCTGGATGTGTGAGTTCCTCTTATTCTTACTGCTGTTCTAATGAGAAAATTCTCAGCATAACATCAGTGTCTTCATTTAACACAACATACATGTTGTAACTCTCCAGGTGGTTTGGGGAACCAGTTGTAAATGTTATTTAAAGGAAATTCCTTGGGCTGTCTTCACTGAATGATTTGTCAGTTCAGGAAGAGCAAAGAGAATACATTAAGAAATTAAACCTAGAGCTGACTCATGCCTTTGTGCCATCTACTGTCCTGTCTGGAGTACAAGCCAAAGTGTTTGCATAAAAGATTCTGACACTTAAGTGCTAGATTGAGGGATGTGGCAGGAACCAGCTGAAATCAGCGTTTAGGAAACGAAAGGAGATTCTGCTGTCTCCACCCAGGGCACCAACACATGAACCAAATAGAATAGTTGAAAATAATTAATATCATTCATGATGCTTGATATTTAATTGATCACCATGCTTACTATTAAAATTGTGTGCTCTGCTATATATTTTAGTGCATGAAATATTGATGTTGCTATTATTTTTGTCTCTTAATTTTATCTTGGTTAAAGTATTTCTCACTTAGTTATATTTATCAGCTACTTATGGGGTGGAATTTGGGGTGGAAGTCTACCTCAGGCAAAGAGAAGCAGTAACAAATAGCGTCATATTGCATCAGCCAAAATCCTGACGAACTGCCGTCTTCTTTCTACGGGGGGATGGGTTTATAGGATGTGTGTTCTAGCCCACAGCTATGTGTTAAAGCAACAAAGAGTGAGATCCCTAAACTCTGACTGCAGTGCTGTTCACTCTTGCTTAATTACTTCCCCTTGTCTTTTTGCACCCTGTGTCGTCTTTTATGTCTCGCCATCAATGTCCAGTCTGTACTTGCACGCTGCTCTTCAACCTGGTCTCCTCCCTGGCCAATTTCTGTGTGGACCCCTCTAATGGTGTTGGCCTTGGCCTTGCCATCTTGTGGGGGCTCCTCTTCACCCCCTGCTCCTTCGTCTGTTGGTACCGACCAGTCTACAAAGCTTTCAGGTGTGCACCATCACCTCAATTAAAAATCCATGAGGGCCAAAAACTAAAATTTTATTCTTCACTTGCTGTTTCAAGTTTTGGGTTTTTGCTACATTTTGACGTGAGAGAAGCAAAGTAAAAGTCTTACTTTGTTTATCTAAAGGTTTGCCTCAGACCTATAAAAGACACTTTTATAGCGAGGCTTGATAGATGTAAATCATTTGATGAATGGCCTGTTGACCCTGATGGCCTCATGTTTTAAGGGGAACTGAATCTGAGAGAGAAACCATTGAATATGGAACCAGCTAACTAGCACAGGAGAAAATGGAGGGAACTAAAAAACCAGAAAGAAAACACAACTGTTTTGTTTAAAAAGAAGAATAATTATTTAAAGACAACACATTTAACTGTGTTGATTTAACTTACTTTTATTTCCTCTTTAGATTTCTCCCGTTTCATATACAAGTTTTGGTTTTAAAGACATTCAACATAATGTATCTGCATTACAATGTGTACAATAAATTGATGCGACCGAGCCGTTAATTCAGCTCATGCTCATTGATGCTTTTTTTTTTCTCCCTTAGGAGTGACAGCTCCTTCAACTTCTTCGTCTTCTTCTTTGTATTCTTTGCACAAGTGGTTGTATATGTCATCATGACTATTGGCATCCCTGAATGGGGTTTCAGGTAAGATTAATAGTGAACCATCCCTTCTGATAAGAAAGCTGTTTGAAATCGGGATGCCACCATATTTTCCAGAATACAAGTAAAGTTCAGTGCAGGCTGTTTTTTTTTCTTGCTAATATTATTAACTCAGTACATACCTTCCTAATTTGAGTTGAAAACACTGACAGATGAAAGATAAAGAGAGCATAAATAATAACAGGAGTAAAAATTTACACACAGATTGTCTTTTAATTCCATGTGAAAACAAGGACATTAATTGACTTCCCTCACTGTTCTTTCTTTCTGTCTTTTATTGTTCCCCCTCACTGTCCCTTTCCCTCAGCGGGTGGATTGTGAGCCTGGCTGCTCTGAAGAAGAGTGTCCCTGTTGGCACGATGATGATGATGAATGCTGTACTCTTTACTGCCCAAACTGCCATGGGAGTTGTCATGCTGAAGAGGGTGAATAAATTTGTTCCCATTCAGGAGAAAATGACAGATAGAGGCTTAAATTTAGGTTGAATTTTTGAGAAGTTCTTAGTCACGCGATCCCTGTATGGACTAATTAACAGGAGATTCGAAGAACTTTTCTAAAAATGAAATTCCATGGAGCATAAGTAAATGGGACAACGTGTGAGCCTTGCTCAGTGTCTTTGCATGTATTAACGCATATGTGAGTATCCAGGTTGTGGTCTTGTATGAAAAAACTTGTAACGAGCAATTGAGATCATACATAGCAGAAAAATATTCACTGAGGTAACAAGATATCGATATCAAGTGAAAAAAGAAGGGGCATTTTCCCATAGACTACAGTCAGAATACACTACATTACACACTACATAGACTGCAGGTTTAAGTTCTTCAGCCCTGGCTACACTTTTCAGAGATTGCATCAATCTTAATATAGTCTGAGTCTCATTTCCTCAAATAGAATAGAGAAAGAGAGTCAAGTTTTCAAACTTCTCTGTGCAAATACTGCCACCTGCTTTGCCCAGGTGGTCCCCCTACCACAAAGCAGTCAGTAGCTAACAAACATTGTGAAGAATAGCCACGATATCAGGTTCTTCGTATCATTTTCTCCCTCACAATGAGCATGATATGATAATGAACTGCTGCATGTATCATGTGTCACTGTGCTCTGCTCTTCCCGGCTCCAGGTCCACAGTCTGTACAGGCAGACTGATGCCAGCTTCCAAAAGGCCCAGGCTGAGTTTGCCACCGGAGTCATGTCCAATCAGGCTGTACGCCAGGCCACTGCCAACGCTGCCCAGGGGGCCTTCACTGCACCACGATAGAGTGGGACAAAGGGGGCTGGGAGGGTAAAAAGGGCAGGTGGAGGGCCTTTTCAACTTGATGGAGGAGCAGTCTGGTATTTATTTCCCAATAGGTGATTAGGATATGATGTCGGAGGGCTGAGTTTTTATAATATCCCCAGGGGAACCTGAACTTAAAGGGCAGGTGCATGAGACAGAGGTGGGGTTGGCTAATTTCGAAATGTGTACAGGAGACGTTAACTATATTTGCCAAACAGGTAGTTAATATATCATAAGTGTTGTTTCAAGATGCAGAAAATGGCACATATGTGGTATAACCAGAGACCTGTGAAAACAGTAAGATGCTGCGACTGTCTGGAAGTCACTGCAGTCACACCAAGTGTGGGTGATTTCAGGGAAAAAGTTTTATATGAAAAGAAAAAGCCGTGTGCCAAGTGGGATATTACAAGTGTGGATATTTCCCATTTTAAATGACTTGGATGTACATTGTGTTTACGAGGAGCCACGTTTGCAGCAAATGTAAGAGTTGGAGCTGAACACTGAAACGTTGTCAACCTAACATTGGATCCAAAACTGAGCGGATCAACTTTAGCAAGCGCTACTTTTTTACTTTTTTTTTTTTCTCGCTTAAGTGTAAAACTAACAGGTTTTGTTGTTGTTGTTGTTTTGTTTTGTTATAAGTCCTAATGAGAATGCCTATTTATCGCATTGCCAAATCATTTCATACAGCAAAGTTTATGAATGTGTTGTTTTAGTTACACTATGCCTGTCACCGTTCTGTTGGTGCTGCTTGTGGTTCTTATGATTATTATGATTACAGGTCACTGTCTTGGTTATAAAATAAATAAATTGCCATGCTTAAGTAGTCAACTGCAGTTATCGTTGCCTTTATGTTGCTGATCAAAAACAAGTTACGTGCTGCAGACAAGAGCAACTCTTCAACAGGGTCCAGTAATTAGCAGCTCCCATCACACCATCTTCCTAGACAGATGGAGTCCCACAAGTTGCCATGGAAACGGCTTCCAAGGTCAGGAGTTAAGGTGAATTTAAGTATATTTTGAGAGCATTTGTGTTGTTATCAGGTCAGACCTCTGTCGTTAATGATGTTCAACATCTTATTTCCACTCGTTTGTTTCCACTGTTACTAAGTAATGGTTCTATACAAACAGTATCTTGGAACGCGTTGCTAGGGAACGTTTTGGTCCAAGTTTCTGCACAGAGATCAGATTGCAGATACAATCTGGTCTTCTATTAGTATTATTATTATTATAATGAGAGGACCTTTTTTATTCTCTAGCGACACCCAGCATACTAAAAGGAAACTGCCTCGATGTGAGTCTGACAACTTGTTGCTTTTAAAACTTCTTTTGGCTTCCTCATCCTTGCACTTTTGACCTGTGGGGCATAAAAGCATGGGGTTATTATTTAAAAACAAACAAACATAACCAAAACAAAACAAAGTTTAAAAATCTTGCTTTGAAAAAACAACAACTTTATTCATAAACCTGTAATTGTCGGGAACGCGCTGCCTGCTGGTTGAATGATGATAATGTGCCATCTGCCGCCGGCTCTCTGAAAACGTCCCGGGAATCGCCGGACAGCACAGCGGGACTTTTATGGGCTGCCACACCGACGTCAGAGCCCTCCCTGCGCCGTGAAGATGGCGGAGGCTGCGGAGGAACCACAACACTGGTTTTTCTGTCACTGCTGTAAATGTGAAACAACCCCCAAACTCCCGGTGAGTCACTTTGGACACTGTTTTTATTCCACACCTGATGACCCCAGAGACACCCCCTCCTCCGCGGAGGGAGGGGTTCCGATTATTGGAGATGTTTTTCCTTTTAAACGCACAAAGATTTATTTCAACTATTGATTCTATAATAACACTTTGTGGGGCGGGGAGGGAGGGGGGGGGGTGGTGGTGGTGGTGTGTGGGGGGTTAATGACACATGTGGCAGCCCGGTGCTGGTTTTATTATGTGCGCACAGCTTGATCTTTCATTACTGAGAGAAGGAGTGAAATCTGGCGACTCACGTTGCCATATTTAGAAGCACCACTGTTGGGGACTTTGTTCCCAGTTGTCCACTGTCAGCCGCCTGTGAGAGACGGAGCAGGGGCTGCTTGGGTGTCACCGTGTCACCACATGCACCAGCAGCGCGTAACAGGGCTCCATGCACCCGTCACGTGTCCTGCAGCCGCAAATAGTCCCTCTAACCCAAGCAGCCCCATTTGTTTTGTTCTCCTCTAAGCTTCATTTTTGGGCTTTTATTTTCTTGGCTGGAGGATCTGGTCCGGCCGGAGGGAGCGCACTTGTTGCGCAATTCAGAGCTTTTCACGGCACAATGACGCACCAATGTTGTTCTGATAAACAGACATCACACTTGAAAGAGACGGACAGCGGATCAAATCTGCACCGAACAATAAACAGTTTCTTTAAAAACACAATTTGTTTGTTAGAAATCTGCACAAAAAGATAACAAAGCATGTTACATTATTGCCACCGTCATGTGAAAGTTTAACGTTACGAAACTCAATTCAATTATAAGATAGGCCACTGGGTGCCTATTGTTTAGTAACTAATAATAATAATATATGATGTATATATATATATATATATATATGATATTGTTGTTATTATTTTGAAGGATTTCATCTGCCCCAGATGTGACTCTGGCTTCATTGAGGAGGTGTCAGAAGACTCCAGGTAAATTTACTGCACTTTTTTTTTTTTTTACTGTAAATTGTGAAAGATATCTCTCTGGTTCATTTTCCCATATATTTAAGGATTAAAAGGTACAACTATCATATCTGAAAAGTAAAAAAATAATAATTTTTAAACACATAAATAGTAATGTTTGACATTTAACAGATGATTGTCAGCCCATTAAAATTTGTGTATTTTATGTTGCTTTCCAGTCTCCTGCAAAACAGCACATCAGTGGCCAGTGAAGAGCCAAACTCATTGTTCTCAGAAGTATGTTCTTATAAACGGCACTTTTATAACAACGCTCCGCTCTCTCAAAGGATTTGTTTGACATGTTGATTCTCTGGTCTCTCTCCAAGTTATGGCAGCTGCTGTTTATGGAGCGCTCTGCTCTGCTGTCACATCCACCTTCCTCAGAATCCGGTTCAGACGACAGCGAGCAGGTATCAGCAGGTCAGAGCCCGTCTTCATCTGCAGAGGGTGGAGAACCTGAATCCTCTCCCCAGTCTGAAGAACAGTCCTCAAGGCCTGAGCAAAGGCCTGCAGTGGAAGGGTATGTGGACATGGTACACAGAAACATCACCAACGTGTGCTGCTGTTAGTGAATTAGATATTATTATATTTATAAATAGTAACCACAAGAAAACAAAACCTCAACACATCAACATACATTATAACTATACAAACATTTGTATTCTTGCACATAATTTCCATTGTAATTTGTAATGTACTACTATATGGGAGTCCTTGGCTGCGGAGGTTAATTATCTATTTTTTATTTTCATGCTACAGCAACAGTGCTTCTGGATAATAATAAGTATTGGGTAAAATGTTTGTAATATGGAGTAGAATATTAATACACTGTTTATAATTAATGGTTGCATAATATCCATGAAATGCCCATAATATGTAAAGAACCCTGAAATCATTTGACATAACTGCTGGAAACCATTATTCAACTGATAGATGATAAAGTCGTAAAGTCCAGGCATGAGGTGAAACTCTTTATGATACCATGAAGTACATGTTTTGCTGTCTGTTTTTGCACTTTCTAGGATCGTGCAACAATTCTTGGCTGGCCTGTTTGCCAACAGCGGGAACCCTGGTGTTGCACCAGCTGCACTGTAAACACATTTTATTTCACATCATTTATTTTTGATTTTGTGTGACTACAGCCAATCCCTCTCTCATGTCACTCTGTCTGTCCCTCAGATCCAGTATGCTACAGTTATACTCAAACCCAGGAGACTATGCATGGGGTCAGGGAGGTCTGGATGCTGTTATCACAGAAGTCAGTGATGCTGATTGCTTGTTGTCACGTAGTTTCCATGATCTCAGATTGCAAACTTGACACCCACACCTTTCTTCAACTATATCCTCAAACTGTTGTTGTTTGAGGATTGAGGACTGTTCTGACCGTTTATTTTCCATGGTTTTATCCATAAGACTTTTTTGTTTTTTTTCTCTGTCCCTTATCCTTCAATCTATACGTCTGCTGTTTATTTCTTCGCTTCTCGTCCAGTTGTTAGGACAGTTGGAGAGCACAGGTCCACCCCCTGCAGAGAAGGAGATGATCTCATCTTTGCCAACAGTTTGCATTTCTCAGGAACAGACAGGTGGGCAGGCTGTACATCGAACCACATGATCAGTCCAATACGTCTCATACAGAGACCGGTTTGATGGCTTGAAATGTAGCTTTTGAGACTTTGAGTTTTGCACTTTACAGTGTGATATTCGTACTGTCATTCTCCTTTATCTCCTTTCCTCTCCTTGTTTTAAATTCGTCCCTTCTTTCCTGCATTTCCTCTTTCTGGCTTTCCTTCCCTTCACAACCCTACATATTTACAAATCTTCCTTTCTTTTTGACGTTACCGCTTTTGTCCTTCCTCTTTCACTCTCTCCTTCCCTCCCCACATCTTCCCTTCCATTCTTGTATCTTCCCTTTCATCCTCTCATTTTAACTTCTCCAGTCCTCCATCTTCTTTCTTCCCATCCCTCCATCTTTCTTTTTCTCCTCTCACTTTCTCCTCCATCTGTCCTTCTCCTTCTCTCATATTCACTTTCACCCTCCTTATTATAAAGAGAAAAACATTTAGCTATGAACAGTGCAGTTAATAATCCGTTCTTAATATGGATAAATAAAGGTAATAGGTGTAATTAATAATAAAATTGTTTCTCAGGCATTAGAAAGAATATTTATGAAAAGAAAAACACAGTTTACTATTGTAAAATCTGTGCTGCTAAATCTTTACTAACAGGTTTGTACACTGGGGCAACCCTAAATGACAGTAAACTAGAATTACTATGTTAGACTACAATGGCTTGTGTAACTGTCCTGCAAATGTGCGTTTTAAAAATATTAATTTCTGTCTGTGCTTTCTTATTTTTCCTCTTAGACAGCAGACTGGAGTGTCCAGTTTGTAGGGAGGAGTATTCATTGGGGGAATCCGTCAGGAAACTACCTTGCCTCCATTACTTCCACAGTCATTGTATAGTGCCTTGGCTGGAACTGGTAAGGATGAGAAGTGGATGTGGATTTTGTCATCAAGTTTTTAACAGCCTGTTACACATTGTGACTTGATGGCTGTTAAGCCACAGAACACAGCAATCTTTCAACGATGAAGTAATACTTTCTCAGATTGGACTGTAGTGTGAATGCAGTTGTGTAGCTAAATTTCTGCTGACATGAACAAGTTGTCTCTGCCACCACAGCATGATACCTGCCCAGTGTGCCGCAAAAGCCTTGACGGTGTCGACAACAGCCTCCCACCCACATCAGAGCCCCCGGAAGACCGTTCCATCACATCAGAACAACAAGAGAGGCAGGCGATCTGAATAACGGGGCGTACAGCTCTACCTCTTTTACTGTTTTCAAGAGACATGCCGCGCACCTCAAAGCTCTCCCTCCACATTGCCAGCTACAGTAGAATACATTACATGCTTCGCAGTCATAGGCTGCAGTTTTAACTCTCACTTGATTCATGCATTGCTGCTAAAGACTTCTATATTTTCTCCACCAACATCACTATTTTATGATACGCTACACACAAAAGGACACAGCAGTTTGCTGACAAGGTGTGGCAGTGACATGTCCTTCTCGCTACATTGACCTCCTAGGTGGTTTTCTGAATGACTGACTTTGATCTCATGAACTAATCACCACTGAGCTGCCAGTGGTAGTCAAACTGATGGGAAATCACAGAGTTATGTGGGTAGCACTTTTGCATTAAGGCTCTGGCTTACACAATTCAGTATTTTTTGGTTTTCCAACCAATCTAATTCAGTATTATCTCCTTTATATAAAGTTGTTATTAAAGCCTAACTCTGTGACCCTTGCCTTCTGCAATTTCTTTCATCTCCCTCATTATGAGTTATTCAGATTCAGATGTTATGTATTCATGGCACATTGCAGACTTTTTATCTGTCTACCAACTAGTCTATTTAACAGACTGTTTGCCATTTTGATTGACCTTTGAGTGTATATTTATGACTTTTCTGTCTGCCTTTGTATATTTTGGTCAGTTATTATAACTACTTATCTAAAATATGACAGGAGCCATTTTAATAGAATTAAATAAAAAAGTAAATTTGAATATGGCAGTATATGTAGAATACACATACATACAGCATAATAGCAAAAAATAGAGCAGTAAAAAAGATTATAAACTATAAAATAAAGAATTCTCTGTTGTTGTCATGTACATCAATATATGCCTTTTTTTTCTTGAAAAGAATACCAATTATAATGCAGGGAACTTTAAGTGATAGAGTTTTAAGTATGCCTTAAACCCACTAGAAACATTATAACAGGTTCTACTTTGTGTAAGAATGCAAAAATATGTAACGAAAAGTTCATCCAATGTTTATACAATACTTAAGCAGTCTCAGTTAACCAAATCAAGATGGTATCTCTTGTCAGGGTGGAAGAAAACTGAATTTTCACTAACTTTGATGTAAAGCATCTTCATAAATATCATTCAGCCTGCTGGGTTCAAGAAACTTTAAGATAAGTCATTCCACAAAACATGAAGATTTTTTATTTTTCATTTTTTCCCTTATCACTTCCATTGGAAAGGATCTTGAAGGGCCAATATGAAGAGGAGGCCAGCCGTGAGTTGCAAAACCAAAACAGACTTAAACAGAAATAATCCTTTCATTTGAATGAGCCGACTGATCGGAGGAGATGACGGTTTCAGCTCTGACACAAAAGAGGAACAAGGTCCTTATGTGTGAGCATTAATCCTGCACAGGCTCCTTTTGCCTTGTGCTGTTTATGTACTGTAACATTACGCTGACTGTTGCTGGAGCCGGTTTTGACAGTTGACTGTTGCAAACCACCAAAACACAACACGCCTTCAGCCAGGCCTCCAATGGCTGCACACAGTGTAGCATAATGAAACACAGATAATTTTTTTATTTTCATTTTGTGTGTGTGTGTGTGTGTGTGTGTGTCAACGACCAAGGAGGACCACAGAGACCGCTTTACGACGACCGACATTTGCTCTCCTTTCCTCAGACTCCTCTCCTCCTCTCCGCGCCGCTCCCCTCCGCCCTCCCCGGTCCGTCTTCCTCCCTCCCCTCCCTCTCCGGGACTGAGAATGCCCGTGCTGTACTGACACAGTAGCGATACGGGCTGAGCAGACATGGAGGCCCGACTAACGAGAGAGGCCCGTGCTGACACATCCAGGCCCAGCTAACGGCGCGTCGGAGCGGATTTCGGAGCATCTCTGGAGATATCACGGACACCAGTCGCTGTAAGGAAAAAAGGATTATAGCGCCGAGGAGGAAGAAATAGAGGGAGATCCATTTCGGGTCTCTGTTGATTCAACGCAGCCGCCATTTTGTTGACAGTTAGTGTTTTTTTTAATAACCTACACGGTGCTGCATCTGTTATTATTATTATTATTATTATGATTATTATTTTACATCGCTGGGATAAACCTCGCCACGTCTCTCCGTCTGTATTTTCGGTGGATTCAGTTGTGCGTTTGTCTTTGGGTCGACGTCGGGGGGCATTTTTCTGGTTTTAGCTGACTTGCTAGTGCATCGCTAGCCGTCGTAGCTGAGATGTAGTAACACGAGTGCCTGCGAGAATGTGACGGAGAGGTAAGATTATGTGCATCACTAAGTCCGGGGTTGTGTCATATTCAGTCGGTTTACACAAATTGTATGAAAACTGGAGGCGTTTTCTATTCATTTGCAGCCCACACACAGTACCCGTTAAAGCCATGCATGGCGTAATTTGTCTAAATTGTCCCCCTAAAAACAGGCTGCTGATAGATGGCTAGTTAGCAACTGCCAGTGCTATTGATACAAAATGTAGCATTGGGGGCTATTATCGGACGGTTGGTTGGTACTAGCTTGTCACAAAATAAACACAAACCTCTCACAACACATAGGGTTGTATTAAGCACAAAAGCAGTCTCCCCTCGTCAGTTACTTCCCCGTCTTGGCTGTTTTTATTCTGAATAATTATAAAAATGCGTCTTTTATTTATTTTTTTGGTGATGGGATGGTTTTCATGCTGGTACTCATCTTACACCGTCGCAACTTTGTGTTTTGGAGGGTTTCGTACGCGCCGTGAAGCTGAGCATTGATTTTTGATAGAGATTTGTGGTTGCGGTCAGTATAATTACCTCGTTATAACCTATTTGATATGTTATTGTTTTTGTTTTTGTTTCTTAATTAGCACAAACATTTGTTAAGCAATTTTAGTGTAAATACAGGCGACCGAAATACTTATTTCAGCCGGTTCCTTGTGACATTTCATATATTTGTTTTTTTTTATGTTTTGATTTTTGGCAATGCAGCACTTGGAAGATAAAATATGTGGCCACCACGTTGATACACACGAAGGGAAGACTCAGCCAAATAATGTGAACACCGTTTCTGGACAATTACAACGGTGAGTGAATATCAATATGTTGCATTATAATGTTTATACATATTTTTTTACAATGCAGATTTACTGTATATAATTGCATGCTCTTATTTCCTGAATTTCTCCAGTGTATTTGAATGGTTTAATGTTGACGCTCGAGTAGATGTTTGTAAACCGGGTGCATTCAGTGCCAACCTAATGGCTGTCAAGAGCCAACCCTCAGAGGTTGGGTTACCTCTCAGTAATAATGAGAATGACTAACCAGTGGTGAATTGGCTGAGTTAACACGAGTACTAGCAGTGAAAACTGAGGGTGATCCAAAGGAGGGCTCGTTAGTTCTCTGGAGGGGCAGTGTTGACTGTACAGGAAACCAAGAACAGATAACGTTATTTGGGGTTTTCTCAGCCCTCCGCTGGCCAACCACGCTTTTTACATAACGTGGGAAAGCGTGATTAATTTAAATTTTATACTCTGCAGTTTTTATTTGGTTAAAAACACTAGCAAAGGGTGTTTGCATGGGGTCCTCTGACTGACACCTGTCATACCAGTCCGATTTAATAAAGTCCCTGCTCCGATTCATATAGATTGGAGCTCTAAAGATCACAGCCGCCTATTTAAGTGGAGTCTGATATATTTATGTCTGACAACTTGCGCTGTTTGGTGAGGCGAACTAATGATAGTAGTAAAGGAATTTGGCTGCTTCCCCCTTAATACCAGAGGAGTAAAAGCCCTGGAAATGACACCGAGCTCTGAGGGCAGACGCCAGCCCCCATGTGAATGATGTGGGGGTGGGTGGGTTGGATACTATTGCTCTGGCCAAAGGGAAATCAGCAGTTATGAACAACGTGTGCAAAATTGAAGAGGGAGTGAAAGGAGGGAGGGAGTAAGGGGAGGAAAGAAAGGGGAGGGGGCGCGGGAAGTTGTTTACTACGTTCCTGCCTCTGCTGCCATTCTTTTCGTTTTTAGCCTGATATTGGTTATTGATTATCTATGTGAACTGACAATGCTTGTTCTTGTTTTCATACCCATCTCTCTACTTTAGCTCCTGGTAGTTGTTCTCAAAGTAAAAACAAGCAGCAGACAGTCATGACTAATACATGTCCTCCGAGTCAGTAGTGCTGCTGTGCTCTTGTTTTGTAGTATGACTATAGAAGACAAAATGACTATCGCTCAATCTTAACTGCTTTGTAAATACAAAAGTGCCTTGATGCTTAATGTGAAAATTATATGTTTTGGTGTTAAGGCTTATCAGCCACACATTAGAAAGGGGTTCAGTGGAGTATCAGATAATTTGCAGGAGAACAAGTGCCAGTAAATGACCTGACTTGGCTTGTCAGAGGTGAAAGGAATGTTTTGAGTCTGCATGAGACTTTTCTCTACACTTGTGTCACACAGAGTTGGGTACTACAGTGGTTTAACTGACTCATCACCTAATCCATAGCTGACAGTCACTTTACCATTACACTACACACTGTGTGTGTCTTTTTGGAGGGGGGCAGTATATGAAAATAAAAATTAAATGTAAAGATATATATATATATATATATATGTATATAATGTTTTTTATCTAATTCCTTACTTACCTTTTTTTAATCAGTCCTTTTTATCTATCCTCCTTTTTATTGTCTATACATATTGAGCTGCCATATCAAACAGTTTTCCCTCTTTGAGGGATCAATAAAGGGTTATTTTATCATATTTTTGGCATAACTGCTGTCAGGCAGTGGAAGCAACTAGTATCATTGCAAGCTCTAAGTATAAAAGAATGAGGGGAGCATTTGTAGCCGTACGTATGAAGAACACAGGGAACACACTGAGTTTTGGGCTGGCGGTGGATTCAATATGTCTTTGATTAAGAAGGAGCATAGTGACAGTGTTTCGTTTGTGTGCTGCATCTCCTGCTTTCCAAGTTTTTAAAACAGAGGAGGAAGAGGATGAAAAAGCTTAAAGAAAATGGTAAAAGAACCCAGAGATTGATGGAGTGTTAAAGAAAGGAAGGAGGTGTGATTTGAGTGTGGCATGTGTAGTGAGGGGGAGTGCAGTTTTTAGGCGAAATGAACTGAGTAATTGAAGAAAACACAGAAAGAGGGCGTGGGGGAAGTACAGGCCAGACTCCAAAAATTTGGCAGCATTTACTGCATGGTACAACAAAAAATGAAATTCTACTACTATTTTTCACCATCATATTCCAAAAGAAACATGTTCTAAGACTGTGTAGGTTTGATTACTTTTATGATTTTGTTGTGATGCTTTCGTGATATTTACTGCTTTACTTTTATGACTTTGCTGAGGTTCCATTAAGTGGTTACTTTAGAGCTCTCCACTAATGTAGGGCGCAGAGAAACCGCCGGCAAGTTGACGCTCTATCACTCACTCTCATTTGCTCCTGGCTAAGGCTGGGAAAGGCGGCTAGATCCTCTGTCTAGTCCCAGAGGGCCCAATGTGCTGAGGTCACAGTTCTGAGTTGCCTCCAAATGACTTCACCCGGAGAAAGCACCTGCTGGGGGGCAAATCTATATTAAATCACTCAGTGACCATAGGGAGCTGTAGACAACTTCGTTGATTTAGGCTGTCTTCTAAGGAGCACAATTAAGAAACATGCTGCTCTGCCACTGCTGCTACACTAATGTAGGGTATAAGCTGTATACCAATATCACAGGCCCATTTTCACGGAAGCTAATGAGGCAATTCAAGGGATTGCTCATTTGGCATCTAATCTTGTGACAACTCAGAAGGATGTGGCAGCACCGTGGGATTAATGTTTGCCTCTGTTGTGAGCTTTATAGTCCTCAGGTTGACAACATACGTGTCCTTGAGTCTAAGGTTACATTTCTCAGGTAGACACCCTTGGCTGTGTAAATAGGTCACATATTCTTCGCAACATAAAAAGTCACCTAGACAGGATGAAGGACAACCTCTAACCAAATAGATGATAAAAATTGTTGACCTCTATCTGCTTTGCACCATCATTCATTGTGAGACGTTTTATACTTTTCTATCTTAGGGCTCTGTCTAAGTATGTCAGTGTCCGGTTGATATGTTGTGTTACGGTGACTAATGTGGAATTGTTTTTTTCTGCTCCATCCCTCCTCCCCTTCTTTCAACTTGCTTTACCTGTCTTTATTTCTACAGTTGAAGGAAGGAGAAAGAGGGCTGGACAGCAGAGGAAGGGAGAGAAGCCGCCCGAAACAAGGAGAGCTTCACCCTTGCCGTTATCCCCCTCCCCCTTTTCCCCCTTCACCCCATCCCACCCCCCTGACTGAAAAAAATCTACCTGGTATCCACAACATTCCCTCCCGACTAAACTTGCACAACCTGAAGGATTTGATGGATCAGAAAATTCAGGGGAGAACTGCAACTCCTCCCCCTCTTCTCTCAGGTGCTCCCACAGGGGAGCGAGAGAAGGAGGGAGGAGTTGGAAAGAAAGAAGAAGAGGAGGAGAAGAAGAGAGACAGAGAGAAGGAGAGTGCTGCCACTGTCTCAGCTGGTACTGGAGGGATGGGTGCAAGCGTTCCAGGAGGTGCTACTGGCGACCAGTCCCACTTCTCCATCAAAGAGAGCAGCTTGTCAGAGGGTAATGTCAAACTTAAGATTCAAGCAAAACGCATGAAGAAGCCACCTAAGATCCTGGAGAATTATGTATGCCGACCAGCATTCAGGGCCACTGTGAGGCATACAGGGCGAGGAGGAGGCAGTGCTCGTGGAAACCGGTCAGGGGCTACAGGTGATGGGCCAGGCGGTCAAAGCCAGAGTCCTTCACAAGGCAGGGATAAAGAGAGGGAGAAAAGCCCAAGTGTCAACAGACCAGCCCCGTCGTCTTCCTCAACCCCTTCTGCTAAAGCTCTAACACCACCTCCTCCTACTCTTCCTCCCACCAGCACTACTAGTCTGTCACCCTCCCAAGTAAATGGGAGCGCTCCAGCAAAAAGGGTAAGGGAAACAAAGTTAATTTATGTACTTTGATTCAGCAATGCATAAAAGCTTTGCCAAAAGTGAACATTCTTTATGAACATGCAATGTAGTAGCCTATATTTATTTTGTGTACATACTTATGTTCATTTACCTTACTTCCTTCTGATGTTAATCAATTGTTAAGGCAGTGGTCCACGACAGGGTTACCCTAGTAATCGTCATGTTATTGCACAGATAAAGACCAGAGCATAAATTGTTCTTTGCTATTCTTTGTGTCCTCTGTTGGCCTGTCTCTATTCATCACTCACCGCCCCCTCCGGTCTCCCTCCGTCTGTGTCGTTTATTCTCTGTCTCTGCCTGGCCATATCCTCTCTACCCCCTCCCCTGTATGACCCTTCTCCCTAGCTGTCCCTCTCTGTCCCCCATCTGACCCTGATAAGTGTTATTGAGTTGAGTGTAAAACCCCCCCCCCCCACCACACACACACACACACACACACACACACACACACACCCCTGCCGACATGCCCAGCAAGCAGCTCTGATTGAGAAACTTAGCAATGAGCAGAAATTTGTAAAGGGGTGGGAAAAAAAAGCCCAAACAAACAAAAACCCAAATTCTTGATTGATGATGTATTTGTAGCTGTGGTGGTTGTCTGTCCAAAAGTGTTCAACAGCATAGCTGTTACTAATTTTGACAGATTCCTCTCATATGTGTCAGTAGATATCAGGATAGTACTTTTGTATATCACTTAAAATTTTGGTTAATCCAATCCAACTTTATTTGTTAAGCACTTAAAAAACCACAGTGGACCAAAGTAATGTGCAGAAGAATAGATAAAAGACAAATAAATAAAAGCCATAACAGCTAACAAAGCATAAAATTGTATTTAAACACACTAAATTAAAAGCCATAAAACATGAGTAAAAATGACATCTATAAGAAAAAAAAACCTTTAAGACAAAAAGAAAAGACACAATTTTTTCACATTAGGTGTTTGTTGTTGTTTTTTTTTTGTTTGTTTTTTTTTTAGGTTTTCACAAGAATATAGACAGAACAGTATGAGGAACAAGACAGAATAACACATACACAAAAGTATGTGCAAACTAAAACATAGACACTTCAATTTCATTAACTTTGCTAGTGTATTCTTTATACTTTAGTAAGACATGCTTTTAAATTTTCATTAAACTTTTCAAAATGTACTTACTGTCCTGTTCTGTTTCTTTTCCAGGGTCCACCTAAGTTGGATTGCAAGTCTGATACAAAGTTAGACCCAAAAGGATCCATCACCACATCTGAGAGACCCCTTAACCTTCACCGACCTCCATCAGAAAGTAAAACTCATCCCTCTGTGAAGAAAACACAGACCCCACTTCTCAACCCCCGGACATCCTCTCCTTCTCCTCCACTACTGGCATCAAAAGAACCCAGCTATGAAGGTGTCAAACCACCTCAATACACCTACAGCACTGAAAGTCAGAGAGACAAGGACAAGAGTGTTCAAAACTGGGGAGCACCCACAGTCACAGAGAAATTGGCTCAACTTATAGCGACATGCCCACCATCAAAGACCCCAAAGCCAGCCAAACCCACAAAGATTGACCCCACTCCTCCTCTCCCTAGCTCAGGCTTTATGGCCCCCACAGCCAAGCAGCGAGACAGGGCCATGGCCAATAGGAACACTTACTCAAGAATGGTCCATCTTTCTCCACCACCTCCTGTATCCAGACCACCTGGTCGGCCCTATGGTTCAAGGAACAAAGACAGTATTATGGAAAATTCACCCAGCTTGACACCACTGAGGAAGGAGGACACAGATGGTGCTGGGAAAGCAAGTAGCAGCAGTAACAACATCAGCAACATCATGAACATGAACAGCAGCAACAGCAGTAGTCGCAGCAGCAGCCCACTGACATATGGCAATAATCGCCTGTCAGCCATGTCAAAGGACAGCAACAATGACAACAGCAACAGTAGCATTTCTAAGCCACAGTCACGTCCTGCTCACTGTCAGCCTCACACCACATCTTTGCCATCCTGTCCCATTTCATCCTCTTCCACCACCTCAGCTGAGCAGAGGACAGTGAGTGCTGTGAGTCACCTGGGTTCCCCTGCTCCTTCACAAGGACACCATGCACGTGAGAGTCCTGCCCTGGCAGAGGAAAGCAGTGCTAGGGAGAGAGAACAGGACAGGGACAGTCCCAGAGACTTAACTAAGTGCCCTCCCCCAACAGGAACAGGAAAGTCAGAAGGGAAAGACAAAGGGGTCAATAATCAGTCACTGCGAGTTGAGAGGGGCAAGAGCTCCAGTCCAAATAAACGAAGTCCCAACCGGGATAGTAGCCGACCTAGTCGTACTATCAGTCCCCCAGAGCCTTTAAGACAAAGGACACCTTCTCCTCCAGAGCCAGATGGTGATGAAAGCCCACAGACCCCTCTTAGAGATGATTCACCAGATTCATCTATTGACTCCCCAGCAGAGCAGGACAGCAAACCCTTTAAAAAACGCCGGGGAAGGAAACCCCGTTGGTCCCGGATAATGAACAAGACACAGATTCAAAGAACAGGCCAGGACAGTCCCTTTGACCAGAGCAAAACCATCATGCCTTTACCTTCAAGCTTGGAAATGCCCACTCCACCAGTTAAAAGACCTGTGGGCAGGCCTCCCAACCCAAATAAGGTCAAACCAAATCCTGTGGCACAAAGTCCAGTGTCACAGCTCTTCCCACCTCAGCCTAAGAAAAGGGGAAGGCCAAAGTCCAAAATGCCAAGGCTTGACGCCCTGGCCCATGGGCACCCACCTACCAAACTGGCCCCCTGCAAGGTCTTTTCATCTTTACTCAAGTCCAAAGAAGAGCAGGACCCTCCTGTTCTTCACCCAGAGGTGGACCTGAACCCCCCTAAACCTATGCCTAGAAAACGTGGACGTCCCAAGCGCCTTCCCCCTACTTTACCACAGGAAGGTCAGCCTCCCACTTTGGCTCCAGAGGCAGGAGACATAGGAGACAAACGGTTCCGTGGCAAAGGAAACGGGCAGCTTATAATGAAGACAATAATAGGCAAGATCAATAAAATGAAAAGTGTGAAAAGGAAGCGTATTCTCAGTCAAATCTTATTGGGTCCAAGAACAGAGGAGACCCCTAAAGGCACCACCAGTGGGGTGGTTGGCTCTGTGGAAGCTGCCACCCAATCATTGTCCTCCCTGGCTGCTTCTTTTGGAGGGAAACTAGGTCCACAAATAAATGTCAGTAAAAAGGGCACAATATATATGGGTAAGAGGAGAGGCCGTAAACCAAAAGCAGTGACTGCTGCCACAGCTACTACGCCACCACCAGATTCCTTTCTGTCCCCTAACACAACTTCTCCTCTCCATCACCATCAATCACAGTCCCAGCAGCACCACCAGCTCTCTAGTTCAGAGGTCTTTCCCTCCCCCTCCCTCTCACAGTCTAGTGGAGGCCACAGTCCCATCAGTGATGCCAGCTTTGTCGAACCTGGCTCAGTGCACTTTGCAAGTCATGCTCACTATTCTAACTCCCATCACAGCCACAGCACATTCTCCTTCCCTCCCCCGACCTTTTCAGCTCCTAATCCTCGCAACCCAGGGCTGGGCTCGACCTCATCGTCTATGGGCTCAGCAGCTTCTCAGAAAAAGTCATCATGCCGTGGTTACCATCATCACCACCACCATTACAGGCAGCACTACCATTATCATAAGCTTTCCCCTCCCAGGCCACTCCATCCCACCTCCCCTGCTCCCCTCAGTGAGCTAAAGGAAGCCACTCCGTCACCAGTCAGTGAGTCACACAGTGAGGAGACTGTGCCCAGTGACAGTGGTATAGGAACAGATAATAACAGCACCTCTGACCGCGGTGAAAAAGCTGGGGGGCCGGGTGGCTTAGGTGGAATTGGAATGCCACCCGGGATGGGCAGCGGATTATTAATGCCAGGGGTCATTGGTTCAACTATGGGCCCAGGGGTAGGCCTTAATTCCAGAGGCAGACGGCGACACTCCACTATGCTTATGGAACATCCTTCACCCTCTCCATCACCCCACGGGGCAAGATCATCACCTGACGCCCGGAGACCTCACCCAGCAGCCCCTGCTTCATCCTTAATGGGACATAAGGAAAAGCATAAGCACAAGTGTAAACGACGCAGCCATGGTTGTCCTGGCTACGACAAACTAAAGAGACAGAAAAGGAAACGCAAGAAGAAGTACCTGCAGCTGCGCTCCCGCAGACATGACCCAGACTTTCTTGCTGAGCTAGATGAGATTGTTGTGAGGCTAAGTGAAATACGGATAGCACACCGTACCACAGGGCACCGGCTTGGCAGTGGTATAGGCATAGCAGCAGGAACAAGCAGAGTACCAGGGGTGGGAAGCAGGACCGGTGGTGGCATAGGAGGCACGGGTGGTCCTCCTCCACATCATTATGTCCACAGGGACCTTCTGCCTACAATCTTCAGGGTTAACTTCGGCAGCTTTTACTCCCATCCTGCATACTCTTGTGACCCGTTGCACTACGTTCGTAAACCAGACATGAAGAAGAAACGGGGTAGACCTCCGAAACTGCGGGAGTCCATGTCTGAGGTTCCCTTTGTACCTGGGCTTGGATTCCCGCTCTCCAGCGGAGGTTTCTACCACCCTTCATACAGTGTTCCTTATTCCTCTGGGCCCCTGGGGTTGGGCTATTACAGAGGCTATCCTCCAGCTAGCGCCCTGTATCCACACCCACACCACCAGTCACCACACACAGCCACATCCCACCACTCTCACCATTCACCTTCTTTCCCCCCTCCTCCCCCCACATCCTATATGCATCATCACCACCCCTCACATCTCCTGCTGAACCCCTCCAAATTTCACAAGAAAAAACATAAGCTGCTCAGGCAGGAGTTCCTGGGAGGAGGAAGGTCCCCTGTCCTGTACCCACCCATGTCCTCTGAGCTTTCCTTCAACTGGCACCACAAACATAAACACAGACATAAACACAGAGAGCGCTGTGCTGAAGAGGACAGAGAGGAAGCAACAAGAAGTGGATCAGGGAACCGGGCTAATGCAGGGATTTCTGACAGTGGAGCATCAGGGAAAGAGCGAGTTGGCAGTTTGGGAATGGCAGAGTCTCTACAACGGTGTCGCTTTGGACGAGACGCCTCCAATACCAATGCCAACAAGCAAACTACTGCCACTTCTGCCAACTCCCCTTCTTCTTCTTCATCTTCATCTGCAGAAAGGTACAAGCGCAAAGACAGCTCCATGTCTTGTCTAGGCCCCTCCAGACTTGCATTGGGTAGTAGCTCAAAAAGCCACCACCCAGTAGAATCCTGGTTCAGGATGGGAACCTCTGAAGCAGACTACTCTAAGCTTTCAAGGGGTCATGTGGCACCTGGTCAGGGTCCCTTCTCAGATGTACGGACTGAAGAACCAGCAGGCTGCTCAGATAGCGAGGATGAGGAGCCTCACACCCCCACAGAGGATGTAGAGCCTGTAGGCCACGATTCTCCTAATCTTACAAATTTGTTTGCTTCTGCCCTTACCCGCACTACGCTGAAGGGGGCCAGGAGCAGGAAGACTGAGGTAGTCCCGGAGAGCTCCAGCTTTTCCCGTCTGGACCGGCAAATGAGGAAAGACCGCTCAACATCATCAGAGAGGAGAGAGTTAGGTAAGACCAGTTTGGTTGAGTTAAATTGGTGAATGATATGTATGAATAAGCTGCCCACAGTGGACATCGACTGCTAAACTGATATTCAATAGCAGACGTTGGGAAAGGTTATTGGATTCAATGTTTTGTGCATAATATCCATCCATCTTCATCCGCTTAACCGGGGTGGGGTCGCGGGGTTGTGGATAGTAAATTTTAATAAATTAGTTGAAACACATAAAGAGTCCTATGGCAAAATGTGATTGGATGATGTCTGATGAGCTTTATGACTTGGCATAGCCATGGTGAAACTAGCCCAGGGTGAAATCTGTTCAATCCAGCACTGATTCCAGGAATGTGTACATTGGCAATAACTTTTTATTACTTTGCTATAAAACTCAGCAAGTGGGAACTCAAATTTGCTTTATATTTGCTTTGTGAACTCTGAATGTGTCTTCAAAATTCTTCATAGTATTGAGAAATAGCATAGTGGTTACTACTGGAGTCATCCATACCTCCATTGTGTGGGGTCCAACAACAGAGGAAAAATCGGTTCTGTCTCTGTAGCGCTCCCTCATCAGAACAAAGAAAACACAAAGTGGAGCAGGCTACTTATTTTAGCAGAAAGACCCTTTGAAACACACAGTGACATCCCCCTCCGAATACACTGTCAGACATTTGGTAGCTCTTACTAGTGGTTATGGGCTTGGCAAAAAACTCATGTGTAAACTGGCTCCACTTTGAGTGTGGAGGCCACAGTTGGCCACAATTGATATAGCATTTCTGCTAGAGCTCGTCTTACTGTAGGGGTGGAGTGTTTTGTTAGCATACTATATTTAGTAGACATTTCCCTCAAAAGCCCGCAATGTGAGAACCACTCCTGTTCTCTTCAGTACACCCGGCACCTGGGATGAGTTTATGCTGATGTAAGACATAGTGCCTCAGCAGTACACTTGCTCCACCAATGTGACTCTGAGTACTTCCTGTTTAAGACTCAAGTGATTGTGTGTCTCTGTGTTTTAGAAGTGTAGGTAGGATTTGTATTGAGTATTACACCTATTTATGTGCATTGTTGTCAGTGAGGTGGGAAGCTGTAAGAGGCTGCATGGTCCAGTTCAAACCAAGACAAGGTAATCCTGGATTAGAGCTCAGGGACTTGGGGTCAGTCAACGGTCACTGTCTGCATTATGAAGGTAGATGAGGCTAAAGGTGGGGACTGGGATGCCATACACGGCAAGTGTGGAAAGATGGAAATAGATGCATATTGTCAGAAAAGGATGTTTGAGTGATGTGGGAAAAAACTCTGTAATAAGATGTAGAATAAAAAGAAAGTTTCTACTAGTTTAATTTCCTAGACAATAAAATAAAAGACTTTAATTACTCAAGTGCCTTTCCCTCAGTGACAGTTACATAATCAGTATTCATCCTACAGGCCCAAACACACTGCTCACGTTTCACATTATGCATGTTGACATGACAAGCTGCAGATAGCAATGGGCCAGGTTTAGTTAAAATTGTTGTCCACTGTGATAAACTAGTTATAAGGAGTGATGTTGGGTTTCATGTGCGCTCCCTGATTTCACTGTACCTAGGGTTTGTGGGTAGCTGATCATGGGACAATGCATTTTCTCTGAGCATGGATCCATGACTAACAGATAATGTTGGAAGGTAGAATTATTTGGACTAATAAAGACTCTAAATAACTAATAATATTTCACTCAGTCTTTTACAGTTACTCCTTTAATTTCCTTATTTGTATTTTTGTACCAATTTTTCTACCTTAACCAAATTCACTGACAGAGTTGAATAATTTAGTACATTTAGTAATTTAGTTTAGAATTCGTATAATTTTCATGAAAAGTTAAACATTTTTGGTGACAAGAAGAATTGGGGACTATGGTTTAGCAATAACACCTCCTTCCTTCTAGACCAGAAGAGAGAGGATAAGAAGATAAAAAGGAATCTTGTAATATCAAAGGAAGGAAACTTACAAATTCCAAGAATGTGAGAATGTGTGTTGTATGCTACAAAACATATGCAGCATTTATTTGCACTATCTTTGTCCAGGGTCATCAAATATTCAGACAAGAGGTGTTGCCCCACCGACCCCTGAAGGACCTGAAGGATCCCTGCACCATCGGCAGCAGCACTATCACCAACCCTCTCTATTTCACTCCCACGGCGCTGCCTCCACCTCCCTGTCTCCCTCACAGGACTGTTGCCTGGATGCCTCTCTGCCCCACCACTCCCATCGGGCACAGCCATCTAAACACAGCTTGCACCATGTCAACAAAATCCTACGGGCCAAGAAGCTACAGAGACAAGCTCGTACAGGAAACAATGTGGTGAAGAAGAGGGGTCCTGGGCGTCCCAGGAAACACCCATTACCCTCTCCACCACCATCCCCACCCCCTGTCGCTGATTTGAATCAGGCTCGGCACAGGGACAGAGGGGTTGAACGGCCAGCAGGAGTTAGGGGATGGGAGGATGACACTGTTACAGATGCTATTGAGTCAGTAGTCCAGGGACAGCGCAGAAAAGGCCAGAAGAGGAAGCACTGGGAACAAGAGGGGGATGAGGAAGAAGAGGAGGAAGAAGAGGATGGGGAGGTAGAAGAAACTGAGGAGCAATTGCCAGACAGAGAGGAGAACCTTGGCAACCTAGTGGCAAGGTCCAGAACTGGGACAGGAAGAAGCTGGCTAACTCAGGAAGAGCTCCAGCACTTTCGTGGGTAAGCATATTTCCACCACACAGTTAACCTTTGTACCCAAGAGTCTCAGCTGTGAGACAGACAATGATTCACAGTGAGTATTAAAATAAGAATTTGCATCTGGTATATAAGTGTATTTGTCACTAGAAACCAAGTCATGGTTCTAATTTTAGGTCAATGGAAAGCAAGCCAGATGGCCACTGCTCCCCGGAACGCCCAGGCCCCGTCTCCAGGGAACAAGCTCCACCCATGCCCATAACCAGCCAACGGGAGAAGAGACCAGCCAGACCTCCAAAGAAAAAGTTTCAGAAGGCGGGACTTTACTCTGACGTATACAAGACTGAAGAGTGAGTACCCAAGAAATTTTACGCAAAATACCTGAAAACATTCAGAAAACAGTCTGTCTGGACATCTTAAAATCTTATTGTTTGTGCACATTCTATAGTCCTCGGAGCCAGCTTCTGCAGCTAAAAAAAGAGAAGCTGGAATACATACCTGGGGAACATGAGTATGGGCTGTTTCCAGCTCCTATACATGTTGGTGAGTCTCAGTTTTTACAGTGAACCTATTATTTTCAAAACCTATGATTTGAACATATAAATATTATAAGACTTAGAAACCAGTCTTCTAAGTTTTAAATCTCATTTCTTCATCTGGAAATGAAGCATAAAATTGGACTTTTCAATGAGTTCAATAGACTTTTTAAAGTTCACGTTTCCTCTTCTAACTCTATCAGGTTTCTGGGGTTACTCATTAAATTATTCCCATAACTTGTATAGAAAAACTATTTCTTGGAATAGAGAACTTCTTTTTCAGACCTGTATTTTCAGCCCTGATAAAGCAGCAAAATTTTCATCAAGTGCCTGAACTTCATTTATATACTGTATTTTTTATAGGACTATTCTATTTGTATGTGGTCAAAAGATACTTCATTCTTTTTATGTTTCTTTTTATTTTATTAGTTTAAATCTCTCCTGTTTTGTTTTTTCAGGGAAGTACCTAAGACAGAAGCGTATTGATTTCCAGTTGCCTTATGACATCTTATGGCTGTGGAAACATGATCAGGTAATCAATCACATTGACTACATTGAGTTTTTAGGGGTTTTCCATGCTTGAGAGTGAAAGGCTAATGAGCAGTTTCAACAGTTGCTCTATTACTGGCCCACTCACATAAGTATTTTTTTCCTGCCAGTAAACTCCTTTGTGGTCATTTTTCTGTTTTTGTGTTTCAGCTTTACAAGAGGCCGGATGTCCCTCTTTATAAAAAGATCAGGTCTAGTAAGTATCTGGCTTTGTTCTAAGGATTTTTCCAAAATGTAACTTGATCTTCTTCTTTTTTTTTTTTTTTACCACTTCTCTGTTAATCCACGAGACTCTGGGATGTTTGCTTTATTGGTTTCCTTGATTGCTGACTTCTTTGGTCTAATGACATAGACCAAGATTTAAAAAATTCTTAACGGTCCTGCTGCTGGCCACAACTTTTAATGTGTAATGGTAATCCCCTGTCTGTGTCACAGATGTCTATGTGGATGTGAAGCCTCTTTCTGGTTATGAAACAACTACATGCAACTGTAGACTTCCTGAGGATACAACTGAAAAAGGCTGCCTGGATGATTGCCTGAATAGGTAAAGACACAGCACAGCCAGTATGCAATTAATTACCTTTCAGCTATCAGCACTTGCATTTAGTCATATGTTATCTTCTGGAATATTGCTGCTAAATCGTTTGTTTAGATGTAATACAAGTGTAAATAGTGGATGCACATGGTGGCAGGATAAAAAAAATATATTTTACATTTTTTCCCCAGGATGAGCTTTGCTGAGTGCTCTCCTAGCACATGTCCATGTGGTGATCAGTGTGACAACCAGCACATCCAGAGACATGAGTGGGTGCAGTGTCTGGAGCGATTCCGCGCTGAGGGGAAGGGCTGGGGCATCCGCACCAAAGAACCTCTTCGCTCTGGACAGTTTATCATCGAGTACTTGGGAGAGGTTGTTAGCGAACAGGAGTTCAGGTGAGATGTTGAATATTGTTGTTAAAGGTTAGACATGGCTTAACACATGCACAGGTCAGAAGATTTATCACATCAGGTGTCTATCTGCCTACATTTAAATGACTTCAGGACTCATTTATACATTTTAATCTTTCACTTCTTTTTGCCTGTTGCACTTTAGGAGCCGTATGATGGAGCAGTACTACTCCCACAGCGGCCACTACTGTCTGAATCTGGATAGCGGCATGGTGATTGACAGCTACCGAATGGGCAATGAGGCACGCTTCATAAACCACAGCTGTGAACCCAACTGTGAGATGCAGAAGTGGTGGGTGTTGTGGCAGCTTTAAACCATTTCCCTACTGATGTCCTTGTGGTGCTTTTGGGTTCTTACCAAAACCTAGATTTGGCTAAGCCTTTTCAGGCGCAAGCATGAGCACTTGCCAGAAGTTGTTACTGGCGGATAATTGAGCCAGACATGGTGTAAACTGCATTTGTTTGACTGTGATGTCAAACAATACAAACTGTGCTCTCTTGCAGGATGCAATGGATAATGTTAACACCTATTAGCATTAATATAAACGTAGGGTTTTATAGTAGACTGTCAGGTACATGAGCAGTCACATAGTGAATTAAAGAGACAGAAGGCACTGAACAAAGTGAAGCTGAAAGGCCTGCTGGATTGTTGAGAGTGAGAGAAGCTGATAAGAAAATGTTCGAATGTAGTGTCCTAGTTTCAGTATCTTAAACAAGCTCTAAAAGGGACATGTGCAGCAGGTGCCTGTCATTGTAAATGGTAAAGCCCTGGCTGCCATTCCAACCTTATTAATGTGGTCGTGTGGTGGTAATCCAATGAGATCACCACGGTCACTCTCTGCCAATGTTCAGAGACCTAAATGGCTTAAAGGCCTTGCACCATGCCAAAACAATTCACTGGTTTCCTAAGGGATTGTTCTCACAGCATGGCTAAATCCACCGCGATAGGAGACCTGACTGAGCAGGTTTTACTTTGTTAAACCTACTGGGTTTTTCTTTTGTTGTGGTTTACCTGCGTATAGTAATTCTGCACTATGAATGAGAGCAGTTAAACCTCTGGATTTGATTGTGGACTGTTAACAGCCTTGAGAGAGTTGAATGTCAAACTGTACTGTCTGGCTTGCAGTAAAGACCAGCTCATAATCTAGGGCACTGGTCTGGTCTATGTGTAAGTCCACGTGGGTCTGTGTTATATAGAGTGGCTGAACTGAAATAAAAGACTCCGCAAGGATGGAGGATTTTCAGCACAAAGGCTGACGAGTCATCCATCTTGTCACAGAAGAGAGATTACATGCCGGGCCTTAGATACAGCTGTATTGCCTGAAGACAATGCGCTGAACCAGCTTTTTACTCCTATAGAAGGAATAAATTATCAAGAGGCTGGCAAACTGAAAAGTGTGCTTTATTCTTAGAAGAATGGTGAATGGCTGTAGCACTGCTGCATTTGGAAATGAGGAAAATGTGGATTACGATTTGTTGAGTAGTCACAAAATTGGACCAATGAAAACCGGGATGGTCCTTTTCCCTTTTGTTCCAATTTTAAAATGGTTTCAATTGAATTGTCTTCTGAACATTAATGTTAAACTGTTATGTTTAATGTCAAGACAGGAACATGACAAGCAGTCTTCATGTAGAGAATGGAAGTTACTTATATGCCTTATACAAGGCTCTCCAGTCTGTTACAGATTTAGGCAATGTGTGACTTCTGATCTTCAGTTCACGATCAAACCCATAGATGATTTGTCTACAATTGAATTAAAATGAATTAAAATTCATTTTTATCATCACTTTAACTAACTAATAACAATTGTCCTGTAACTTCATTCTCAGCCGAACCACGTGTTCACAATTCTGTCATGTAATAGGTTGACTCTGTTGTGAATGGTGATTTTGGGTTGGTTGGTAAGATTTCCCATTTGTATATATCAATTAAATACATGTTTATATGAAGTTATGTTAATATTAGTGACTGTAAGTGTCAGAACACACTTTGGCCAAGAAGGGGGATAACTTAAAATAACCTTTTAAATATTTTGTTTCCTTTGACTTCAAATTGCCATATACACAGTAATGTATTGTACTTAATTAGATTTTTATTGACTATTCTGTCTTAGGTCAGTGAATGGGGTGTATAGAATTGGTCTCTTTGCTCTGAAGGACATCACCAGTGGCACTGAGCTCACCTATGACTACAACTTCCATTCCTTCAACACTGAAGAGCAGGTGAAGCACCAGTGACTATTTTGTCCTCTCCGTGGAACTACACTTTGGTCAGAGCAATAATCAGAGCTGCTTCTCTTTAACAAGACCACAGCTCTGATCTTTCTTTTACTCTGCTGTACAGCAAGTTTGCAAGTGTGGCTCAGAGAGCTGTCGGGGCATCATTGGAGGCAAAAGCCAGCGGATTAACGGCCTACCTGGGAAGACTGGAGGGAATCGGCGGCTTGGTCGGCTTAAGGAAAAGAGGAAGTCAAAACACCACCTTAAGAAACGAGTGAGTAATTAATGGACATAAAAATACAGAGAACTTGTATTCAATCTTATATTGCAAAATTCTTTCTAAAAACCATGTTTAAACCTGAGTAGAGTAGGTATCATAATTTTGTGCCTCAGATTTTCTTAAATTAAAAAAAGAAATCCTGATTATTATCTGTTGTTATTTCTGGTTGAATCTGGAGCCATCTCATTAAAAATCAGGTCCAGTATGTATGTAGGGCATGAATGCGTGTGTCTTGGAGGTATTCATAGTGAGCTGCAGGGTGTTTAAGAAAGTAACTGAGAGTATCAAAGGGTATACATTTGAATTAGAGCCTAAAACTGAGGACCTAAAATAGATATCAAGGTATGATTTTAAGTATAAGTTTTCAGTAATACACATGGTAGGTTGAAGTATGAATTTAAGAAGAAGTTGTTAAAGAAAACAAGTATAACGTCAATTTGATAAGCTATTTTTGTCTAAACACCATTGAGATCGGCAAATACTTCAATGCAAATTTCTTGAACTACAGGAAGAAGAGTCAAGTGACAGCAACAAGGTTTACTCTCATCTAATGAAGCCTATGTCCAACAGAGAGAGGTAAATACACGCACAAGTTTATGCTTAATTTGTGTTGGAGTCCTTTCACTGGAACTTCTAACTCAAGTGTTTTAGGATGGAACTAATTATAGTACTTATTGTATAACAAAAAGTTTATTAGATTATAAAATTACCAGCAAAGTATTTTAGTGTCAGAAAGCAAGCTACATTTGACATATTGGGTGTGAGGTTTGAGTTGATGTTGGCGCCATCAAACACAAGCTGTCATCACACTCCTGTACTCTCCCCATCAATCACCAGAAACTTTGTGCTGAAGCACCGAGTGTTTCTCCTGAGGAACTGGGAGAAAATGAGGGAGAAACAGGAGCTGCTGAAGAGAGAGGGGGAGAGAGAGAGGGATGCCAGCAGTCTGTCCATCTACACCCGCTGGGGAGGAGTGATCCGAGACGATGGCAACATTAAGTCCGGTGAGTGTGATGTTTAAAGGTATGAAGAGAATGTCACAACAATTTGAGCAAGCAAAACTTTAAACAATTTTAGCGGCAATAATGGAAATCGTGATAGATGTTTCAGGTAAAAGCATCAATGGTGCACATGCCTTGATAAGCATGTAAGTGAAATATATTTCATTTGAACTGAAGTAAAGCTGTATGAAAGCTTAATATGCTGTGTTGATCACTCATTTCCAGATGTGTTCCTGACGCAGTTCTCAGCCTTGCAGACATCACGGTCAGTTCGTACAAGGAGACTTGCTGCTGCTGAGGAAAACACAGAAGTCACACGCACTGCTCGTCTTGCGCACATCTTCAAGGAGATTTGTGACATGATCACCAGCTACAAGGGTAAGTTACTTTTGTGGAGAACTACACGGTGTCTACTTATGGAGGTTTACAAACAGACCATCAAAGAAATTCATACAAAAGTTTCATATCCTTCACAACACATCTAGCAATGCCTTTTTGTTTATATGTAGTATTCAGTGAATTATAAGGCTCCATAATTGACAAATGATGACATGAATGTTACTCTTTTGGATTACCCCAGATTCAGCTGGCCAGACACTTGCTGCTCCGCTGGTGAACCTTCCATCACGGAAGCGGTAAGACTGCAAACCAGCATATCGACTGGCTCATTCATAATGTTTCAGTTTCCAAACAGCAGAGTTAATGTGTTATCTGCTCTGTCAGTGTACAGCACCCACATATAAGTAACAGTTTGTCTTCCGTCACGCATTTGAGCTGTGACAGTCTGTGCTTTGATTCTTGTCCATAGTAATCGCTTGGTGTCAAAACAAAAACAGCTCATTTTTTTGCTGCATGGCACTAACACCTTCATAGTATCTGTAGACACACGGACTTCTTAGTTTAATGGATGCTCACATGTATTTGGTTTTGAAATTGTTGTTTGTGTTTTTAGTGTTGCCAAACCTGATTTGCAGAGAGTAACCCTGTTGTTTTTGTGTGCCATCAGAAACAGCCAGTACTATGAGAAAGTGTCTGACCCACTGGACCTGAGCACCATTGAGAAGCAAATCCTCACTGGCCACTACAAGACTGTTGAAGCGTTCGATGCAGACATGCTCAAAGTTTTCCGCAATGCTGAGGTAGGCAGGTGTTTAGACCATTAATGATCCCCTGCTACTTACAGCGAGAACTGCAGAAAGAGCAACTGTCTGTTCTAAGCATGATTTAATATTTGCATCCTGTGCATCATTATTTTGAGAAGTGGCACACATACTTGCAGGCTCATCTGTTTTTAATCAATCAGCCCTATTAACCCTTAAAAGCATTCCCTTGATTGTTCCTGCACCAAGTAGTTTCTTCTAAGTGGGGATGTGTTTTTACATCTGGAGCTGTTATTGAGCAACAAGAGTTAATCTCCAGTTCACCCTATAGAACACAGGTTTAGATCTTAGGTTCCCCTGGAAGAGTCCCTCCAGTAGAAACAATTAGCTGGAAATGCAGGATAAATGACTACTAAATCATATCAAATTTTTGATGAATTTATATCAGCATCTTCACATTAGATAAAGTGGATCATCAACCACCATTTGAAAAATATTTTATTTGCGAAATCAATGCTCAATCAATGTATTTACGCCCCGATTCAACAGACAGACTAGTGTGATGATTGCATGAAGGTTAAGGCTGCTGCAGAATCCAGTTTTTCATCATCTTTCCCTCCCTCAGCATGATCCCAGATTCTGAGAGCCCAATCAATATCAAAAGGCCTCATCAAAATGATAATTTAAGCTGTTACTGTGCTGCTCCACCACATTCTTCCTCCCACTCAATCACTACTTTCCTGTCTTCTCTCACCCATGAAAACCTCCCAAATGGGATATAACTTCATGACTCCTGATCCCTGCACACATTTCAGGTCCTTTTGATTTACATTTGTATAGAGTAGCAGTTTAAACAAGTGCCACTTGAAACATCTCAGAGGAGCTTACTCTTCCAGTCGGAGAAGCTTGAAGTGGATGTCTAAATTAGAATCACCTTTTGGTCCCAAGACACTTTTTGGCAGACTGAAAACAGCATGAGGGGGATGTGATCTATTGTTAAATTAAGAGCTCTAGGGTGTTACCTCGTTGGTGAATTTCTGGCAGCAGTAAAGGCAGATCTGAAGACTTCTGCCTGCATCAGTAATGTTTATTATGCGGCAAATATCCTGTAACTCTGCAGTCAGATCACCTTGGAGTTTTGTCTTGTGTGATTAAACAGTGAGGCTGTGATTCTGGGGGTAAATGGTCATCCATTTGTCTTAAAAATTATTCATGTGATCACCTTATGCTGTTTTGAGGTCCTGTCCTTGTGTTTTTTTGTTTTTGTTTTTTTCCCTGAACAAATAAAGCAGCTGCACTCATGACTGCCCTTTTCCTCCATTAGAAATATTATGGCAGGAAGTCTTCGGTGGGCAGGGATGTATGTCGGTTGCGGAAAGCCTATTACAGTGCTCGTCATGAAGCTGCTGTCCAGATTGATGAGATTGTGGGCGAGACCGCCAGCGAAGCTGACAGCTCAGATTCGCTGGAGCGGGACCACGGCCACCACCACCATGGAGGAGGACCGGGGTCCCACGACAAGGACGATGATGTTATCCGTTGCATCTGTGGAATGTACAAGGACGAAGGCCTGATGATCCAGTGTGAAAAGTGCATGGTAAGTAGAAAGGTGTCACATTTCCCAGAGGAGGGTATATCACTCCTCTGTGTATATTTGCATTACTTCTTAGTAATGCAGAGGACACTCTATTGGCTCTTTAAAGATGAAGTGCAGTTAGTCTGCAGTCAATAAAAGCTTGGGGAGTAATTAAGTCAACTATACATTTTTGTTTTTGTGTGATTTTAATGTTTTTTATTATTCTAGGTGTGGCAGCACTTTGACTGTATGCGGCTGGAGACTGAGGTGGAACACTACCTGTGTGAGCAGTGTGACCCTCGACCTATAGACAGGGTAGGTCTATCATGTAAAAAATCAGCCATGATCTTTGCCAAGCCAAATATCCAACCAACTTCCTCTTATCTCACTTACATGTTTTCTCACCACTGCAGGAAGTTCCCATGTTACCCCAGCCCAGCTACGCCCAGGCTGGCTCTGTGTATTACATCTGCCTCCTTAGAGATGACCTATTGTTACATCAAGGTATAGAAAAAGTAGAAACCAGTCTTTAAATTAGTTTTTTTGCTGAATTGAGATGTTATGTTATTTTTGTCAGATTACTTCTGTGTTAATCATTCAGTTTCTTCAGAAAATGTCCATTATAGACACTGACCTACCAATTGTTGTGCAGGCGATTGTGTGTATCTGATGAGAGACAGCAGACGCGCACCTGAGGGCCAGCCTGTCAGGCAGTCTTACCGGCTCTTGTCTCACATCAACAGAGATAAACTCGACATCTTCCGAATAGAGAAACTCTGGAAGAATGAAAAGTAAGCATTTATGTACCAAAATTTTCCGGTAGTCATAGAAGAAGCTGCAACTCATTGTGATAGTCAGTAGTTCACCATGTTATGTTGCAGTGCCTAATATACTGTCCCTGTCCCTTCAAACTCTTGAAGGGGTGAAAGGTTTGCCTTTGGTCACCACTACTTCCGTCCTCATGAGACGCACCATTCTCCATCGCGGCGGTTCTACCAGAACGAGTTATTCCGCATGCCGCTGTACGAGATCATCCCCCTGGAGGCAGTGGTGGGAACCTGCTGTGTTCTCGATCTCTACACTTATTGCAAGGGTGAGGGGAAACGCATGCAAACTCTCACATGCTGATTTGAATCACTAAATCGTGCTGGATTTTTCTTTTTTGAATGAGTAATTCTTTCAATGGTTAAGGATGAGGTTGCTGTGTTACTTGCATGAGACTCTTTACAGGCTATTTATAGAAAAGTACAGATCTGCTCACCTGGTCCCTTTTGGGAATCTGTAATTATGAATAAGAAGTAGGACAATGTGGGTAAATGAAGTTTAACAATCTCATTATGTCCTAGATCTGAACTTGACAGACAAACAAGGCAGAATAAATCCCCAGACGTTTACACTTACATTTGACAAAAATTACAATAGTTCTTGGCTAATGCAAAATTCTTGTCTCCATACAGGGCGGCCGAAGGGTGTGAAAGAACAGGATGTGTACATCTGTGATTACCGCTTGGACAAGTCGGCTCACCTGTTCTACAAGATCCATCGAAACCGCTATCCAGTCTGCACCAAGCCATATGCTTTCAACCACTTCCCCAAGCGGCTCACGCCCAAAAGAGACTTCTCGGTGAGAATGACATCAGTGCTGCGAGGGTGGGGCTGTGGGGCTGGGAATTATTATGGATTTCTATAACTTTGAAAGATAATTTAAGAAAAGAGGTGATATTACAGCTGTCAGCAGTATATTGGGCACAATCACAGGTGTAATTGAGATAAATGAGAAACAGTAGTGAAAAATCACACCAGCTTAGTTTTACATACCCAAACCACACAGGAAGAGTTTATAGCGAACTACATCCAAAAAAGCTGTTTTGTAATTTTGTCAATGTTGTTGTCATGTGAACATGTTGAACTAAAACAGTTCAGTGTAAATCTTCATGCTAACAGATGATGGCATCCTGTGCCTCTGTAACACTAACATTTGCAGCAGTTTTTTTGCGCTGGAAACTTGTGTGAAGTATAGATCTGTGTTGCAAAATTTAAATTAAAGGTGACTTTCCAGGTCTTCACTCATTTGGTAGTTTCAACCCTAATTATCAGAATTGTAAGGTAGCTACATAGAATGTGGATGAATATTTGCAAACTTTATTGTATTTGACCCTGGTATGATTTAGATTTTTTTATTTTATTTTTTTTTCAGCCTCATTATGTTCCTGACAACTACAAGAGAAACGGGGGCCGCTCGGCATGGAAGAGCGAACGGCCCAAAGGAGCTGGAGGCTGCGAGGACGATGGTTCTTCCTGCGACCGGGGTGAAGACTTCCTGCCTGGGGCGGAAGATGGTAGGGGGGTCGAGGATGATATAGACATGGCTCCAGAGGATCCTGAACTTCTCTCAGCGAAGCCCAGGAGATCGGAACGAGAAGGGGAGGGAGATGAAGACGAGGAAGATGAAGAGGAGGAAGAGGAAGGGCAGGAAGCTGAGGAGCGCAAAGAGCTGGAAGAGGTTTCTACTGAGAGGATAGGGGAGATGCTTGAACTCCCATCCTCCTCAGCATCCTCACCTTTACACCACCCAGCACTGGGCAGGAGGGAGGCCCAAAGGGAACGACTTAACAAAATTCTGCTGGATCTTCTGCACAGAACACCCAACAAGAATGGTGAGGGACCGGGAACAAAGCAGGGGGCTAGGTCAATATATAAATGAGGGTAAAATTCAGATCATTTGCTATGACATATCTTGAATAACACATTTTATTTTCTAAATGGGTAAATTTGATAGTTGAGCAAGAAACTGTCTGGTTCTGCCATGTTTTGTTTCAGTCTGTGTTTCTCAACCTTTAAACACCAGATCTCTGGCTCATCTCACAGTTCACATGATGATTGTAGTGAATTGATCCTGCAGACACCATTTATTTTAAGACAGTCCCACATACACCATCCTGATGCCAAAGATAATATATTAATCCACCACTACACATTGTCCCTCTGAAATGGGCTTTCACCCTCTGTTTAATTCCCAGTTGTTACACAACATTGGAGCCCTTTTTTATTAACTTTTCAAAACCTTACATCTTCACAAGGAATGACTGCCTCACAGATCATGACATTTGATTTTGATGTTTTTGCGTGTTTTGTAAACTATATATATAACTTATAAAATATCACCAGCCTTATCATATAAACACAGTACCTGCAGCTGCTTCACAGTAATATCCCCCATGCCACACCACCATGCCATATCTTGCCATACCAGCATGAAGCAGCTGCAGGAAGTGCTTGCTGACAAAGCATGGAAAATGAGCAGGTTGAGCAATAGTTTTCCTTTTTATTTGTTGGAACAGGAACAAAGAAGTGCTCTAAAACTTGGAATGACGTGGAGTCTGTCTTACAAAGGAAAGAATCGAATTTGCCAACCAGCCCTTCCAATATGACACCTGAACACACCACTTCAAAGTCTAATAGGTGATTTCGGAGCTAAAACATTTTTGGACACAGTTTTGCAGGCCTATGCTGTCAGATTTTTGAGCACATTGAAGCTTGACACAGCAGTAACAGAAGATACACCTTTGCCTACCTTTACTTCCATTGTTTCTTTGATAGAACAACCTGTGTCATCTGTTTCTACCCCAGCTCCTAATCCAACCTTTCTCAATCTATTACTCTAACAGCCATAGATGTCACCTATCTCTTGGAGGAAGGGGCAGGCCGGCGGCTACGGCGAAGGACGCTTGGATTTGGTGATTTCGTTGGGAAGAAATAATGTTGCTACGTGCCTGTCAAGCACACTGCCTTTCACTTTGTGAGCGCTAGGCAGAAAATGGAGAGAAAGCAAGGAGAATGAGCATTGTTGGTTATCTGACCATTACAGACCACAATGCATCCCTGGGGCCTCTTCCAGTTTACCTCTTCCAAGACTGTCATCTCAACTCTGAGAGGGTGGAGGGGGTTTGGAAGTGTTGACTCCATGGCTATTTCAGCTTTTCAAGAGATGTCAAGGAGCACTAAGAGAGAGCTGACCCAGAGTTCTTGCTTATTTAAGTAGTATGATGCAAAACCTGTTTTTTAAACGAACATAGAGGAGGTAACCCATGCACTTAAATGCATTGAACATGAATGACATGGGTAGATGTATTCCACTAGCAAGCATCAGAAATGACACAAGTGGTACTGAAAAGGGGTAGATAGAGGGGGGAGGGGGGCTGGCTAGTCCTTTCAGTCAGTGGGAATGTGAATGCTGGACAATTGTTCCCCCTAGTGGGACCTAGCTGCAATGACAAATTTATCAGGTGAAAGAAGAGGAGGGTGGGGACAGAAGGGGGAACATGGTTTAGTAGAAATGTAAGTTGAGCGGTGTGCTCAGATGCTGCTCTTGAGAAAGAGAACAGGGGAGATGAACTGCACTTTTGGTACCATGGATATTGTGAAGCTCTGTGTAATGTATCTATAATGAAAACACACTAACACTCACAGTATTGGATGATGCAGTCTGAAAAAAGAAAAAAAAAACAAGTTAAAAAATCTATTATCTTTTCCCTGTTATACTGTAGTAACTCATTTAGGAACTGAAGAGGTCGGGGTGTGTTTGTTTTTAAGAGTAACGGGAGGGGAGGGAAGATTGAGTGTGCGCTTTTGTCAGTCAAAGTGTCTTGTTGAGGTTTTACTTTTTTCTTGTGAGGCAGTCAGCTTCGCCCCTCTTTTTTGAAGTAACATGATTCACCAGCTTAACTAAATCAGGCGTGCGGGGGGGACACTGGCTCTAACTGTAACGCCTTACATAGCCGTGCTCTCCGACTGCCTTGCGTGCTAGTGTGTGTGTGCGTACACACTTACTGTGTGTCTGTACTCTGCCAGATTTCTTGAAGATATACCTTTTTAAAAAAAAAAACAAAAAAAAATTTTAAGGGCTCGATGGCAATTAACAGTTTTAAGAAAACTATGGAAAACAATACCTAACATGAAATGTATCGTGATGGTCATATTTTCTTATATTCTGTGAGACAGGTGGGGCGGTGTATACTGTATATTGGGAGGGGAAAGGACTTAGGATCTCTTTTTTTGTCTTTAGACTGTGTTCCTGGTTGCCATGGAGAATGTTTTAAAGAAACAGGAAATGTGATATTCGATGAGATTTCATATGTTCCCCAAATGCCTCTGCTAAAAAAAAAAAGGGACAGCCTGCAATGTCCCAGTGCGGTTAACTGACAAGAGACGTGACAAGAATGAGACACTGACGGAGGGCGAGAGGGATCGGGAAGCTGTACAGTGCCAAGTTATGTAAATATATACACTTTACATTGAGGAGTGTCTCCAAAAGCAATATCTTGAAAATGGATTTTGTTTATTATTGTACTGTACAGGACTCAGCCCTAAATGTATTATGATTATTATAATGATGATAATATTATAATTTCTTCCGTTTGTATTACTATAATGAAGACACTTAAGCTCGGAGGAAAATGATTTTTTTAATGTCCAGAAAATCTCACCGTAACTGTCCTGACGACATAAAAACTTAAACTGAGTTTTTGTTGCCTATAAATGAAATTCATCTATGTACTGCATGAGCGATAAGAATGTCAAACGGACACAGAAGGCATTGGGACATGACAGTGACTCAGTAACGACACCTTTGTCACTGAATATTGTTAATAATATTACTTTTAAGGAGAAATGTACTCCTTGTCTTTTGCTGCAAAGTGTTGAACACTAAAAAAACAAACCAACATAAAAATGTATTTTAAAAATTTTAAACGGTGACAGAAACAAAAGTAAAGCTGTCAGCCCAATATCATGCTATTATTTTTGTTTTTCTTTCAAATAGGAAATGGTTCCGTTTTGTGATAGCAGTCATTGTATGATGCTTGTACTTGTATTTGTGTGGTTTGTGTGATTCGTTTAGTTCTTTTTAGACAATCACAAAATAAGATGCAAGCATTGTAAATGGCAGACTGGCGGACATTTTGTGATGTGTACAGTTTGTCAAAAAAAAAAACTTCTTCCACTCGTTAAAAGTTTGTAATTATGATTCTTAAGTCATGAAAAATGCTGTTGGTTTTTACTTTTTGTTTTATATTTGTTTTTTGTTTTTTTTTTGTTTGTTTTTTTTAATAAAAAGCACTACATTATTGTGAATACTCATCATGTTGTTATGCTTTGAGTACTCTTGAAATAGTTGTGGTCTTTAATAATCTGAGAAAAATTTGACACTTTCTAAACACCTCATTGATTAAAGCATTACTAGTTTAGTTTGCAAAAGAAAAAAGTTTCCTCTGGATTTCAACCGTCACAGCATACATACCTTTACATAATCACGGTTTATTGATGACGGATGAGTCATAGATCAGTTGTCTTGCAGAGCCCCTGGAATAGAGGAAAATATCAGATGGGGGTACAATATAATTATATTCCTATCTTTTCTTAGTGTGGGCTGCTCAGTGAAACCAGATGAATAACACTTCTCCACCTTCACCCAGCTCACAGTGAAAATAACCTATCTACGTTTTAATAATATCAGGTTTATCTCAAGACTTTTTTGTTATCAAACAACATAGAAACATGATTTTTTAATTATAAATTCGAATAAACAACAACAACAATGAGCATAGTTATGGCTAAACCAGCTGCTTTTCATAGCAATCTCCAAACCTAGTGGTCATTTGTGGTCTCGCGATATTTCAGAAATAGCATACTGACAAATGTCCTTTTAAATGTTAGATTTCGCCTCAGCACTGACATCTCAGCAGGTCCACATCAACCTTTGACGTACTTTTAGTAAATACACATCTATTCATCACATCTGTATTTACCGATGAAAAGGAAACAGGAAGTAGACTTTGACTTCTTGACAAGTCTCGCGTCAGGACTCAACAGTTGCCATGGTTACGCCAATGACGCTCAGTTGGTAGTTCACAGTAACCACAGCGGTTTTCATGGAGTCACTACGAGTTTAATTTAACTTTGAGACACAGAAATGTCCAGTAAGAAACAAGCAAGAGACAAAACAGAGAAAGCCGATGTTGAGGATGAGAAAAATGCAGGTTGGAGAGTTTTTCCTCAGTCTGTTCATCACAGAGAGCGCGGCGGTGTTAGCATGTAGCTGGCTACCACTAATGAATCTAACAACACTTGTATTTATATTATTAATTAGTTAGATTGCAATTGTGTGATTTCTATTTTGAAAGATTTAAACAGCAGTTCAATAGTTTAGTGGAGAAATAGTCTACACTCAATGTCTATCTTTAGTAGAGGTTGCTTTTTCATAGCATCAAAATATATTTTATATGCCATAACGGTACGGATTATGCAGACAACGATAATCAATAAAATATAAGTGTATCATGTTACTGTTGGAGCTGTTAAAGGTACAGCTCATTTTAATAAATTAACATACTGCTGGATAGATTCAATTTCCCTCCAGAATGAATAAAGTTTTAACCCAGAGGCACTGAAGCGTTTACCCATTCTTTAGCTTTTATCATTGTGGACTGGGGCCTGCATATGGGAAACAGGATTTTAACACAAATTATTAATAAAAATAGAACTTTTCAACAGTGATAAACTCCTTCTTCATTTTTAGGACAGGCTCCAAATGAAACATTACCTGCTCAGACCTTTGGTAAGTAATTTTATCAGGCTGTTTCTGGAGACAGCTGAGAGCAGTATGGTTAATTCTTTAAATCCACTAAACCCACAGATGAATATCAGTGCTCAGGCAAAGCGGAAGTTGACTTCCCTGGGCTTTGTGGTCTTCTGGACATAAAGGATATCCCAGCTGTCAGGACCAAGCAATCAGCTCCCCCCACCTTCAATGAAACTGAAGGAGGGGATACCGGTAAATAACAGTACCTGATGTCAGATCTACACAGGAGAACAACTTAACCACAGATCAGTATAAAATATGTCTGAATGCACAGTAATTGTTTATTTGATACTCCCAGCTTCAGTTCACTTATAATTAATGTAATTGTACTTTCAGCGAGAAGGCAGTCCGCGATACCTGCTGAATATTCCTGGTCTAAGCCATGCCTCCAAGTAGAGCTGGAGAATGAGGACTCCCTGAGTGCTAAACTCTTGAAAGTGTCTGGTAAGAACCAAATGCCACAGAGAAATGTTCATAAGCCTATTTCAATCTGGTTTTATATTTAGATTTTCCACTTTTTACAGTCTACAATCAACAATGGCAACTGCATTTAATTTCATTAATAAAATGTAGTCAAATTTTTTATATAATATGCACACAGGGTGGAAAGTAGATGAGCAGATTGCCAGAGTGCTACAGAAGATGCTTCCCTCCTTAAGACAAGTACAGAGCCTTCAGTAAGTAATGAGCTGCTGCAGCAAGGTGTGCTCCTGTTAAGTCGAACAGGGTTACAGCTCTCATTGTTTGGTTCTTGTTTGTTTGTGTAATCACTGCGTTGCAGATTTTGGCAGGCAGGGCTGTCAGATCGAATGGTAATCTCCTTCATGAGCACAATATCAGTGTGCTCTAACCTCAGGTGAGTGGATTTTAGTGTTATTCACATTGTGAGTCTGTTTTGCAGCTCCTCACATCACAGTTGGGAAAAACAAATCAGGGTTGAAGAATGGAAAACTAAATTTGAGAGAAAATTGAGAGAGAGCACACCATAGTATATAGAACATTGGCAGCCAAACACTGATGCTGGTGGTTACTGATCCACCTCCTCTCTGATATTTGTTAGGGTTGTGACATTAGAGGGGAACCCTCTTCCAGAGTCGGGTTATCACCATCTCCTCTCTGAAAACAGCACGTGAGCCGTCTCACAGTTCCACATTTCATATGGTTATAACCAAGCACAACCATCCCATATTCATTGTGCGTGTTTCTTCAATCCAGCCTCACTCACTTGTCCCTGCGAAATAACCAGATAGGAGATGAGAGCGCTCGTCTGATAGGAGCCGCTCTCTCAACCAGCAAATCTTCAAACAAGAACCTCCTGTCGCTCAACCTGGCATTCAACTCTATTGGTGATGTGGGTGCTGCTCATATTGCACAGGTATAGCACAAAACTGTTTCCCCATGTATGTTCCTATCATGAGCACTGAGGAGAGGTTGTTTTGTCTTTCAGGGCTTGCGGTTGAATTGTGCTTTGCTCTTTCTCTCACTGTCAAACAATCGGATTGGAGACTCAGGAGCTGCCCATCTGGCTACAGTATCCATTTACAAAAACACTGGACATGAGAGATAATGCATTTAAATCAATGCTTAAGTTGTTTTAAATTATATTCATCTTAGAGAATTATATTATCTAATTTAAAAAACATCCAGTGCTTAACACTTCCATTTGCAGATACTTGGTGAATTTGCTCTAACACATGAAGAAATTGTGGAGAGGAGGAAGCTGCTTCTGGAAAGAATGCAGGCTGTAAGTGTAGCAGTGTGTAACATTATTAACCACTGTACCTCAAATTTATCCTCGTTGGTATGTGCTAAACTCTCTTGTTGAAATCCTAAGGACTCCCTGACATTAGGTACTTCACAAAAATATCAAGTGGTTCTTACGATATTGTTGATTGACCCAAATAAGTGGGACCTGGTTGTATAAATCCGTTGATAAAAACAAAAGAAAAAAGAAAATATGTTTTCACTGCATTGTGCTCCAGAAAGGAAATCAAATTTTACCTGTTGTATAAAACAAGTCATTTTGGAATTTTTCAAATGAAAATATTATGAAAAAATATTTTTTTGAACATACTTTGCAATTCTCTCCTCGCTTTATATATGCAGTCAACTATAGAAGTTGATTCTGGCCAAACACCTGATCAACAACTTCCCGCAGTGTCCAGCAGCACTTCACTGAGTGTCAGCAAAGGAGAAAACAAAGGCATCTCCAGAAAAAAGGTAAGATGTCAACAAAGGTATTATTCCAATGTATTTGGTCTGCCATGTTCTATTAATCCTTTACAATGGATTTTTTGTGTCTTTTAAATTACAGGAAGCATCCAAAAAAGACGAGAAACAAACTGCCAACAAAGAGAACCCAAAGTCTAACAAGAAATGTAATAGCTTCCGTCACAGATGAACACTTGTTTCATTATCCTCTGACAGCAGGGGTGTTAGTCTTTACATGGCTGTCTCTTTGAATCTCTCCTAGCCTCTGATGTAAAGGCACCTCATAGTAAAGGTGGCAAGCCAGGGAGTAAAGAAAAACAACAAACTGCACAGGAGGTACCAAACATTTTCTGAACCCGTGTACCAAACACCATATGGCTATAAACACGCACAGTACACCAAACAGCTGTGTGTAATTTCCTTTATTTCTTCTGCAGGATCAGTCCAGTGCTGCCCCGCATGAGGTTCATCTGATGCAATCTTTTTCTTGTTAAAATTTTGCTCTTGATGATCACTGAGGCATTTGTGAAGCATTCACTCCTATCTTGCCCTCCACCAGGAGGTAGAGTTGGTGGAAATAAGAAACCCCCTGCTGGAGGAGTCGCTGCATTACAAGGACGGACAGCTTTTCCTGCCTGGCAACTCCACTCTCACCTCTCTCAACCTGGCAGGTCAGCAACTGTGGTGTGAAGGAATGTGGTGCATCAATTTTGTTGTGAATGCCTCAGAATTAATTTGCAAAGGCTTCCCTTTAGACACTTTAGTGGGCATTCTTTTTTCTGTTTTTAGGCGAGGTTATATTACATCTTTTACTGAAGGATTTTTGAAAATGGACATAAAATGGTTATATTGTGCATATGTGTATTTTATATTGTGTAGGAAACAGAATCACAGAGAAGTCACTGCCTCTGTTTCTTACAACACTGAAGATGCAGGGGGAGAGAGGAGGCCTGCTACGTCTCTGTCTGCAGGTGTGTTTCAGCTGACTCAGGCCAACACTGTCTGATCATAGTGACGACACATTATTTTTTGACTAGGTTTTCCTTTCATTTACCATAAAAAAATTCAAAATTCATAGATTTAAAAAAATTTATTATGATTCAAATTGTGCTCCCAGTGTATCAGTGATTCACCATAATTACACAAACAAACTTTCGGTGTGATTTACATGTGGAAGACTATAAAGGCAATTTTTATGATGATTTCTAAATTCCCTCTCTTTCAGAGAAACCGCTTCCCACTAGAGTGTGAGACCTACGTGAAGATCGAGGGACTGATAGCACTCAGACATCAGAGAAAAAACTGTTGTGAAGAGAAACAAGAGGGACAAGGGGCTTAGTGCTGAGACAACAGACATATAATGCATACCTTAAATTTGTTATATAATAATAAAAAAATGCTTCCATTTTGTCTTTAGAGCAAGACATGAAATTAACAAATGGAATGATTAATAGTAACAACCTTGTGGTGTGTAAATAAGCAGAGACATACATTTTTGGGTCAAAATTTTATGCCATTTAAGTATATAAATTTAAGCTTTTAGTGTATCCAAAAGTTATATTTTATATACCAAATGTATTGTCTCTTTGGAAATGTTAAATAAAAATATGTAAATCTATGTTTTTTATTTTATTTGATGAAAGTTAGGACATTTACAGAAAGAAGGAAGTATTTAGTTTCAGTCCACCTCGGCTGTGGTGGGTGAACAGGGTGGAGTTTTGACCTCACCAATATGGCCGCTGCACCGCTTGAAAGTCGTCATTTCCGGCCCAGGCTCAAAGGCACCACCGATATGAAGCCCTCGCTTCCGGTGAAGCCTCCTTTTCGGCAGCGGCTATTTCCTCGCCAACATGCCAGTGAGTATCAGAGGCCGATGTCTAAGGACATTTTGACCATTTAGCTGGATGTTGCGGGGCCACCGCGCGACTCAACGTTTACATAAGAGTCCAGCGACCAATTTGGTGTCGGTTTTAGAATCCTTTGTTGATATTTAGTGCCATTTTTTACCGATAGTTTTCCACGTTTGAGCGCATTGCGAGCGCGTTGCGAGACAAGATGGCTGCGCACACACCGCAAACATGGAGCCAGTTTAACGGGAGATTCAAACGGACAAATAGCCCGGAGACTGGGAGTCAGGATTGTCCCTGAGTGGATGTTGTTAGTTTGATACCTAAATTACTTTACAACTAATCTCAAAATATTACAGGAATTAACCGCGATCGATGAAAATGCGCAGCCGGCATTACCTAATCCAAGAAATGTAGGCCATCCGATCAGCCTTTACGGTGAGCTGCACAAAACACATCTAACACAGGGGCTGGTCCGCGTTGAAAGGCTAGTTACGCATTTGTCGTTTTATTTTAATATAAATTGCACGATATCTTTGGATAGTTTCTGTAAGAATCGACATTTTCTGATCAAATCCACACGTCTCCTTTTATTAATTTCTCCTCTTTGTGTTTCCTCCTCTAGCTCGCAAAAGACTTGTTGCACCCATCCCCTGAGGAGGAGAAGAGGAGGCACAAGAAGAAGCGTCTTGTTCAGAGTCCTAACTCTTATTTTATGGATGTGAAATGTCCAGGTACCAGTTTCTTCCATGAGTCCCTGTATTTGGCTGAAGTAGGTGTTAATTCGCCTCAGTTTGAGTGTTGACCGGTGTCTCGCTCTCATCCCCCAGGATGCTACAAGATCACGACGGTGTTCAGCCACGCTCAGACAGTCGTGCTGTGTGTAGGCTGCTCAACAGTCCTGTGTCAGCCCACTGGAGGCAAAGCCCGTCTCACAGAGGGTCAGTATCACCCTGCGGTAGACGTGTCGAGAACCATATACACCAAAGCCTTTCAAAAGTTTGCACTGTGATGCCTTAGATTTGCGATCACACATGAGCACAGAGTATTTTGTTTTTCCACACCAAATCTACGTCTCTATATCAAACCAACTGATACATTGCTGGGGTTTAGGGTCATCCTTATGTTATACTCAAGTCAGTGGATTGAAACCAATGCGGTTGGTAGTGAGATTTTTGTTTTGTTTTTTTTTCTCCCCCCAGACAGCCAATGTTATTTGTATAGAGCATTATCTTATATACAGGTTATGTCAGTGTGCTTAAAGCCAAATACACCAGCAGGTCCTTTGGATCTTGGAGACGACAAGCTCATATAACTGAATATTTCACAGCTATATTTACCTGCCCAAACAACTGATAGTTTTTCATGAGGTAAACTTGTTGGTGTGTGAAAACTGTCATTCAGAACCCTCATGCTTCAATAATATTTAATCCAATATTTTCTTTTCACTCGGGGGGTAGGATTTAGTATGCAGCACATGAAATAGAGATGCTACAACTTGGTGCATGACAATCAATGGGGCCTCAGTCTACAGCTGTTGATTGAGTGAAGTGTAATCGTAAACCATCATTTGATCTTATTTGAGTGTGACAGGTAACAGATTCAGCTCTTCTCCAGATGGTTTTTGTGGGATTTGGCTGGTACAGATACTAAATTTGTTCAAATGAATTGTGTAAGTAATGATGGCAGCACTGCTAAGTGACTGGACTTCCTCTCTCATGGTCTTCCAATCTCATTCCAGTGCCAGATCAATCTCAGTTAGCAGAAGGGTTGGGCTAGACCACTGGCTTCCCCCTTTCGAAGGCTGAGAACAGACATTTTTTCAGTAGTTGTGAAACTGATTTTCCTCTCTGTAGTTGAATTGTCATGTTTCTGGCTTGAGCTTCTGTGTTAGATGGTGTTGTACTTCTTTCCATGGACAGCTGTTTTAAAAGAAGTTGGTCATGGAAAGAGATGTTGACCTAATCATTCACATGATACAAAGTCTGGTATCAGCACTGTGGCACAATGGGAGTGTGCACTGCCTGCACTATTTCTGTACTGTATGGCTTCTCTGCTGTCAGCAGTGTCTGACTGTCATTGTCTCACCGCTGGCAGGGTGCTCATTCAGGAGGAAGCAGCACTAGCTGTTCTCCCCAGAGCTGAAGGGGAGAGGAGGGGATGGACCGGTTGATATCAGCGTCTTGACCCAGCGGTCTGATCTGAAACGAGGCCTGGAGACGAACTGGACACCAGGAGAAGTTCCACTGTTCATGGTCACGGATCGGTTGTTGCTGTAACTCCACCCTCCAACCCTGTCTCTCTTAATAAAATATTGTTTTGGCTAAAATAACAGTTTCTGTGTAGTTACTTTACCGTGCTGGGATTGGTCAGACACGCAATGTAAAGTGGTGTTTTAATCTTCATTAGAAAGTGCCACACAAAGATACTAATACAGAGTCATGAGGGTTCTGTAATTCTGTCATATCACATCTTCAGTTTAAAATAGACTATTTAAATGTATGCCATTTTTATAGATTCAAAAGTACCCCATTTATATATAAAGCTAGACAATGATACTGGAGTAAATACAGTCCAGGTTTAATTTGGGGTTTCAACTTTGCAGAAGAATCAGATGGATTATTAATTGATCTATAAAACACTGGAAAAACTACCAACTCTGTAAAACTCAAAATGTGTAACCTGGAATTTCTTTTAAATGGCGAATCAGTTTAATGTTCAGGTTGGTTGCAGTTTCATTTTTTATTTTAATTTTTTTCTTTTTTGAGAAAATGTACAAAGAAAAATTTAGTTCTGACTATTTTCTACACTTTAGTTTTCTGATGTTTATGCAACAGTAGCCTACCTATTTTTGATACAATTTTATATCACATCTGTACAGCCTTGTTAATCACACCGGTCTGTCAACTTCTTTGTCCAGACTCAACCATTTTAGCAGCAATACAAGCAGATAAATTTCCCTGGAGCCCCCATCGCCCTCCTCAGCCTTCCTCTACCCGTCTCTTCCACTCACACTGGCACTTTCTGTCTTAACCTCCCTCTCCCTGAGCAGGTGGCGGATGGAGGAGTTCTGTGTGGACAAGGTGCTGGACAGGAGCGGCATCAGGCTCCTGAAGCCTTCCCTCAGCTCCTCCACGTGCTTCTCCAGAGTGTGAATGTGTGAGTCCAGCTCCCCTCTGCAGCCCTGCACCTCCGACCGCACGTCATACAGTAGGTTCTGCATCTGCAGTGGGATTGGGAGGGAGGTAGGTAAGTTCCACGGAGGACAAGAAAGAAAATATCAGGGAATATTAGATGCTGCTTTGCTGATGTGTTCACAGGATGGACTACAAGAGCATGCCTTCACTTGCCTCTCTCACCTTGCAGAAGTCTACTAAAGAGTTCCCCTGGTCTGCAAGTATCCTTTTCTCCATCTTCACTCTACGCAACCTGGAGACAAAGTTATCTAGTTTCAGAGGAGACGTTGAAAGTCAGTTCACCCACCATAATCTTAACAATTTTGGATCTGTAGTTTACACAGAGTGGTTAAAAACTTTTGATTAACAAATTAATTTCATCTCTTCTTTAGGGAAGGAGCAGAGTTCATGTGGGTGGCCGATAAGAATAATTATAGAGTAGCAAAGACTAAAATACAGTCTAATAGTAGCACAAGAGGAGAAGAAGTCAGAGAGAGTTGGGTAAATTTGTAGGAGCAAATTTCAGAGTACTGAGTGAAACAACAGTGAGCCAAACTTTCAAAACCTATTGATTTTAAGATTTGGATGAAATGACCTCTTACATTGACTGTCCAATAAATTTTTATTTAATGTATTGGCTTCTCACATTCTGGCAAGAAGTAATACAATGTTTTCCATCCAAACCTAAAGCCAATTCATCATCTTTAATAGATTATTATTATTATTATTACGTAATTATTACATAATTATGAACCCTTGCACTGAGAATTTAAATGAGTGATGCGTGTTCTTACTGGTGGATGGCAAGAAGTAACTTCCTCTGGTGCATGCAGCATATGGTGTGATCTCTTTCTCTTGACAGCTTAGTGTGTTTGTAGATAAGCCAAGTCTCCCTCAGCACATTTGCTGCAGCAATTTTTATCTGGTGAAAGGATACAGAAAATCACCCAAGAGTGATTTTTTATGTTTATACACATCCCCTCAAAGAGCTATTATTTATTGCACATGCTGAATAAGACTAATTGAATGGAAAAGTGTACTCTAATCATTTGGTATCAACTTTCAAACTTGAATTCTCCTAAATAAAGACTAAATCTGAGATTACTGTGCTGTACCAGACAAAAATGTCTTGTTTTAGTTTTCTTTCTGATAAATATAATACAATATCTTACAACAGGTTGTTGTGCAAATGTCTATGTCTCAATAAAGACAAGTAAAGACAGTTTTATAGTGTGCACAAAGTATCAGTATGTTGAATAAAATGAGATGATATGAAGTATCTAAAGTTTGCTAGTTAAGGCAAAAAAATTGTCTGTTATGGTGAGCAACATGACAAAAAAATGAATGACCTGCTGAGAGGTTACAATCTGTGCAGAGTCCCTTTTTTCCTTTGGTTAAACTGACCATATAAAATGGCCAAATTGAGGGATGATTTGGTTTTTACCCTCTTGGAAATGTGCAAGTCCATCATGAAGTTGTGAACATGTTTCTCTGCTCTGGTCAACTCCAGCTTCCTGGCAACTACAGCCACCACCAGGACAGTGCAGCCTGCTCCCTGAGAGACACACCATCAGACCGCTATATTGTGATTGGCCTTCAGAATCGAAATAATCTGAGGTTAGTGGGTTTTTACTCTGAGTAAACACACTACGTGTTTACCATTATGCCAGTGAGGAGGCAGATGCTGCGTCCACAGTAAGTGTGAGGCACCACGTCTCCATAGCCAATGGACAAGAAAGTGACTGAGACCATCCACAAGGCCTCCATGTAGTTGCTGCTGAGGTCTCTGTAGTTGTGGTGTCTGAAAGAACAAAAAACTCATTGTGTTACTTAAGTGGAGCCAGTTGATCCTGACATGGAGGTCACTGTTTTCATGTAGCTTTTATTTTTTTTGTCTTAAATGCTGCTTTACTCAACTGGTCGGAATGATGTTGTTGAACACCTACTTTCACATTATTGACAATTCTCTTCACCTTCACCATCTTTAGCATGCATTACATTTTGTGTAAATTCATAAAATAAACTGTCACAGTCAAGATTAGGTGATATGTCAGTGTCATCTAGCTCGTACAGATATATCAAAGCACAGCGATGATGGGATTTGCTGCTGCAGCAGAAATATTTAAGTAACACTGTATGTATTCTGACATTTGAACAGTATTAAATATTAAATATATAGAAAAGGTTGGCAGATTGTCAAACCCTCACTTACCTCTCACAGACATGTAAGCCCCAAGCTGCCACAATCCACAGAGAGACACTGAAAATCATCAGCACAGTGCCGGGGTAGGTGGTCATTAATGTTTTTCCCACAAAGCGAGTGTTGAAGTGGATCTGAAGATCAGAAAGAGAACACATTATGTCATGATTTTGACAGGAAGGGCCTATTTAGTGGGACTATTTAGGATATCACCTGTCAGCTTATGGTTAGATAATACAGAGGAGATGAGGGAGAAGAAAACTTGTTCTCAATCTGGCTTGATACACAGATAGTAGGTTTGGTGTTTGGCGCAGAGGGAGACAAAGGTCATTTTCGTCACTCTTAGATAGCATCAATAAGGGAAGGGGATTAGCTGGGTGGATATCAGTAACTGTGGAGAAAAAAAAAGCAGACAAAGCAAAGGAGAGCCAGCGAGGGACCACTCGGATTCATGGGAGCAAAACTGTGATAGTCACACGTCTACAGACCTCTTGGCCCACCCAGACATATACATGAAATGTTCATAGAGGAAGCTGAGCTCAGAATATTGACCTTAATATCCCATGACTCATGTCCCACGGCAGGTTGCTGACTGCTACAGTTTTTACAATCGCATCCAAGTTGAATTTATCAGATTACTATCCAAGACAGTTGAGCCCAAAGCTAGATTCAGAGCCCACAGGTGACCCGCCCACCTTGTTGAGTGCCCCGATGCTGCGGGATGCTGTGTCAGTGAAGAGGCGGCTGTGCAGCATCATGGCCCGGCCCAGCAGGTAGAGTCTGAGGAACATGGGCAGAGCCAGGATGATCTCCAGCTCCGTCTCTGACACTACACAAGACACGTGAGGCCTGGTCTGCTGGAAGTACGTCAGCAGACCCACCGGATAGGGATGAATGGCCACTGCCACAAGCTCCAGGGCGATCAGAGCCAAACGTTCAGTTGTCATGGCGATCCGCCAATCCTCTGCACCGATGTCATTAACGTAGAGCTACCAGAGACACAGAGAAACAGACTGTGAGGAGCTGTAACGTTGTGGGCTCACAAGATGACTGAAGACTCGATGGATTTTTGTTCTTTTGGGGAAAATATGTGACACTTTCAGCTCTTCAGACCTCTAACAGCCCTCAAAGCTCGGCCTTCATGTCCACACTGAGGCTATACGCTGTCTGAGGAAGCCACAAGTAGACTTGGCTTCATTTTTAGGGGCCACAGCACAAAGAGGTGAAAACTGCTGATGTAGAAACCTCCGGAAATGTAGGATTTACTGTAGATTATATAATATCTATCTATTTATCTGTTATAGAATTATGAGTGGATAAGTTAGTCACCTTTACTTCACAGCAGTGATACGCTATAATGAGGCCAACCAGAATGAACGTAGACAAACTTATGATGGACTTGAGCACGAGGGAGTAGATGGAGCTCTGTGGGAAACAGACACACACACACACACAGAGAAGTAGGACATCATTGTCAGCTGATGGCTGTTTGTCTTTGCGATATCAAATATATGAGATGACGTCTATGATCCTATGTAATCTTCTAATCTTACATACATTTAGATAATCCACATGCCTGATAAAATAAATATTAAGGCTATACTATGCATTTTCCTGCAGTTTCAGGTAGATCAGTTCCCATAGCAACTCAACTGATTTTAAAATGTAACACAATTCAGCCCCTAAAAAGTTAATGAATTACTGAATACACTGACACAAAATGATGTGAAGTTATTATTCAGCATATGATTTCTTAGGCACTGAGCTTCGTTGATAAAAAATCAGGCTCTTCTCAGAAAATATAATAACTGCTGTTGTACAGTGTGTGTTCACTCTCTGACCTTGCTGTAGACACTCCAGGAGAGCTCCGTCTCCATCACCATCAACACCACCCCAAATATCCCCACCACCAGGGCGCAGTCGCTCAGACGCTGCCTCCTCAGAAACAGAGCCCTCCTGTGAACCAGCCGCCAGCCGATGCTGTGGGTCTTCCAATACAGGTCGTCTTTGCCGTCTGTCTTGTGCTTTGGACTGTGTTGAGGACTTGGGCTGGTATTTGGACTGGGACACTCTTCTCCTGGCAGCAGACCTTCAGCCTCACACGGGTCCTGATGATACTGGGATGTCTCACTGTGTGGCTGGGGGTCATCGTCTTTGCTGGTGATGATGATCTCTGGGAGACTCGGTCGATCGTACATCTCCAAGGAGACGTTCCCTGACTTGCGGCGTCCTTTGGCCTCAATATCCTGGACATCTAAATGTGACCTGCAGGGGCCCTTAAAGGGCGACCCGCTGGGAGAGATGGGGACGTCAGTGAAAGAGGTGACTTTCTCCTGGAGTCTGTGAGATCTTTCATTTTTGGCTTTGCACTGGTGATTTTTCTCCTTGTTTTGTTTACTTCCCCCTGACTTTTTCTCAAATTTCTTCTCTTTGCCTTTGGCCTTATCTCCTCTCCTGTTGGAGCGAGGTGAAGAGGTGACATAAAGGTGGCCATTGTACAAAGGTGTGGTGGCCATGGCCTGGGTTCTGTCCAGCCACACGGTGTGATCGGCCGCTGTTTGGACCATGTGGTGTATCCCGCACTGTGGAGAGCAGGCTTGAGGTGGAGGAACCATCCTCTGTGGGAGGAGGGGGCACTGGTCCTCCACCTCGTCTCCTTCCACGACCGACAGGTTAATAGAAGGGGAATGCTCCATCGTGAGATTGATAATTCACAGAGTCTTTTTAAAACGGTGTGTGCGGAGATGGTGGGAAAGATAAAGAGATATTGATTAATATCCCTCAAGGCACTGAATACAACTTAAGTGGTATTGGGAAGGAAAACTGCAGTTTTATTTTGATACATTCAGTGTTTCTTGTGGTTGAGTTTCCACCATAGACTTCTTAAATTTTTCACATTTTTTAGTTTTGCCAATTTTTTAAAAAAGAAAATTCAAAATTGTACTATTTCACTGATAAGAATTAATGTTAAAATCCTGAATATTTGAAAAACATCAATATAATATTTAACTATAATTTAATCACACTTATTTCTCTCAGCACTAAATAATCAGAATTTATTGAGCTTCACTTCACAAGCACAAACATTAAATAATCTTTTATGAAGATCATCTTTAGTCTTACCTTATCAGTCTGCTCTTCAGGTCTACAGAAAATTTCTGCAAGGATAAAAAAAGGCCTTAACACTTACAGAGACAACTGAGCTGTTAATTCCCCAAAGATTTTGGTGCTCCAGTCTTATGGAGAAGTTGTGTTCTCACAATAATGCTGAAGGTCAAAATTTGTCCGCATCACAGAGAGATCATCCCAGTTGAGTTCTGTTGCAGTTTCCAAAAATGCAAACACATCACTTGCATTCAGACGACTTTTGAAATTGAAGGATGAACACAGTAAAACGTAATCAACCTCCAACGCCAAACAACTCCAGTGTGATCAGATGAAAAATATTCCACACATCCTCACTCTTCATGTATGAACTTTTCAGCAGTCCATTAGCAGCCCAGCTATCACAGAGCCCCTCCCATAGATCCAAGCTGAGGTTATGAACTTCTCCTGCATATGACGACAGATGAGGTAAATACCCGAGAATATCCATTACATTTTCAGCTCTTTATTCCTTTGTTTGTCTGCGTTCCCTGCTTTATGACCGTCCACCATCAGGGCTCCCTCCTTAAAGCTGGAGAGGCTTAACGATGGCAAAGACTCTAAGTTGCAGATGTTGCTTAGAGCAAAGGAAAGGAATTGTTTGTCAAGAGATTTTTTTTGTGTTTGAGCCTAGATTGACAGATTTCTTCCTCCTTTTGTGCACACGGAGTAGCCTGCTCACATATGTGGCCTGGTGTCAGCCTAAAAAGATTCATGCAGTCTGATAAGAAGTGCTATTATATCACAATTTATTTCATCTGTTATTTCACGTTATTATTGTCATGAGTGAATACAAAATGTTTTTTTTTTTTAAATAGCCTAAATCTAATCTTCAAAGAGAATAACAGTCCTCAGTATCAATTCAGAAGATTAGTATTGCAGATTAATCAAATGAAAGAGAGATCTGATACTTATGAGCTTATGAAATATCAAATATGTCACTCCTTAACCGAACAATATGCACAAAGCAGGATGGAGTATAAAGCATTAAAGTCATAACAATGACATTGAGCATGATTTATTTATCTAAATCCATGTGACAGATGGGTCTTCAGATAATAATGCTTCCTCCAAATGGAGAGACCTAAGGAGCAAAGGGTGGGCGGAGTGCATCCGGATGGTTCGGGATGTAGAGCGGCGTTATTTAATCTGAAAACAACATGTATTTAATGATAGATAAAGGGAGTTGGAAGATGTGGTGTGTGCGACTATGGACAGTTGGGAAAGCAAAAGCATGGCGAAAGTCTGATCAGCCAGTTTGATTTTAACCTCCTTAGACATCCCTCCAGATGTAAAAGAGATTAATTATGCTAAAACCACTCAGTTCTGCTCTGAGACTTAGCCAGATGCTGCTGTCTGGATTCTTTTGTTTTGATATTCTGCAGGCAGGGAGCTCCCAACTGTGTGCCTCAGTGCGTGACTGTCAAACTACCCCTTGTGAATGGTATCTGGTGAACATGGACACTATCTCACATCCCTGAATAGATCCCGAATTGAAAATGTGAGTATTTAGTTTGCTGAAATATGAAGCAAAATGGCCTCCGCCGTGGTGATGGCGACTATAAATGTTCTTAAGTTATGTTGTCCTTTAAATAACAAGATGCTGAAAGGATATATGCACATCTGCAAGGCTTCAAATTAATTCAAACTTCCAGCCAAGTGCCTGCAAATCCTGGCTGCTGTAGCTCATAGCTAAGTATGTCAATTCTTCTTGCCTCTGTGGCTGGAAGCCAGCACATTTTCAATTAGTCTCTTCTATAGCAAATCATCCTTTGGCTGCTGAGAGACTGAAATTAATCCCAGATATTTAGAGTTTCCTAATTGCTGTGGCTGGTAAGTGGCAAATCTGCTTCATGCTCTTCATATTAAAGGATTTTCATCCTGACCATCTTCTGGTCGGGATATTAATTACTTCAGCCTGTAGAGAACTATTGGCCCAAAGATAAATAAAGCCTCATTATGATGACAACAGCTGTAAATCTATTTGTGTTTTAAAGATTTAAAGATTATGATCGGGGATAAAGAACAGTTAGACTTTTCGAGAACTCTGCCATAACACTCCTATTTTGGATTAAACAAACAACTTAAATAGTTTTTATTAATGAGCTTTAGTCGTGGTGGTGATGTGATTTTTTTTTTTGGCTTTGGACTATTATCCACTTTATATCGTCTTTATGTCAAGCAAAGATAAGAGTCTTCTGGCTGCAGCTTCATAGTTAATGTATTACACATAAAAGCTTGCAGCTTGAAGATATGTTAGCTGCCAATGGCATAATGCACCTGAATCAAGAGTAGGAGAAAGGCTTTGTGGGTAATGCATGCACCTGATTCAGTTTCAATTTTTGATTCTCTCCGTTGAAAACTGTCCAAGACCCATTATATTGGCTGCAGAAGCAGGACTTAATTGTCTATTGTGCAAACTTTATCTACTCAACTTCATTCAATGCAAAAAAAAAAGGCCAAGCTGACAAATCAAACGTCACAGGCGAGTGGATGTCTTTGCTAGTTTTGTCGATAATACCCTATTAAGTGGAGGGGACGTGTCAGTGCGGGAGATGGCCTAATCCAATCAGTAGAGTAATTAGAAATACACAGCACAGCAGCCCTGATGGCTGCTTCGTCAGGGGCACCATTCAGCATTTAGCACAGAAACAGATGAGCTGTAGTCATGCCAGGACAGAGCCATGGTCTTTACTGCTTCACTGCCAGGAGAATAACAATCAGGATCACACAACAACAACAACAACAACAACAACAAAAAGGCAAATATGCAGAGGGTTATTTGTGGGTTGGGGTTGTTCACATGATGTTCATGGGCTAATCCTCATTATGTCCCCCCACCTGTCATCATCACTGATATGTTTTCATTCATTTGCCTGTATTGTTTCCTAATTAGCATTTAGCCTAGATTCCTCCTCGTTAACACACCCACCAAAAACGAAAACAAACACAAAAAAAGAAAGGGAAGAAAGGAAGTGTTGCTGAGCTGCAGTAGGAAAACAGACCAGCAGATGTCCCCCCCACCTCAGTGGCTGTAATGTGTGTTTCCATGAAGTGGAATGAATGTTGCTCCTGGCAGCCTGACACACTGGAGCTTGGTGCAGAACAGCACAGGAGTCTTTTCTTTTTTTTTTCTTTTTAGGAGACGGACTCAAAGTCAATTTCACCCATATTTACATAGCAATATCGCAACGATGCAACAGCAGCAGCAGCCAGATGATCCATCGCTCATGTCCACACTGTGTCCTCGCCTCACGTCTGCTGCAGTTTTTCCTGCTCTAACTGTGATCTCAGTCATCCCTCTTCTCCCCTGTGAGGGACCATCTCCATCCTCTGAGAGCAGCCGAGCATGAGGGCTCTGGGTGTATGACAGGCTGCACAGGAGAGGGGTAATTCCAATGGCAGTAGAAGTAATAGGGTGATCTATTATACAGTCCAGCTCTTTCTTCCTCCTCCTACTCCTCCTCAGTCTTTAGGTTTCTCGCTGCCTCTGCCCTTGCATCAGCATTTTGTGAGGACAAATGAGAAGTAGAGTTTAAGTATGCACATTGCCCTCCTGCAGAGCCCAGCACTTTCTCAATTAAACACTGTTGTCCATCGGCAACACTGATCCAAACCTGCTGCCCGCCTACATGCACATACACACACACACACACACCCGTCCCCACACCCCATTGAGAGGGGACACACACACACAGTCCAGCTCCAGCAGTGTGTGACCATAACCACTGTAGTGTGTTGTCATATGTGTGACCTGCAGCCATATATTTTTTAACACAAATCGTGATATAAATGTTAAGCAGCCCCCCTCACACACACACACACACACACACACAGTGTGTGTTATAGGCCTAACTATGAAATCAGTAGATATTATGTTTCTGTTCACATTGAACAGAAATTATGACATTAAATAAAAAACAAACAGATAAAGCCTAATGTGCATCAAACAGGACTTTCACCTGACAGCTCCAGCATTTTTATTACTGTTTCTTCTTTGTGTCTTTATTTGTGCACAAACTGAATGTTTACTTCTCTCCACCGAATTATTCCCCTTTCTTTTTTCTGTTTCACTGCTGCTACTTTCCACTCTTCTGCTCCTTTCGTGTTTATTAAAGTCAGCTCCTGGCTGTAGACCAATTAAAACCTGTCTTTCCTCCACCTCCTGCTCTCTTCTTAAACCCTCTCACCCCCATCACTGACATTTTTCTATCTTGTGCTCTCCATTTTAGTCCCACCTCCCCCAGAGACATGGAAGCAGGGGGGGGCTCATCTCCTCCTCCTCTTGCGCTCCCTCTCTTCCAGCACACACTCTCACTCCTTCCCTCCGATGCCGACTGGATGCAGACTGGGGGGTTTCCAGCAGCTTCCTGAGTCGTTCCTTCCTCTCCTCTCCTTGCCTTTCCTCCCTACCCTCCTCCTCCACCTCCACCTTCTCCTCCAACGTCCGGAGCATCTCCTCTTCTGCCTCCCCCTTTTTTTCCTGCTCATCACCACCAGGATGTGGCACTCGGTGGCTCTGCTCCTCTCCGGATTCTCTGCTTTGATCCACGGTGAGTCTGCCTTCTTCTTTCTGTCTCTCTCTGTATTTTCAGGAATTAGATTGCAGCAGCGGCACTTTTGTCTTAAAGTGTGATTTCATAAACCAAATCAGCCATAGGAGTGGCTTGATGGCTTGATCTTTGAAGTACACAAGATTTTTAAAAGACTCCAGAAAAAGAAAAGTGAGAATCTGGCTCACCTGTTTGCTTACTTGTTTACGTCTCGTGGAATTTTTCATTGACTGTGTTCTTATTTCTCTGGACCAAGGCTGCATGAGATGTTTTAATGGGCAGAAGATTGACATCTCGCCTGTGCAGCGGCAGATGGCAGAAACAGTGTAAAAGAATCAGGACCATCATCACATTTCATTGCTCTTCTTTTCTCGTACCACCACCAAGCTCCTGCCGTCCTGTCTGCGTGCACATCAGAGGATTGTGGCCGCACAGGAAACAGGTCACAGATCAATGAAATCGCACTTGTAAATCCTACAATCTTCCATCTTGCCCTCCCTGTTGTACTGTGAATGTGTTGCTGCAGTCGAGCTGATGGGGCTCTGAGCAGCAGAAGTCGTAGCTGGATGTAAAAGCTGAGGGTGGGTGACAGAGCTGGGAGGAGAGCGGCTCAACTTTCCCCACAGGCAAATGTACCAGCAGTTAAATAAATGCTTTATAGTTTCTTTGTTCTCCAATATAGGTTTTTGGGCAGAAAGTCCTGCAAATAAAAGACAGGAGGACATGGAGTGTTGGACAGAAAGTGTCGGACAATATTTCTGCAGACTGAATTTGAAAGATAATAACTACACAAAAGCATGCAGGGCTTCGCCTTCACTCTAACATTACACTGGCTGTAACTAATGAAAGCACTTCCCAACACCACAAACTACATGCAGTGTCAGGACAACCATTCAAATCCTTAAACTCCCCTGAAACAGAAAACAAAAACTATTTTGCATACTATTTAAGAATGTCATTAATATGCTTTTCACCTCATTGAGGTTAAATACGCCAGACTGAAATTTCCAGTTTTCCTTGCTCCACCAATGTGTAAAATTATTTTATAATAATCTTATTATTTAGAAATTGTTGGGAAATTGACCAGAATATAAAATGAATTGGTGAGTTCGGATAGAACGTCCTTGCTGTGTTTCGATGGTCCAGGCAACAGACGTTTTACTAGTTAACTCAAAGTTTACCTTTAAACTGTTCCTTGGATGGACTCAGATTCAGTGTATTACCTCAGAGTTTTTCAAAGAAACAGAAACACACATTTGTCATTGGCTGATGAGGTTTTTCATGTTTCTCTAATTAGATTCTCTTTCTGCTCCCTCTGATTTTCTCTCCTCTTTGTTACTCTCCATCTTTATTTTCAGTATCATTGTTAACTATCTCAGTCCGACTGAGGAGCTGCACCTTAACTCCACATTTCATCTGCAAAGCTTTAACCATAAAAGTTGAGATAAATGTGACTAATGAGGAATGATAAATTTTTATTCCTGCAAATTTCATCATAAAATTTCTAGTTTCTCTTAATTTTCTGTCTCATCTTGTTCTTCTGGATGTATTTAGATAAGAGACTTCAGTTCCTTCCATGCTTTGGTTATTTCTCTATTTTTTTATTTTTTTATTTTATTTTGTTCTTATTTTGATTAATTTAAATATATATATATATATATATATAAATACTTAAAAAAATTCGGAATCTCACTAGAGTCTCTGGTGAACAAAGTTTTCCTAAAAGATTAGTGTCATTTGCTTAAATGCTTGTTGGTCTCCCAGAGTGTCAGCTTTAAATTCTTTCCATCTCGTCCACCTCTCAGAGTCGCTGCAGGGTCCTCACCAAAGGAACCTGCTGAAGAATCTCCTGAAAGACTACAACCGGATGGAGCGCCCGGTGGGAAATGACTCCCATCCTCTCACTGTTTTCTTCTCCATGAGCTTGATACAGATCATGGACGTGGTAGGTGTGAAAAGATTTTCCTAAAATACAGAATGATAAAGATCTTCTCTTGGGGAACGATAAGTGTTTGCAACCTCAAATCTGATTTTGATAATTAATATGGAGATTAGTTGCAACATGATGGACAGACGTCCTGAAAAAATTTTATTCAAATCATAGTTCAGTGCCTCCTCTTTGTTTATGCCTGAGCAGTGATGTTGATATTATAACAGCAGGGTCTTAAAAAATAATATGTGTGAATTTCTGTGATGAGGATATCTTACTCATATAACATATTTGAATATTTTGCAGGATGAGAAGAACCAGGTGTTAACAACTAACATTTGGCTGCAGATGGTAAAGACCTAAGAGACTTTGACTGTTATGTGAGAATGAATTTGCTGCAATGGGTTTAGGTATTTTCGTTGTTTCGTTGTTTTTATGGTTTTACACAAACTAGTGACGAGGATACTGTAAATCTCAGGATATTGTCTCTGAAATGCAGGTGGATTTGCAGTTATTTTTAGAAAAAGCTGCCATATTTTTTACATAAAACAAATAAAAGTCGTATTTTGCCTGAAATATATGGATTATATTTGGGATATATTTTTAAACTGCAAAGGAAAAAAACAACAGAGGGAATTGGTGATAAACCAGTTTTCTTGTAGTCCACTCAGAGACATGGTGTTATAATTGTGTCGGGGGTTTTTTGTGTGTTTAAGACTTGGTTTGACCATTACCTCCAGTGGAACCAGAGCGAACATCCTGGAGTTAAAAGTCTTCGCTTCACCACAGATCAGATCTGGACCCCAGACATCCTGCTGTACAACAGGTAAAACCTGAACACACACCTGAAAACACACGTCACGCATGTAAAGGAGAAGAAATAATCAACAAAAAAACCCTTCCTCACACACATGTCCTTCCGCAGTGCAGATGATGACTTTGACTCCACCTTTAAGACCAATGTTCTTGTGAACTCCAGTGGTTACGCCAAGTATCTGCCCCCAGGTGAGTCTCTCCTCCTCACTTTTTCACTCTATTTCCCCCTCATCATCATTTCACTTCCTCTTCCCCCCCGGAGCTGCAATGGAGGCGTCTCCTCCTGCAATCTCTGCGTCTCTCCCCTGTTTGTACGTTGACATTAATATTCTATTACTTTAAAACAACATCCTTTTTTTCCTCACTGGTTCCAGACTCCCAGTGCTGGGGAATAAGAGAAACTCGCTTCCTCTGCTTCCTGTCTTAACCTCCATGTAAGACCTGTGGAAGCCTGTGAGACTAACTGCTCCTCTGGTATCCACACGTCTCTGACTTTGAATTTTCTGTGTCATTTTCTTTATACACCAGATTACAGGGAGCTGAGATTGAATCCCTGGTGTTAGTGGGGACTGAGCTGAAATTGCCCTCTGAAGTCAAGGATTGTGAAGCCAGAAAGCCACCCTATCAATTTTATTCAGTGGCCCATGTTTATTAATAGGCTTGTGCTGGATGTAAATACAGCTCCCTAATGCTGCGATGTGGATGAGAGCCAGTTAGGGGGGGAGGATAAAACCACTGTGCTGTGGTTTGGCACAGTAAGGGGAGGCGTTTTTACCGCAAAATGCAGAAAGAGAGAAGGGGGGAGGTGGATTAATGGAGAAAAAAATGGACAGAGAAATAAAAGCAGATAAATGAAAAGATAGGACCGGATCGGTCGCTGTTCCTGAGCTCAACTCATACTGGTTACCGTGAATCAAAAAGAGGCAACAGGTCTGTGGGGAGCAGGTATGCAACAGCAGCTTGACACAGTAAATTATTTAAAGTCTGCTGCTTACTACGATTTGCAGGATACCTCTCGTTGCTGCAGAGGTAAAGGTGCTGCGATCTTTGACTTTAATGGTACAACAGGTATTTTTAGCTCATGCTGGTGTGAGGTGACATTGAAGAAAAATGGAAACCGGTCTCTGCGCCTTGTGAAGCCTCCTCTGAAGTTTTTCTGGCATTTTGTGTTTCATATTAGGAGCTGCGTGTGCTGCAAGAAAAAAAAAATCTTATTTGTGTGTGTTGCTGGATGTCTGAGAGAGGCAGGTTTCCTAAATATAGTGAGCACAGAGCAGTTGACTGCAAATGCAAAGCCATCTACTCTTAACTAATCAGTGTAATTTAGGGGTTTCAGTCTCAGGAGCTCATCATTTATTTTTTTATTATTTATTTTTTTCTCAGGAGCTTATAATGGGAGGAATTATAAAGACATCATTCCCATTAAGCAAAGCCAAAGAGGTTGATGTTAGCAACAAAATTTTACAGCCCAGGGAAATTTGTAGCTGCTGCCTAATTTGGTGTTATTTCCGTGATCAAGCTCTGCCTTGAAATCACCAACCTGTGAACCACTTTACTCTTCTCCCATCTCAGCTTCTATTCCAGCTTGAAGGCTGATTTGCATGTCGGCAGCCTCATAATGAATGCCTTTGAGACCTGTAGGGCTTCATTGGCATTTTGGTTCCGTGTGTGCGTCTGAATGTCTAAACAGACTTGATTCATTTATTTCAGTAATTACTTTAAGGGCTGGAGTTGAGGCAGCTGGCGACCACTGGGAGGATCACTGTGATTGTGCGTCTGGGGGCGGATACCAGCATGCCAGTGTGTCTTTATGATTTTGGGCTTTTTTGCATATCCCCTCGAGTGCATTTATTTTGCATGATAAAGGTGGTAATCTGATTCGGCTGCTGTGCATAATCTTTTTTTTTCAGCGTCACAGTTGATGTTTCCATCTTTTGCTGAGACTCAGCTAACAGCTGTGTGTGCAGGAAGCACACAACATTTGTTTGCAGAACTAAATAACTGAACCCTGTGAATGACAATGCTGTTGCCAAGTTTTTTTTTTTTTTTTTGGAGGTGTTTTTTTGATAGGAGGTTTTTTCTTTGTGCTCACTTCTGTCCAGGCTCTAAACTCATAAAAAAAAAGTAAACTCTTGGAAGACTTGCACAATCTTAATACAAATCCCATTGCATTTACACACTGTGTTGTGCTGCAGTGCTTTCCTACCACTTCTATATAAAAAATGTTGAGTTAATAACGGGGTCTTCAAGCTGGCTAGATTTGAGTGGATAAATTATTCTTTTTGACGAGCATCTTGATATTCAGGACTTGTTTTCTGCACAACACAAGTGGCTCTCCGATTTTTTCCTTGTCAGCTCCGCACAGGGTCAATATCATCACTTGTGACAAATGATTGTTGAGTTTTAACTCCCTTCTTCTGTCCTGTTGTCCTTTTTGTCTTTTTCTCAGGAATCTTTATGAGCACATGCAATGTTGATGTCCGCTGGTTTCCTTTTGACATTCAGAAATGTGAGCTGAAGTTTGGCTCTTGGACGTATGATGGTTGGCTGCTGGACCTTCAAATGACTGATGCCGATATTTCAGGCTACATGCCCAACGGAGAGTGGGACCTCATGGGTGAGTCGAACAAAGTCTTTGGGTTGTATTCTCGTCACAAAACATCCTGCCATAGAGCAGAACAGTCACCTTCTCTGTCCTTTTCCCTCCAGGAGTCCCTGGCACCAGAAATGAGGTTTTCTATGACTGCTGTAAGGAGCCCTACCCAGATGTGACATTTGTCGTGACAATACGGCGGCGAACGCTTTACTATGCCCTGAATCTGCTCATCCCCTGTGTGCTGCTTTCATCTATGACCTTGCTCATCTTTGTGCTGCCAGCTGACTCTGGGGAAAAGATCTCTCTAGGTGAGTCGACTCAAACAGCTATCAGAGATGGAATAGATGCAAAGAAGGCAACTGCAGTGGAGCAAAAAGAAAACTCTTTGAGGATGCACATATAGCAAGGTGCACGCCAGTCTGAGCTTCAGCCCAAGTCCACCATCTATAAACGTGTTAATGTTCATATAAATCAGGCCTCCATCAGTGTGGTAAAGTTGTTTTTTTTTTTTCAAATAAAAATTCTCCTGTGTTGAGATTTGGACCAGTAGTCACACTATGGAGCCGTTTGTGGGGCTTTATTTCTAACGTATGGATTCACTCGAACAGGTTCATACTCCACCGCATCCTGGAGAAGGGTTGTGTGATGTGTTTCAATTTGGATTTTTGAATTTTGAATCAGCAGGAAAAAATCTATAACCACACCTGCTCCCCCCAACAACCAACCTAGCCATGAACTTCCCATGAGCCACTTCCATGCTTTTGGGTGTGTATATACATGTGTACAAGTGTATGTGGCAGGAATTTCTCAGATGGCACTTAGAGCAAGAAAAACTACCCAGTATAAAGGCAAAAAAATGAAGGAGTGGCACTGAAGACTTTGGGGAGGGATGAAAGAGCCAAAGGTAGAAGGTGTGAAGCTGAGAGAGGAGAGGGATTAAAGGATAAAACAGAAACATAAGAAATGTGAGGAGGAGAACTAGACCATGGATGGATGTGGGAAGGTAGAGAAAAGTGGAAACAGACAAGAAGTGAATTAAAAAAAAGGATGAGAGGATACCCCAAAGAGAGAGGGAGGAATGATAAGAAGAAAAGACAGCACAGGAACAGCAGAGGAAGTGAGAGAGAGGATGTTTTCCTTTGATCAAACTGCAGCTGCAAATACATTTTGAAATCTGTTTCAATCTATTTAGAGATAAGTCATTCACCTCATCAGGATAATAGAAAACCTGGATAAGATGACCTTTCCGACTGGAGCTGAAAAGATCAACAGATGAATCCAGTAATTATGGACATGAGAGTCGTAAAATTAGCTGATACTTTACAGATAAAAAAAAATACAAAAGGTTCAGTTTACAGCTTGGACAAGTTTACTATTTCCATTGACTGTTGGGGCTCTGTGAAATGTTAATAACCACGCTACACATTTTACATACAAGAAAATGAATTGATTAATTGACAAATTAGTTGACAAGACAATGATTTCGTGACGATGACAATAATTACAAGCTGACCATTCCACACATTGTCTTTGTGTCGGTTTAATCTCTCACCAAACACAAAAAAAATGTGTCTTTGTTCATTTTTTGTGAATACTGTTTGACTCACATCTGCAAAGGAGGGATCTCCAAGGGAGGCAGCGACAGCATTGTCAAAACACCCACAACATCAATACAGGATGCATTACGCAGTATTTCTTTACTGAAAAAAAAGGCAACCCTTTCACACACGGCCAGTTAACCTATTGATGTAATTAAGGCTAGTGAATTGATTAGGAGGAGATAGCTCACACACTGCCTTCCAGGAAAATACTCTGTCACTTCACATGATAGAGGACACGGAGAACAAGTGGCCAGGCCTTTAGGGTTAGAGGAGCAAGTATCATTGCAGAGGGAAAAAAAATCAACATAAAAGCATCTTTAATTTTCTTAAAATTCCTACAGGGCATGCATATTTTACCTCTCTGCCCAGGACTTTAATTGGATGCTTCTGAATGGGGACACTTACTCTAGCAAAGTAATCCTTAAATTCTGTCTGCTGGTGAAGTGAGACAGATAGTGTGGAGGTGGATAAATGATGATGAGAAGAGTTCCAGTGTAAGAGTGTCTGAAGTGTGTGCAGGTTACGGTGCAGAACTGATTTTTTGCTGTAGAGGAAGAGGATGTGAAAAAGTAATTCACGGTATGAGCATTAGCTGCTTATTTACATAAACTGAACCTGATCTCATCCTGACTGTGATCATTCATCAAAACACACACACACACACGCGCATTGTTTCTCACAAGAGTGTGTGTGGTAGCTCGGGGGGAGGAGATGAAGAACCAGAACAGTGATGCTGAACAACAAAATGTTGTTCCAGGATGATGTTCTCATCTCTGTCTGTCTCTGCAGGTATCACCGTCCTGCTGTCTCTTACTGTTTTCATGTTGCTGGTTGCAGAGATCATGCCGGCCACGTCTGACTCCGTCCCTCTTATAGGTATGTGACAGGAAGTGTAGGCATGTATCCTCATGAGAGGGTCACATGATCTTTAATGAGCACCTCGTTAAACTGGGCTCCTGAGACCCAACAACATTTAATGATCGTCTATAGGGCATGTAGACATTTTACTCATTAAAAATATCCCAGCCTCCACAATCAATCTCACAATCAATATTTGATCACTACTGTTCATTTGGTTAGTTAGTAATTCCTTGTGGTTTACAGAAGGGAAGATAATCTGGTTAATATTTTATGGTTTAAAGTAAAATAAAGTTGATCTACAGTTCAATAAAATCACCGGCAGCTCTATGAGGCTGCACTGACATTTACAGAAGGCAAAATGGTGATCTCTGTAAATGTCAGCCTGCTGACAATGACAATGCTAACAAGATGATGCTTGGCAAGTATAAGCTTTACATTATTTTCAATTTTCCAATTAGCACGAAAACCAAACTAGGGTGGATCCTGATGTCATTGACTTTGCAAGAACTTGGTCGTAAACCAAATGAACGTGTTCAAGTTTTGAGCAGAGAATTCAAAGTCAGAGGATCAATGAAGGACATCCTCAGACGGCCACAAATGTTTAAATCAATCCATCCTATAGTTGTCAAGAAGTGGTGAACTAAACGCTATCTATATCTGTATAGACATCCTGCTTCCAGTTTGTCTCAGAGGTCACTGCAATCCACCAAGGGCATCACACGATTACCCTCAGACTATCAATTCAGCTGGGCAAAACACCAAAAACACAACAGAAAGAAGAGGCAAAAAGAAAAAAAGCAGGAGGTCATTTATTTTATCCATCTGCTCAACTTTAAATTTAAATGGCTGAAATGATTGCAGACACAATGCTGGAAAGGCATAAAGACACAATTTCTAGCCATCAGAACTTGAGCAATAATTTCCATCAGAGTTGACTACAATTTGAGTCTTGCTTCCAGGGACGTAATTTGGGGGGGGGGGCAGGGGGGACATGTCCCCTGCACTTTTTCAAAAGGCAGTTTTGGTCCCCTGTAGTTTTTATTGTCCAAAAACAATGTTACGCTATATTAAATGGAGACGGGTCACGTACTAGGACGAAGCGGAAAACGGCCGCTCGAACTGAAGCTTCCCACAAGTGCCGCGCGCCCCCCCTGTACTCAAGCCAGTTGTGTCCCCCCCCACCTCGTCCCTGCTTGCTTCCATCACGTTTTATTAAGAATGACTAACCTGATCGAGTTTTAAGCTGCTATGGCAACTAGCAGTCAGATGTCTGAGCAGGCCTCAGGTTGGTATCATGATATTGAAGTTCACCTTGTATAAAACAGAGAAGTAGATATGTGACAGTAATCCCTACAAAAGAATGTGTCTGACATTATCGCTCATCTCACTGACCCTGCAGTTCTTGAAACAGAAATAAAATTGTACATGAACGTTTAGATGTATAAGGTTGAAACATAAAAGTGTATTTTTATGATAATCTTGTATTTTTTTGGTCGCTGGTGTTTCTTCTCAATCGCTTTGGAGTCACACAGTCAAACACTGAGCAACCGCTGCAAAAGCTACTAAAACAAAACATTGAAAGAAAATCCTTTCTATGAACACAGTCATCGATGAATAAAAACCTCTCCCCATAGATTTAAGTCTTACTCATCAAATGTTTTGTTATTAACTTTCAGAAAAAGATTACCACAAAAAATTTTGTGTAATCAAAATTCAGACACAACTAGGGAATGTAAAAATTGTTCTTTGTATGTTCACAGAATATATCATCAATTCACTGGAAAGTGGATAGTGAAAAATACAGAGCCAAACAGTGCACACTGTTTTTCAGGTCTGATGAGAAACATCTCAACACAACTCTAACACATTTTTAGCTGTGAAATGTGTGTGGACACAATGGCAGTTTGTATAAATCCATTAAGAACATGCAATAATGTGTTTGGGGAAATGGAGAGCTGAACTACATCAGGAGTGCTGAAAAGTATGTTTCTGATGTAAAAACTGAATGAAAGCAATTAAGAAAAACTGTAAAGAGATTTTATTGGACCATAAATATCCCAGTAGGAAATGAAAGCATCTATAAGATGATTTAAAAAATAAATACTGCATTGTTTTATTCTGTGCTACTTGCAGGTCAGTACTTTGCCAGTATAATGATCATCGTAGGGATGTCGGTCATCGCCACAGTGGTGGTTCTGCAGTATCATCATCACGACCCGAACGGGGGAAACATGCCAAAATGGGTGAGCACAGTCTTCATCATGACCTCACATCCATTATCAGCGCTTTATCGTGTTCTGCAGCTTCTTAAATCTTGTACATCCTCAGCCTTGCCTTTCTCTTTCAAATGAGACATTCCTTCTTTTACTCTCCATTTCAACAATAGTATCAGTTCACCTTTTTTTATTCTGTTTTATCAGACTGTGTTCCTGTGCTGCTTTGCCAGTTTCCTCTCTGCTTTTATTCTCCGACTTCCACGGCTCTGACTCGTCCAGCAGTATCAGTCTGCCTTAGTGTGTACAAAAGCTTCGCGACAGACTTCTCTCAGGGTGTTTTTCAAATGTCTGAATATGTAGGTGGATATGACTCACAACATTTTTTTTTCTTTCTTTTTGTTTGATGCTAAAAATGCTTGGGGGTTTGTTCTAATGTGAACAAAAAAAAGGGTAAGAATTTAAACAATGGCATGAAATACGATAATCATTAAGAGCTGGCTGAAGATGGGATAATATTTGGCATTTTAAGATGTGTTTGATCTATTGATTTTTGTTTGGACTGCAAAAGAACATTGACAGGTCCTTATGAATCAATATAGATAGAAATGGCCGGGCCGTGTGAGAGTATAGATACTGTGGATCGACACACTGCGGAGTCATTTCGCTGATGAATGGCCTGTTCAGATAATCCGATGGCCAATTAACGGGCTAATTGATATGGTTCAGACGAGGGCATCGGAACAGCCCGGTTCATGATTGCAGCCTGGACAAAAGCAGCATCAGCAGCAACAACAACAGGGACGGTTACCTGGCCAGTAAACACACTCAGTGGAAGCTAATTGAGCAGTCATCCTGACATTAGCTCCTCATTAGAGTCCAGACACCCATCTGGATGCTGTTGGGCCTATATGGCCTTTCAGAGGACATGTAGTTTGCGTCAAAGGGAGTTTGGGTCCAAGAGAGGAGACGAGATGAAACAGAGAGGAGAGGAAGCAAGGAAATGACGTGGCAAGCAAGGAAAGAAAGCAAAAAGGGGCAGAGAGGAGAGAAAGAGAAGAATAAAAGTGGTGGTTCAGGATTTAGACCGGATCGTTTACTACTCATGTCGAAGTGTCCTTGGGTAAAATATTGAGCCTCAAGTTGCCCACGATGATGTATTATTGGTATTGGAGCGTGTCTGTTAGAAAAGGACTTTGTATAGAGCTGACTCTGTATGAAATTATCTATGTGAATAGGTGAACGTGACCTGCAGTGTGAAGTGCTTGGAGTAGCTGTTAAAGATTAGAAATGTGCTTTCTGAATACAATCCTTTTACCAATGATGTGGGGATGAAACGTGGAGCGAAGTGTAGAGAGGAGGCCACGAGATGAGGAGAGGGTACAAGGGATAGTAGAAAAGAAGAGGACACAAGGAGGGGCAGTAAAGTAAACAGAGCAGAATATAAGCAAGGTTTAAACTTGTACTAACCAAGCAGCCTCTCCTTTTATCTCACTGCTGCAGTTTATTGCTCTTATTATAGCCACCAAACGCTAATCTGACAGTCAATCTCCATAATTCCACAGTTTGAATTTAAATAAGCCTTTGTTGTACAAATGTCGTCTGCTGTGACTCCAGTTAGAGTAAAAAAATCTCTGCCTCAGGCACTTTAAACTTGGCATCCTGCTTCTGCTCATACAGCAGCTGTATTTCAAAATAAAGCACAATGTGGGGAACAACACCGACGTCTACCGCAACAAATTATTCAAAGTGAACTCGGTGAAGGTCAAATTGAGGAGGTGATTTTCATTTGCTTCACCTTTGTCTTTTTTTTTTCTCTCCAAAGGTGCAGCTTGTCTTGCTGCAGTGGGTGGCGTGGTTCCTGCGTATGAAGCGACCAGGGGAGAATGACGACCCGGAGCGGCCCCCGTGCGCCCCCCACCTCCGCCGCTGCTCCTCTGGCTCCCAGAGCGGGAGCATCCCCAACCCTCCGGACCCCACCCTTCACCCGCTGCACCCGCAGAACTTGGCTGCTCTCCAAACAGGGCCCCTCCACGCTGGACACCCCCACCTCCACGCCCAGTCCAGCGCTAACAACAACGGGAACCTTCTTTACATGGGCTTCCAGAGCATGGAGGACCCTTCAGTGCTCTCAGAGACCGTCCAGAGGAATAACATCTCTGCAGGGCCCCCACGAGGAGCAGGAAGTCCACCCCCACACTTGCCATCTCAGTTCTGCAGCTCCCCACCACCTCCTACGCCCAATATGGAAACTGTAGGCTGTCCCAGCACCGTCTCCAGTGGTGGGGGCTTCGGAGGAGGACCTGGAGGGCTGGGAGGGTGCTCCACTGGGGGGATAGGAGATCCCCAGCTACAGGCTATATTGGAGGAGGTGCGTTACATGGCCGACCGCTTTCGGGAGCAGGACGAGGCTGAGAGCGTGGCCAACCAGTGGAAATTTGCAGGCGCCGTAATCGACCGTCTTTGTCTGGTGGCGTTCAGCGTTTTCAACATCATATGCACCATCTCTATCCTCATGTCTGCTCCAAACTTTGTGGAGGCTATCTCAAAGGACTTCGTTTGAAAGCAAAGGGGGGAAAAAGGAGGAGTGTGAAGGGATGGATGAAGGGAATTCAATATCAGATGAAAGATGAAGTGGGCCCGGATCCAAGGAAACACAATTTCCATCGGACTATAGGCTCAATGATTTGTGATTGCAAGGAACTGGGAAATAGAAAAAACAAATGGTTTCCTGTGCAATATATTCCGTTTTGTAACTGAAATATCAGAAGAAAAACAGATGAGAAAGGGGACCCAGGGCGGAGTAAAAATGAGATTAGGGTGATCAGGGTGTTTATCAGATTCTTGACAAGTGGAAATAGATTGTGTTCAATTCAAAGACTTTCCCCTAAAAATTAAGGGAAAGACGATGAATAAAGGGGAACAGAAAGAAAAGATATCAGTCCAGTGCAACCTCAAGTAGGCGAGCTCATAAAGCAAAGGAGAGATTGAGAGAGTAAGAGGCTAAGAGAGACAGACAGATGAACAGAGACAGATAAATAAGACAGGCGTTTGGCTGTTTTATTTTCTCAAGGAGGGAATACAGTCCTTTACTCCCACATGTTGAAAGAATACTGCATTGTTAAAATTAATATAAGAAGGATAAAGCTTTTACAACAAAGTGGTCATGAAGAAAGAACAATTCATCCCTTGTGACATTGGCAGAGTCGGGCAGAGTCAGGCAGAGTTAGCAGCTTGATGTTCGGATATACAAAAGTGGACCGAAGATCAAGAACAATGCAGCAGGGAGCAACAGAAGAGGAGCTCATATCTTATTCAATCACATCTGTGTAATGATTGTCAAATTGAAAGACCTCGGATAATCTTTAAGAATAATAAGCTTTTAAAGGATGAAGTCTCCACTCCTCGCGAAATCCACGTGACATTTCTAAGGCCTTATCTCTTTGAGAGGCCAATCTGCAACAATGAGCAGAGATCAAATGCTCCTGGGCAGCGGTCAGAGTTTGCAGCGCTTTTCCTGACTGGGAAACTAAATTAAGTGGCCATCAGCAACACAGTGGCCGGCAGCGGCACCACAGTGTAGCTCCTCTTCTGAACAAATAACAACTCATGAAACAGCTGCCTAACTGTGTCTGACATGGTCCTAATAGACCAAGGGATCCCAGCGGATTTCACATTAAATATTTAATAGCTGAAATTAGACAAGAACATGAGAGGCACAAATAAGGTTAAGGATTTTTACAATTCAAAAATCCTAACATAAGTAAGGAAAAGTAATATCCCATCGAATTCCTGTCATATCCCTTTTGGGGTTTATAGCTTCATGAGTGATTTAATGTTTATCTAAGATAAGAAATGAAGTTTTAATAGACCTATATTTTCATTAAACCGACTCATTGACACTTTTAATGAAGTGGTGCTTTAAAAGGTTGGAAATTAAACTGCTCCCCTCAGCCAAAGCTCATCTGTCTTCAATTAGTTTGCCTTTGAGGGCATTGAACTTTTCATTTTAAGAGTCAGATAACTACAGCTGACATTATTGTGTCTCTGCTAACTCTATGGATCTGGATTGACTGCTGGTTTAGTTCCATTCATCAACCATTTAATCAAAAGGACCCTGTCTAGCCCAACCAAAATACAGATATCACATTACTACAGCTTTCCCCATTTACAACATTCTTTATGAATTATGAAGTTATTATGCACACGTAATAATGACCATTGTGTGATATGGCAGCTATTGTCTTTTGACTTTTACGATTCTGAGCTTTTCTCCTGTTTACTGTAGAGTTTGGTATCGACTGTCTCTCCATTGCGAATAGTGAATAAGGGAATGATTACGCACACAGCCCAGGAATATAAGACATGGACGAGTCATTTCAAACAGCTAGAAGCAGTAGAAATCCACCTGCGTGTGTGCATTTAACAACTCTCCTCTGTATGATTCAGCAGAGGTAATTACTCTTTCTCAATGTGTGACTCCAGGTGGTGAGTCTTCTAATGATATTAGCGTACATATGGACCAGGCTGTGGGACATGAGCATTGATAATAGATATCACAAGATGTAGTCCAATAGAAATCTTGAATGTTTTTGCACCTATACATCTGCTCTTGTGTTAAAAGCAGTAACTGTATACATAGCAGTTGTTGTGTATTAAGTGAGGCACACAGAAGCAGGCAACCATCAGTCCACACAGTTATTTTAGCCAGAAAAGGAATGAAAACTGGTGAAACAAAATGTTAAGTATTCAAACCCAGTTAAAGTGTGTTTCCCTGCATTTGACAGACTGAATAATGGTTGAAGAGTGAGCTTTGGCTTTGTTCCACTCTCAGATATCAAAGTGTAAGCAGAGACATGAAGAAGCCATTCATCGTTGAGGGAAATTCTCCCCCCCAAAAAAAATCTTTTAGGGGATAAGGGAGGTATTTTTTATGATACTTTTTGTTGTCAACAAATCCCATGAAAAAACCCAAACCTGAAAATTGGTATGCCTGTCAACACTTTATCACAGGTCATGTCCATTTTCTTGTAATAAGGAGGTAATCTTTAAAAACAGGGTTATTTCGTTTCATCTTAATTCATAAAAGTCACTTTCTAAATCAGTTTGGTAGCATACTGAGCATTTTTGATCAAACATTGCTCAAACAGAGATGGAAAGACTATTTGAATTCTAGAAAATTGTTAAGTTGTAAGGGAAAATATTGATTATTTTATTTGAATAGAAGTTAAATGACTTGCTTGTAAATGGACTACATGTGCTCTGAAGTAAATTGTATGCTATTTCAGTCAGAAATCTTGCAGACTGTGCATACAACTGATAAATACAAAGTTAAATTCAGTTGGCAGTCGCAATAAATCCACCCTTAAAACGTCTTTTATTATTAAGTTTTATTTCATTTTTACTGTGTTTTCTATTCAAGTGTGTTATTGAGATGAATTACATTATCCAGAGAAATGTTATTGTTTGTCTTATTGATATAAATGGGGGTGACTAAGTAATCAAAATATTACGTAACAATATTAAATCAAATAGACGTCACCTCTAACTGAATTGACAGTAAAATAAAGCAGAATAGGTGGAGGGGTATAAAAAATATATACTCCACAGCAGCTACAGCCGATAGCAGGCTACGTTGCTAAGAAACAAAGACTGTTTATGCTGTCTTATGCACAGTCACACACTTGAATATCACCTTTGGGCACCGTGAAGTCCTCCACTGTGAACCAGCTATACGGCACATTTCATTGCTTGTATATGCTCAATCCATAATATAAACGGTCCACTGTGCACTGAATCCATTATTAAATACAGTCAGTGTTACCTTTTTAATTTATGTGGAAGTTATGCTAATCTTAAAAAATGCCATTATAATTATTGCATAGGTAAATCCGACCTAGGTGCAGTAACGCCTCTTGCACTCCCCTTTTTTTAGTGAAGCACTTGTAACATGTATGTAGATCGTCAGCTGAGTCGTGAACTGAACATGGAGCTGTTTAATCTCATGCAGATCCAACCTAGGATACTGCTCTCTCCATTATTTGTGGTGTCATCTAGTTCTGACGCGGTTCGGTGTTCCTTTATTTTTAGTTAAAAATAAAAAAAAGTTAGGAAGTGGAAATTTCTCCAACAATACATGTGCACAAAATCAGGTATTTCAGCAGCACGCGCTCTACTTTCACCACTGCACAAACCGGAGTGAAAGGTGCTCTCGGTTGTAGTGAGTATTTCTTTCAGCAGAATGATGTATGTGGAATTGACTTTCAACACAGTTCCCGTTATTATTGTGCTGAAGGAACATTTCACCTGGTGCAGCAGTGTGACTCACTGATGTGTCAGGGTTCGGGTTTTCAAAAATACAGTCATGGCGATAGGAACGGTTTTCCAAAACAGCAGAACTCTACATGACAGAGGAAAATATATATTAAGCTCCAACTACAAGGACAGTACTTGATAGCGGGATTAGTGGGTTGATCATTTTGGTATTTTCATGGGATTTGATGTCAATAAGACAAATATAATCAGAATAAGTCTTATCATTGTACACAAAGATCCAGCAAGACTAAACCTGCTCACCACATCCCTGCCTTCCACTCACTGTCTCGGGTGGTTATCACATGCATCTTTTCACTGTGAACTGCTAAACAGTGCAGAGGCAGTTGTACAAATCCCTTATCTGCACAGCTCTCTTTGTAGCCTGTCTCTTCTTCTCTAAAGTCAAGTCTCCTAACAGGTGGAAGGTAAGCTACCTGTGGTGGGGTTTGCAGAAGGATGTTTTCCTTCCAGCACATACCGACATGTGAACACTCACATCTGTACAGAGCATTTCTCATCCTGAAAATAAAGAATTCTCTTTTTTTTTCTATAACACCTTTGTCTGGTCTGCTCAGCTCCCTATCTTTCCTGTGTAGACAGTGCCCTTACCACTTCCCCACCAAAAGAAAAGGACACAGAGAGGAAATAAGAGGAGGAGAGAAAATGCTGACGCGCCCTACGAGGTGGACAGGGTTTTAATTGATCACTTGTTCAGGAAGGAGAGATGGTAGTGGGGGCGTGATGAGAAGAAGACGGGGGGAGGGTTAATAGGGGAAAGAGGGGGCATACTGGGTAAGTCATCGGATTTATATAGACCAGAGGCAGAAGAGACGGGTGTTCAGACACGCATAACTCAGTCACAGACATTAAATGAAAGGCCACTATAATAAATCACAACGCAAGGGAAAATATATACCATGAAAATAAACACAAATCATAGACATATTTTTGTGCAACAATTTCTACCTCGAGTGTGGGCGTTATGTGTCTGCGTGTGGCCTTTACTGTGTCACTCAGTCAGTGTGTCAGACTGGTGTATTTATAGTAGTATTGGGGTCCTTATTCAGCCCTGGCAAGGCTCCCTGTTTGACAGGCTAACTCTCCCTCTCTGTCCGAGGGTGAAAAATGTGCAGTGTTTGCAATCTAGCTGCACTTGGATTTACTGTGTTCACTCAGATGGAATAAAAGAAGACAAAGAATGTGCGTGAGTGTGAGTGTGTGTGTGTGTCCATGGGGAAGACGAGCCTCTGGGTTTGCATATGCACATAATCAATCAGTTGTTGTTGTTTTCTCCCTATCCAATTCTCATTTAATAAGAGAATGGTGACCTATAGCTTTCTCCCAGGCCCCAGATATTTTACCTGATTTGTAATTCCGCTGAATCTCACTGGAGGCACATTAGGACTCACACAACTCTAAATGGGACGGCAATATGTAAGCTAAAAAGATGCAGTCACTGCGAAGCATACAAATGAACCAGAAATAAAATTCAACCTCAGAAAGACTAAACACACCTGGGAAAAATATAACACAAGGCAAACACACTGACCCAAAACACACATTCATTACACAGATGAAACATCTGCATTGCACAGCAGTTACATACATGATGATATTTAAGCTAATTCAGACGCATGCACACCTGTTCTCTCTGAGGGTCCCAGTCTGCTGAGCAGCATGATCGTGTCCCAACATCTAGAGGCCGATCAATGCCTTTTAATTACCAAGGGCCCAAAGCACTGGTCGATAGAGCTGACGAGAAGCGGGGGGGGGGCAGGGGGAGAGAGAGAGAGGGGGAGGAGGCAGAGAGCGGGGAGAGAGAGATGGTCCAGAATGTGATTGATGCTCACTCCTCTCAGCTTGCCTACCTACAGATGTGTCGTTAGACTTGATTAATCCTGCCAGGCTGCATTCATTCACTTTGCAGGCCGCCGTGGTCATGAGGTTAAGTGGACACAAGGTGTTCGCCCTGAGGAACACAGGACTCCTAATCAGTAAGTCAAAGGTGACAGGTTGGTCTCTATAGTAGTTCACTGAGTTCACGACATGACTGCTGACAGATATTACAATAAAATACATCCACTAATAACAAAGTAAGATACATGTAAGTTTCCTTTCATCACATTTTCACTCAGTGACCTTGAAAACATACAAGAATTGGCAAAGGCATATATTGTAAGTTAATCAGTTTTTTTTTAACTCAATTTTCAACCTAAGGGGATCAATGAGGTTTTATTAAATGACACTTTCACTGTGAATAATGAGCTAACTCGTGTTCATTACTTTTTTACCAAGCAGAGTCAAGATCCACTGATGGAACCAGAAAGAGTGCAGAAATGTCATGTCAGCAGAGCCTTCACTGTCATGATGAATCTGTCTGGTAATGTGCACTGAGGTTAGAGTCATAATGCAGGCAGAGCTTACCTCCACACGTTTCCCTCACCATCATACAGCCGCAGTAAGTCCTATCAGGGATCTGGAACTGAAACACAATAAAGCAAAGGAAGGAAATGAATTTTTTAATTTTACTGTTTACTTGAAAGTGCATTTTGTGCTGTTGAAAAAAAGTGGTTCTGAGAAATGTATCTGTTGACACACTGCAGTTTGTGGGACATATTTATAACCCATCTTCAGTCACCCCTCTCTGGAGAATGTTGTAATTCAGAGCAACTCAAATGGTTTTACTAAAATGAAGAAAAACAAACAGATGATCCAGAGCATCTGTGGGTACACGGTGTCAGGGATCTTCCTTTGAAATTTTTATGCTTTTTAATTATACATCAAAAAAGTTCTCTTATATAATGCTGTTTGATATTTCAGGTCTGTTTTTCTGTTATGAGAAGGAACTTCTTAAAAAAAAAAATAAATAAAAATTGACTGCTCCTTACTTGTGTGTTTATCCGCCAATAAACGCACAAGTAAAGACCAAAAAAAAGAATAAATCGAGCAGAAAAAGACCACCAGAGCAAACTGAGTGTTAAAATGAAAGTGGCTCACTGGAGAGACTCCTACACAGTATTCAATGAAGCCTCGACCCAAGTGGACATTAAGTGGACTGAACCGAGTTTCCCTCAGGTGTGACCACCAGCTAAGCAGCTACTCTGCAGGTCTGAGGACATTATTCCAGCCTGACAGTTAAAATCAGCCGACTGCTCAAACAATACGAGGGTCCACTTTGTCCTGCTCCCAATGCGACGCGACACAACACAACACAACTCTAAGAGTGATTGTATACCTTAACTCTCTGCTCTCGCTTTATTTTGCCAGTTTATGGTGAATGTCTTAGTTTACTGCGTTCTGATTATCTAATCATGCCCCTAACTTGTTAATTTGCAGGCCAAAAGACTTTTAGATTCAAAACATCTTAAATTTAGTTAAAGGGTGAATATCTTCAAGCATTTATAAAATCAATTTCAATGACTCAGTGTGTGTGGAAAATAGATGAATGTGTTTAAAGAGCTAAAAAGTAAGATATAAAACTCCAGTTTTATTAAATTTTCATGTTTATATAACACATTTTGTGTGATAAATATACATGAAATTATATAGACATGCATTTTAAGGTTATAGCAGGCTAAGTGGAGCAAATTCAGTTTTATGTACTACTGTAAAATTTTATATGAAACAAAATATGTAAATTCATATATAATCCTCAATTTTACAATAAAGTCAAGATTAATTCTTAGTTAGAGGTCGCAAAGCTGTGAGGTTATTATTAAATAACCTGTACAGCTACAATTGTTGGCTACAGACGGGCACAATGATTAACATGCTGATGTAGAGCCTTAATAAAGACGAAGTAAAAGCAACACATTTGACAGTGCTAACACTGCAGAGTTGAAATTTCCCCTGCTCTCTGAGTCGGACATTAAAGATGAAAGTAAGGGCGGGTGGTGAAGTCGGGGTGGCAGCCTGCTGTCAGGATACTATAGTGCCCACGTGAAACAGCTCTAATGAGATGAGTATTTTCACATCAGCAGTGCCAATGCACACAACATTTTATGGGCTCAGTTTCACGGGATGCATTAAGAGGCCCTGCATTTTCGGTTTGAATAATGCCTCCCCTCTGTCTCCCACCACCTATTCACAGGTCCTGTTGAGCACAGTGAATAATGAAAAAGGTCTAGGCGGCAGGTGACCATCAAACTGTCACCGTGCCTGTTCCTCTAACTGGAATAATGTGCCTGTGGACTTTTTAATAGCAACTGTGCTCCATGCAGTGAGACCTGTTCTGTATTGTACAGCACATCTCCTCTTTCCTGCAGGCCTAAGGCTGTTTGCAGGCAAGAAATGTGAAATTTCAAAAATGACACTGACAATGATTGTAGCAAAAGCCATTAATAAAAAAATGTCTACTACTCCTTTTTTCGGTGTGTCTCTAGCTCCAAAGAGTGGTGATGTTTTACATTTCTATTCATTTTAGACCTCCGTAAGCGGCTGAAATGTTTCCTGCCAGCAAGCTGTCACATCTGCTCCTTGTCATGATCAGCCTCCCTTCACTTCTCATCCAGCAGGCTGAGCAGTGCAGTTAGTAGTGTTGAGAAAAACAAATCTCTGTCAAATCGGCTTCAACCCCTTAACTCAGTCATTCTCTGCCAAACTATTTTGCTCATAAGAATTACCACCTGCGACTCAATATGAGCTGTACTTGGACTAAATGTCTCTCAAAAAATTCATAAAATACGAGACTTATCTCACTTACAGTTTTTATTTGATGCTCTGCTTGAAAGACTTGAAAGATCATTAATCTTTTTGAACGATTGGATGCACCACTTATGTTCAACGGTGCAAAATATTCGATCAACAATTAGCAAATCATGTAAGAGTTAAGAGATAATTGTGAGCAGAGCAGTTTAAGTGTTGAATCTCAACTAATAACCTTTCGAAATGTGAAATTTTTAACTCTGTAGGCGGACCATCCAGAAAGTGTTACTTTTATGTGGCTGAGTTGGGGGCCATAACCTTGCTTGGCAAGTCACAAAGGAAAAATTAATTACAGAAATATACTCAGCATTGGCTTTAACATTTTTGGATCAATTCAAATTTAAAGATATCAAAACCTCATAAGGTGAACTCATCTTTATGCTTCAGGAAGTTAATTGTTCCCAGATGAACACTGCTGCTGCTTTATCACTCCGTGTCTTTACGGTCATGGCACTGGCCGGGTCTCACTGGAAAGGAAGAGGATCCATAAATTGATCCATACACAAACTGAGAGCTTTATCATTTAACAGCTGCTAAAAATCCTTCAGGGAGATCATTCAAATTCCTACTAAAATGGATAAAGGGACCTGTGGTTCATTTAGTGCCCGAAGGAAAATGAACAACCCAACAGCATTTTTCCCAATATATATCTTTATTTAAAATATTGTTACAATTTATTACTTTACACATTTTCAAGCCTCTTTGTCCTTTTTCCTATCATGATTAGTAAACCTTTGTGTGTTTCTTAGATATAAAACTCACCATTTTGTAGCCTAGTTCTGCATCAGGTGTTAATTGATGTCTTTCGACACTTATTAAATGTAACACTACTTCATTTTTAAACAGTTCAATTCATTGTGTCGTCAGCTAATCCTCCATACATCCATTGCCCACGCACAAAACTATTCAACAGTGGCTCTTCGTACACTATTTCCCCAATTTCCCCAATCCTTAGAATTTCTGCTTAAATAAATAAATGTTTTGCATTGGAGAAATAAGAGTGCATTTTGTCCAAAGGGTACTATCTTTTTAAAACAGCTATTTACAGCTTATGCTTAAGACAAACGAGGCTTAGGTTTTTAATAATTAATGCTGCTGACTATTTGTCATGGGAAAGCCCTGTGTTTTAAAGCAATGAACAGAAATTAACTACACAAAGGTTAACACTTTATAAAACAGCACTTACATCCACCCTTCAGTTAGTCATAGGAAGGGCAAGTTGGCTGAAGTGGAAAGGCCAACAGCCAACCCCCTCTGAGCGGATGTGTGTTTGAGAGGTCGACGAACATCAAGTCTACACAGAAGCACTGATGATGGGACTAACACAGTGGCCCTGAATGAACTCACAGCGTCAAAGGAATAAGACTGACTGACCGAGTGGCCTTGGGGGTGCCACTCGTTCACTCACAACACTGGAATCTGAAGCCTGTGAAATGCTGCTGAATTTCAACCAAGTAGAAGGATCTTATAGCATATCAGCCACTGAATGATGTTAAGGAAATCAGTGCTGATTTGGCACATGGGACTCAGCAAACTGATGTGTTACCATAGCAACTGCATCATTTACATGAGCCTTTCAGTGACAGCACACAAACTTTCTGAGCTCCATGTGAAATCCATTTTTTTTTTTTTTTTTGTCTACTGCCAGCATGTTTGCCGTATCATCTAATATTCTTTTTCTCTGAAAAAGGCTGTGTGAAATTCAACCCTTTTTGTAAATACCCATTGACTTACAAGCCCAGGCTGTCCAGCATCTCAAATACAAACACAGGTGGCCCACAGCAGAGCGCACACCGAAGAACAAAAACCACCAAGCACAGGCTGACCATACAAAGACGTGCTTCTTAACATTCCTGTCACCTCCGGTTTTCACCTAAATACTGCTACTATGACATTTATCACACTGGTGACCAAATTGGACGACGACTGACAATATGGACATCTGCTAGTAAATGACAGACAGATGGCACCTGGTGCTGACAAAACAAAACAAACAAACAAAAAAACAAAAACAAAAGAAAAAGCTTATTCACAGCAGTACAAGCCACGAGGACATAGAACAAACATCACAGTAAAAAACACTGCTTCAAATACATTATTGGGAGGAGTTAGACAGTTGGCTGACAGGAATAAAAGAAACAGAGGCTGCACCGAGCATGCTGAGCCAACGTGGTGCTGCCACGGCAACCATATCCCCCTGTGATGATGGGAGACCAACCTGGACAGAGTAAGAGCAGAGGACAGACAGGGTAACTCACAATCAAAAAACCTCCATCTGTCTGCCTCTCCCTCTACAGCTTAGAAAGGAAAAAAAATATCATGGTTGAACAGCCTTAATTCTTTTGTCATCTATCTCTAAATTGGCTATTACTTTAGCTGTCAGAATGACCATCCAGCAGTCTGCACATTGCAGTTTCTTTCACTCGCTCTCTTGGGCATGTGTAAATTACACAGCACGCTACTACAGTGTGGGATGTATTGCTATTGGCTTTTATATAACCAACACATGTCCTAAGAAGTCAGAATAATAAAATAGCTTGTAGTCACACTTATCGGTTTTGTCAAATCACACGCAAAGTAGGAGCTGGACAGTGTGAGTATGTGTGTTTGTGTGTGTGTTATGCTGAAAAACCATGTGTCTGCATGCAAATCTTAAACAATACCATTTGTCTCCATCTGTCTGGTGTCTCTGCTGTCTTACAAAAACAAAAACCTCATTTTCATTCGCCAGCTCTCACACCAACAGCTCATCAGACACATCCAATCAGAGCCTTAAAGCTTATCAGCAATGTCAATGATAAACACAGAGGACACACACAAACTCAGAATGCCTGCACACACTGCTCCAAGGAGACTAAACAAGAAATATACATATTAATAAAAACAACGCCATATTCCACTGTAAAAAAAAAAAAAAAAAAAAAAAATTTGAACCTGCTCTAAAGTCAGAGTTAATAGGACAGAATCATTGCTCTCAGTTTCAGCTTTTTGGTTGCTGCCAGGCAGCAAATGAAGGTTAAGAGACCAAGCCAGTAATGAATTGGCTTAGATAAACTTCTAGCCCTTAGTTGGACAAAAGTATTGCATTCTCATGGATTTAGTTCATTAACGCACACTGTCTCCACTCAGATGTAGAAAGGAAAAAATACTATTTAACCATTTCTATTTGTGTGGAAAAAATAAAAATGCAGCTTTAAAACTAAATATACCTGTGAAAATCATTAAACTGTCACACACAATACTGTATCAGTTTTCAATTTAGGTGAAATAAGAGGCAGACAGCTGCCAAATTTCTATGTATGCTGATGGCTGTGGCTGCGGTCCTTCCAACTTCATCCTTTAACTCTGCTCTGTCCAACACACACACACACGCACCATCTGTCCTCCTGATGCGGTTAATGGGCAAACTGCAGAGAAGGGAGACTTTTGGGTGAATTACAGCACCCAAGGGACAGCTCTGAACAGAGGCTCTGACAAGATTTTCTTCCTTTCTTCAAAAATTTGTAGTCTTGTGTTGTGCTGCCCTCTGCTGCCGAACGAGAAAACTGCAGCTAAAGAGGACTACTCAAAACTCTCACATACTGTCATTAATTGTAATCTGATGATCAGATTTCTGGAGTGGAACATGTGACATTTCAAAAACATTAAAATGTTGGCCCAACAACCTTTTGTTAAGGAGATTATCTCTGTACAGAGCTGAGAATGAGAGCCTTTTCTTTTTAGCTCCCATGCTCTGTTACATCAGCACAATAAAATATATTGACATGACCGGATGACTACCAACAGAGCTCCTTCTGAAGTAGTGTTGTTTAGACCAGAAGACATTCTGGTAAATGGAAATTAGTAAGAGCATTTCAATGCAATTGAGTTAGAGCTTCACTGTGTTAGATCAAGAAACAAATTAATTGTCTTATATTAATCTATATTTCATCAGAAGATTGTTAAACATACACATAATTATGAACAAGTCCTCTCACATCCATTTTCAGTTAGTTACATTTGTGTTGCCAATGCTTTTTGACATAAACGTATGACTTCAGATAGATAACATGTTTGTGTTAATGTCCAGCATCAGTGTAAAGCAGGATTCTGCTTTCTTTATCTCAAAATGAAAGAAGTGAAAAACCCCTTTTTTTCTGTATCCCTCCCTTTTTATTTCTCTCTCCATCATCATAGCTCAGTTCAGCAGCCGAGGGCCACGCTGAGGGCTTCAAAGTTGTGTTGTGAGACCTGATCGTCAGGATCCCACGCCAGATGTCAGCTGCCTCGTCAAGTGGCGTTTCCTCAAGGTGCTCCCTTTGCACAAACAGTGCTGCAAGTGCTGTGGTAACTCTGACCAGTCACACATTGTAGATATGTGTTACATCTCAACCAGTGGTAAGATTTTGCTTGTGCCCTGCCAACATCACAGGGCAGATGTATGGAGGAAAATAACAAACAAGCTACGGAGGTCGAGTAAATGACATGAAAGTAGGCTCTTGTTGATTTTCCTTCATTGCTCTTTTTGCTCTGCGTATCCCTGGGTATGGTTAAATGTGACAGTTCCAATTTTCCATATTGCTCACTTCCAGTTTGTTTTCAGGGCATGGATCGCCTCAGTTCGTCACTCAATTCTGTGTGTTTGTTGATGGGCACTCTCAGGGGCAGCTGTGATGATGCAAGTGGGCCAGTCCTAATTTAAGTGATGAGCAATGGTTTTAGGAAGTTGCAATCTCCCCCCCTAGGTGGCGCCATCCCTTCTGCTGTGTCTCAAGAGGAGACAGAAACTCTGAAACAGAGGGATGATTCAAGGGGACAAGTCTGAATGATGGGCTCTTTTAGAATATCATGTGACTTATGAAAATGCTGCAACAACACAACACAGATATCAGTATGTCTCACATATGTCAGTCTCCATCAAAGGGGCAGACTGTAACTTCTACTGCCCCTCTGTAAAGTTCTGATACCCTTGCCATATATTATATATTTGTTTCTGATTCCCTCAACCTTCTTAGCTTCTCAGTCCTCAGCTGTTGATTGTCTGTCTCTGTTCCTGTAACTTCACAACTTGCAGTTGTTTGGCCACATAATTGTTTTGCTCATCTTGTTCCCCGTCATGTGGGCCAAGTAGTTTCAAATTCACTGGAATGGGGCTTTGATAGCAAGTCACATCTCTACATGCAAATATTAGGAGTACTTTTTGTCATCCTGCTTAAATATGCGAAATGTCTTCTCTCAGCAATCCCCCGAGGAAAATTTACTTTGTTCTCAGTTGTTAAGTATATTGTAAAGCTCTACTCCATTGTCTATAAAATTCCTTGACTTTGTTCAGTTTCTTATAGTGAAATACAACATAAATGCCCCCAATTAAAGGATGCATGTAATATATTGCTTTGAATTTAAGTTACTTATAAAAGGAGTACAGCACTCAGATACGTTTTTGCCTTTACCACAGGAATAAAAAGAGGTGGCATATAGTATCTGAAATCCTCCTGCCCCCTTCGCACTTTTACTTTTTGCTAGACAGGGAATTTCTGCATAATTCATAGAGCATGACGGGTTATCTCTTTCAAAGTGCCACATAGTACCACATCTAAATCCATATGTTTTATTTCTTTAGGATTTTTTGCTGCACATGGTCTAGTCTCTTACTGCTCATTGATGGTGCTAAAAATGTATTGTTGGTTTGCATTTAGGAGAAAATAAATAAATACTTTGCTGCTTACCATTGTTACTGCAGTTTTTGTTGTCTTTGTCAGATGCCTCTTCCTCAACCTGACAGCAAAGAAATCAGTACAGAAAAACCAACATTATGATATATTTTAAAAAGATAGCCAACACTTTAAATTATAGATGAAAAAAGGTTAGTGGCTTATTGTATTTCTAAAAAAAGAAATAAATAAAAAATAAAAATAAAAATGTAAGTTTAGAATTTCAAACTTGGCATGGAGACACGTGCTTCCCAGAAGGAAGGAGGAAAGGAGTGGTCTTTACCTGTTTCCTCCACTTCAGCTCACAAAAGACCCGTTCAAAGCACTCGTGCATGTAGTTAAACTGGGAGACAAAAACAAACAGAATTGTTCACCCTACCAATACACCAGATTCAGGCTGCAAAGTCACAGGCACAAGTTAGGTTTTATATTATTATGCTTCAGCTGTACTTACATCTCTCTACTGCAGCTTTGACTAAATATGAATGCATTGACAAATAAATAATATATGTACTAGTTATACCAACTCCTTAAAAAACAAAAAATCTAAAAGTGCTCTAAAACGCCCACACAGGACATTGGTCAGTCAGACAGCAGCACATTTACACTCACATATGGAGTGAAGATCTTGACCCAGCGAGGTTTCTTCTCCCCTCTGGCATACTCAAAGCAGAAAGCCATCCCCTCCTCGTCAGTGTCCCATCGCTGCATCTCCCCCCACTCAAAAGCTATTACCTGGTTCTGAGGGAGAATTTGCAGTAGCTAATCCTTGTGCATACACGATACACATGTTTAAGGTAACGCAAGTTTTATTCACAATTTAGTATCTTGGAAATCTATTTAGGAAAACATCCATTATAAGACTGTTACGATAAAAAAAATTTAAGACCTAGCACAGACAAACACTCACCTCCAGTGTGCCATCCTCAGTGCAAGCGTGCAGCTTGAAGTGATGGATGCTGATAGCTGTTATAACGTGTCCCTTCCTCCTGGAGTCGCAGGAGCAGTGGGGGAATAACACCTCATTGTAGCCCTCACACGTCCGCAACAAGCTCAGGTACTAACAGACAAGTATTACAGAGCATGCACATAAGTCACTGTTACTGTCAGTAACTACAATAAATGGTTAAGATAAATCAAAATATTCAGTAAAGAAAGTTGCAGAGTTCCCACCTACAACCAAAAGCTCCACAAATAAGAAGCTCAATGTCCACAATAAAATGTATTTAACATGAATTCAGCTTTATCTTCAGACAAGTTACAATTATATTTCACTTTTGAATCAAATTTTCTGTTGTAAAGTTAATGATAATATATTTCATTACATTATGGGAAATTGGAGCCAGTGAGAAACTACCAAAGGGCTTGCTGAGATTAAGACTACTCTGAAATGACAGCACACACTGTCTCACCGGCAGGAGGCTTGTTACATCCCCTAAAACGTCAGATCAAATTTCCTGACTGGCTTTAGTTGGATAAGTACATGGATATTTCTTGCTGAAAAAGAAATCACGACTAATAAGGGTTAGGTTAGATGCATTACATCTGACGGACAGGGAGGAGTACATGTGATGCTGCTGTCATTCTGAATAGAGCCCAACAGCTCCCTTGTTTCCAGGAACACCTCTGGCATACAAGTCTTTGTTGCATGTGCTCTCCCTTTTTCTGTATTCTAATATTTGTTGCATATCTTTATTTGAATTTATGACTAACACAGCAATGAAAACTGTCATGTTCAGTTTTGAATGTGAATAAGATGCACACCCAGAGTTATTGTTACACTTTCATTCTACCACAATGTGGTATCATTACATACACCGTGTTGTGTCTTCTTTATGCAAATTTGGCCTCCATCACCGATCAGCTTGCTGACGCACATGTAAATAAGTGTTGCTCTCATTTTCATTTATTTAAGGTTTGTGTTTACAAGCTTAGAAATGGTGTACTGGGTGGCAACATAGTTTTGAGTGTAGTTTGAATTGACACAGAGTCTCTCAAACATGCCACTTTTAATTCATAATTCAATGTTAATTCAGTGGCTCTGTTTATACCAAACAGAGCCCTTTCATGACTTAAGATCTCTGACTTGTCCATTTATATTTTGGTAATGTTTTGGTGATGGCTCAGGCCAGCAGGCAAAAAGCACACTCATCTCCATCCCCTCCCTGAACAAAGACTGGTTTGTAGGACTGACCGTGGCCATCTTTCGCTGCTCTGCCAGTTTCTGCAGCTGGTAGGATTTGTCCTCTGTTTTTATGAATCCCTTCTTCACATCATCCAGTGCCTAGACACCCAGATGAGAGATACAACAACATTAATTATTATGGTCACAGAGCTAAAATGATTATCCATTGAAACAACTAGAAGCTAAAAGAGAATGTTTCAAATGACAAGGAGAAAAATTGTGACAATGAGAGAATTATTCCTCAAATCTGAAACTTTATGAAATTTCAACCTATTGTTTCACTTTCTGGTTAAGTTCATTTGCCTGGTTCATTATCAAAGCAAACATTTTTTGCTGTACATCATTTTCTCAGCACAAAACAATAGACACTCCTATTCAGAGATGATGATTGTACTTGTAGATGTTAGACGTGAAACTACATGAGCCTTCTAAAAGGTCTGCCATGTTAACTATAAAGGGATGATATCTGGCTAACAACGTGCTTCTCAATTGCACAACCCAACCCCCCCCACCCAAAAAAAACCAAACACACAAAAAAACTTAGCTATGGCATGTTCAGATGTGCACATATGGATGTGGAGATTTATTTGGATAAAATGCTTCAATAGGTTGCAGCTGAAATTCACATGCTTGAAATGCTCCAGGTAGTGACCTTTATTGGTCAGCACAGAGCCAGAAGGCTGCTGTTCATGCACTGGTTATTTTTAGTTAGAAGATTGTTTTTTCTATTTCATGCTTTGACTATACCTCAAAAATGTGCGTGCTTGTTACTGGCTTGGACAATATCATGGTTATCTGGCATCCTGAATGAGTATAAAAATGGTGGTGTTTATTAAGTATATTATTTTCAATCCAAGGTACCATTTTTAAGACTCCCTGATAGTTGCTTGACGCTTTGTCTAAATGTCACTTACAATATCAGTTGCCTTTAACATTAAACCTCTGTGTTCATGGCGGAACCCAGGTAATTTACATGATTATTTTCCAATACACTCCCAGGTAGCAACAATCAACTACTCCGACCAGCCACGTTTTTCTAGCTGTGATTTCAAAGAAAAACCTGGAAAAGTAACAATACAGACACCAAGACAAGTTTGAAATTGTTAAATTTTGAGTCTAATAAATTTTGTAGTCATGAGATACAGTATGATCTTATTGTGCTGGCTGGATAAAATAATATATATAATGGTCCTCAATGATTATATGTGTTTTCACAGACTGTAGATAATTTCAAAAGCAAGGTCATTTTTTAACTGCAATAATTAACTGGCTAGAAAACTGGGTGATTCTGAGACCAGCATAAGTGGTTAAGAGTTATTAATTATGCATGAAATAACCCCAATTATGGCAGAATTATCCATCATGAAAAATTCAGAAATTTCTGACACTGAACAAAAAAAAAATAAATAAAAATTCAACTGTGCTGAGTTCCTGTACGTTTAGGGTAGGTGGGATTCGATTATTGTTATTACCTGGTGAAAGCAGTAGTGCAGTGCCAGCGGGTTGTCTCTGAGCAACTCCTCCTCTTGGAAGCTGAACAACCATTTGCGGAGCGCCAAGCAAGTCCCTGGCACTGCTGACGTGTAGTTTTGTACATAAAGCTTGTGGGGAAACTCATTAGGTGCCAGCTTTCGTACTGCAAAATGAAAAATATAGAGAGGAGAGGGATGATGATGGTGATGAAGTGCAGTGGGGGTTTATGTTATGTGTGTAAAAGAAAACCCAAAACAAAATAAAACTTGCAAATAACTTGCATTTGCTGCTCAAAACAACACACAGACTGAAATGGCCAAATGAATGAAAGTCACACTTGGGATGATACAGCTCTTTAGAAAACTATCAGTCATGTGATGAAACGGCCCATAGAGGGCTTTTAAATTAAACACCTGACAGTATGACAAAATATGATGCAACATTTCTCTGTGAAATACTGATAAACAGCAAATTTAGTGCTCTTACCAAAGGAGTGGTTGATAACTTCAAAAAGGGCAAAGTAGCTCGCCATTATACTGTCCATTCCAACCTTCATCACTAACGCCTAAAAGAAGAGCATTACAGAGTCAATTATGAATAAAAAAATATTGTTTGAAAATGTCTTTGACCCCATAACATGAATTTTTATCTTTAATAAAATATACTTCTTTTGTTGTTTTGTTGCATTACAAACATGCATTTGACACCTACAGCAGAATACATTCACTGATGACACAATTTGACTTCCTCTGTGTCAAGTAAAATTAAAATCTGAATGCAATCTGTACAATAAAGCTGTATCTCAACATCTCCCAGCAGATGTCATGTGGTCCTACCTGGTAAACCTGATCAGTTGTGCTGTTCTTACGGACTCTGACAGAGATGGTTGTCTTGTCTGGCAGGGCTATGCGCAGTTCTACATCTGTCACTCCATTGTAGTTCTGCCAAATGAGGAAAAGCATAATGAGCACAGCTGTAGGCTGGATTAATTTATGTGTGATAACAACAGCGTGTTCAAGCATGTGACGTGTTTGTTTTGAATTACTGATATGCACTTCTGGACTAAAAAAAGTAGCAAGAGATAATGAAAACAGAAATATGTGTAGCAGTCTTTTTGCTTTGCTACCATAATTTCTCAAAACACTAGTCACACAATGGAATTAACCCTCAGACAAATTTCCAGCCCAACGTACAGTTTTGCCAACACAAGTGGCAACTAGACTAGACAAATCTAAATCAACACAAACCCAAATTCGTTCAATCATCAATCATCATCAACTCATGCCACTTTGCAAGACAGATCTAATCCAATTTTGAAAGATATTAGATTTTGTAATATATAGTATAGTGTGCAAATAGTATATCAAAGAAAGTTTTGCAGAGATTTGCAGAAAAACTTTCCCCACTAGAAAATGTAACTTTTAAAATCTCAGAGTAAAACAAATAAATCACATAGAAATAGACACAACTAAATCTAGTCCAGGTATATTAGATATTAGAAGAGTATGTGAAATTCATACCTCATCTGATTCAGACAGAAACTCCTGCATGATGTCACTCTCCCCGATCACTCGCACAGAGCAAACTACAGACAAAAAATAGACAGCCACATGTCACTCTTCTTGAATCCTCTGTTCACATTCACAGTATTTTCTTTATTCAATACCAATATAATCAATTACGATTTTAACATGAAGACAAATTACAATATACATCATGGAAGAAATTTTTATTTTGTTTTTTATAACTTGGTAGGTGATGCCTGCCATTTGTTATGTATGGCTCTGAACTGTTCTGATTGGTCTAAATCCAAATTCACACTTAGACATCAACCTTTGACAAAGAAGCTGTAAGTCTTTTCCAATTCCATATTTTTGCCCATGCTCAAGATGAACACACAAGCAGAGGTTTTTCTTCCCCCTACATTTATGACCTTTATGAATCAGCCTACCTCGCTCAAGATATTCCTCCAGGCCTCTGCGCCGAGCGTCCAATTGTTGTTCAGAGAGGGAGAAGGGCCATTTCCCGGGAAGCTTAGGAAAGTTGAAGTTAGAAAACTCCCTCTTTAGGTTCTGATGCAGGATGGCAAACTCTCGGTAGCGCTTTGAGCACAGCTGCCTACCTGACATGTACACATTGTACACCTACGGCCATTGAAAGAAAATAGAAAGGTATTAGAGAATATTCTCTTTATGTAACTGCACGGTTTCCACATGGGCAAGGTTTTGGGCTGAGCCAAAAGGGGCTAATATAAGAATAAAAAATATACTGTCATGTCAAAACAGTACTCACCACAAACCTCTCCGAGTGCTGCTCTACATGTTTATATGTGGGAATGGAAATGGGCACAGCCTGCTTGTCGCTATAGTCATAGTTGGGTTGGATATCCTCTCCTCCTTCCAATCCATCGGCCTCCTGAGGTGGAACGGAGAGAACAGCCAGAACCAGCTCCTTCTCCCCTGCTCGGATCAGATCCACTACCTGCTTATGGGTGGCACCCTCAACGCTCACCCCATTACTGGAGAAAAATGAGAGCAAAACAAAGAGAAAAAAGAAAGTCAGCGGGGAGTTTTTGGAGAACCAGCTGAATTAGACAAGATATTTGCCATGCTCAAATGATGTGGAATATGCAAAGTACACTATACCATAAAACTAATACGCTTTTTGGTATCACCCTATATCAAATTCTGACCTGATACTGGTGCTCTCATTTCCTCACATTACTCCACAAGGATTAACTAGTTTTATATAAGGTAACTTGAGGCCAGGGGCTGGCACTAAAAACTCAGTTGTTGGTCTGCTGGAACTGAATTAATGCCACTACATGTGGAAACACTGAATTTTACAATGTCTCTGATAAAGAAGCTGTATTTAAAGCGGATTGCTTGTGTCACAATCAATAAAGCAATCCACTTAACAGGGTCACTGTTGGCCACCATACAGATTTGTACATCCCTATTAACAGCACCAGATCCCAGACATGCAACACATGATTCTAAAACAGTGTTTCACTGCTGCAAAAATGCTTCCTGAACATTTTCTTATTATAATGTGATAATGTCTTGTATGTTGTCCTCTGTTGATTAAAAAAAAATATTAGGAATGATGAGTACCCTAGTCAGCTCTAACGTCTCTTTCCTTTCATGCTGAGACACCTACTGTCTTGGCTTTGCTGAACACAGATGGCACCAGCATCAGGTGTCTCTGCTAATCTTCCAGTGAACAACAGAGGGATAGGCACATGAAAGGAGGGTGCAAGCAAAACCAAAAGCCAATAGGTCTGTTCACTATAGGTCATGTGTCAGTTACTAATAGCAACTGTATATCAACGTAATATCATAGACTGGTAATTTGGAAAAGAGTGGGTAGAGAAACAATGAACTGAAGGTGGGAAGAGCCACTTGTTTTATAGGAATAGATATTATGTCTTGACAGCCTTCGGCTGAAATGCTAACTTTAAAAGTAAGCTTGAGTGTATTAAGTAAAACAAAGGTAAGTGTTTGGTTTTAACCCAGTTGTGCTCCAATTATCCTACTGGTAGATAAAACAGAAGCATAGCAGTGTTGACTTGAATCAGTAGTCATCAGAATTTTCCATGTGAAGAAAATTTTGATTGGAAGAATCAATGATTCAATCTGTTGATAAGGTTCACTGATTAATACCCAGTTGATTAATAATCTAATTACTAAAGTGGAAAATTATAAAACTTTGTAACATTTTTTTTTCCCTTATGTAAACTGTCAGGACAGGGAAACATCTTATGTTTTACAAAAACTACATTCTGATAATAGAATAGCAAACTATTTGCTTACCTTAGTCATGAAACTTAGACGTGAAAGGTCTACATAAGACCTACTTAACCAGATGAGCCTTGTGAGATTTTTCATAACAGCCAAGCTGGTTAATAAGTCACATGATAAGAACCAGCCCTGTCATATGACTAATAATTTAAAGCTGAGAATGCACAAGCTGGGGATAACCTTACACACATAGCAGTTGTTCCTCCTTTTCCATTTCTCTTCTCCTTTATTCGAAACTAAGCCTCTGGTAAAGTTCCCCAAAATACCTAAATGGGTTTGCACTGCTAAAATCCTGACTTTAAGGCTTATGTGGTTGCCACAAATACATAAGGATTTCTAGGAAATTTATAAATTGGAATGCTTGTACAGCATTATTTACTATTAATATTTAATCTCTTTATCCTCTTCTACACCTGACAGCATTTGCCTGTATTGTTAGAACAAAGGATTACAAAAGGGGGGAGGGGGGGGTCATTGATAGTTAATTTGTATTAGAGCGCTATCAGCAATAATAGAGGCCCTGTGGGGACATAAATTCTTTGTAAATATCTATTAAACAAGTGCTAAAAGTTAAAGGCTACAGCAAACTCTGAACAAGTATATTGTATGTACTTGCTGTAAGCTCACTTCCCCCTAACATTTTCTTGCACAAAGAGAAGAAGTTGATCAAAAAAAAAAAAAAAACCAAAACAAAACACAACAACAAATCTACTAGATGTCTGAAAGAGCCAACAGATACAACCAAAACACCTGATAGCGACACTGATAAAGAACGAGGCCAAAGTGACAGCAGTCAAAATTGACCCATGTAAACAGCATGGCTGAGGTTTCTCCTCTGAGACAAGAAGGGCAAACACACACACACACACACACACAGTATGAGGCTGAACGTGGACCAACAACACCGCCATCCACAGTCTTCATGCAGGGTCCAAACACACAACCCAAACAACTGTGCATTTGACAACACCCATGTCAACAAAGTTGAGGTTTAAATCCAAACCTGCCCTCCGCGCTGTGCCGGCCAAAGGTGAGCTAGCTAAACAGGACGTTAGCCACCTGCTTCGCTAGCTAGCCGAAGCTAAAGCTAATCAACATGCACAGCCTGTTGTCCAACTTATGTAAGCTGGTTAGCCTTTCTGCTGACTGACTAGCGTTAGCAAGTGAAGCTAAAACTCTTAAACGATTAATTTAAAGATAAATGGCCGTAACAAAAAAATAAAAAATAACGAGCAACTAGTTAGCTACGGCCACTTCTGTTGTCATAACACATAAGTGACGTCGCGTTATCCCCTCCAGGACATGGCTAATGTTATCACATGTTATCACAAACTGGACCCACACGGACTAAACTCGACGGTTTAGCTCCGTTTGCTAATTCCCGGGCATCACTGAAGGGACACAAGCCTGACTTACACCTCCAGGATCCGGTCACCCTTTGCTATTCCGGCTCGGTCCGCCGCGCCTCCGGGCAAAACTGCGCTGACATGCTGGAGAGGAGCGTATAGCTCCCCGTTGATGCTCCGAAGCTGACCTCCTTCGCTAACTTGACCGCGAACATTGAACCCGTAGCCGGACTCCGACTTGACGATCCTCACCACCCGGGGACCGGACGTTACCGTGGTGGTGGCGGCGCCGTGGGCCGCGGTGCCCGCCGCCGACGAGCCGACGACCGGACCGTTACGGGATGCCGAAGGGAGAGCCGACCGAGTTTCATCGCCTCCCACATCCGCCATCTTATCCACAGACCCGATACCCCCCCACCCCGGTTTCCTCCTGTCGGTGTCTTCTAGCTAATTCAAAAAAACAGTCGGGCTCTGTCCCTCGGTAACGACAGCTCCACAGACCGACTCTTGTTGACAACCCGCCCCCAGGAAGCGTCACAAAACACGGCCGCACAACGTGACCTCCCGGAGGCGTCACCGAAACTCCGGCGGCATCTGGGAGCGAGTCTATTTCTATTTCTCTTTTAATATCACGCACGGAATATGTGAACGCAAAAAATACCAATACAAGTTTTATTGATATGAGTGCAGTGTAAAAAAAGGTTTATTCCATCAGCATATTTGTCTCATCTTCTTCGTTTAACTCAATGTCTCTACAAACAGGAAGTAATATTTTATGGAAGTGAAACATAATCAAACGTAAAAAACCCCCAAATAATTCAGTTTTTGTGTATTTCTCTTATTTAAACTTGATTCCAATTCAGCCATTTATCATTCATTTCATTGTATGTACAATATGTAGTGGGGTCCAAAAGTCTGAGACCACAAGCCAAGTTGAGACTGCTTTGCATTTGTTTGAAATGTAATACTAATATAAATACAAAGCTTTAAGGTGTGTTTGTGGTTATTATCCAGCTGCAGTGTAAATCCCTCACCACAAAGATTCAGACCGGCTGTCTTTGAAGAATTAAGTGGATTTAAGGTCTCTAGTCAGTGTGGTGCAGGTTGAGTAGGAAAACAAACCCAACCTTAAATATTCCCACCACACTTTGGTTTCCTCGACTGGTTTCTCTTATTGCCACAAACTTCGCACTTAGTTTCATCAGTATGACTTTGTTTCTTGAGTCATCAGCAGTAAAATTGTGGTATTCCTTAGCCATCCACAACTGTTTTGTTTGGTTTCTCCTCCTGAGTTTCAAAACTACTATTCATCCTCTGAAACCTCCAAACGACAACTTTCTTTTGAAAGTACTTTTGCCAGTTGGAGTCTTGTCTTTATTTAGCAAATGATGTAAATGTAGTGCTATTTTTCTCTAACTCCCAGGGATGCATTCACGTATGCTCCACCGAAAGGGTTGCAGCTAAAGCGTATCTGACCTTTGGAGGAGCTGAGTTCATCAGCACTCCAGATTAGTTTGATTTTGATTGCTGACCTTAAAATAATTAAGAATCATAATTCCTCTTTGTGTACATAACTTCCTGTGTTTTTAAATGCTTCACAATCCTCAAACTCTCTGATCATTTCTAGGTCTATGTGAAAATATGCTGAGAGCCATAGACTGAATAGCAACTCCTACAAAAATGATTATGTATTTGTATTATTGATGTGTCGTTCATTTTGAACTAATCTTTTGTATGACTCTGGAGTCACAAGTTGAGTAACAAGTCATCTCAGTGGGTGATTCGTTCTTCTTTCCCTGGTCCGCGCATGCACGCCACAGGCTCAGATTCATTCACAAACGGGTCTTTCTGCCGCATATTCTTAGTGTAGGCGCAACTCATTCGTTCACGACTCATAACTACGGGTCTTCGGGTGTTTCGTTCATTATTCATGTGGTTACAGCAGAAACATGACCAATGCTGTTATTACTGGTGAGGAGAGCTATCTGACATTAGCACGAAAGGTAACGTTAGCTATGTAGCTATTGGATGGATGTTTTTCATGATAGGCGGAGGGCTCGCCTACCGGCAAATGAAGTAATCAGTAGGCTATGGCCCAAAAGGGTGCTCAATAGTTTAACAAAAGCAAACTTGAGTATTATATGCCAAGTGAAGCTCTTCAGTGTTTGAAAGCCGTGCTTTTTCAGTCATTACTCAAATGACAGCGCCACACTGGTTCCAATGAAGGAAATGAACGAATGACTTGAAAAAAGATTCCTTCATTTCACTGAACGAGATTAAAAGACCTGAGTCAGTAAAAAGATCTCATCACTAATTTGTATAGGAGCTGACTGTGAGGGTGAATGACTACTTTAGGCACTTTGGTGTTTGCAGCAAGCTTTTAACACTAGAAGAGTTTCTAAATGGGGTCAATACAGTTTCCATCTTGGGCTATAGTGGAGGAGGTTTCCAGCTGCTTCTTGCTTTGGTTTAGGTTTAAAAACTGTTTTCAAGCATTTCTGCCCTTCCCCTCTCATTTTCGCTCCCCCATGACATAGTAAAAACTGATGCTAAACACTGATATCATTGTGCTCTTTGTCATGTTATCTTATGTAATCTAAACAGGAATGAGTAACTGTACAACAGTTGTGATTATTACTAATTTTAAATAGATGAATTGCTATTATTAATTCAAATTAATTTGGTGGAGACATCATCTGTGTAATCACCTATTCTTTTTAATTGGAATGAAAATTTGTATCGAAACATTAATGCTAAAAGAATATTAGTGGCAAAAATGATCACTGCCGCTATAAACAACATATTTCCAATAATTGAATAATTTTACAGTAAAAGTAATGAATTGTAGTATTTCATATGCAAGATGAAGATTGTGTTCCACACTTTAGCTTCTAATATAGTGCTCAACTAAATGTGCTCAGTTGCCTTTGTTCCGTTTTCTGAAGTTAATCCATTATAAAATGTAGTGTCAACAAAATTAACTACTGGTGTTGTTCAGATAAACATCAAAAGTAACTCAGATGATGGTGTTGACATGTCACTGCAATTGTCCAAGCTCAGTTCATGCATCAGCACACAAAGTGAAGATATCAAAAGTTTCAAAGAGCCCAAAAAAAAGTTTATTTCATTTTGTATTACCACTTATATATAATTTTTGTTTGTGCCTTTGAACAGTAGTAAATCCTTCACTAAAAAACTTTTCTCTGTCTCAGGCACCTCTTTGTGTTGCTCCCAAGGTGGCGCTTGGATCCTTACTTCTTGCCGATGAAGTACTCGTGGCACATCTGAGTGAGGCAGCACACCAGAGTTACAAACTCACGGAAATCCACACTGTTGTCCTTATTTGTGTCCAGATCCTTGAAGATGCGATCTAATGCTGCCTTGTCATTGGCTTTCTGCAGATGAGAAACATATAGACTGACTATAACCAATTTTCTGCCATAAACATGATACCCTTATGCATATGGATCTTTTAAGACACGCAAACCATACTGGAATAATTGAGGGTTTACCACTTTCTATATATAAAGCTCTTCATGTAAGTCAGTGTAGTCATGCATCCTTTTGAGTCTACAGGACTGAGACAGAGAGAGGTCAGAGGTTACTCACCCCCAGCAGCTCTCCAAATTCATTCTCAAGCAGTTCCTTCAGCTCTGCCTTATTCAGGGTGTATTTGTCCCCCTCCTTGCCAGAGTATTTATCAAAGGCGTTGATGAGGAGGGCCATAGCCTGCTGGACGTCTGACATGATGATTGCTGGTTCAAGGATAGAGGGAAAAAAATTGTTAAATAGTGACACATAGCATTTTATGCTGTCATGTCACAGACTCAATTCAGATTGTATCTGTTATAATTTCTTCGGTGGACTAACTGATGAAGTTGCTTTCGACTCATCAGCTCTTATTTAAAGCTGCTTTGACTCCACCTAGCGGCTGAGTCTAGGTCTGTTAACTTTGTCATGTGACATTGTGGTCAAATGTGAAATGCTAACAAAGGACATAGTTCATATCCACAGTTTGAGGGAGTGGTTGCAGGGGAAAGAAAGAAGAGGAGTGCAGCGACTGTGCGGTAGAACAATCACTGAATAGACTTTCTAATTTATTTATTTATTTCTTGCGTCAGGCATTGTGTTATGAAATACTGCATCTGGTTAAAAGTCTGCTTCACTATTATGCTGTGATGGACACTACAGTGTTAATGACTGTGAATTTAATTACATACCTATAGAAACAAAATACATGAAGTACCAAAGTATATACTTAAGTTAATGCCTACTAATTCCATTCATTAGGAACTTCAGTGGCTAACGTCACTCAGTGTTTTTCTCTGGATCTTCCATCGTGCAGGATAAAAATAAACCTGGGGCTTCCACAGGGGCCCAACCACCTGTATTTCTCCATGTTATTGGTCTCTAACATAGCACATCTGCCAAGTGACATGGGACATTGTTATGGCAACAGCTGAATCTCTCCCGATGAGAGCGGAACTAGATAAAGGAGCAGGTCATGGCTTGAATAAAGTCCCTGTAGTTGATGCCAGATGTCTGTTCTGTTTGGTGAAAAGCTTTTTTCCACTGACTCCATAAACCCAAGAGGTGGCAGTATGACTCACATGGGGCCACTCCCTCTCTGGGTTGTGGTAACATGAAGAAACTATGGTATCGGAAGGTTTGTAAACAGATGGGAATTATGGAAGAAGCGCAGACAAGGCAAATAACATACCAATTATCTGTTTAGATTTTGTGACTTTTTTACTTGAGGATGCAAGTAAAATAGTAAGGTAAGTATTTAAAAGTTTTGCCAACTTCGGAATTAGCAATGCACTCATTAAATGGATAAACATTTGCCATCAGAACAAAATGAGTATTATTTGTTGTAACATTGCAAGTTTAATGAACAAAGGAATTGAGTCACAGTTAGTCAGACAAAATATACACTAAACTGTTAATGTTACAGTTTGAGAATAATCATATGCTACTTCTGAAATTCACACAAACAAACCTGGCTAAGATTACCTGAATTGTGTTGCATTCAGAAGAATTTGCAAAACGTTCCGGTGCAAGACTTCTTAAATCGAAGTAAACGAAGTAAAAACCAAACATGCAAAATTACATTGTTAGGATTTTCTACTCACCAAGGTTGGGATTTAAGCAGATCTGAGAGTCAGTCTTGAGTGAGCTGCGGTGATGGGGAAATAAACGCAAAGGATACTTTATACATCACCACACCCGTTATCCCTCCCCTTCATAGCTTCCCCTTTTATCTTCAGCCACTCCTACTCCTTGTCTCCCTCCAACTTTTTCATTTTCCAAGTGAGTCTTTAAGCAACACTGGATTTATGTGTTGTTGTCTAGAAAATAATACACAACAGTTAGCATAATTTGTCACAGTGACTTAATTAATTTTATAATCTTATGACTGCTTTTAAATCTGATGTGAGTGCCACATGGTTTCTTTAATCTGTAGCAGATAATGTGAGACTATGACAGTAGGATGAATAACTTTTTCAAAGCAAATTTGCTCATTCAGCTACAATATAATTAAAGCCAGTTTAGTTATATAATAGTTTTATAATCTCTCATGCAAGTCAATCTTTCTGTAAGACTTTATCTTTTTATTTTTCTTGTCCATTGCACAATGAAAACATTTTTTCAAGCTGATGAAAGCGTTACAACAATTACTATATGAAATCACTCACTTTTTGTAATGATGGAGGCACACACAAGTTTTCCTTTGAGAGGGAACTTTTTTTTCATCCTTGAAAAGACAAATCGTCAGGACGCATATTCTAGAGCTGTTTGTACAACTAAAAACAAAGATTAGAGCTTGGTCTGAAGACAGCTTTCAGACATCATGTTTAACTTCATGTATATTTCAAGTCATAATCTCAAGTATGCTTCTCTTTTTCTGTTTTTTCAGTTTTTCAATTTGTCTGTACAATATTTCTTTGTTTCTCAGATTTTTTTTTTTTTTTTTTAAGATAAGGCCACATTTCTCCAGCTGTTCGAAGAGACAATGAGAAACATAGCTGCTTTGTAAATTCCAAGCCAAAGATGACATATTTTATATTCAATACATCTGGGTTTTTTCCCATGCACTCATGCATCAGATCGCATTTAAATTGTGTGTTACACTAACTAATTTCTGGTGCTTCTGTGCGTGTAATTGAGTTTTTTTCTCTTTTTATTTAATTGTTTGAGATGCTCAAGATCCTAAAATGAAAACCTTGGGCACAGTGACTCAGTGAGTGTTGATTGTTATGGTCTTAAATGGATCTACTCTTCCTTGCAATTTTGTGGTTAGGGCTGTGACTCACAGTCATGTCCCTCAAGCTTATGAGTCACACTGCAGGGACCTGGACTTAGGACCCAAAGAAACCCCAACACTATGGTGTTTGCTAGTTTCTATGGTTGTGTGTGGTCTGTTGTGTGACTTTGAGTAAGTTATCAAAGGACTTTCGCTGTCTCTTTCCCTGTGGTCAGGGAACAATTGTTTTTAGTCTCTAATTAACAACTTAAATCAAAGTGGAGTAAAATACAGATCATAGATGAGAAGTTAAGTCCCTCACACCACCACGCATATCTTCTGCAGATGGAGTTAGAATGCAACATTTCACTGCACTTTCGCAGTGACTGGAAAACATTAGTCAAGCTTTTTTCCTCTTGTCTTCCTTCCTCATCTTACCCAGTCAAATTAGGGGGGAGGGAGTATCCATGGAAACCAAATACCATTTTACTTCCATCTTTGATTCATACCAGGCTATCTGCATTCGAGCCTGGGCAGCTTGAACAGCATTATAATCAGAATTATACTCTTCTGCCCTCTAGTGGGGATAATAACATATTTTATAAGTTTGTTTCTTTAAATTTGCAGTTTTTATTTATTTTCAATAGTTTTGTTGGGCAGTTTTGACTCTCATTAGAGACACACAGAAAACAGACAAAAAAACAAAACAAAACGTTTATACTTCTGCTTCACCCCATTCAAAGATGGGGTGAAGCCAGAATAGGAAAGGAGGGCACTTTGACTTTGAACTGTTTTGTCGATTCAGGTAGGTTGAAAAAAAGGTGTTCACATATCCTTTCAGCTGTGATTGTGTCGAGCAAAAAAACAAAAACAAAACACTAAGCAGCATTATTAATTAACTAGGCCGATATCATCAGCTATAATAAGATCACAATAGTATGAGGTGATCTCCAAGGGCAACAACAACAAACCAGATGTACACAAGGTGATAGGTTCAGAGCACTGGTGATGTGAGTAAATGATCCACTGGGGGGGCTATTCTGTCAGTGTGTGTCCTTGATAGGTGTGGTCTTCCTGGGGGAATGTTTCCTAATCTTTGCTTTCACAGCGAGACACACCTCCACAAAGAGTGACTTGGAAGATCATAAAACTGAGGATTCGGGGTTATTGCAGCTGACACAAAAACTAATCTCATTATTAATACATTTCTTCTCTTGGGGAAGAAGATTTAACCTAGACAGCGAGTCATCTGCACATATGATGATTGTATTGTTTTGGGCCACATGATAAACAGGCAGCACAGCGTGATGAATCCAGTGCAGCTCACACTCCTGTGAGTGCAGTGATCTGTTTATATCAGACTATACACCAGCTACAAAAAAGGACATTGAGAAAATAGTCAGTAAAGTATGAATTCCCTTTTCAGCTGTGGGCGACATGGGTGGGGTGTAAACCGAGGGGTGAAGCAACACACACACACACACATACACACAGAGTATTGTATCCTAGCAACTTCAGTGTTTGCCCTGTAACCATGAATATTGGTAGGCCACACTGTCAGGCCCTGTCCAAGGAGGTGTGTGCTAAACTCATGACACTCTTTTGCCCTAAGTTAAGTCTTCAAGGCATGCATTCCCCAAGCAGGAAAGTTCTGCTTACTTCTCTGGGTTTGGTAGAGCACCACCAGAACCCACAGTCTCCAACCCAAAGCCACACAATTCCTTTCCTTTACATCCATGACGGAAACATTTGGTTGGTGGAGTTTGTCAGTGTCACTACAAAGCCTGTGAAGCACTGCTGCCTGAGAGACAAGGTTTTTGTACAAAAAAAAACAAAACAGTACTGTAGCATGGGAGTGTCAAGAGGCGGGGGGTTATCCTGTTCAACACTCCAGTGTTATTCCACTTTGACCAGACATGAAACACAATGAGAAGAATTTAGTGGAAAAACAGCAGAGTGCTGATGTGCTCTGCCCTGTGACTCAGGCCCTCCATATTACCTCCCAGAGCCCACGCCTGCCTAGTTACAACAAATCCAACTGACTAGAATGACTAAAACTTCACTGAGTTAAAAAGCACCCTGTGTCATTTCTCTGTTCACAAACGCACCATAATAGAGAGTGTTGCAACATCAGTTTAAGAGAGAGGTGTGGCCGCGATCAGAACATTCAGCAAATTCCTCAGTGCACTGATAAGTAGGACTTTATCAAACAGAGAGGCAGAGGATTGTCTGCCCTTTCAATCTTAGAGAAGCATAAGATACGGGTGGGAATTACATCATGCATAGTTTTGTTGGCACAGTAGACAGTGATCTTTGTGAAGCTTTACTAGGGTGTCAAATTAAGACAAACCAATGGCTAAGAAATTATTATAATATGAGGCTTTGTGTTATCTTTAGATAAAACTCAAAGGGGCCCAAATGAGTTCTTATTTAAATAAAATGAAAGGAAATATAGGATCAATTGTGGATAAAACACATAAGCCAAAATATGCAGTTACTTACAAATACAAACACACACAATACCCACTAGACACAAAAGGTTTGAAATTCTTGAGTATATTTAATGAATACAACTATTTTTACAAAAACTGAAATGCTTTTTGGTCTCTTCTCCTCTCCTCTCTTCTGCTGTCTTTTTTATTTTATTTTATTTTTTTTACTTCTTTCCTGCTTTCTTCATGTGCATCTGATAGCACTGCTCACAGGCAATGGAGAGTCCAACAACCAGCGAAACAAACTCCTCGAAGTCCACCTGCCCGTCACCATTGGTGTCCAGGTCCTTCATGATCTTGTCTACAGCAGCGGGGTCCTTCTGAGACTGAGGGGGGGCATCAACAAGACAACTTTGGGTTGCACTGCTTGTGATATATAATGGATTGTATTCATATTTTAGACACTGTCTAAAAGCACTACTGTATACACACTGGCCTCCTCTTACCCTCAGGAAGTTGGACAGCTCATTCTCCATCAACTCTCTGAGTTCCCGCCGGTTGAGCGTGCCGGTCCGACCCTCCTTAGAGGCATAACGGTGGAACACCTTGATGAGTGACTCCATGGCGTTTTCCAGTTCTGAAGGCATGTTGGCAGGAGCGTGTATTGACTGAAAAACATAGGTGTAATACATGCAGTTTAGCTTCGATGCTAATTTAAAATAAATAAATAAATAAATAAAACAAGGCTTCAGCAAACTCTGAAGATAAAATGGAAAAGGATATATGATAAAAGCTTGCTTTAGCTCTGATCCTTGGTGATATCTAAGACCTCAAATGGCTTTCATAAAGTAATGTGTTTCTGATGATCTTATCTGAAGATTTCAGGGGGGTTCAAAAAGCTAATCCTCTCAGACCAAACAGTAGGACTTGCTTATATATTGTAAATCTAATCAAATACCAACAAGCCACACTCAGCTCCGGCAGAGTATTTGCTTGATTGTTCATCTTCTGGAGTAATAAAAGTCAGCCTTAGTCCTGTGAAGGAGGATTGTTCTGCTCTGTTGGTAGATGTGAAGCAACGTAATGAAGAGGAAGTAAGACTTGGCCCTTGTTCCATCATCCTTCCCACTGATGAGTAATGTTCATGAGCAGTCAGAGACTGTCATTAAGTTGTTAGGAAGCAGCAGCTAGGGATATTACTGCAAATACACAGAACTGGAAGAGTTTTGAAACCACCTGGACTTGGTGCTGTGGTGTTTCAACTTTTAAAAAGGAGAAGAGAGAGGGGAAAATTGATTTTTCTGTATCTACGTGAAAGGGAATGGAAAACTTAAGCTGAATGAAGAAAAATCTACCTAGACCCAGAAAGGAGGAATTTCAGGAAAGAAAAAAAAAAAAGACAACGGAAACTTCTGCAAAAGAACGTGCGTATATGCCCACAGTTCAACCACACCCTTTATCCACAGTGCACATGGTTTTCACTCCAGAATGGTCGGTATGAAATGTGATGAAGGAGACAAAATAACATTTGTATTTACTATCTAGTAGATGCTTACTGTATTAGTTTGATAAATACTGTCCAAAAGAGTCCAAAAAATAATCTAAGTCTGAATTGAACAAAAAACTGTTTTACTTACAGCAACTTTAACAAAATAGGCTAAAAGTTGCAGGCTACTGTAACAGCAGAGAAATCAGAACCAGTTCTGTACAACATCAACCATAACCTCAGACTCTTTGTGTCTACATCCACACAAACTGTAGCTGGAAAATGTTTGCACATAGTCGAGGTCATTCCTTCCACACCCGACACATAATACCTGCAGGCGCTAAGGGGTTTATGAAAAAAAATCCTTCCTAGACAGCAAAAGGAGAGAATAGCGGTGAGTTAGTTCTTACCGTGCAGGCTGTGTGAAGCAGGGAGGAGGTGGTAATGTTCAGAAGTTGGACTGAGCTGCAGAGATTTTATAGGCAGGCGACGCCCCGGCTGCTGTGCAGTGAGTCAAGCGGTCAGTGGACGGCTGGAGCTGTGGCTCATCACAGGGCTGTGGGTGGTACCAAATACTGAACTAATAAACTTTACATACGCTTTTGAATATATGTTAACTTCAGTTTGTTCATCAATAAAATTCTGACAAAGTTGAAGTTGAACAGTACAACACATTTTGAGTCCAATCTTGATATGGAGGGAATAGACTATGTATGAAATGAGACTATAATGTGATCATTAATCTGAGAGATGACACCGTCCTGTGGGGTGTTTTTCAGTTTACATTTAAATATGTTAACTATGACTGATAGATACTCTTTCTTTGTTTGCATGTTAACTACTGAATTACTGATTCTAGGTGTGTGTATAATGATTTGGATGTGTTTCTACATAAAAGTCTGTCACATACGTTTATTTTTGTACAGCATATGAGTTTGAGGTTCGGTCTGAGATGCAAGTATCAATAAGTTCCCACTTATGCTACAAGTGATTGAGCAGATGGCTGACAAGGACATTAAATGCACCATCTGATGGACACACATTGGTATTGCACCTAAAGGCCTCCCTCCCTAAAGCCTGCACTCCCTCTTCTCTGTTTGTTACTGAACCCTGAGTAAATTAATTTGAGGAAGATTCATCACAAACAAAGAGGGGAACCTGATGGACTTCAGACAAAAAGAAATGATACTTTTTTCTTAAGGAGACGTTTAAGGAGTTGGACTCTGTAACCAGAAACAAAGGTAATCAATACAAGATGACCTCACCACATAAGATCTCCTGCCTCTTATTGACTGAGTGACTAAGAAAACATGCAATTAAGTGTTTGGATGAAGCCTAAAATAAACTGGATAGAGTGACATCATTAATAATGTACGTATCTTTACTGAGTTTACAGACTAATAGTCTTACTGTAATGGGACTAAACAGAACATATCAGGTTCTGTTGTCTTGGTATTTTGTTTTTGTAATGTTTTTCAGGTTTCTCATTATTACACGATCCTGTTTACTGTTTTCATCCTGTACGGCTCTGCAGGGAAGTTTGAACTGAGGGCCATCTTGTGGTGGAAATACAGTCTTACAAATTGATTGACTGTCATGAGTTAGAACTGACAAACTAAGTGCAATGTCAATAACACATCACACTTTACGTGGTTGTCAATGTCAATGTCAGCACTTTAAGCTTTGAGGAGACAGAATCCTGTTGGTGTGTGTAAAGTGAAAGCTGAACCTCACAACTGTGTGATAAAGGGATGCTTTTCTCCATAAAGGCCAATCCCACATGGTTATTTGTGTAGCATTGGATGTTTAGGCTGGATTTGAGATACAAACATCAATAAGTTTCCAATCCTACCACAACTGATTGAGCAGATGGCTAAAAAAGGTCTTACATGCACCATCCTATGGACACCTTGAGGTATTGCACCTCTAATAAACATATTGTTAGTTTATTTATCTATATGTTTTCCGGGAATAAAACACAAATTAAACCCAAAGCCTGCCCTTACCATTCAGCCGAACACTAAAACAGTGGACTTGCCACTATTATCTTTTTCTATTTAAATCCCAGTGATGGAAAGTATGAAATAACATTTACTTGTATTTTGCATTTTAGGTAAATGTACCTAATGTGAGGTTATGGGTTGTTGGTTTTTTCTTTTTGTTTTTTTTTTTTCATTCTACTTAGTGACATTGTGTGTTTGGTGACATTAAGCTCTCACCCTGCTGCAGGACACATCCTCTGAAGGTATCTAGTACAGGATGCTGAAGGGTGGGGGGCGGGATGTCTGGGTGAGGAACAGCTACAGGCATCTGTTAGTATTCAGCCTAGATATAGACTGACAATCACAACCATTTTAGGAATCGGTGTCTACACTTTTGCTTTTTTGTACTTCTTTTATTTATTTATTTTTTAACTCAGAAGCTGATATTTATAGCAGCCCTTTTTTTTTTGATGCCAAAAATGCCCAGATCGACTGTCCTTTAAAATCTCGCTGCCTACAAAACGGACACTTTACCACATCAAATTGCATTTTCTGGAGGGTAGAAATTTTTGAGTTGTTGATATGTACCACATGGCCCACGGCCTGTATACATCGAGGTTACTGTCCAGATGATGAAAAGAGGGGACAGCTATTTCCTTAAGATGGCTGAGATGGATCTAAAAACAGCCACATCAACGATGGAAGCTCTGGTTCGTATCAGTGTGAGTATGTCTCTGTGGTTTGTGTTGTCGCTGTATTCACATTGAAAAAGGCCAACAGGGGCCAATTTTTTTATTTGAAGTGCAGCCTGATTTTTTAATATAATATAATTTAAATGAACTGACGACGATGATGGACCTGTACGTCTCCATGTTTTATCTTCCGGAGCGTTAACGGAAAACGGGCCTTATTGTCTACAGGCAGAATAAAAGGCCAAAAAGAAATACAGGCCATGTGCGACTAAAATAAGGGATATCCCCATTTGGTGTGGAAAAAAAGGAAAGAAAGAAATAAAAAAATAAAAAATCGGTGGCGGTGAGGTCGGTTATATTTCCCAGATGCTGCCGCTCACATTAATGGAGGTCTGAGTCCGGCGAAGATCTTCTTCACTACTCTAAATAAATGTGCTTTTTTTTGTTGGAGTGTTTTGAAATGTCACAAATGATAAAAAAAGAAAGCATGGGTGCTTTTTTTTCGGGAGGGCTGGGGTGGGGGGCACAGGATGGTGGTTTCCATGGGAACGAGATGCTGGATCTTCGAATGCTGCTGCTACTACTGGGGCAGGGGGGGGGGGGGGTTGCAGCATTTATATGGTTATTTGCATGGGGGGGGGGTATTCATGCACACCTTAAGACACAGGCGATCCAGGTTGGAAAAAAAATAAAATAAAAATGAACGAGCAGCAGCTTTTCATGCAGTAGAGTCGGTCATTTTGCCGGCGCAGGGTGGGGAGGGGGAGAGGTAGAGGGGTGGGTCGGGGGGCGGGGGGGGCTCAAACCCCTCCTTTCTATCTGAGATGCTGCCGGCGCGCTCTTGTTGCTGGGGATGCGCACGTAGATCCTCCTGCCATGGCGCCTCGCTTCCAGGTGAAGGTAAGATTGCGCTGTCGCAGCGGCCGTTTCACTGTTAGACGGATGCTGCTGCTGCTACAGTCTGAAAATGCGACAGGCTAAACTGCAAGATGAGGGGGTGATAAAAAGATAGGCAGAGTTGACATTGGAGAATGACACGGAGAGGCTGAGGTGGCCTGTGGAGGAAAGTAGGCTCCGGTAATGCGACCTGAGGCGTTGGCGCGGGGCTCCTAGTTTTGTTTGCAGCAGCCTCATTCTACCTGATTCCTCCGGGAATTGGCCTGCAGAAAAATCTGGACACTGGAAGGCAATCCTTACATCAGCTATATGCGTTAGTTTTGTCATCCAGCTGCAGAGTAATGTTTGAATTCTTGGCCTTCATGAAATCAAGTGGGCCTCCCTGCATACTGCCCATGATAATTGATGATGTGCTATTATGAGTTCTCCTGATGCTGCATCCCATCACAGTGACAGAATCGCCAAAGCCCTTATGCAGCACAGCCAGTCGGTCTCCATTGTCCTGATTCCTGAAGTGAATTCATAGTGTCAGTGATGTAGATGTGCTGCTGCTGGCTCTGCAACAGTGTTGGTTGTAGGTTGAGGTTGTGTGTTCAAGGGCATTCATGTGGCAAACTAAAGCAGCCCATCTGAACTGGCAAGATGAATGAAAATGTAACATGTGCTGCACTGCAAACAACAACTAACTAACAGAAATACTTAAATATGTATATAAAACAAAGGATGGGGGATCTTTCACCAAGCGTCATAAAGACATAGATGTGGCTTCTGCCCAATGTACTTATGCTTATTAGCATGGCTGCAGCTGAAAAATGGACAGTGGTTGAATAATGAATGCCTGGTCTTTATCCATATTTAAGAAGAATGCGACTCAATGTCACCATGGCCTCGGACAGCTGCACCCGTTGCCCTGTTTCCCTCTCAGTTTATCTGTCCCTCCTCAGTGGTACATCAACCAGCACACCCGGACATCAAACCTCAAAACTAGTTGCTTCAAAGAACTTTTTTAAAAGATTACCACTAAACTTGGCCCAATATCAATAAAAATCTCACATGTGGAATATTTTTGATTATATAAATTCTTTTCCGTTTTTCACAGGATGATAGATCTGACCTCCAGCTGCTTGGGTTACTGTACACTGAACCTTGGCGTGTGACACATAAAACTTTGAAACAATTTTTATTGGCAGTGTCATTTTTAATTAATGAGATTTAAATTCCATCCACGCAATCAGGTTTGACTTCTGTCGAAAGGCTGATTGTGCTTTTGTTGGTATATGTGACATCTTCTCATATTTTATTTACTTTTGGGGTTAAACATGGCTGACCAACTTGTCATGTCTTTGCCTCTGACAGTCTAACATGAAAAGCCTGGAGCATGAGCTGCACTGCCCTGTGTGTAAAGAAATAGTCAAGCAGCCCGTGGTCCTACCATGCCAGCACAGCGTCTGCCTCATGTGTGCCTCGGAGGTCTTAGTGGCGAGTGGCTACCCACCTCCAGATCTTCCCCCGGAGCCAAACTCTCCAGCCTCTACACCCAACACCCGCTCGCCCCGTCAGGCACGTAGGCCCACGCCTAAAGCTGAGCAGCGGCCCATCGACCGTGTGCTGCGATCAGGTGTGGTAATTCTTCAATTTAATCTGAGAAGGGGAATAGCATAAACTTTCACAAACACATACCTTTTTGGTGTGAGGGCTTTGATTAACATTTCTGAAAGCTGTGAAAAAGAAACAGAAACCATGTGATGTAAACTTTCACTGTCAAATTATATTAATATCTGAAAAGGTGATACTTTCCTTTCATTTTCTAACTGGCGCTGTTCATAACATTATTTTGCTCCTCCTTCGAGGTCCCCACCCGCCTTCGCCATCCATGCCTCGGTCTCCAGGATATGGGACATATCCAGGGCGACGCCGGAAGGAGGGTCCACCCCTTGTGATGATGTTCCCCTGTGTCCCCTGTGGCCGAGACGTGGAGCTGGGGGAGAAGGGTCTTACTGACTGCCTGCGCAACCTTACTTTGGAGCGTATAGTGGAGAGGTTGGTACGATGCGCACACACACACACATTAACCAAAACACACCAAAAATATGCACAAATGCCCTCACTGATGCTGTCCGTCAGTGCTTATGAAGTTTGGGTGTAAAGGAATGAGAAGCAGAAGATGTGGAAATGCACTGTGTTCTGGTTCGATTGTGCAGAGCATGCACTGTGTGGGGTAACTGGCTGACTGTGTGCTCACTTTATCACCTATTCAATTTTGTCTCATTCTCTCATTTGCCTTAATGCAGAATTTTGCTCATAATTGTTTAGTGCACTGACTGTAGTTTTATTTTAAAATAAAGTATTTCTGTGATCCTCTCCACACGGACCCAGGTACAGACACACAGTGAGTCTGGGCAGCGTGGCTGTTATGTGCCAGTTCTGTAAGCCTCCTCAGGCTCTGGAAGCCACCAAGGGCTGTGCTGACTGCAGGGCCAATTTCTGTAATGAGTGTTTCAAACTGTATCACCCATGGGGGACACCACGGGCACAACATGAACATATTCTACCTACTCTCAACTTCAGACCAAAGGTAAGACTTTGAGAGACTTGACCATCCACGTCATACCACTTTTAACCAATTAATACAATAAAAACAACATAAAGGCTGTCTTTTCAAAATTTAGTCAGCAGTCAATGTTTCCCAAAAAAGGCACAAGTCTAATAAAAGATGTATCTGGAAGGAATACTCCATTAATAAGTTATTAATAACGCCTGGTAACTGGGCTGTTTTTCTTGGTGCACTGCCACTTATCTAAGGGGGATCAACTGAGTGTTTGTTATTCGTGAAGCATTTGTGGCACAGATTTAACTTTCAGATTAAGAAATGCAAAGACAAAAGTTTAATATTTTCAGATATGATTTGGGATATATTGTTCTAAATTACTATGTGAATTATATATCTGTATTTCAGTTAGATATAAAAAATACATTTTGTTTTGTTTTTGTGCTTTTGGAGATCAAGTTGCTGCTTTTCGTTTCCTTCTTTTGTCAAAAGGAGAATATAAATCCACAAATATATTACATTGATACAGAGATATAATTCTCCTCCACAGGTTCTGACTTGTCCAGAACACGACCAAGAGAAGCTACAGTTCTACTGTAGGTCCTGTCAGCGGCTGCTCTGCCCACTCTGCAAACTGCGCCGCATCCACACGGGACACAAAATCCTCCCAGTGGCCCAGGCATACCAGGCTCTGAAGGTACGATCCTGAACTGGACACAATCTGAACTAGTTTTCTCTACATGTCCTGTGAAATGAAAGATTCACTGCACAGCATTTTTCTGAAAAATGCACTTTCACGTTGAAACATTCTTGATATTTGCCTCTATGAATTTGGATATTTTGATTTTGAAGTGAAATTATTCCAGTCTATGGTACTATAGAGCAGCACTTTAAATGGGCCAATGCAGAGTGTTACAATTAAACTGCCTGATGTGTATTTGTTATCTATTTGACAGGAGAAGATTACAAAGGAGATGAACTACATTCTGTCCAACCAGGACACAGTTCTGGCTCAGATTACCCAGCTGGAGAGTGCCATCACTCAGACTGAGGTGATTTTTTTTTTTTCTGAGGACAAACAAAATGTTGCTGAATGTAGATGTGGAACTCCAAGCACCATCAACAAACCAACTAAACTGCAGAGGTTCCTGTATTGTCATACATGCTGGTCCCTCGTGTGAAGCCTGTAGTTTGTAGTTAGAGTAGTTTGGGACGCACTATAATGCGTAGTCATAGAATTAATTTTCACCAATATAATTGTTATTATAGTAGTTATCACAAACAGATGACAATGAAAAATAGCTGTAATCACAATCACAAATCAATATTAATTTACTGTTTACTACTCTTTATGTAAAAACTATGAAGACATTCTGTACCTTCTGTAAATATACAGGTTATATTAACTATCTATTGCCATAAATAATAGATCCATCCACTTCACAGGGAGGTTAGAGCCTATTTGCTGATAAATTAGAATAATTAACACAAAAATATTCTTGTGTATTCAATTTAGAAATCCTTAATAGAAACATTAACAGTTGCTGTTGTCAAAGTCAATCCAACAGATAATGCAAAAACACAAAACCACTTTCAGCCAGTTAATTAAATTAATTGCACATTTGATTTCTGTCATCTAATTTGTCCGAGCCTGTTCTCCGCTCGATTTTGTTTCCAAATATAAACAGGCACACACCGTAAGCAGTAATGTAATGTACATCATAAAAGTTTGGGGTTTTTTGGACTCTAAAGCTAATATGATGCAATTAATTCATAGAAGCTCACAAACAGAACAGGCATTATTAATCAACCTGCCCTAAAAGTGTTGGCAGTTAGCATTAGTTGGGTGTTAGATGACAGATGTGTTGTTCATCAACAGGTAAACAGCGTTTCAGCCAGAGAGCAGCTGGCTCAGAGCATCAGGGATCTAACGGCAGCTCTGGCTGAGCGCCACTCTTCCCTCACCCAGGCTCTGGAGGTGGCAAGGCAGAAACGAGGCGAGGCCTTAGCCGCACAAGTGTCCGAGAGACGGGGACTGATGGAACACGCAGGACTCATGGCGTTTACCCAGGAGCTGCTGAAGGAGACGGACCAGCCCTGCTTTGTGCAGGCTTCACGCCAAACTCATAACAGGTTTTACTATTGAGAAAAAAAAATCTTTTTTTTTATCTTTGTTTTTAATCAAAACAGTTAGAACAGATCTCAGATTAGTTCTGTTTCTTTGAGAGTTTCAGCAGAAAACAGTTTGCAGGAGGAACTTGAATTAATGGCTCACAATCTGAATTCTGTCATAATTAATCATATAGATTTGTGATTTATGGGCAAAAACAGACTTTTGTAAACTCGCTTACATCAAAAAAGTTATATTATCAGTTTTTACAAATAAAACCATATTTTTATAACCTATTTCAATGAGAATTCAATGGAGGCTTGGCAAAGGCACAGCCACGGTAGGAGAGTTGGAAATTATCAGGAGACAGACTAATGAATGGCTGATTTTGGTCCATGGGATATGTTCACACCAAGAAAATATAATGTGATGCCAACCTAATCTTCAAAAAGGATCATAGACCGCTCCTTCCCTGTCAGTCTGTCGCATCCTCCCATACAACTTGAAGGATGCATCATGTAAACACCCATCTCCTTCATCTCTCCAACACTGCTGTCTTTGTTTTTTCAATACCAGGTTGAGTAAAGCCATTGAGAATCTTCAGCATTTCACTCTGGCTGCGGATCCATCCTTCAGACACTTCCAGCTGGATGTCTCCAAAGAACTCAAACTCCTGACAGAATTGAACTTCATCCAGGGTGAGAAAGGGAGGGGATGGGAATTTGGGAATGGGTGCAGATAGATAGTGGAAGGAATAATAAGATAAAGAAGGAAGGGAGTGAAGAGGAAGACAAGACGGAGGATCTTTGATGTCTTTCTAATCTCTTTCAGTGCGTGAAATAAAGCTGAGATGCCACAAAATATAGGAGATGAATGTGAGCCAGTGATAGAAGCAAACATGGTAGTACAAATACAGCATGATAAATCTTTACATTTCTGCTTTCTACTAATTTAAACAACTATCACAGCCCCCTTGGCACCAGTGATTGACACCCAGCGGACTCTGGCCTACGACCAGCTATTTCTGTGCTGGCGACTGCCCCAAGACTCTGCAACAGCCTGGCATTTCTCTGTTGAGTATCGCCGTCGGGGTGTGGTGCCAGGAGGAGCATCCCGTGGTGGGCTCAGAGGAGGACTGGCTGCCGCCCGATGGGGCTGGCAGCGATTAGACGAAGTGAGTGCAAATAGCGCCGTGATTGACAGGTTGGAGATGGACAGCGTGTACGTGCTGCGGGTGAGAGGCTGCAACAAGGCAGGCTACGGGGAGTACAGCGAGGAGGTGTACCTGCACACTCCGCCAGCGCCAGGTGAGAGTACACACTGAACTTTTCAGTCATCCTCATTGACAAGTAAATAGAGAGACTTTGACTGCATCCAGACTTGAGGTGGACAAAGAAAGGTCAGGCTGTGCCCGACTTTGGCAGTACCCCAAGTAAGCAAGTGTCTGTTTAGACATCTCATGCATGCAATACATGAAATATTAAAGGCAACCAATGATGCTTTTATTTTTGTTCTGTCACATATATAATGTTACAATATCATAGTCCAAAATAATGAGGTACACCTGATAAGCAAATTCCATCATGCAATGAATGTTTTTTCTAACTCTCTGTAAAGCTGACATCAGCTGTTATATATTCCTTTATTTGGTCCTGTTCCAAGCACAGTGCCACAGTTAGAAAAGTTTATTCTAAGCCAGAAACCTGCCAAATGAATTATGGTCTTGTTGGTCAATAAAATCTGTCTACTATTATTATAGGCATTTACTTAAACTTACACATTACTAACTGTAAAGTTTACAACACAGTAATGTGTTGACAATTCACTATCTCCAACAACAGACGTCTCCAAATATGATCAGCATCTTAGCAGAGCATATAATAAAAGTTTTATTTATATTAAGTGTGATTTAAAGACCAAACCCTCGAAATGTCACTAGTTTAATATTTACCAGACTGATTCAGCCTTCTCTAATCTTCATAGCTGGATTATAAATTATCTAGTAAATGCCAAAATAGCTAAAGCTTTTGAAAGGACTGGCAAAGTAAAAGCTGTTACTGCTAATGCTGGCCATGTGGCAATTGCAAAACTTGCAAATAACTCCCTTTAAGGTCAATATGTGAACTGTCATGGATGATTACAGTGGATGGTTTGGATAATCTTTTTTGCTTTCCCAAATAAATTTAGCTAACTTGGGTTTTTGGCCTATTAAAAAACAAGCAATATTGCAAAGTTACAAGCAATTATGTTCATAATCCTAATTTTACTGTGAGGAATGATGTCCAAAACTAGGGAGATATAATAACCTGGAATTATCCTTTGAGCTGTTAGTGCTAAGAATGAGTATGTCAGAAGGTCCATCCCTCACATTCAGAAATATTTATGGAATATTTTTTTATGTAACATGTCTAAATCTTGAAAGAGGCTTTCTGCTATTTTTGGTTCATGACTTAGAGTCACTTAAATCTGTGACACAGCTGCAACCAAATTTCATTACAGCCATAAAGCAAGCTGCAGTTGCTGTCATCCAGGAGCCATTCATCTTTTCACACCTACAATTATTTATCAGTCACAATGAAAGCATTAAGATGGTTACCATGGTGAAACATTTAATAATTCATTCTCTTTCTTTTCAACCCATTCCTATCTCCTTTTCCCAGTTTTCCACTCCAGTCTCTGCTCTCAGCACATCCTCATTTTCTTCTTTCTTTCCCCGTCTTTTGTCATTTCCATTACACAGCTTTGTACTTGTATACTCTCCTGCGCTACTTCCACGCTGTCAGCCTACATGCCTCCTCTGGAACGTAAGAAATGCATATATCATATCTCTTGACCACCCCTCTTTACCTCATGCAGTGTGATTATTTCCTCCTTTCTCTCTTTGTGGTCATCCCATGCATCCTCTGTTCTTCCAACCCCACCCCCATCTAGACACCCAATCATCTGTCTGGCTCCCACTCTACCTTCTATAACAAAAGCTGTCACTGATGATGAGGTTTGCAGTTTGTTAAGATCTGAGACTTAACAACATGGATCAGATTCAGATCCAGGGCTTTTTAATGGTGGAGTTGAGTGACTGGTGAATTCCTTGTGTCCCTGTACTGGAAGCTCTTTTTCCTTCCTGCTCTTGCGTACGTTCCCTTTTTAAGTTGTACTTGAAACATTTGCACTCCCTCGCAGAAAGAACTTCTTTGCGAAACCTTTTGTACTTTACTTCCTGAGTTATCGATGTATGGATCGGTGCCCTTTTTCTCTTCCAGTGCTGGTGGGAGGAGGTGCATGCCTTCTCTCTGTTCACCTCCCCTTAGTCTCCTAATTGTTTATTACTCTCCTTATTTTTCTTTTCCTTGCTGCTTTCTGGGAGTAAATATGTACCACCTCCCCTTTGTTGCATCCCAAATTTTCTTCTGTAACTTCTTAACCCCCAACAGTCTGTCTCTTTCTCTTTCTCCATGTCTTCCCTCCTTTCTCTATCTATTTTCTGTCCATTTCCTTGTTTTTTGTTCTTTCCTGCATTCTAGTGCTCAACTTCTACCTGGACTCTCGCTGGGGTCTTCACGCTGACCGGCTGGTGGTCAGTAAAGAGCAGCGTTGTGCTCGCAGTGTGCCCGGTCTCTCTTTGCTGCAGGCTGCTGACCATGCCCTCACTTCCTGTCACCTGACTTCGGACCTCCTGGTTGGGGATGTAGCCATTACACAGGGACGACACTACTGGGCATGCTCAGTAGAGCCTGGGTCTTACTTAGTGAAGGCAAGTGAATACAACTTGTAAACATTTTTTTTTTTTTTTTTGTTATATAATGCTGCAGTGAGAAAGTTGTGGCATTTGTGATTAGACAAGTCTGTGATACCTGAGTTTGCCAAGAAATACTTAAAGAGTTTTATCCATCGCTATATCTCCTCTAACTGGATATCCACAAGAAAATAAGAATCAAATCTAGTTTGGTTGGTTGTAACTCTCTGTCGCTCCCAGCCTTAAAATTACTATCCTTAGTTTCAACCATGCAACAAATAGACAATTACTTCTTTGTTCACATGAAAAAAGTAGACTGAGATGATTCCTACTTGTAATTTGTGGAGGTAGCAGCTCATGAAGTATGTGATGAATTCTGTGTCCTTGCAGACGTAAGTATATTTTCTGATGTGTCACTACATGCTGTCAAACACTGTAGGACACACTAATCAGAAAGTGTAAAAATCTAATTTGATTATTATTTCTGAGACTGAAGACTCAATTCAAAGCTGATGCCATGGGTTATACAATATATGACTCATATATATATATGCACACACACACAAATAAAATGTTTAATTAATTGCTTTTCTCCCCTTTGCACAGGTGGGAGTTGGTCTGGAATCCAAACTACAGGAATGGTTTCACCTTCCACAAGACATGGCCAGTCCACGGTGAGTGGAAATATTAAATGAAATAGTGACGTGTGTGTGTGTGTGTGTGTGTGTGTAGTCTCTCCCAATCAGGCCTTGTCTCTACTTTTTTGGTTTTTGGAAAGACTGCAGAGTACCTCAGCTAATTTCAAGCAAAAATTATTATTTGATATTAAGTAAACACAATTTTGTGTGGCAAAGTTACAAATAAGATAAATTGATTTGATACTGGGCTTTAAGACTGTAATTGACACAATAACTAACCAGCTGAAACAGGACATGGCTCCCATTTGTAATACATGCTGATTAAGTTTGTACTGAAAGTAGTTTAGGTCAAAATGGAAAGATAAATGTAACTGATAAATGTTTGAAACATCCAGCTACTGCCAGTAAAAGAGGTATGTTGTGTGTGGGAACCTCAGGAAGCCTCAACATTGTAAATAATGAATTCTTTTATAGCTGCTGTCTACATTTTTCTTTGCAGCTATGACCCAGACAGCGGCCATGACAGTGGAGCAGAGGACGCTTTGGACTCTGCTCCGCCTTTTTGCTTCCTCACTATGGGGATGGGTAAAATCTACCTGCCTCAGCACAGCAACCACCACCAGAGTAGCCATGGGAACCGAGACCCCATTGCCAACGGCAACAGCCCCTCCTCACCCTCCGGCCTCACCTACCCGCTGCCACCCCGGCTCGGTGTGTGCCTTGACTTTGAGAAGGGTCGGGTCACCTTCTATGACGCCCACTCTCTGCGACCTCTGTGGGAAGGTCACGTAGATTGCTCTGGCCCCGTGTGTCCGGCGTTCTGTTTCATTGGTGGAGGGGCGCTACAGCTCCAGGAGCTGGTAGCCAATCGCAACGCAGATCAGACTCCAGTTAGAAGGGTAACCATCCAACCCCGTGTTTCTAATTTGAACAACAACTGAAGCCTGATCTGAAGTTATAAGGTCATTTGGAATGTAATTGGTAATTGTCAAGTATTTACTAAGCTAGAGCAAAAAGTTAGACATCTCAGCGATTTTGTTTTGTATTTAATTTTCTTTATATGAGAAAATGTTTCTATAGCAACAAATATGCAATGTAATTAAGTTTCTTACATTTTTGTTATATACAGTTTTGCAAGGAGTATTGCTTAAATAGTGTCTGGTATATCCAGCACTTAACGTGTAATTATATCTTTGATGCTTGCACTTGTAGCCAGGCTATATTGCATACATTTATAAAGCTAATATAGATATAGCACCACACAATGTTGTTTTTTTCCAGTAGAAGCTTGTACACATTTCATGCCCTTAATTCTTAAAGCTTAACATATATTTTGTTCTAGAAATATGATGATTATGTGAGTAGACAAAAACGGTTGCAAATGCTTCATCGCATCTGTAACTTGGTGAAAACTTTCCAGTTGGTCACCCACAATATATCCCAACCAAAGTTAATGTTTTTCTGGGATGTAAATGTGGTAAATTAGAGGTAGAGAGGAACAATGAGGCAATACTGTAATTAGAAGCTCCAATTATACCTCTGCTGCGCAGCTAATCACTAGTTTCCACAGTTCTGTTTATGCATTGCTATTTTGTATTTCAGCTACACAAGTCTGATGCGTTTACTTCTGTGTGTGCTTGTGTGTGTTTACTTCCCTTTGTGCATGGGTGTGTGTGGGTATACTGATAACAGAATTGATTCACTGGCAAACGAAAAGTTGTTTTCTCGCAAACAGTACTTTTGATTATTTATTTTTTTCTTTTTCCGCCTTGCTTGATTGTAAGTTAATGAGCAGCGCTTCTTATGAAACAATTAGCAGATTAAATCCATGTAAACTTCACCTGCTGGCAGATTGTTTGCAAAAGAAAATGGATTATGGAAATAAACACAGAATAAATACAAATTGTTTAAATTACAACAATACCTTCTGTTTCCCTTTCTTGTCATTTCTGTTTAATTATTAAATCTGCTTCATCTAATTTTCCAACATTAGCGCTCCAGAGCGGAAGAATAATCACTCTCAGTCATCTCACCACTGGGGGGCAGCAAGACATAGTGGAAGGGGGATTTCTTTCACACACTGTAGATATTGTCATGGTTTCTTTTGGGAAGATTGATAATAGCACCCATTTTCCATAAAAAAGAATAATAGTTTGTTAGAAGAAACTGGCAACAAAAAATTTCAAATGCACTGTTACAAATTGGAAACTAGAACAAATGTCTCCTTTATCCAGATTTCTTCTTAAAACTCTTAACAGGTTTGCTTTAATGGAGCTCTTGATTTGATGGTTTTTGCATGCAGTGTCTCTTTTGTTATTTCACTTCCATGTCTGGCTCTGCTTACATGGCGCTATTAAAGGTGATGAAAAGTACTGTATGATATGAACAGTGTCAGTGGTGAAGAATTTAGACTCATTGACAGTGACATTGACTCATTTTCTAAAATATCATCATATACACATTGCATTCCCAAACGTTTGCCGCTGACAATTCATGCCAAATTTTCATACTCGACAGGATGCATTTACTGCCAAATGGTCCTATATGTGTATGTGCTATAGATTTATGTGTTTGAGGGGGTGAGTAGATATTACCTGCAAATCAAACTTGACTGTATACACACATGCAATAAAAAGTTAACAAAATAGCAGATATAAAACTAATGTCCTTTAGTCCCACATGGCCTCAGATATACTGACTTTGAGGTCACCTCTGTAAAGTGCAGAGGACACCCCTTATTAGTTACCTGTAATTTAAAATGAAAACAGAGCAGACCTTTCTGATACCTCCAAATGTTAACGTTTTGGGCTTGTCCTGATCGGAAATCATCATCACGTAACAAAAATCATGTCCGGCCCTGGGGTTCCTGCCTAGTGAAACACCTTTGGGGAGTGTAATGAATAGTGATGACCATCTGCTTTTGATAGAGATATCAACATCTCACATGTGAAGGTACTTAGCATTCCTTATGTAAATGTAATGTAAATCGCTGGAGTTTACCTTTTATGAGCTTTAGTATGAAAATTCACATATGTGTTTAATTGGGTCCACATTCAAGGGGAAACTGTAGAGGAATTTGGGTTTGCCTCGACCACAGAGGAAAATAAAAATGTAGAAAAAAAAAGACTATCAAGAAAAAAAATATATATATATAGTGTGAAGCCTTGACACAAGCCAAGGTTCTTTTTTTTAATGTCCTAATGCACACAGATAAAAATACTGCCTCTAAAGGGAGGTTTAGCTCCGATCCCCCATGATATAGATGAAGTGGAATGTACTGTAAAGCATGAATACAGCACTGCGCTGCTCGCCACCCACCCCCTTGTGCTTGCTGCACCTCCTTTAGTCCAAATCTGTAACAGATTGGGTTTAGTCTGACTGGAGGTATGCAGCCACAACACCACATGTAGGGGTCTGGATAATCCCTCCACTGAGTATTAAGTGCACAGCATGGGCATTCTTTTAAAGACCTGGCAGGAATTACCAATACATAATCTCCATGATCATCATTTAGTATAGTTCAGAGGGAGAGGATTGAGGGGGGAAATCATCAGAATTTATGAAGGCTCTCAGAGCTATATACAATCTGTGAGATGCAGCGTGCACTGCCATCTGGAGAACACAGGGTCTGTTGGAATATGCTAACACAAACGTCTTAAGCAACGTGAAGCTAAAGCACATGTTCAAAGGACTTGTTTTGTTTGTTAAACGCACTACGTGGCCTCTGTAGCCTGAAATGAAATTCATTGTTTATGGGGAACCTGCTCAATACTATTTGGCTGGCACTAAACAATTATCATGGATCTGTGTAATAGAGGAATTTAGTTGGCAGGGGGTTAAATAAAAAACATGAATATAATGTGCTTGTGCTGTAAGCTCTGTGTCTGACAGCTGCTACTACCCTTAATAGCTGTGGATTTTTTTATTTGATTGAGTAAGTAAATTAATTATTAATCTTCATATGCACAAACTTCTAAATTGGAATCGCAAGAGGTGACAAGTCTAATTTCACTGACAATCCACTGCCTCTCCATACACAACAGGTTATTTGCTGAAAGGATTTAATCACTTTCACATTATTTAAATTATTATACTCAGTTTGTGCTGGCTTTAAATTCTATAACATTGTGCTGATATTATTCTTCCAGACGTGGCCACTACTGAAACGTTTATGTTTCCCTTTCTCATTCATCCATCCACCCATCAGATGGGATGGCATTAATAATATACAACTTCCTGCTTTTATCACATTGATAATCTCAATCGAAGTAGAAGGGGGAAAAAAATCAATCAGCTAAATGTTGGCTAAGAGGATTTGAGGGCCGTAGTGGGGCCATCTTCCCTCATGATGATAAATGAGGGGTGACAGTAATGCTAGACAGAGTCCATATGGCCACATGCTGTAACCTAGTGCACTTCAGTTGTGAGAGAAGACACAGGGATAATTCAGTTTCACATTCACACTCCAGTGGCATGTCCCACTCTACTGGATTTGTATACTGCACTTAGTTTTTCACTGATTAATGTTGTAGGCATTATTGACTGAGTGGTTTATTGCGTCCAAACGCATATAGTTCACAACTAGACAATTTGAGTGTCCCGTGACATCGAACACAAAGTTTGACTCTGTTGATATCACTCTGGCCATTAAGTTTAAAGTCTGCTGTGGGGTTGCTTAGCGTAAATAATTTAGACTAGGAGAGACAACTAATGCAAAATCTGTACAAAAACAAAAATGTAAAAAAAGTCACAAAATGTCGTTTTACTGCAGGCTAGGTGCTGCATGTCGTAATTTTAAGTGAACTGGCTGCCAGAAGTGGCTTTAGATTAACTGAACTGATCTTTTCACAAGAAAGCAAATCTGCTTCTTCTGCTTTGAAGCACTTGTAATTAATATTGCTGTAATTAATATTCTTAGAACACATTAAAGGTAATCTGCATTATCCCTGGGGGGCAATTTGTTGCAGATCAAGCAGTAAATAAATACAGTAATCACACACACACACACACCAACCTACATTCCCACAATTTAGACAAAAGACAGGGGAATAAGGTGAGATACACGGTGCAATGTATAATGTATCAAATTGCAATATGGAAACAGTTAAGTAATTATTATTATTAATTAGGCCCCACATCTGCTGCTCTCCACGTCATTTTGGAGCTTTATTGTGTGTTATAGTTTATAGTGCACGCCACAGCAGGCAGCTGCTGCTGGTGAAAAGCTCTAAAAGCCCACGATACACAAAGTGCTCAGGGCTTCATGGCAGATCAAGTTAGACAGAAGCTGGTGAAGCCAGATATTTCTTTCAGGAGTTTGTAGAGCATAAGAGCAAGGGCAAAACATAATGAACATTTGACTTAAATCAGCCTGGTAGCCACGAACACGGCTCCAAATGACTGTGATTTGTAAGCAACTGTGGCCTAACAATTACAAGATATCAATTTAAAAGAGGATGATAAATCAAAACTGCTCCCAGTTGGCCAAAATATCAGTTATTGCTGGATTACCTGCAGTCTGAAACCAAGGATGTAGATATCCTCTCTTTTAGAAATGATTTCATTCTGAACCCTGAGGAACGGTTCACTGGTTTAAACCATTAAAAACCTGTCTCCTGGAACAAGTGTGATAAGTGGACCAAGCTATATTGCATAGATTTTGGCTAACTTGAAGGCTGGCGTAACTTCAGATATATTGTATGTTTTTACACTCTGCCTGTAACTTAACAACTATGATATTATTGTTTCCATAAAACCGAGGTGTGGAATAGCATTTCAGCGAGACTAATGATAGAAACTTCGCTGTATGAAATGGTGTATGCAGGTGCGGGACCATTGCATGTGTGGTGAGAAATCGTGATTTTTGATTGCGCTTAATGCACTATGTGACATATCCATTCAGTCAGTCAGGATGTAGAATATTTTGAGTGGTTTTCCACCGCGGTCAACATGCTGAGTTGGACCTCAATAACCCCTGCACAGTTAAAAATTCCAGGTCTCTGAAAAGTGAAAGGCAAGTCAAATCAGAATGTCAACAGGGGATCTGTAAACCACACGTTTTCTAGACGGCTCTGTCAAGACCAGCTGTGCATACATCATGGCCTGCATCGTGTGTGTACAGTTAAAGAAAGAAAGAAAAGACAGGGAGAGTAAAGATGGAAACAGATGACAGATGTATGCAGGACATGAATTGGAGAAGGAGGGGGGTTGTATTGAAGGGTGGTATCTGATCCGTGACAAGGGAAAAAAAAAGTCTAAACATCTCTGTGAAGTACGGCGACTTTGTGGTCCTATCTGTTACCATGTCAATACTTCCTAACAGCCCACCCTGGCTTACTTGTCTGTCCCTCCTCACCTTCCAGATGCTCGCCCAGTGAAAGGGTGAAAGGTTGGCAGGTGCCTGCAGGAGCAGTAAGGAGCCCCAGGGTCAGGTTTCTGAGAGGTCAAGCAGTCACAGGCTTGGGGCGGAATGAGTGAGTAGGGGGGTACAATGTGGCCTGTGTCCAAAGCAGGAGATAAACAGGACCACAGAGCAGTAGTCTCACCTAATCAACTTCATTTGCTGGCAATGGAGGTGGCCACAATCAGCTTTCAGGGTATTACCCACTGTCCTCCACAAATCCATAATCCTTGAATCCTTGACCTTATGCATTTTCAATATAAAGACAATGACAGCCACAATAACATGAAACAAGTCTACGGAGCTTTCGCATGCAATTTCAAACCCGAAACTGATCTGTAATAGCAAAATAAATAACAGGCCCCATCTTTAAAGTGTGTGTTCATAATTATATTTGACATTCTTCTCAAAATATTAAGTCTTTATCTTTAAATAGAAACTGGAATGTAATTGGTTTATAGAATCGACTGACAACACGTTGACATGCTCCCAGATGAAACTGGTCCCATGTGGTTTCTCTCAACATGCAAAGCAACACGACTCCGGCCTTGGAAGCCCAACCTAATCTGCTGGAACAAGAACAGACATTGCTGATGAAATGAGAGACCAATGGCAATCTCTTATACGCAGTCAGTAAAGTCAGTCAGTCGGCCTTGATGTGTTTTTGCATGTTCGGTTTGGCATGTTTGGCTATCTATTATTGCATGGGTGACATGAGTCGATAAAGTCTGCAAGGCAAGACATACACTGCTTCCTGGTGGTTAACAGCTACATATGACAAATGATCACAATTAAAAGCCTATACAGTAGCTACTTCTGTGTAAGACTTGTTATCCACAAATCTATCATCGGAAAATGCTATGGTGAGCAGATAGGACTGCAAGGTAGAATTCACCTCCTCCCCCCATTACAATCTATTATGTACACACAAGATGAGGTCAGTTTATTTTAGTCTAGACAAGTGGCCCTACATCATCCACCCCTCGCTGTGTATACTACACTGCCCCACATTAATACATTTACTATCAATACCTCCTCAGGTCCCATGTATGGCTTCGCCTATCAGATGTTGAAGGAAACTGTGTAGACCAATTCAATATGGCTCGAGGGAAACTTTCATAAGCATGTGCCAATTAGTTCCACCGTCAATAATAGTAATGCTAAAGGACATTGTGTTCTGGAGCGAGAGGGGCGGATAGATAGTCAAAGCAGGGAGACATCATCAAGCTTTTGCCCGTTGTTCATTGTTAATGGCTGTTACACTGACAAGAAGCATTGGATCAAACACACACACACATACACACACACATATTGTGGGCAATGGATGTGGTGGAGGGGGGTTGTGTTATTGGGCAGAATTACACAACCCATGAAGATAATAAGTAATGACGATTTATAAAGGTCAACAAACAAAGCACTAGTGGGACAAATACAGGCCGGGTGATGAGATTCATTAGGACAGCATTGAGAGCGTGGAGAGAGAGAGAAAGAGGAGATGAAGGGATGGGAGGAGGATGGAAGGAAAGGGGAGGGGGGGGGCGGTCACATTCCTCTGCTGTTTCACTATGGCCGTCACAGCAGCAGCTGAAACAGGTGTGTCTCTTTACTCAGGGCACAGAGGGCAAGACAAGTGCTACTCTCACATGGTTCAGGCTGGTCACACTTGACCACACTCTGACCTTACACCCATTTGAGCAGCCCGAGACTTCATTAAGCAGGCCCTAAGTAGAACGAGGGTCCCACAACTATTATCTCTGCAATTTAATACAGACTCTCCCTGTCCCTAAATGATCTTGGCTCAAGGATATTTATGAGCAATATGCTCGTCTATGTCAAAACTTTCAGCAACCCTGCTTTGAAAGTGGGACCCCTGATGAGAGGTATTAGTGGGCTCTCCACCCTCACCCTTCTATTTTGATACGCAGTCACCTCACCTGTCTGAGACGCCTCTGCTTAAACTTGCAAAGTCATTCCACAAACTCAAGCATAGCTTCAGTCAGAGTGGTAAGTCCAGGCCCAAAAAAATTCGAAAGAGGTCAGAGACACTGATATAAACCGAACACTTGACTGGGTCAACGTATAAAAACTGTGGTAGAGTTACTTTACTCAAAACTTGAGACTATCAGACTTGAGTGATAAAAATCAGAACAGTCTTCACTTGGATTTGAATTGATTTCCAACTTAACTCTCCACAGACTTGATGCATTCAAGTTTTGATGTACTGTAAGTGGCAATAATATAAGATCTATGCACATTATTATGGTCAGCTCCAATGTTTTTCATTCTATTGAATTTATATTATTGTTTTCTTTATAATTATTGGCCATTTCCTTATGTGATGGAATAATATTTTGCCCTTTCATATTCTGTATGTAAGGTGTCTGGTATAATAAAATCTATTTTTATTATTTCTGCCTCTGTGTCAGCCCTATGAGGTGAAAACAGGTTGTCATTTTATCTCCGACTGGAGACTTCAATTGTTGCTTGAAAGTAGCAGTGAGTGTTCAATGCTTCAGATTATAATGGAATTTCTTTTGGCTACGCTATATAAAATTTCTTCAGAATTATTCACTGAAAAGAATTTCTGAATAAATCTGTCGTGAACTCCATCCTTTGTGAACAAGCCCGATTTTCGTTTTTTTTTTTTTATTTTTTTTTTTTACCCAGGCTGTAAAGATATCAGGGTTTGGAGAGGTTGTCTCATCTTGTGAACTGCCCCACAGGATTTGCTGATTGCTCTACCGTTTAGCTTCCAGGCTCAGTCAAGTAAAGAAGATGCTTTCAAGGCCAAAATGTCATACATCAAAACCTGAGCTTAAAAGACTTGAGCTGGTTTTTGCCAGACTCACCTCTCCCAGACAAATATCAGTTCTCACTCTTCTACCAGCGATATTGATGGCAGCTGGACATGGTGACGCACTTTTAGTCACTCTTTCCTTTTCCCAAACATCTACACACACATCTAATAGCAAAGCAGCACACAGATATGGTCTACAGCTCAGGAAACAGAGGGTTCCTGTTTTTGAGTCCAAGCTCTATTGTTATCAGGATTTCGACAGTATATGCTGACTCTCTCTCCTTCAGTCTCCTCAGTTTTCTCTGCACACTTGAGATATTACACAATAATTATCTATCCAAATCTTGATCCCTATATAGCTCTTTAGTGGTATACATTCTTATCTGGTCCTTTCACTCTACTAATATTGACAAAGCCAGGGAGATAGAGTCAACACAGCTCTCCATTACTACCTTTCCTGTTTCATCTATGCTTCTTATCTTTACTTTCTGGATGGAGTCACACAGTCACTCCTATTTCTGCACTTTAGGATGGGGTATCTTCTCTGCCATCACTCTGCCTCTGCCAATCCCTCACACACACTGTCTCCATGTTTTTTATTATTCTGTCTGCCCACACTGCTTTACTCACTCCCCGCTGTGGGAACTGAGATGCTGCATGCAGCCTGTGTCGCAGTTGAAGGTGTTAGGGGGATTGAAGAAAAGTCTGGATAAGCAACAGCTGGATTTAATGCACCATTAAAGTTACTGGTTGTTCAAGCTGCACCTGCAAATCCCTCAGTTGCCCCCCCCCCCCAACCACCACCACCGTCTAAAGCTTTCTCCCCAGTCTACTTTCACCCCTCCCTCCCTCTCCACTTTTCTCTGTTGTCCTCTCCTCTTTCGTTCAAATACACTCAGTCCCCCTTCTTTTCATTCCTGGTCCTCTCAGCTTTCTCTCTGTTGCCCTGTCAGCTATAACGACCCCCCCTCCTTCTCAGCTTTATCAAAAATAACTGCTTCCTCTGCTTCACCCCTCTCACTCTGGTTGTCTACATCCCTGTCTCATTTCTTGTCTCACCCTACGTGTCCTTCTCCCTGTCTCTTCTCTTCTGTCTCGATGTCTCTCTGTCATTCTCGCTGTTTCAGTGCCCCTCCTGCTCACAGGCTGTTGTGTTGTGTCTGCCAGGCCTTTTCGGATAGAGCACAGGTTTCCTGAATACTGGAACGGAACAAAAGTTGGCAGGGAGACACAGTGAGAAAAGCCATATCGGCTGTTCCCACTGAGTTTCACACACACTCACTATGTTGCTCATACCGATACAATACAGGCAAGATACACCACCACACTATTATGTATATAATATATATACAAAGGAGAAACCTGTCTTGGCAGCCTGATATGTATTCATATATGTCATGATGAGGGGGGTGGGGGCATTTTGTAGCTTTGGTATATTTCAGGACAACAAGGAGAGACGTGAAATGGCACTTAGAAAAAGGGAATGACATACAAGAGAGAATCTGTCCTGGCTGTGAATCAAAGCATTTGCACTCACATGTTATGTGCCAAAACCTCTTGGCTAGAGTATTTTTTAATTTATTACAATCCCTACCTTTAAATTTACCACTATATTACTTCATGTGCATTTTTTCACATAAGCATTTGGTTATTAAAACATAAAACAAACTAATCACAATTTTAATAATTAATCAATTATTTATCAGGCAGACATTTTTCCAAACTCCCGTTTCAGCTGCTCAAACACACACATGTGCTGTATATTTTATATCACTAAACTCAATGTCTTTGGGTTTTTAGATTTTTGTGAAGATGTAACATTGGACTGTGGGTGATCAGTACTTTCATTATTTTCTGAGATGTTATAGATTCAATTATATAATTATTAAAATATTAATAAAATATATACGCCATGTAATTCATAAATCATTATAAAGTCATAACATATAAAAATCACAAAGCCATTTGCAAGGTAAACCGCCCTCAGTGCAAACTTTGAAAAATAATTCCTTATTTCAGGATTTAAGGATTTACTTTTTAGCAAACATAAGATAAACCCTGACTATTTTCCAGCTTGGACTTTCGGAGGCGCACTGATCATCAATAACACTTAACACTGGTGTAGACAAACATAAATACCACCACTCTAAGAATAACTCTCCATTTTTCCCCTAAGAATAATGTTTATTTCTCAGTGGCTCTCTAATGTGCCCTCCCCCCAACTAAGTGAATGATGTTTACACCTCCCACTCCTCCTGATTTCACTCTGGAGGTTTGTGCCCTCTGCACCTGGACAGTACAATTCACTGAATGCACAGACGTTCACCCAGGCACCAAAAGAGACATGATTAAGATCTAACAACTGCAAGCTCTCGGTGGCCCCTAATGAAACTGTTGTTGCGTTTCCTCGCTTTGGAATAACATTAGCGGTTATAGATAGCTTTCAGGCAGTGCTAATGGTAATCAAATTTTTAAAATGGCTTTTCCAAATTAAGAGGAGGGCACAGAGAAACAGTTATAGGTCTGATGTGTGAGTTAAAAGTGTGACAGGGGTCTCATTGATACAGATGGTTTTCTCGCTCTCTGCAGACAGGGCATTGGTGTTGTTAATACATCAGACAACGTCCTAATGTAGTGTTTTAGTGAAAAACACAGACAGCTACAACATTGTGATTTATTGAGGATTATAAGAGGAGCTGCAGTAATGCATCTTTCTTTCCTTCTCTCTTCTCACTTCTCATGCTACTCCACAGACTGATAATTACATCAAGACAGGAAAAAAGGACAAGCCTATAATATGAATTTCATAAAACTTACACCCAGAGTGTACATAATAAACTATTGAATAAAATGTGCCCAAATAGTACTGTGATGGTGCACTAAACAATAACTATCAAAACGCACACTAAAGTGGTGATTTTTTTTTTTTGGTTCATTACATATGAAATGTTCCACCTATTTGATATTTGAGTCCACAGGAATGTAAAACGAATATAAAACGTTCAATACAAAAAAATATATATATATATGTATATATATAGCATGGGACGTTATGGTAATGGTGTGAAATTTACAAAAAATAACAAGAAAACTTCGCAAATAATCCATTCCGTTGCTAGCGTAACAGAAACTACACTTCCCATAAGTCTTTGCGGTTGGTTACGCCTTTAACATGCGCAGAGCTGAGGTGGCGTTAGCAAGAAGGTAAACACGCCAGGTTATTACTTCTAAAACTTATTACTGAATGAAATGCCCTTTAAAATGTCGATTACGTCCATTTTATCCTTTATTTTTGACACGACTGTGGTATTTATGTCGCCCACTCACCGTCTGTCGTCCTCTTGTGTTACAACAGCGAAGCTAACTCAGTTGTGCTAAAGCTTAGCTAATTGACAGAGTCGCTTTTGGGCTGCCACTTTTATCTTTTAGGTTGTTTTCCCGGCTGCTCACCTGAACTCCCTTCGGATCCTCCTCTCGCCATGACCAAGCTACTGGAGTGGATCTTCGGCGTGTCGCTGGTGGTCGCAGTTTGGGCTCTGGTCACTTTCGACCTGTTGGACCTGAGCCTGCCGCAGCCGTACAGGGAGGTGGCCTGGCCGATGCCGCTGTACCTGCTGGTGTCGTTTGGCTGCTACTCCCTGGCCACGGTGGGATACAGGGTGGCCACGTTCAATGACTGCGAGGAGGCAGCGAAAGAGCTGCAGGAACAGATCAAAGAAGCCAGAGAGGACTTGAGGAAAAAAGGCCTAAAGATGTAAAAGAGGAAGGACTTTGTAGACACTTTTGAGAGAAATTGAATGAGACTGAACTGTGCACTGACACCCTCCTTAGTGATTCCAACAGACTCGATGTTAACATCAGTCACAACAACCCATCTTGCAGCAATGTTTGTTTCATACCGTCTAACTCACTGGCATTATCTTCCAGATTAGATATCGATCAGATGTCCATCAGCAAATGAGAAGTGAATGGCCCGATGGTTTATTTGCTGGGTTACTCAGAAATGACAAAAGATTGCATTTTATTAAAAAATATACATTGTTCTGACCATTGAAGGATTTGATTGAAGCTAAATTACTATTTGATGATAAGGAGAATTGCAGGATCTGAAATAAGGAGGTGGTTGGTGTGATTAGTGGATTTTTAACCAGATTAAAGAAGCAAAGATGTTAACACATGAAGAGGCTGCACACAGCTGAGTACACTCTAATGCTGGTATGCTATATCATCATCTATAATCAGTCGTGCATCACTGAACATATGAAATACAAAGGTCACATTGGAATAATCCAACTAAATGGCATATTTGCTGGGAATTGTCTGATGCTTTCAAATTTTCATCAGCTTCAAAACAGCACTGCAGTGTCAACCTTGTGTGTCTGGGACATGCTATCAGTATAGATGGACTCGATTATATATGTATGTAAAATAATGTACATTCCATTGTCCAATTTTAGACGCGTCTATGTGGCTACTGCTTGGACTTAATTAAAATTTAGTCTATTTTCTTCATGTTTTCAGTCTAACATGTTTTTCTCTGTTTGTGGGTTGGCCAGCCAAGATTTGGGCCAGAATTTTTGTGAGTACATGCCATAGTGCTTGTGTATGTGATGCATTCCTGTTCCAAGCATAACCAACATGGCCTGAGGGTTTTATGTCAATATCTCAATGTCTCCCTCTGTGCACAAGACAGACCCCTTTTGTCCGTCATTTTTTAATTAATGATGCAGAATACACATATATTATACAGCATTTCCTTACTTCCAGTCAGAAAGTTAAATTCTGAAATAATCCAGTCCTGGCAAGTGCAAGTCGTTTGTGTGCGCCTTAAAAGGCTGCCCATGCTCATTTTCTGAGTCCCTGCTGTGCACAAACAAAGCATAGGCTGGCTAAAGGCATCATTATAGGGTTTCAAAAGCTCCTATAACTTCAGAACAAATGCAAAAGAGTTGGCAGTTCTCAGTGCAAACTCTGCCTTTTTCAACGTCACCCCCCATGAATGTCTGCAAGCTGTTGCTAGAGCAGACTGGATGAAAGGCAACCTGTTATTCACCAGTCTTCTACTTTGGCAATTACACCAAAGGCTTCCCACTGTAGACAGTTACTCCCTTGCACATACCCACATGTGAAGTAGTTGAACACTTTCTTTGTCATCATTCTTCCCAAATCTAACTTTGAAGACATCCATCTGTTTCTTGTTCTTTGAGTAGAATATCAGACACAAGTATATATCAGATTAGGCGGAACATCTTAGTGGTCACATACAGTGCAAGCATTTTCTGCTTTTACTCTCCTATTATTCTCCCTTAATCCCTTATTTCCAACCTATAGCACATAAATTCCATCCCAGACATTCCCTGTTACATTTACATAATAGTAAATGTAAGTGAGTGTAATCTGATGTACAGACATGTATATAAAAGTCGAACAATCACCAATGACCTCAAAACCTCCATGTGTGTTAAATTGCTGTGAAGGTGCGGTGACTTATACCACCCCTTCTGTATTTTGGTTTGCTGGTGCCAGCAAGAGAGGAAGGACCTGATGGAGTACAGTAACCTGAAACACTAAGAAAAATCCATAATAATGACTGAAAACTAATTTGTTATCTGTGCCTGCCTACTTTTGTGGCTCAGAGGTGAGAGGTTGAGTCCTCTGTTGAGGAAGCTGCAAAGAGCAGGCTTTGCATTTCAATGGACCATGAAAGAGCCTGGTTTGTCAACTTTAAGAGCTGTTATTAGGGTGCATAATTTTGGCAGTACAGAAGCAACAAGCTTGGAGTTTTTGCATTTCAGCTGCCAAATGACAGGAGGGAATAAACTTAAATTAAGTGCTGATTACTTTCTAACATTGCTTTAAAATTCAGTGACTTTATCGGTTCAGGCCCTTCTTGATTTTTTCTTTCTTGGAAAAGGACTTTGCAGATAGTCGTATTAGTTATATTAAAAGTACTTTTGAATACCTTCTAAATTATTTAAGTTGGCTGATATGGTACATTGTGTATGGAAGACCATCTCAACTAGGAAAAGAATAAATAATTGATGAAAGGTTAATAAGGGCTAAAAGCTGACCTGTATTTTATCTGAAAAAATACAGAACCACAGCTGAGGATCAGTTGTTTTTCATGTTGAAAATGTGGTGCTGGTTTTGGCATGGATATTCTAAATTATTCTTTCTTGTGCCATACCAAGGGAAGTTCACACTTCAAAGTAATCTTAAACCTCTCAGCAAAGTAACATGTCTAAGTGGTAACTTTTGGTCTCAGGATTTCTGCGTATTTATTCTTTTTTTGGCAGGGGTTTAGGGGTGAGAGACACTTCCTAGCATTTCATAATTGGTCTGCTTGTCTACAACAATGGAGGGTTTTGACAGCGAGGGAGGCTGAGAAAGATAATGAATGTGCACAGAATGTTCCTCACTTCTTGTTCCAAAGTGAAAAGGTGAGACACGTCAATTGAATTGGGAGAAGAGCCAAAAATCAACACAAAAAAACCTAATGGGTATTGAGACAGTGAGCTGGGCAGATCATGAGGTTGTGCCCGCAGTATGGCCCCACTGAGACCTTGAGACACTATAAAAAACCATTCCTAGAGACACACAGTGACACTGCTGAGAGCAAATCCATTGCAACAGGCTGAGAACCAAGACTGTAAAATGATAGGTTATCATTTTTCTGCACAGAAAAGACTTTTTTTCCCACCCACACATCTCACAGCAAAACCTCAAACCTATCTAGAGACCAACAGAAAGACAGATGGAGCTGGTCATCGAGGCCCAGAAATGGAGATTTGATACAGATACAGAAAGGTTAAACAGCCATGGCATTTTGAGACGGAGTGGCATGAGCACATATGAAGACAGGAGGGACAGTGAATGAAGAAAAGGAGCAGAACAAAAAAAGGCATGGAAGTAGAAATGAATTGAAAAAAGTTAGTGAGTAAGTGGACACAGACAGGAAACCAACACATGAGCTGGAACAACACAGATGACCCTGGAAGTGGCGACGGCTGAGACTGTGTGACAAGACTTCTTTCGGGAAGGGAAGGGAAGACCACACCCCGACTGCTGGTGATGGCAGGGGACCAAAGTGCATCCCGACTGGTCCAGAGGTTCCAACTTATCCTGTATGACCAAGGTGTTTCCTTCCCATCAGCCCTGTCTGACCTTGCTGTCTTCCAAAGCTTTTACAGGCACTAAGGCAGGAGAGGGAGTTAAAAGGCTTCCCAACATGCTGTTACATTGAAATGATGTTTAATCCAAACATGCAGTGCCTCATCACTGCATAATAATGATGTGAACAGAGGCCAGAAGTCAATCATGGGTCAGCCTATTGTTATTTAGCTGCTAATAAACAGCTGCTTTGATACTTACAGGACACTGGGTCCCCATTCAAGGACAGCATGGAAGCTTATAAATGCTACAAATAGCTACCATAACATTAGGTAACCTCCCAGAGGCAATGTAAAACGGATACTCCTGGCTCTTCTGAGTGGAGCATACGCTAGTAGGCAGACAGAGACTGGTAATCATGAGTCCTGCTGATAGTGATGCCTGACTCAGTCCAGAGATGCAGAGATAGACCAGCTGCTCATGCCAAACCTACTCTGAACTGTGGATTTTTCTTGCTGCGTCCCGTGGCGTCCTCCCAGTTTGTAGAGTAACACACTGTTGGCCTAGCTCTTGCCCTGTTAAACAACAACAACTGATAAATTGAAAAATTTTTGATTTATCATACAGCCCCAGTTCATATCTCATGTTTGACATTACCTTAATCTAAATGACATATCTCTTCAAAAAATTCATAAATAAAAACTCTTTAAAACACCCAGATGATCCTTAGATAAGGCTTGTGTTCTGAATAGATAAAAGCAAAATGTGCAAAAAAGGCATATGTTGATCAAGGCCAGATGGAAAAATGCCCTAGATTACAATTTTAACATTCCTGAATCACCTCTTTCACTGGAATCACACCAGAATTTAATGGGCTCTTATCTGGCCCCGTGTTACATCCATCTACCAGCTTTGGTGTAAAATGGTTCAGTACTTTCTGTATAATCCTGCTGAGAAACCAGCAGAACTTAAAGAACATTCAGAGAATGCAAACTTCTGCCAATGTAAAACAGCACAGACCACACATCATAGAGAAAAGCTCCAAATCATAGCAAATGATCCAGATCGGCCTCACAGTGTACTTTCCTGTTCTTCCCTGTCCCACTCAAGGCCAGCACCAATCAATCCAGTACTTTTTATGTAATATAGCTCCCTGCTGGAGATAAGAATGGGGTTCAGTGAAGAGAGATGTCATTTTCACCTGGAAAGAAAATACAGTCCAACTCAGGAAGCTGTTTTAAATTCTTTTCTATCATGCTCCAGATGAAATGTTCTCTTCCTGCAGATGGTTAGACAGAGTCAGAGAAGTAGTGGGTGTTGTAAATCAATTGTCTGTGTTTTTCAAAAATCGAATCCTGTGACTCAAAAGTAATAGTTATACATGAGAAGCCCAAAGCGAAACGAGATTTGATGCAGACTGCACTGAAGTCTGTGCTCAGGGAATCATTCATCTTCTCAATCATCTCAATATTCACAGATTTTGATTCATGATCTCTGTCCCAGCTTTGAAAGTGTGCTTTAAAATATCATGTACACATTTTTTTCTTTTTCCTTTTCTTAGGCTGGAGAAAATTTTGTCCAGAAAATGTTTTTTTATTTCCAAGCTCCAGTTATCTCCTGGCTGCCCTAACATTTACTGCGGTGTTAAAGGTTTCACACTTGCTCCCCACATTTACTCAGGCTGGTATGCAGAACAAGCAAGTAAATAAAAAGAATTGTCTCTTGAGTTTCTTCTTAGGGTCGGATGGTTAAAGGGGCCTGTCTGCCACTTCAAATTTACAACCATCCCTGTGGCACCAGTTTTTGGTGTTACAGCTGTTGTTACTGTCACGGCCGTGAAGCTCCCCTGGGAAGAGACAGGCAAGTGAAGGAGAGAGGAGAACAATGGCTCGTCATGCAGCTTGCAGATGAGCAAAGAATCATAGTTGGAGGAAAGAGGGCATGTATGTTTGTTGTGTTTGGCAGGATGTTGGGGGGTGTAAAGATAGTATGGCATCACACCTGTGTACTTAGTGTTCATGCCAAAAGGCAAACCTGATGGTCACAAAAAACACAGCCATCTCCTTGTTTTCTGCCCAGTCCTTGTTTTCTCTTTATCTTTGCATTGTAGCATTTTCTTGGCTCTGGCCACCTTGGCCTTGATTCGGTTAAACTCCTGTCACATTAGTGTGTGTGAGCTATTATTTGTGTTAATGGCTCCTCTGTGGGGATGTTTCAATTGTAGAGAAAACGAGAGATGGGTGGGGCTCCCCAAAAACTTTTTTAGCAACACAGTCACTTCACGTGCAAAGGAAAAGGTTATATTTCAGTTAGGAAGGCAATAAGAATCTGTATGTTGTGTTAAGTTGGATTGAGCAAAATCAGGAGTCTGGCCCCTCCGCAGATTGCAGACACCTGAGTCAAATGTTTAAGCTAACACGGCATGGCTCCAACTACTAAGCTTGTTTGTGCCACTGCAGAGGGGCTAAAGAACTGCAGAAGAAGGGCAAAAGAGCTGCTGAAGAAGGGCCAAAGAGCCGCTGAAGAGGGGCTGAAGATGGCTGCAGAGGGGCTAAAGAACTGCAGAAGAAGGGCAAAAGAGCCACTGCGGAGGGGCCGAAGAGCTGCTGAAGAGGGGCTAAAGAGCTGCTGAAGAAGGGCCAAAGAGCCGCTGAAGAGGGGCCGAAGATGGCTGCAGAGGGGCTAAAGAGCGGCTGCAGAGGGGCCAGGAAACCGCAGATTGAAGACACCTGAGCTAAATGCCTAAGCTAACACGGCATGGCTCCAAGTTTCATTACTGAACTACTAAGCTTGTTGATGCCACTGCAGAATCTAAATCTAGGGGAGACCAAACTTTTTCCATTAGAGGCCCTAACTCTGGAATGACTTGCCCTCGGAGATAAGGTCAGCAGAATTTTGCTATGTCAAAATATTGGACAATATGGAAAAATTAAAGGATGACCTGTGTCATACATCAATTCATCCTGAGGAGCTTAACCCTGGAGACAGTTCACTCAACACTATATTATCTGGCCCTGTGCTGGTGCCAGAGGAAAAGTCAGTGGGCCAACACATATTAGAATAAATTCTTTTGTGACCTTGAAAATCTGAACTAAATTCCAATTTATCCACTCATGAAAACAACTTGGCTTTTATTTTGGTTAAAAGCTGCATTTAACTTTGTTACATTTTAAGCCTCTTTGTTCAGACTGGCGAATCTGAATTTGATCCAAACCTTCCAACACAACGGATAACTCTGCCTACACAAATGACTTCAGGACTGCACAATACAGGAAATGTTATGCTGTTCACAAAAATCAGGAAAAGATGAGGGGCATCCCATCGGTGATGGGCATGCTGGCAATGTTGCTAGGCTATGCCTTGTTTGACCCACAGCAGCCAACTTAAGGTTGAAATCACAAGAGAGTTGTTCTGGTTTTCCAAAAATATCATTTTTTTATTTCACATGAAATGTTCACATTTAGCATATTTATCAAACAGGCTTTATATAATCTTCTATACATATATATACATATTATACACTTCTATTACTTACACATGTACAAAATTAAGTAACAAGGATTCCAATAAGAAAAAAAAAAAAAAAAAAAGACTGACTTTAAAGGTCATAAACTGTTGTGCCTTGTTGATCAAGCCAGCCTGTCAGGTGAAGATGTGCTTAGCAACTCGCTTTGATGCTGTGTCTAGTCTGTTGTAAACTGGCGATTAAAACATTTTCAAATCCACAACTGTGATGGTTTTTGTGAAAGCCTGAATAGCTGATTACTTCCCGTTGTGTTTTGTGGGTTTTTTCTTGTTTCGATTTTTTTGCTTTGCGTGTTTTCTGCCTTGGATTTGAAACATGAAGGAAAGCGCCATGATACACAGGGGTGGACACTGCTGTAAAAAAGAATTGATACCAGCTCTTCATGTCAAGACAGTTTAACCAATATAAGGGCAAGATCCAACAAACAGAGAAGTCCCGCCTCTCTGCAAAAACTCACAACATCTCAGTGTTTGCTTTTGGCAGAAAAACATTTTGTCCCCTCGCGTTTTCAACCAATCGCTCCTTAGCCGCATGCGATCCTTTGAACCCTCTCACTTCAACACGCACACACACTTTTCTTTTAACACAAGTATTAACTCTACCCGTTGTCAACAGTCAATGTTTCCTTTCATACACACATGGTATATACAGTAAAAGTTCTCAGCTGCAAATTTCATAAATTATCTTCACAGAATGTACAGGTAACAATGTATTGTGTGGTTTCATACAGAACGCCTGATGTAAGTGTGTGTCTGTGTGTGACTGATGTGGAGTACTGTGCATTAGTGCTACAGTATATAAGCACATGGTGACGTTTGCAAAGGAATGGATGTGATGAGAACAACTCCCGTGTTTGTCATTGCTACATTTAGACAAAGTAATCAGTTGGGGCATCAATGCCACTCGATACCATTACGATAACAACACAACAAATAGTACACAATACTCAAGGGTGGAATAGTGTACAAGTTGGAGAGATGACTGATCTTTGGCTCAGAAGGTAAGAGATTCATTTTCAATGCTGATTGATTCCATCTAAATTTGTATTTTTATAATTTTAATCAAGAGTTGGTGTCTTTGCTTTTGATTTCTCTTCAGACACTTTAGGTTTTTCATTTGTTTTAGAGAAAGCCTGCAAAAATAAAAATGAAGGAGAGTTTTCTCTTTCCAAGGAAAAAGAAAGGCCGAAGCACACAAACTTTGTCCAAACTTACTTAGCACGTGTTGTGCAAGTCCATCTGTACTGCGCAAGCTTCAAAACTTGCTCCCTGTGGCCAGCACTGGGCATGTCTTTTTGAGTCAGTGGTCTCATCTCCACAGACTGTCTTCATTATAGTCTCTGGGGAAAAAAAAAAAAAAAACTCCAACCGACATCAGTCCTTTCATATGCTCTCAGTGCAACAGCAGCAGTAACGAAAACGGAACTAGCAATGAGAGGATTGAGAGGGATGTAGCGGCCACTGCGGAGTTTGTCCGTACACTCTTCTGGACGTCTGGCAGGATTACCACCGGGTCATCTGCTTGAAAATGGGAGATAAAGAGGACACATTACTACCACACACCCCATAGTAATCCTGAATGTACCTGGATTGTTTTAAGGTCAGGGATAATTAGAGAGGACACGGGGTTGGTCAACATACCTGCTGGCAGTCTGTTGGATGGGTTGTGAGCCCCACCCCCAGCTCCAACTCCAGCCCCACCTGTGCCTCCTTTAGACACTCTGGCCTCTTGAGAGCCTGAGGGAAAAGAAAAATACCATCAATTAGTGTGTTGGGACTTGCAATAGTCTAACACAACTATTAGAGGTGATTGTGTTGCTCATCTTAGAGTCAGGAGGCGGTTAAACTCACCATCAGCGGCTACGACGTCCACCCTGAGCCTGAGGCACTCCTGTCCGTGGTGGTGCAAAGGTTTGGCTGCAGGGAAGAGGGAAGACAAAACAAAGGTGTCAACATCTTAACTAATTCATTTATCCTATTCTGGGCCCTTAATCTACCTTCATGCATGCGCACACGCACATACACACACAGAGAAAGACACAAACACTTGGCAGCAGACATACCCTGGGACAAAGCTTTAGGGAGCCATCTGTGACCAGGCAAAGTGTGTCTTGTCCTGCCGTTTAGCTAATTACTGCCATGGTCAGGGTGACAACATTTCTTGCTTTTTGTGGTCGCATTCTAGCAGGAAATGCGTAAACTTGGCAAACTGAACAGACACCCCCGTTCAGATCCATGTAAAGCCTCAGAGGGCTGATCACCAAACTTCACCGCATCACTGACAATACACAAGTACACAAAAACCACAGTCTGACATCTTTAAATTTAGAGACTTAAGTCATGCCACAGCATGGCAATGACAACGTGTTGGTCAATCTGACACTTGACCAGGACCGACACATAAACAGTTATTGGATGGAAGGCCATTTAATTTTGTGCAGACATTTACATTTCCCAAATTATGAATTGTAAAATTTGATACCCTCTTTTTCCTCTAGTGCAACTATGAGGCTTGGGGCAAAATGTCCCAAGCCTCATAATGTCACCTGACTTTACTTTAAAGCCTCATCATGCTACAGCTTTTAATTTGTTCCTTTACCAGCCTACAAAACCAAAGACACTGCCATCAGTCTCTATTTTGTGTTTGATACTAGCAAATGTTAGCATGTATATGTGCTAAAATGAGATGTTTAGCATTTTGACATTAGTTCAGAGCTGCTATTGTGGCTGCAGACCCTTACTGCAAACATAGAAAACAGCAACAAATCTGAGGGAAAGCTTAGGTGAAACTTACAGATATAATAGTAGCTTTCTCCCTGACGAAACTCTTTTCCCAGAGTAAATGGAGTGAAACGCTGGAACTTTTCAGAGAACTTCTCGGGGGCATGAGGGGCAAATGGGTGGCCACACTCCCAACGCATCTGGTCATATGACTGGGGCTTGCAAGTGTCGTAGTCTTCACGCTCCACCATGTAGAGCACATATCGTTCGGCGTCTAGCAACGGCACCTCGCCCTCTGGGTAATGGGGGCAGACGATGTCCAAATAGTCATTGAGCTTCACCTCCACAGCGTAGTCGTCCCATAGAAACCTGCAGGGAGGAAGCAGAGCACAACAGTTAGGGAAGTGGCAGGAGACTGATAACCGTGGCTATGGCATCAGAGCAGTAATAAATATAAGCCTCAAAACCTGTGATTATATATTGATCGGCTTCACAGTGTACAACAGGGAAATCAGAGGAAAGACTTAAAGGTCTGGGAATGAGAGATAGAGAGCAGGAAAGAGTGAGAGTGTTTGTGTGCGAAAATGTATGTGTGTATTGAGTGGAAGAGGGAAAACGCAATAAGGGGAAGAGTGATTTGCAGAGAACATGCGCATAAATATGGATGAATGGAAGGCCAGTGTAGCTGCTGCTTCTGGCTGCTGTGTTGAGAGTTAGCACTGAGTGCACATTGATCCCATGTCCCACAGGAGTTGGATGAGGTTTACAGAGAAACATTAGCAGTCAGTTACGCCGTCAAGACAGGAGATGGGTATCGACATCTGCAGGGGAACACACAACACACACAGACACACACACACACCCCAAACAGAGCCACAGAGCCCAGAACTACTAATTCACCTGAACAGATGCAACTCAACACTCAACACTCAACACTGGATCGAGGTCAAAAATTTGTGTCACACGTTTTGACCCGTCAATCACCGTTAGACAGACAGGCAGACGAATACTACACGAGACTGGTGACGGCCTGTAAACGTCTCCCACCACATTCCCTCTCATTACAAAATACAGAGAGACACAGTCAGACTGTCTGACTCCCCTCCATTCCTCCACACGTCCCTGCGTTCCCTCCTCCGCCCTCTCCACCCTCTTTACGATGGCCTTTAAGTAAACCAAATGTCCTCCTACTCCTCTTAAGCCTGAGTCAAGGAGCACCCAGGGAAAAGATTTTGGCATTGAAGCCTGTTTCCAAAGTCCACACACACACACACACGCACACACACACAGAGTTCAGAGGCCAAGTTTAAATTATTTCAATAACAGTTTTGCCAACCCTGAGGCAAGCTAAATTGGCCTCATCCCAACTGTCCATAATTTCTTCCCCCTTCTGGATTTTCTTTCAAACATATTATGAGTTTATCTCCAGGGAATCATCACTAAAGGCATTTCAGCTTTGTCCCTTTCCCCCTGACTGAGTGACTGCTCCAAAGGCCGCTCACAGCTAATGCTCTCTTCTCAGCCAAAGCCATCTATCACCAACCCGGAGCGGTAGCTGGCCGCTGGCAACACACACAAACTCACACACACTTCCCAGTAATTCCCATCTATCAACAACCTAAAGCAATAGCTACCTACTATTTGCACCCACCAAACCTTCTAACACACACAAACACAAACACAAACACACACACACACACACACACACACGCACACACACACACACACACACACACACACAAACACACACACCTCCTCCTCCCTTGGTACTGAGCTTCCCGGTGATGCCTATCAGTTTACTGTCTCCTACTGTTCTGGATCACCAGGGGGTTCCCTGAGAAAGGATGAAATTCAACAGACCCAAGTATTTTCACAACACAGAGGGAGAATGTGTATCTAATATAGGGTTTTGTTGCTTTTGCAATGAATACATGCATGGCTCGGCTGGCTTTCAGCAGCTTAAAGAAGAGGCAGCCAGAATGTGTGAGTTAAGTTACTGGCTGTTATTTAATCAGATCTACACATCTCAAAGAGTTTTTAGTTCTTACACAAGGCCTACTGGGCACTAAACTGACAACTTTAGCCTGGGGAAAAAAAAGGCTAAGGTGGATTTTTCTTTGAGAAAGCTGGTGTTTTCTCATAAAAGCTCCCTAAATCTAACAAGTAGCATTTGGGGAGTTTGACTTTAGGTGACGAGCTCCATGTGTGTGACTAATGATCAAAGTGCACAGACACAGACCCCCGTCGCTCATTAGTTGGTGTTGTTGTTTGTTGCCAGGGGTCTCCCTGGTACCCTCTGGTAAAAGGACAGCCACTGTGGCTCCAAACCCCGGGCCCCGACTCCTGCTCCCTCCTCCCCCATACCCATTTCCCCCTCTCCGCCTGACTGCATTCCCTCAATACTGATGAACAGATTAGTCGGCAACACCATTACGACAGCAACTCGGGGCCATTGGAAAACAGGCACCTTTTAGTATACTGATGAAACTTCCATCTAACTGTGCTGATAATAGTGTGCTGCAGCCAACTTTTAGGGGGCAGAGAGCAATAATTATCATTTTGCCATGGTCCAGACAGCTTAATGCTTATCTGCAGTTTGCCTGCCACGCTCTGTTTACCAGATTGGGGCTAAAGTGTTTTTTCCCCCTGCCACTTTCAATTCCAGTCGAATCGATAACACTATTGAACAAACACTGTTGTCTGCTTTTGGCTGACAGAGTTATCATCCCCTTGCAAACACTGAAAACACACACAAACAAACTCCCTACACCCAATCCCACCCTCACCCCGAGCCCTGATTACAAACTGGTTGTGGTATGGTCTCAATGTGTTCACCAAAAGAGGGTCAAAGGGGGGTACGATTAAAACACAAAAAAGGGTATTAAAGTTGGGCGGGAGGGGTGTAATTATGCCCTCCTGCTCCCCACTTCCCAGTCCCTTTAGGCTGAGGCCTTGGGGGGAGACAAGGAGCATGAATAGGCATGGGAGAGGAGGGGTGGGGGGGAGTCAAAGGGCTTGAGTTGGGAATGGCTTTTGAAGTTTCTTTCACTAAGTATTTCTGTGTGAGTGCTACAGTTACTTTATCAATGCCACTGATTCATACAGTGTCTCTATTCACATTGTGCCTGCATTGATGGAATACCTCACTTAGCAGAAATGACTGTGGCTGAATACGCTCCTGGGGAGGCTGGCTAGCACCTTTTATTGATGGCAAATAGTTTTAATAATGCAGCTGCCTTTTGCCCCCCCACCCCACCCCCCAAATGCCTCAGCATTGAAATGTTCCAGATCATTAACTTAATTAACCGACTGGCGGAACGCACTTTAAAAACAGCTTCGGTCTCGGTGTGAAAAGGTTTAGCTAACAAAGTCAAATCATGCCACCTTCACTTCAGCAGACACAATCCTCTTTTCCTTTGTCTCACCCAGTGTGTGTCTCCTGTTCTTTCTCTCTTGCTGACTGTTTCCCTCTATGTGTCAATAGGCTGGTTTATTCCCATTGTTTGTCTCATGATGCTCTCTTGACAGCGACACTCTGAGCCTCTGCAGAAGTAGCAGCATGGAGGAGTTGTTGTATTCCCTAGTTAAGGATGATTTGTGGAGTTATGGTAGACATGTAGCAAAGGTTGTGCGCATGTGTGTCTGCGTCAGTCTGTGGTATTTAAACATGTGATTGTTTGTGTTGGATGTGTGTGTTGTGTCTGAAGAGTGCTGAGGAATCTGGGAGTCTGTTTCAGTTGTGATAAAGAAAATAATGAATGCCAATAATGAATGATGATGATGATAGCAATTAAGGACTACCAAGTGGTGTGTGCGTGTGTGTGTGTGTGAGTTTGGTGAAAAATAGGCTATAGACAGGCTACACTCCCCTCTCTCATAAGAAGGAATTCCTGATTTATTGGAGCCTCTTCAGGAGCAAGGGTCTAATCTCTCTTCTTTAATCTCTCTGACCAGCGTTTTGCTTTCTTCTCCATCTCTACCCCCTTCTTTCATCCATCCATCACCCTCTCATGTCTGCACTCTATCGCTCTGTGGAATGCCGGACCTCAGAGGCAAAAAGGCTGCGATATGGATCAAAGGTCGGACAATCGCCAAGTCAGCACCGGAGAGTCAGCAAGAAGCAGCAGCCTTGTGCATGTTAAAATCTGTAGTCGGATGCTATGAATCACTCTTTTGAAATACAGCGAGGAAAAACTATGCATATATGACTACTGCAACTGAAAACAGGACCTCCAGTCTTAACCTGAGCCACTTCTTAAATGCCCACGCAGTCACCCTAAGCACATAAACATTATTATATTCCTCCCAGGTTTTACTCACACCGCTGATGTGACCCAAAGGGGAACTGGCCTACGTCACAGATGAGTGAACCGGAATGCGAGGACCACCTAATCGGCTCTTCGAAGCCTGGATTATTGAGTTGAGCAGAGGCTGAGCCGAGGTCTATTCATCAGCACCAGACCCTGCTTAATACAGGGGCTTAGAGTGGACAGTGAGGCCTGGAGCAGGGGCTGAGGTCCTGGGTACAGAGCAAAGGGTGAGACAGCCAGGGTGGAGCTGTTTTTTTTTTACTCTCCTTTGTTGTTCCACAGAGAAGGGGTATTATTGCTTTACACTGGAGTTTCAGAGTTGAAAAAAAGACACACTGACCATGAATGTAAGTGTAAGTGTGTCCATTGTTGCAGCGGGGAAAGTGAAAGGTGTTAACAGCGTAATGAAAGACACAAGGGAGCTGTTTCTTTCAAGATATATGTATGAAATCCCTTAGACAGCACAACAGAGGTGGCACATCACTGCAAATGTGAGCTGCATGGTGAATTTGGTTAAGCATGACTGTTTAATGTTGTGAGTTAAACTCTTTTTGTTTCATCTGTCTCTGTGTTCATCTATCAGTGTCAGACGTGCCCTCCCACTTGCTGTCTGTCTTTCATCACTCAATAAGCAAACCAGATCCTTGCGTCAACTCCCCCCACATCCAGACCTGCTGCACCAATCACAACATGCCTTAGTGGTATTCCAAATATGCAACTATCTGACCCACCGTTGGCAGAGACGAGCACAATGCAGCGTGGGTATACTGTGGTTGTCATAGAAACAAATATGTTCACCATCTTTCAGCTCCTCCCCTTTGACATCATATTCTAGCCTTCATTCTTTGCATCGTGTGACTTTTTTGTCATTCATCTCAATCAGCTTTCTCCCGTCTGCCATTCAACCTTTGTCTGTCTGGATCATTGGTCATTCTGTCAGCGTTGCTGGCTAAACTTGCTCAACTCCTTTGGCCACACAGCAAAATGACAAAGCCTTAAATCCAGCAGTAAAATAATTGGCTGATTCCATTGCACTAAAGGAGGCTTAGATAAAGACATATGCTCTTTACAACTGTCTCATGCTGTCCCCTGAGCCATTTGTATCTTATAAGGGCCACAGCAGAAAGGTCATCAACAACATCCCATCTCTCAGGAGGCAAATACCTGCACAAGAAAATCAATTTAGTTGGATTTAGCTTTCATGCTCTGCATTTTATTTTTCTGCAAATATAGTCTAGGTTTCTATCTTAATGAATTCCACAGGGAATATATTTTATGTGCGTACAGGCCACACTTTTTGATTTCTCAGTATGGAAGTAGCAGCATTTGTTGCTTACAGATAGATGGTAGTACACATGGTACTAATAGAACTGACCTCTAGGGGGTAGCAGTCCTACCTGTGGAAACATGTTTACACACTGTATCCAGCCTTTCAACAAACTGGACAAAAAAATGGCCAAAAAAACACAAATGTTACACAATGAACTTTATTTAAACAACAAAACAAACACAATGGCTCATTTTCAGAGATAATATCTGACTCTTTGTTGCAAATTCTCCATCGGCCAAATACACGTACGTTGCTGGTTTGCTAAATGCCACCAAGGTTTGACAAACAAGTCTGGAGTGCACACACTGTAGCTCTCCCTCACACAAGCCATGAGAGAAAATGTAAGCTCCACTTACCATCACAAATCTGTGTACTAATGGATCTTTTCTTCCTCTATGATTTTTGTGTGGGATCGAGGTGGTGCAGAGTGGGAAGGCACAGGGGAAGTCTGCTGCGTAGATAAGGAAGAGGCCAGATGATGGGCAGGGGACAAAGACACATTAGGGTTGACCTGGGCCACACTGATCTAGGGAGAATCCTAAATAAAGTCGGAGAGATCTGACAACCGGACAGGCGGAACCCAAATCATCCCCGAGGCTTGACAGTTGAGCGCATCCTTTATAAAAATAACCATTTACTATTAATCACCTCTAATCTACATATTGTAGGGGTTCAATTGTATTCATTTCTCAAATGAGCTTGGGAAATTCAATCAACCCCCGAGTCCAGGCTTTTATGGTCTTGCGTGTGTTGGTGTGTGAGAACTGTATTGTTTATTGTGCAGACAGGATACGCTGTTTTCCCGGGAAAAGACATAGCCAGGAAGTACAGCACTTCACAGAAAAACACAAAGCAGACAGCGTGCAGACTTTGGTAACACCAACAGCACGCCTTCGGGAAGTTCAAACTTTTGCCCTGATTCACTATTGAGTCCAGTCAATACTAACAGGCCCCCTTGTCTCTGTCACGGCAACAACAAGTGGGAATATTGAGCATGCAGAGAAGGAGATTGTCAATATTGTCACTGATGTAAAGTCACTCTTACAGACATAAGAAAGGCAGGAAACAATGACACACTTCTATGATCATTTAGCCTATAAGAAGTGATTACCATCCGCTTGACAATCTCTGAGTATTTTCCCCAGATTGAATTCACCAGACAGATTACAAAAACAGATTAAGGGTGGCTGTAGGGAAGATGGACAGATGAACTGATGAAGAACGAAAGAGACTTTACAGCAGAGAACGAAGACCAAGTAGGGGGGAGTTTAGTGCAAAGGCTGGATTAGGAAGTGAAGAAACCTGAATGTTTTTCTTGGAAAGTAGCTACGGTTCAGAGTACTTGGAAAATCACAGAAATCCCTTATCTATTTCACCCAACAAATCACACCCACTGATGTGATTTTCCAAATGTTATTTTACATCACTCAAACACACACATGCGAACATACATGGAACATCAAACTGACACTTTAACCTACATACATGTTTGTTTGTTTTTCCTCTCAATTAAATTCCTCTCCTTTCATGGCCCAAGTTCTCAGATTGGCTCAACCACTTCCCCTGCTGCAGAAACACACTCAAGAGGAGGGGAGCATACATGGATAGACAGTTGAAAAGACCAGGAAGAGAGGAAGAAAAGAAACAGGTTTGGTAGAAAGACTAGAGTGGCCTTTCTCAAGGAGGTAGAAGAAGGAAGCTTTAAAGGAAACAACTGAGGGGGGGGGGGGGGGAGCATGAAGGAAAGGCCAAAGTGCCTTGTGACGGATTGCCATGGGTGCCAAGTATGATAAAAAAAAATAAAAAAATTCCTCACCTCTTAGCATGCTTCCCTCCTCCCCCCCTTTTCCCAGAGCCAGAGTTGGAGGTGAGGAAATAATAGACTGAAAAGGGACAGCTTGTAAAGTTGAGATAAAAGCTGGTGAAGGAGCGAAGGGGACCGAAAAGACAGGAGGGGGAAGAATGAGAGTTTCCCAGAGGCTGAGCCATGGCAATGTGAAGAGGGGCCGGTCTGAATGGCAGCCAGTATTCAGGGACCGCCGCTATGACAGAATGACTGACAGACTGATAGAGGCTGTGCCACTTCATCACATAGCGAACTCTGACCCGTAATCAGTCACACCAGTTACTATTCTCTTTCTGTGGCTCGCTGTGAAGACCCTTCCCCAATTTGTATGGGAGGCATCACAAAAACACCCATACTGATTGGATAAATACCAAGATAATCATTCATGTGGGTGAAACATACTTTAAATAAGTCTCAGATTTGAGCCAATGTGGCACGAAAAAGCATGTTCAATGAAATTAAAGCACTGAGCCAGCAATAGCAATCTGAAACAATCTGGAAAGGTGTGCTGTTGTTATATCAAAATCAAAGAGCTCATTAGCAGGCAAGGACTTCTGAGTCGAATTGGATTAGCTGAAAAATGTTATAATGTTTACAGATAAGGTGATGATGAGGATGTTGTTCAAATAAATTGGTGGATTAAAGGGATATGTGTGTCAGCAGGCAATGAAACAGTTAACAGCTTTACAGAACTGGAGGCCACATAACCAAGTTGAAAAGGGAACCTGGCCAAGAAGGGGGAGGGAGGTGCTGGAGAGAGGGAGAGACAGGTACAAAGCAGAGGAGGAGGAGGAGAGGGCTGAGGAGGAGAGGGCTGGGGGGGGGGGGGGTAACCCAAACAGTGAAAGAACAGATTATTGCCTCACATTGGAGTTGTAGAGGCCACAGGGCTCCTGGGACGATGTTAACATCAATCACGACTATGTGGCACATGTGTGTAAGTGTGTGTGGATGACTTGGTTAATGTGTACGAAAACATGTGAGTCACTCCAATCCGGTGATAGCACACATGTGAGTGCAGCTTCAGCACAGACACTCCTTTTAAAACAGACACAAACACAGCACTGGCATGCCGGGACCCGAGCTGACAGGGCACACTGGTGAGCCTCCGTCTGGGAAACAACCTGTGCTGGTGACGAAGCTGTTGCTAATCACATGAAGCACAACGGCTGCAAATGCACAGACAAGTAAAAGGTCAGAAAGTGCTGAAACACACACTGTGTCCGGAATAGATTTCACTCATGCTGAAACAAAACGGTCATTAGAGTACAGGCACACACGACCTTGGGAGTCAGCAGGACCCAAGGCAGAGCTCGCACGCATGCTGAAATTAGCGGTGAGCAGGGCAACAGTGCATGTATATGTATGAATGTGTGTGTGTTTGTGTGTTACTAAATCTCTCAACAAACACAGTGCAGAAAAGGAAATGAGTCTGTACCACATGGACCGAAGTGATCAATCTGAGATCGATGTGATTAACGACAGCTTTCTGCCCAAAGGGATGGAACAACAAACTGAGGCCAAAGAACAAAGACATGTCATTAGGGAAAATATGGATGTCATCACTGTATCAAGTACCAGGTCAAAAGCGCAAACAGATTTCTGGGAATGATAAAAAAAAAAAAGTACCAAAAAAAATAAAATAAAAAAACCCACCCCCCCACATACACACATCTCAGAAACTCTGCACTTTTTCCACGAATACAGGATTAAGAGTTGCCAAGGGGAGAGATTTAGCACAGTCATTGGGAAAAAAATAGCAATTGCAATAGGACGGCTTACCAGTGTATATATACAGGAATGATTACTGCCGTTTCATAGTGGGGACACAACAAAAACGCTGTTCCATCTGGGACTTTGACTTCATTCTGATTCTTGGCGAAACGCTTTGTGCTGTAATTATGGCCCTTCTGAGAACAGTAAACGCTGTAGTTTTAACCACAGGGGAGATCAGGAGGGAAGCAGGGGTTTCAATGTAAGCTTGTGAGAGAATATTTGGATATCTGGGTCTTTCAAAACCAAGACAAGACATGTGTTTGCTCACAGGAGAGCGAGAGAGTGTGAGCTTACGAACACTGATTGATGTGTGTGGCATCATTTGGTGTGATTGAGCGTCTTGGTGTGTGATGGAGTGACTGTGTGCCAGGAGTCTTTGTTCGTGCTTGCCCATCCGTCCATGTGTTTCTGTGTGTGCGTGCGTGTCGGCAGGCGTGTTGATGAGAGGGTGCATGTAGAAGTTCATTTGCGGTGTGTAAACCTAACCCCTTTTCGTACCTCGAGCCATTTCACCCCAGCCATCATCAACCATAATTCTAATTGACCCCCACTTACGCCGAATGGCCCCTAACCCCAACAATTTCAGCTCCAATTTCTCCTCCTTGAGCAATCCATCTCTCTCCCACAGCGTGACCTACTGGGCAGGTCTCAAGTTACCTCCTCTGTCTCTGTCATACACCATTATTACTCGTCTTACCACTTGAAATATGAACACCTTTATGTCTCCCTGACAGCCACGTAAACCCCATGTGATATCTCTTGATTTAGGAAATATTGAAACCTCCCACTGCTCACTGGGGATACGACTCAGTGTCAGATGGGGAGGATATTGCAACAGATATTTCACCACACTGTGCTGTGATTCAGGTCTGCATTAAACCAACAGAACAAATATGGGCTACAACTTCCAGAAAGCTAATTTATTTCCTCCCAGAAGAACAAAATTTTAAACTAATATATTAATTGAAAAAAATCCAGATTACTGACTAAAACAGTGAGCAAGTGAGGAAAAAACACACACACTGCCCATTAGGACTAGTGGTCCAAAGAAAGAAACACACCAAATGAAGATAAAGAACTGAGCTCCAGAGATAAAGATCAGCCTGTAGCTGCCTGCATGAAGCCCCACATTCACCCTCATAGACTGAGCCGGTGAAACAGCTCATTCACTTTACAAACATAAATACATGATATAACCTGATGTAACTAATCCTGCAGCACAGGTACACAGATTGTGAAACGGATTAAATCTTAACAGGTTAGGCAAAGTATTACAGGTAAACAGCACCATAATAACAGCTCCGGGCCCAGGAGGGGGAGGGGGGAAGGGAGGGGGGAGGGACAGGGAGAGATACTCCTAACTATCTGGCATTATCATCACAACAGCAGCCGGTTGCCTGCATCACAAATTCATCACACCAAGCTCTCCTCTGCATATGCATGAAGTGCAACTGTCCCGGTGCATCTGAATATGGAGCATTTTCATCTGCAGGATTAGTTAGAAAGTTCATTTATGTCCAAAATGCCCAACAGCCGTGTTATTTCTTTCTTTCTTTTTTTTTTTGCACTGATGAATAAAGAAGCGGGTGCAGCGGTGTGTTGAAGTGAGCTCAATGGAAATCTGGAAAAGACAAATGAAGAGAGATACTTACTTCGGGTTGGTGCTGTTCCAGTAGACGCTGTGCCGCTCCGCTGAGGCAAACCAGGCGCAGACGCTCACAACGAAGCCCACAACCCAAACCAAATCCATGGTGGAGAGGAGTGGAGGCGTGCAGGGAGAGCAACACAACTCAGGTAGGTTGTGCAACAACAACAAAAAAATTAAAAAGAGAGAAAACCTTAGAGGCGATCCGCGCACCTGGAGGCTGCACGCTCAGAGAAACACTTTGGGCAAGAAGCGGTTTAAAAAGAAAAATTTTAAAAAGTATGTAGACTCGTAGAGGATTGAAAACTGCACAGAGATCCGGATTACTCGACAAATCCGTGTTGAATGACAACTTTAGCTGCGTGAGCGTGGTTTTGTGAAACGCCCATAGCCGATCGCTCCGCCTCCTGCATCGGAGCCGACCAATCAGAGGGCTGTCCGAGAGACGCGAGTCCCGAAGGCTTCTCCGTGTGTGTCTGGATGCATCAGACTTTAAAAAGCTTCACTGAGATTTCTGGGTCCCAACTTTGTAGCATCACATTCACAGGCACTTGTTGAATGTGTGTGCACTGCAGAGAATATCTACAAGCACAAACATGTCATTATATGTGTTGGTTTGCAGGAAAGTTATAAACCTTCCTGCTAAAGTGTCAGCATTTATTACCCCAATCAGTTTTTGATTTGCTTACATGTATGAATGAATGAATGAATGTAGGTTTTATTTCAAATACGTGCGTATAAAACAATAAAAAAGCCAAAACTAATGGAAATACACACCACCCTCCCAAAAAAAAAAAAGTTCACAACGTGTCAGAAAAGCAGCAGGTAGAGCCATGTTATTAAAACCTACCCCTTCTCCAGTACTTAGTAGGCAACAAATCCTTGGTTGAATTCAATAATAGTGTCTTTCCTGCCAGATATAGCCCCCCATGGATATGCATATTTACATATGTAAAAATTACAACCAGTAGAAAATAAATAACATAAATAAACAAAAAGTAAACAGCAGGTGATTGGTAAAGCCTTCTTCCTTCACGTACTTCATGAAAACCATGTTTTTGGACCACTTTTTGAAGCGGGTCCTAAAAAGAGCAATGCACAGTAAAGACCTACCTTTAGTATTAATTCAACAGCTCATAATGAGCAAGACAATATTTTACAACGTTTGTTGTAAACAAACATTATGTTCCTGATCGCTTTGTCCACCCTTGAATGTGCTCTGGCAGTGAAGTTGTTCCACAGGCCTTATCTATCATTTGAGTGCACCACCCTTTGCTTGAATACTGGTTGGGCAACATCTGGTGTGTTTGCACAGTGATTTCTTGCAGTGAAGTTGATATTTTTATCTTACAAGTTTTCTACTGCTCTTTTGTATAAGCAAAGACATTAATGGCCACTATTACATTACAGAAATTATACATTTGTCCGACTTTAAGCATTTACGTGAAAACCTTCAGAGTATATATTGAGTCTTGGCAATCGTATATGGAATACAAAAAAACAAAAAACAAAAAACAACCTTATGCACAGATTGTAGCTCCTGATGGAACAACATTATTACCCCCATGCTGTCAGATGCATTGCAAATCCTGATTCTCATTTTCTGTTCCACTGACATGGATAATCTGGACTGCGAACTGCTTGTTCAGCCTAGCGAGCCACATTGCCAGAGGGGGTTTTCAAGCCTGCTTCTGCTTGACTGGCATTTTATTTGCTACGTCTGTTTAGCAGGGTAACAGCTTTCAAAGGTATCAAAGCTAACAAAAAAAAAAAAAAAGAAGTGAAGTGAGAAGAATGTTAGGCATACCAGATAATGAATTCAAGCTGTTAATCGACCAGAGTTTGAAGGGTTGTCTCCGTTTCAGAATATGGACAGGATTTAGGGATGTGATAAGATAAATTCTGCAGGGATTTGGTTCATATTTAAGGAAGTAATAACAGAATCCAGAGAGCACAGAATATGCTCCTGATGTAATAACAATGTAAGACTTAATCTGAAAGGTATCATATTCTACAGTGAGAAGAGAGTGAAATAATGTGAACTTCCTTACAGCATACCGGTTTCTCAGTCTCAGATTAATCTTTTACAATGTTATGTTTTTGCTTAGATAAACTCAACCTAGACCTAATTAATCATGAGACTACAGATTATTATTTATGAGTTGTCAGCCTTCATTACTACATTATAACACAAGTAACTTGTAGTCATCACTACATTATAACCTGACTGCAGAGCACCCACTCCAACCACACCCATCTTTGAAAGTGGCCTTCATTTTAATTTAATTACACGCTTTTATGTGGAATTTTGGGACTGTACCATCCGTGATGATACCACACCGACAAAATCTGTCAACAGACACACAGACAACTGCCTTAGTGGTAGTTCCCGTTAGGCGCCACTCACATACTCACACACAAGGTGAAAACAACATCAGTCATAACTACTGCAGCAGGTAAAAACATTTCAAGATTGAGAAGGTTAAGGCTTCCCCAGTAGGTCTGAGTTTCACAAGATGCAGAATGAGAAGGAAAGTGTCAAGTAGACCGGTGATTACACATCAACATCTTATCTGACAGTTTAATTGTGACAGTGCTGAAACTCCCATTCATCCGGTACTCCAAGGAGATCAAAGCATCTCTTAATATCTGTTTGCATCTCATTTTAACCTTGGCCTGAGTTGTGCTCATTTGTCCTTACCTTTGAATAATCACCTCTATCAGGCACCCACGCTACCATTGCAGCAAACGGTTTATTTTAAATCTTTATTTTAGTTATTTTCTTTCTGCAGCACAAGATTCAGAGTCAAGTGGAACCCACTGAATATCACAAAAAATATATTCTGTATTCAGTGGCTCTGAGTAGACACAGATTATGCAATCTGCATTTAAAAATTCTGTTAAAAGCACAAGCCATTTCAAATCTAACAGTGCAAACACAGAAAGGCACATATACATGGTAATTGTGTGCTACTCAGTGTCAAGCAGGTCATCCCAAATAATGCGCTTCGTATTCATGAAGAGTGCTCATCCCAGTAGATCAATTTTTTAGAGTCCAATTGTTTTTCAGGCTCAGTGGAAAGATAAGAAGGTGAGAGGGACTGCTAACATAATTGTCATTTGCATTGCAAAAGAAAACTGTTGTGGAAAAGCTCTCACCATGTCACAGACATTTATGTCATAACGCTATCAGGAACCAAAACAAGTAGACCTTCAATTTCATACCAACCTGAAATATTGAGTGAGTAAATAGAAAGATGAAGTGGAACGAAGCTGCAGCTCAGTGCTTATTGTATTTTTTCACAGCGGAAGGACGGACAGACAGACACACAAACACACAGACACACACACACGGATCTCTGTTGACTTGCAAACCTACATAATACAGTAGCACGCACACACATAAATGCAAACCTATACACCTCAAATGCTGAGGGAGTCTGTGCTGCGGCATGAAAATGAGATATAGGAAAATGATAGGGAAAACCGTTTCATGTAGGCATGGGAACTTGACTGTCCATAATTTGTTTGTTTGTTTTTTTCAACCATTTCAAACCGCGTAATTAGATGATGTCATGCTGCACTTTCTGTGATCCTGAAAAGGGGAAATCAAAACACACGAGTTTTCCCACTGAATTCTATGAAAACAATAAACAAGTTCTCCAACCTTTCATGGTCAACTTACGATTCATGTTTGGAGAAGTTCTTATAACCTGACACCTGATTTGGATTTTGTTTCATGTATAATCTGCTCGCCCAGTTCATCTCAACCTGAGCAAGTCTCCACAGTTATACAGTCAGTTTCCTTCCTTCTCCAACTTAACCATGAAAGAAGGTATGTGAACCCTTCGCTGTGAATACAAAGGTTTCACAACAGTCTGTCATCATGTTCACATCCCCAACATCCCGCAACCCAGATGTTCACAGGCTACATTCACACTGAAGCCTTTTCCTTCACAAATCTATCGTAACACGTGAAAATTTACATTCCGTGACCAACATACCGATTTTGCACTCAGCAGTCAGTGAGTGACGGTGATAGTTGGAGAACGAGAGAGGGACAGCAAAGGCATCTGTAGCATTAAAATGCAGACAATGACTGCATAACAGCTGCTAGCAAAGACACCAAGGTGACCAACTCTTCCAATTCATTAACTGTGTAGCATTAACTGCTGTGGGGGTCATGGTTGATAAGTTTTAGTTTTCATATGAGAACAGGGCCAGCAGCCAAATATTTCCACTTTAGGAGCTTGAAATTCTGAAGGTAGTATGAATGCCAGATGTAAAGGTTGAAAAAGTTATGCCTCTAAAGAAAAAAAAAACTTATTGTTGTGTGGATGAAGCTTCTCGACATTTGCCTCCTTAGAGTTATGTCCTCTATTGTTAGTAACTGTTGCTGTCCTGCAGGAGTTTTTCCTTAACCTATGAGGCCTTGTCTTTGCAAGCAATGGAAGTGAAGTGTTTCCTTTAATAAGCATTACACAGGTCTACCTCGCCTTACATACTCCACAAAGAAAGCATAAAAATCCTTCCCAGTGGTTTGCTTATGGAAAACAAGTTTGTTCATGGCCTTGTTGATTTTTTTTTTTTTTTGACTTCCCCTGAGGCAATAGAAAGCACAGTTAATGATTAGGTGGAGCAATTTCAAAGTAAAACAAAGGTAATCAGTGAGCAACCCTAGCAAGGTAAAGAGATGAAGTGGAAAGTGCCACTTGTTAATTAGTCATGGTTAATTATCAGTAGTAAACAATGAGGTGTCTGATAATGCGTAGCCGTATCCATTGATCAGTGTGTCATCTGAAAGTTGGGCCTCAGGTATGACTAATAAGATGAAGTCTCAGACATCGACTTTGCTGCTAGCAAGGCCGTCGTTGTGCTTAGACATTTGGTATAGCACGCATACATCAGATACAACCTCCCCACCTCCCCACAAATACACAAACACACAAATATGTAAGCCTGAATACTCATACAAGCCAAACTGAGAGACAAAGAGCAGCTGAGAAGGAGGCGGATGAGGAGGAGGAGGATTGAGCAGAAATGCAAACACAATGTTAGATAACAAGAGCGTAAGACGAAGAATGAAAGCAAAAGTGAGGAGGCGTGCAAAATGAGAGTGAAGAGCTTAAAAAAGATGTACTTAAGGGGCGCAATATGCAAAGTAAAAAGATTAAGGAGAAACAAAGCAATGGGGGGATATATTATGAAGCCATAACAATAAACCTGTTTTCATAGATACACGACACATGGAAGCCTCTGAGCCAGTAATTAGCAAACATAGCATCTTTACTGACCTGTAATTATGGCACCCTTGCCTTGGGCAAATAAAAATTTTAGAAGTGAGATGCATCGCTTTCCTTAGACTGTCAAAATCTAGTAAGCAGTGTCTAAGATATTGCAGGTGACTTGGGGACAAAGGAACAATGCACGGGGTCTCTTTTGCGAAAAAGCAGAATCACCAAACAGAGGAAGTCCACCTCCATCTATCCATTTTAGTCTGAAGCAGTGCAAAATCTACATGTGTGACACAAATCCACAGGATAAGAAAGTTTAATGAGGAGGAGGAGGAGATAAGAAGGAGGAAGGTTTAAAATAAAAGGTGAAAAGAGACTTCGGGTGTGAACATAAATAAATTTGAGGCGAAAGCAAGTGCAGAGGAGAAGCGGAAGGAAGGATGGATGCCAAATGAATGAGAGGGGGCCGGCAAGAGAGTGAGAAAGATAGAAATAGATAGGAAGCAAACAAGACGGACAGAGGGAGACAGGATATGCACAATAAGATGTAATAAGATGAAGCATAACATGCAAAGATAAAGACGAGGAAGCAGGGCATGACATAGAATGTGAGGAGACGGGTGGCTAGTAAAGCAGACATAGATTATTACTCTGTATTTACCGAAGGGACTTTACAGCAGAGGAGAGACAGCCTGAGAAAAGCAGCTGAGAGATCAGAAAGACTGAGTTTGAAAGATGTGTAAGAGGTATAATTTTCCAGCAAGGAGACAGTGAGAAAGACAGAAATACATTGAAATAAACATTTGGAGTGGGGAGAGAGATTGAAAGGGAAGAGATGGAGAAGAGTTTGAGTAAAGGTTGGAAAGCTTTCAGAGTTTTTTGTTGGTTTTTTTTTTTTTTTAATCTACAAAACAAAAGCCAATAAAATCTATGCAGAGAAAAAGTTGGAGCTGAGTGGTGTGACAAGGGAGGGGGGAGGGGGGGTGCACCCAAGTGGGCAGGTGGAAGAGAGTGGGAAAAACAGGAACTGAATGGTGCAATGCAAAAGTACGTTTTAGAGAGATACAGACAGATGCAGAGAGAATAAGAGGGAGAGACTGACACTCAAATTTAAATACGGAGAGGAGGATGAAAAAGCTGCACACTGGTGGATTCCTCAAAAGCCCCTTCAATATGTATGAGGGCAGTTCCATAGACTCTGGCAGCCACAAACAAGTAACAGAACAGAGGGGAGAGGAGACCAACAACGCAGGTTGTGTTGAAAAGAAAGGGCTCTTCTCCTGTCACAGACTTTACAGTGTGTCCAGGGAGTCCGGGTCCAGAGAAAGGGGACCACCCAGAGACTCTGTTTACCGTGCCCTGCTATTCCCTGAAACAACAACACAACAGCATGGGAGAGTACAGGGGGCTCAGTGTGAACAACCTGTCCACCAGCACACTGAAGCACAATTACATCATTACAACGCATACAAGACTGGAATGAAAGGAAAGCAAAATCATATCACTTGGTAAATAAACCAACTCCACAGGGCGCTTATACAATGTGGTTTCTAAACGGAAAGCTCCTCCAATCTCACAGGGGCCACCTGAGCACCTTCCTCCAGAGGAAATGGAAAGAAGGAAGGCTGAATAGTGATGGCAATGGTTTTTTGTTTTTTTTTAAGAAGCTTTGGGCTATGTGCACCTGATCCCAGAAAATAGTCAGCATAACCAGATTTGAGAGAGAACAGCATGTACTCACGCTGTCACTACCAACGATGCCGAAGTGGTCCACATTTTCTCATTACTGCCCCCCCAAAAAAATATGTTGGAATGAGAGTGACATGCTCTGCCTACACCCCTGATGAGTGGCGATCTGTCTGAAGTGGACCAGACATTCCCTGTGCTGATAGGCCCCAGGGAGGCTGGACGGAAACGAAGAGCCATCGACTGTTGGCGTGCCCAGAATAGTGCCATCCCGACTGTCACTCTGACAGCAGCAGCAGCTGACACCAATGCTAACAAGAGCTTATACTTTACATACGCGTTGGCTCAACAGATGCAGTGGCATTGCTGCTCACAGATGGGAAAGCGGTATTGATGCAACTTTCCTGCTCTGAAGTTACTTTTTGCAACTTGTTCCACTGAGTGTGAGAGTAAAAAAAAAAAAAAAAAAAAACATTGATAGAGTGTTATATAATTGAAGATGGTTTGAGGCTTTGCAGCTGAAACCTTGCAGTAGATGGTGTGAAAAATATGCAGTGCAGAGGTCTGGATGTATACACACACACTGAGAGACAGTGTGGTAAATAGATGGCTTGGGGCTTTTCAGCTGAAACAAGATAGTGTGAAAAAAAAAAAAAAAAAAAAAGTCCCACTGCTCCAAAGTCTGGAGGAGCACAGAGATAGCTGTAATTCTAACTGACACGGATGCTGTGTCTGCATGCATGGTGAAGATGTGTTTACATAAGCCTGTCTATGAATGAGCAACAAACACGCATGTGTGGTCTTCAGATGCAAAAAGGAGGAGTCATCTGCCTCACTCTCTTTGTATGCAAGTGTGCCATACTCAAAAACTGCTTAATAGCAATCACTCCACCCTCCATTCAAACACACACATGCTACCACTCTACCTTATTACTTGAGGCAATAAGAGAAAGACTTTACAGCCTCTGACCTTGCTTCCTTTTTTCCATATGAACAGGTGTCCCTCTGCTGTGGCACACTCCGCTAGTCTTTCTTAAGAAAATTACAGAATAAGGACAGAGGAGATGGATTTTATTGCCCCATTTTCACTCCCTCTGCTTTTGACAAAGGCACCACCTTCACCCACAGTGACTTCTGCTCCCTCATTACTTAAGGAAGAGAAAATGAATTTTACAACCTTATCCTATTTGCCCCCATCGTCCCCACCACCATCTGAAGTGGCACACTCCATCACTCTCACTCTTTCGCGTTATTCAACAAAAAGATTTGAAATGAATTTTATTGCCCATACCCTCTCCATCACTCCACAGCCCCATCCTGCAGTTACACATCCGCATTGCACTTATTGTCTCTCTCCTTTGCAGCCTTAAAGAAGGAAAAATCAATTTTACAGCCTCCACTCCCCCATAAAGTGGCACACTTCACATTTTCTTGTTTCTTCCCGTTCTGTCTTGCTTTAAAAAAAGAGGGGCTAAAATCAATTTTTTTGGCCTCTGCTTCCATTTTACAGCCCCAGGCTGTCTCCAAAAGGAGTGGCACACTTCATCCTTCTGCTTCTGGTGCACTGCCCTCTTTAAAAGCCTCACAATGCATTAACATACAGGTGGTGTCTTTTGTTTCCTTCCGAGGCACACTTCTGCTCCGTATATGGCCCATGTGTCCACTTTGAACGCCCGCCAGTGGAGGTATTGTGAAAGGGCAGAGGGTATTAAAAGGTCACTTAAGATAACTGGCCCTTCTGTTGCCACACCTCCTCTGACACCTCCTTCAGATAAGGTGAAGTCATCGGTCTGAGGCTGAGCAGTCCCTCTCTGTGTGAGTCCATTTAGCAGTGGGGGGGTGTGTCTCGGGTAACTGAAGTTATCTGGCTGTGATCTTGGTATCACAATGTCATATGTTTGAGCTTAAAATGTGAGCACTCACTTTCAAGATTCTACAGATGATATAAGATTTATTTATTTTTACGTTCCTAACATTATGCTTTATCATTCATTTGATACACTCATACGGTGCATTCTCGACCAAGCAGGTCACAGAAGGCTCTGGCTTCAGAACAGATCTTTTGATTCCTCTCCTCCCCCAAGATGTGCACTGTTACCACAACCTCTTTTACATGACTACACACATATCTGCTGCCCAGATGCTACCCTACACCCCAACCCCCACCTGCCCCCCCCCCCCTCCCTGCCTCTACCACTCCTCCCTCTTCTTCGCTCCACTTGTGGCTGCTGCTCCAGCACCCTATTCATTAACAGCTTCTTAATGCTCCCAGATGGGCTGACTGTAATTTATGGTGGCCTCAGTGTGTTTACATTTTTGTGCGTGTGCATGTGTCTATGTATGAGTAGGTGCACTTAGCCATAAAATCTATGCATAGCAAGCAGATTTGCTATGTGTAACTGATTAAAACTTTCAAAAAAGTTATCTTGATTAGAATTCACCTACGACTATTGGATCCATTTTCCACACATTTGCACTCACTCATGTGTAAACTGAGAGCGTATGCAAATATGTTTGTGCTGAGTTCCCTTTTCGTCCTTTGTCTGACTCGAACGGGAGCACGTATCACTGCAGGGCAGAGGGAGGGCAGCGATTAAGGCACATATTTCAGGTTTTCACTTTGCATGCTGAACAAAGGTTTTGTCTCCAAAACTGACCTCAGTGGGAGCAATGCAAGTTTTTCCATTCTGTTTTCCTTTCCACTCTACGCTGCTGAATTAAAATGTCATGTGCCCCTGTGGGAAGTCCCCACGTCCACACATACATTAACATGTGTGCACGCTATGTGCTGGTGGATATGTGTGTGTTCTTGTGTTTAGATGTTTGGATGCTTGCGTCTGTGAGTATCTCACTGATGTTCTTCGCCCAAACCTCAATTTACAGATGCTGGTGTGCTCACCCCCACAGATTGCGGCGTATCGATTCCCAGCTTCTCCCTTGGTGGGTGTGGAAAAGTGGCAGTGGTGTTGATGGGGAGGTGGGTGAGTGGGAGGGGGCTACGGAGGTTATGGCAGACTTGATAGCAGCCTGCTTTGCCAAGGAAAGCCTGTTTCCTAGAAATGGAGAGACAAATACACACTTGTACAAATAAACACACACACAGTACTCTTCATCTAAACACAGTACTCACATACTGAATGAGCCCACCCGCATTTGGTTACAGTGTAGAGTACACATACACACCCACAGATACACATAAACATACGTTTGTGTGCAACGTGGACTCATCATACACAGACATGTCAAACTGCTGTGTTAAGAGGGAACTTTCCCTTCCTTGACTGTTGTTGCATTTCCTGTCTTCTGTGCCAGTCCAACGGAACTACACACATGGTAAAAATAATCCCTGTGAGGGCCAGTCAGCACTCGCTGGGGCCTACTCTGAAAACACAGGGTGCCCACATTGCCTGTTAGCAGCACCATTTCTATTTGTGGAGACGTGCGCATTGGGCAACAGTCAGGCTCCAGCAGTGGGAACAGCAGCCTCACAATGCGGCAAAGGATTGTGGGAAGGGGATCTCTGCGAGACGGGGGTGGTTGTGGGGTCTAACTGCTGCACCTTTGAGCACTTAGTCCTAATTACTCCGTTTGTGCTCGACGTTGCTAATGGTTCGCAGACGTAACGCACATGTGGAGACAGTGCGAGGAGGCTGGGACGATGGAGTGCTAGATGGGGACACCAATATCCTGCCCGCTTGAGCTGGTGAGCTAGAAAAACAGATGGAAATGAACACCAGTACACCCCAGCAGACTTGTAAATATACGTATACACACACAGATGTGCATACAGGTTCAGGGACGTGAACACAAAGGCACAAAAGGCTGGAAGGAAAACAAACACAGACGGTTGGATTTTTGTTAGCGTTTGTGCTCTCTTTAGCATGCATGGATAGGCTGTCACATCCAAACACACACACACACACACGTGCATTCAGGCCAAGTATGTCCTCATCACCAGCATGCGTAGATAAGTATATGTGTGTGCGAGTGTGTCCTCTCCGGGTCGACCACAATGCACAGCTGGCAAGGAGAGAGGGACTCGAGTGTGTCAGTGTGGTCAGGTCAGGGGCCCCATTTCTCTCCACTTTCTCCACCGTCCAAGCTCTCTCGGCCTTTTCTTCCTCTCATCCTCCCTTGTTTTTAACATTGCCTTCCTTTCTGTTGGTCACATTTTGGCATGTTCAACCGTCTGTCAGCATGGTTTGTCCAGACGCTGGCCCTTCCCAGGTTTCTCCCAATGCAAATATACAAACACACGCAGATGGAAATTGAGAAAGAAAAAGGGAAAAAAGTTCAAGTCTTCCTAGAACTATGGAGACACATGGATTTAGAAATGAAGGGACACATGTTTTGACAAATCTTAAAGCAAAAATGTGGAATTTTTTTTTCATTCAGTATTTGGAAACAGCATGGCTAAATTCTCACGCTTACACACATGGCCAGCCCACTGTACATGTGTCTCGTGTGAGAGGTGACCACAATAAAAATGCTTGAACAACACAGTCACCGTATAATACTAAACACAAAAGACCACAACAGGCTAAAAACCAACTTATCTAAATACAGTCATGGGTCAAGGCTAACTGGCTAACAGCAACCTGTGGGTGTCACTAGGAGACAGAACCCAAACTGAATCTCCCGAAGTTTAAGTGGAGCGTCTACGGTCAGTCTTCTCACAAAGCAGATCAGTGTGTTGTAGATGAACAACAGCCCAGAGAGAATTCTGGATAATATTTTATGGACGAGCCATTAAATGAAAGCCCTTTTTCTTATTGTTTTCTTGTTTTCGCAGAGAGGGAACCCACCCTTTTTATCCCATCTTGCGTGACATGATGTGATTTATTCTTTAAACCCTCTACAAACTTATTGACATGACAGAGAGCATACTAATCAGATTAAAAGTACCCAGCAGTGCTGGTGGCAGGGAGTCAGCCAAAATGAAGTCAATGGAAATTAGTATTCCAAAAACCGGTTCAATTTGTCAATTTCCATTTGGTGTGAGTGTTGGGAGACAACCATTGCCAGGGCTGACTTGCAGCAGATTTGGTCCAGGACATGAGAAACTGACATGACCCTTCAGCACATTATTGTGCTGTTGATACTATTGTTTTGTTTAGTGGAAAATATGGATGTTTTGCTCTTTTTTTTTTTTTTTTTTTTGTGATGGTTTAGAAATTCAACCAGCTCAGCAGTTTGTGGCAAAAACGATATTTGAAACAGAAGTGTATTTATTGATATAATCACGAATGTTTTTAAAAATCAGGCTGACGCTCTAATGTAATGAAAACAAAGTGTGTGCGTGCAAGGGTATGTGCACAAACGTGTGTGCACATTGTGTGATTAAAAATTACTTTGGCTGCATGAAAGCACATTTGATGGGTGTGTTAACGGCCTGAAGCACCTTTACATTCAGAGCAAACACACCTGAGCGCATTCAGCTTTGTGATAACAATCTTTAAGCACGCCCTATTCACTATTTCTCAAAAGAGCAGAGAAATGCGTGATGATGAAATCCCTGAATCAAATATAATTAGCCTGGACATTTGGCCCAAAGCTGCATGAAAGCCACTAAAATATGCAGGCTATCAGTGTGCACTATTAGGATGATTTATTCACATCGAAGCATGAGTTAGGGCTGGCCAATAATGTCTTTATTTCTGGATTTAAAAGAATGAAATGACCTTGGGAGCTGAAATAATTGGTTATGTATGGGGGACTTGTTTTAGCTGAAATAAAAAATGTCACTGGATTTTCAGACAGCAAAATGATGTGGTCAAATTTGCATGAAGACAATAATGTCCCACATGGAGTCGAACTGCCCTCAGTAACAATTTGGGTAAATCTCAGCCTTATTAAATGTACAATGTTGCCTAAATGACTAACAGAAAGCCAACACATGAGCTAGCTTTTACCCGCTGCACTGAATCCCTTTTCCGATTTTGGCGTCGTGACAAAACAACAATCAGCATAGAAATTCAGAACCAAATAGAACAAAGAAAAGAGCCACATATTATTTTTTCTTGCCAGCATTTTGGCTACTGATGGCCCATGTGTTGTGCAAAAACAATGCCATCAAAGCAATCTCCATAACCTGTCATGATAACCAAGGTTTTTTGTTTTTTTCCTTCCTGATGTCACGTGTGCCTTTCAGCCCGTTTACTGCTGGTAAGACGTCTAAAATCAAATAAAACCAAACTAGGAAAAACCATATCTGGCTCATCTTGGTGGTTTATCCCTGGTGCTCTTTCGCTTTACTTGATTTAGCTAATGAAGGATGAAAATCACAGATGTGCTGAGCGTCTTTCAAAATCTGGAAACACTGTGAAGGACAGCTGCAGACCTATGGCAGGGGAAGTTCAGGAAATACATAATGACACATGCTTGGTGGTGATATTGGTTTCCTCTGATGGGCTGACTCATCTCAGCAGTGACTATAGCTCTCGAGGCTGCTTTTACAGAAACCACAGAAGAAGAACATTGCGGTAATAACACACACTCTTAGCCAATAAAATCACAAATGTGTTTAAGCAAGTGAATACTATCCCACAGGAAGGAAGTTTTCCTTAGTGGTTGGATTAATGAAGTAGGACATCTAAATATCAACCTGCACTCTCAAGAAAAATATTGAGCCATCACCTGTACAGACATAAATTCTGTTAGCATTTGTGTGAAAAAAAAAAAGTTTGCAGTGAGAGTTAGATACCAGTTTCATAACTGGAAAAGAAAATATGAAGCAACCAGCAGCAGCTAATTAGCTTTTTAAGAAAATGTGGCTGATGTGTAAGTAAGGACATAATGAAAATGTAAACAGGAATTAAATGAGTTTTATCCAAATGTAACAAACCCCAAATACCAGCGCGTCTAAGTTCACTCTATATTACATCTCATTTGTTTAATTTGTACAAGGTTACTTTCCCAGCTTGCTATGTTTTGACAGTCAAGATTTGGCTTCAACCCTATTTTCAGTTTAAATATACCAACATAAGTTAAACTAGCTGGCTGTGTCTCCGTGAACCAAGCTGTTCAACCACAACTTGACATTTGTTGTACAAATCAAACAATATCAGATATATTGATAGTACATTCGAACAAAACCAAGTTAGCTAGGAAGCTCAAGTAGCTATAATTTTTCAGTGGCGTCTACTGTAAAACTATGAGAATGTGATCAAATTCTTAAAATAACTCTTAGGTTAAAATTAAACTTTTGTTTGAACCTGCTTTGAATACCAGATCAAAGAGAAATGGAACAATCTAGATAATGCAATTTCACTTAATTTCAGAGAACCCTCCTTAATTTCAAATATTTGGATTTGAATAATGTTTATATTTGGATATGAGTAATGTTATCCATGGGGAAAAATTACAGCCAAGAATTATCTAGAAATTTGAAACATATTGCAGAGATATATAGAGCTTGAACAGCAAAATGTAAATTTACCTTAATCTCCTTGCTCAAGCAATACTTTAGCTTTAACAGTAAAGATGACACTTTTGTTAAGTCACCAAAAGCAGGATCAGAGGGTGATAATCCTGCAGTGAAAATTATTGTTTGTTAATGAGGGCAGTGTACACTTAATACCCACATTGGCTGGCTCGAGGGCCATCAGCAATAGGCCAATGTGACCTAGTTTAAATCAACAGCTGACCTACTTCTTCTGCTTGACCTGCTGAGACAGAACGTTGCGCGGAAGGCTGACAGCATCACCACACCACAAGAGCTTTGTTCACTGTTTTCACTCTGCATCCAAAGTAATGGTTAGAAGTTAATGCACAGTAAGTCAGACAAGGCGAAACAAAAATATGAACGTTATCCTCCAGTAACACCCCGGCAGTGACTGTGAAAATGTTTTTACCAGTGTGTGAAGCCAGAGAATACAGATAAGTAGGCTTTGTATTTGTTGCGATGACTGCGTTTTATTTATGGTATGAATTTGGAGATACCAGTCAAGCATATATTACATTCTGGGATAACCTTTTGCTCAAGGGAATAGATCTTTAGGATTTGCATGATGAGCTACAGTGAGCCAGCCTCAGTTATTACAATTAACTCAGAGGGACTTTTTTGCTTCGTCTTCTATTGAGAGCTCATCTGTCTGAATGCACACGTAGTAATGATAATCTTTTTTTAAAAAGTGATTTTATTGTTACCGTGTTTCTGCGAAATGTGTTTTATGTTTGGCTTGAGACCCAGTATGTGTTTTCTCTGTTTTTAAGTCACTGTCACTGATAAAATTGATACATTTAAGGTCAGAATTGTATGTTTTATTGTAATAAAAAATGTTCTCCTTTGATAAAAAAAGAGTAAAAGGCTCGAAGATCAAAGCAATCATAAAAAAATTATAGTTTCCTACTAGTTTTACCCCTTTATTAGTGTGAACAAGGACTTGGCATTGTTTTTCTGCCTCGCTTCAAATACACAGCTGCCTTTTTCACCCACGACATGCAACTTTATAAGGAAAACTCTTGCTCAAGGGAAGTTTAGCAGTAGTTCCTAAAATTAAATTGAGCAGTCCTTACTGGTATATATTATCCCCTATTCAGATTTTCCATGCAGAGTCAAAATTGAAACCAGGTATCTTCCAGTCGGAGTCACGCTATCATAAGCTCTGCTCCTGACATGATAATGAAGCAAAGCTGCATAAAAAGCAGATATAAAAAAGGCCTGAAATATTAGAACTGATTTTTAAATGCTCTGGGATGACTGACACTTTGTTTATACTTCTCTGCAATCCATGTTATTAGTGTTTTAGACAGCATGTCAAATACTAACATCTGTGTCCAGTTATGCTGAATGCATGTATATTTAAAACTATTGACGGCCACTGGAAGCAGTGCAAGTCTGTGCATTGTCTGCACAACTGACATGCAGCGAAAAGCAGAGGAGAGGGAGAGGTAGATGTTCACAATTCACTGTGCGCGATGCTTTGCAGGTCTGCACAGAACTCTTAAACACAAAGTCACAATTCAGCCGTGACAATACTGCTGCTGATGAGATTATTGGTTTCAGATGTTTCAGGATGTACCAGAGGAATTAGTTACTCGTTGTAATGAGCAGTTACAGAGACAGCTTTGTTTCTGCAGAGGACAAAAATGACCGCAAGAAAAAATGAAAAGAAAATGGAATAATTGGATGAATGAATCTATCAAGTGATGTTAGCATTAAAACAATACGCAGTGGAAAATCCAAGGCTGGAATTATGGTTCTCTGAAGAAACATAAATGTCTGAATGGTTCTATGCAGGGGAAGAGTGATACGGAAAAGGATAAGTTGTAGATCTTGTTTGATTGCTCGGTAAACATTTTTATAATTTTTTATTTATATCTTATATATTTTATCTCTGTAGTTCCTGCACAGTAAAAAAGAAGCTAAAGTCATTCAAGGAGACAGTTAGCTCGGCTTAGTTTAAGGCTGGCACTGTCTAACACAGTCCATTTAAAAAAACATTTGCCCATGAGAGCAGAAATCTCTTTAATTAACACTTTGTTTATTCTACAATAATAACTGCAGAGGTTATTACTTTTGCGGTGCATTATCTCCTTGTTTCTCACATTATTACCCTACAAACCTACCAACAGAGCTCAGTCTCATGCAATGTTTAAACTTTCCTCTCTCTCTATATATATATATATAAATATATATATATATATATATATATATATACACATTATGTCCTTTTTGGTGGCCGAGGGCAATGTAGCAGAATAGAAAACTCATAGAACTGAGAATTAAATATTTATCCCCCATTCAATTTAAAAACCACATTCGAATGACACAAAAAAACTAAAGTTAAAAAGTTCATTAATTTTCTGGTTTTTATACATTTTATAACGTAGCTTAGCATTAAGACTTAAAACAGGGAAACAGCTAACCTGTTTAAAAAATATAGCTCACTATTAAACTATTACAGACCACAAATGGTACACCAGAAACAGATGTGTTCATTGTGGCTCAGAGGGTGGATTTGGGTACCTTGTGTTGGGCTAGGTGTTCTCACTGTTTTCCATGAATTGTGCTAAGCTAAGCTAACTAGCTGCTGGTTGTAATTCATAAACACACATGTGATTGGTGAACTTTTCATCTAATGCTGAGGAAGAAAACGCATATCAGCACATCTCCAAAAATGTCCAAAAAGCAAACTATTCCCTTAAAGTTTTCAGCGCAGGGCGTGGAGCTTTACCATCTGCACATGCACTGCTTCGGTTCGGTACATGGACGTGCATCTTTGTAATGCTCACCCATGTGGGTGTGTGTATACGTCTAAGTGGTGTACATGATGCCTATGTGTAGCTCGTGTATGCGAGACGTGATAGCTTTCCTGGGGAGTGTGTTGTTGTTGTGCGTGTTGCGTGCTGCTGAAGAGTTCATGTTATTCTGTCCCTCCTCTCTCCCTCGTTTACTGGCTATTCTGGGAAAATCCAAATTACAGTCTTTCAACGTGTGGTTGGCTTGTGTGGTTCCAAATTTGTACTTAACCTACCCCTCCTGCTCCGTCCTTCTCCCTCCGCCTTCCTGAACTTCCCCCATCTCCCTATACCTCCCATCTCAAATGACACTTACCTTTCTGTCTCCTGCTCTTGTACTGTTGAATCTGCTTTTTTTTTTTTTTTTTTTTTACAGAAACGTAGTTTTTGAATTATATATAGTCATATTTCATGACTATGATTTGATTTAACTCTGATTACTAAACAGTACAACTCTCAGATTATACATTGGGTTTTTCCATGCTCTGGCTTTTCTCTTCTCCCTCTCACTCTTTATCTGCTCATTTTCTTTCCTCTCCCCCCTCCACATTTCTTCTTTCTTCCTTGTGTTGTTTTGTCTCTGTGCCTGTTGCTGTGTGGATGGAAGCCCTGAACATATCCATGTCTCCTCTAAAAACATATCCTCCCTGTGGCTTTGCTTGCCACTCAGTTTCAGCGCTTCCTGTCACCCCCCACTGGCATGCCTGTAATTACCATCGTAACCTATGGATCTGCTTCCCCCATATCCATTCACAAAATAGGTATTTTTATCTGAGTTTGAGCAAAGGGCTGCATTCTTTTTCTTTTTTGTTCAGAAGCCGTCTGTGTAAGCATTTATGCAAATACTCATTAGGTGGGTCTTTTTCCTTACATAATTGCTCAGCTCTATTTCTGCTACCTGTTAAATCTATTCCAGCCCTCTAAATGACCCTACATGCGCATAAATCTGTGCGATATCAGACATGTAATTGGTACAGTTGTGGGATTAAAATGGCAAAATGAAAATTTGAACCCTGCGGACAGTGCACCTCTGAAACAGCTCTTTGAGGTTTTTGACAGTGCTTTGTAATCTTCACTGAATATTTTTAACATTTCAAAAAGTTCACTTTTTATTTTGACCTTAAATGCCATGACGTACCACACTGCTTTGAGCTCTGTCTGAGGAGATCTGCAGAGCAATTTGTTAGTTTTCTCTCACAGATGTGGTCAACATTTAAGCTTTAAAGAAGTCTAAATGAGAACGTTTCAGTCATCAAGCTGAGTCATCAGCACTTTGATATACTTTTCTGAATATCTGAAATGACATCATCGTCTTATGTGTCAACGCAGACTATCTTGTGGTCAGAAGGATCTTCCAGTTGTCCTGCTTTATGTTATAAGTAAAGTGTAGACACATGCATTGATGTGCGATGCTTCAGCTCAAGCTATTTTTCTGCATTTTGACGCGGAGCACTCTGGATGACGACTGCTGCAGTGCGCCACTGCAAGTGGCCTTATCCAAAACAGCTCACTGAATCTGCTTGACATATTCTCAATGTTGGGGAAACTATTTTTAGATTATCGCTTTTCAGCACAAATAATGAACTTTTTGTGAGAAAGATCTCCAAGCATGAAAGTGCTCATTAATCTGGGGGACAAATCTACTTTAAGCACAAGTCTGTTATTTCTGGGCTCTGGCGACCGGATCATTGACTATCTGTGACCAGCTGTCCTTTCCCTGTCCTTACATGGCCTGTGGCCCCAATCCATGTCTTCCTGTGGTCCTTAGGCACTCTTTACCACTCTTGACTGGTTTCTCCCTGTGCGTTTCTTCTGTGTGCGCTCGTGTAGCAGGCTGGTGAAAACACATGACCGTGATGAGTGCTCACCATTCACCCCTCTAATCCTGTGGAGGAGAAACAGAAGAGGCTGCCTGAAGGCCAAGCCCTGCTGGTATGACCGAACCCTGTGTGACATTCTCCATAGCATCCCCTCTGGCTCCGCGTGGTAAGGATGGCGGCCACGTTTATTTGCCTTTTCTTCCTCCTCCTCCCCTGCCTATCTGGGCAAAAACATGACATGTTTGGTTCAGTCGCATGGTTACACACAATAAATAAACAAATCTGCATAATTATGTAAGATGTGTTTTGCTGAACTGCAGCCGAGAGTATTACTACTCAAGCGCTGATGTTAGCTTTCATTAAGGGTGGCACACAGCTCCCCTCAATGTTTTTCTCTCTGAAGATTTTCATTTCCATGCAGTGATGGAAAACCATGTAAGGTCATGCGATGCACGCTGGATGCCTGCTGGATTTGACTGTGCAGTGTGTGATGTAGCAGGCTGGAAACAACTGGAGAGACAAGAGCGTCTGTTCGCCTGATGGCTAATCTCAGCAGATGAGGAGCTGGCGAGAAAAGCAAGCGAAACCTTTCTTTTATTTATTTATTTTCTAACCCACCTTGAAGTACTTTGCTTCAATCCAGTTTATCTTTTGTTCTTTTCTTTTTTTTACTCTGATGGTTTTTAGTCCAGCTTCTGAAAAAAAAAAAAAAAACTCAGCAGCCTTGCTCACCCTCCCAGAACTCTCTCTTCCAACACAAGCCTTTCTTTCCTACCTTTAACCCTCACTGCTTCTTGCTGAATTTGTCCGTCCCATCTCCTTTGCCTTTCCACACTTCCATCACTGCCTTTCTATCCCCTTCCTCCCTCTTTCCCTCCTTCTTCCTCTGCTTTGGTTTTGTGAAAGGCAGCTTTATCAGCAGGCCTGAATGGTGCAGGTCCACTGGAAGCTCGGACAATGGGCCCATCATCAGAGGGAAGCAGAGCCCATGAAAGAAGAACAAAGACCTTAAGCCCAAGAGGGGCCCCACTCTGCACCTCACACCACCACAGCAACAGCTTCAACTGGCCCTACATACTGTGTGTACTTGCCTGTATAAGCAGGCAGGTGTTGCCCCTTAGGATTTCTGCATTATAGATCTGCCCCCTTGAAATAGCTTGGCTAACAGCTATCATTCTTAAACAGACAGCATTCTCCTGCTGGCATTACGCATCCATTATTGTCCAAATGAATTTTTCTGCATGGCCTCCTGTACATTCTCACCAATATGCATCATGCACTTGGCTTTTTCATATGGTAGAAGCCCAAGGAAGGGTTAGGGAATAAATGCTGGCCTATGGTTGTAACATGACAGTGCTACAATGAATGCAACCATCATGAATATGCATGTTTCCTTACTGTCTCCTCAGAGGAGTAGGAGGCTCTTTAAAAAGAAACATGTTTGTACAGGGAAAGCTGTTTGCGTGAGCTGAGGGTGAGACGAGTCCCGTCTGCGGAGCAGGTTTTTCGGTGGAAAGTGACTGGACATGACAGTTGGAGTTGACAGGCAAGCTCAGTTCCCTCATTTGTCATTGTGGTTGAAGAGGTGTAGCCTCATAGTCTGCTCACCTTTTGGAAACAAACATGATCTGAAAAAGTCCAGCAGAAGTTGGTGGGAAGGCAATTCATTTTGCTTTCAAGCACTGTACAAGAATGAAAGCTAAAAAACTGACTTTGATATTGGACTTTTAAGCCCGTAAACTGAACCAGTGAACCAGTATGTCCATAAATCATCACCATTACAAGAGGGGACACTCTGTATGAAGTAGACTGAGCCATTAAGTGTACCTTTAGGCTGGTGCTCAAGGTTTGGGACAAGATAAGTGACACTTGTTAGAATACTAGAGGTGTTCAGCAGGCAAAACAAATCCTCCAGCTGATCTGAATATACTGGATCAACACTGTCTGTGCTGGAGTATCTCCTCACAGATAAAAATGACAAACTCACAGAATGAAACATAGGTAGCTGAAATAACGTCCAGCACTGCAGCATTATGCAGGATGATGTTTTGTGTGCATTTAAACTGTTCCACAAAATAATTTAGGAAGGTTTAATGTGATGCAGACAAAGCTGCAATGTGCACATACTGTCTTTATACTAGCTAGTTCTGGTTAACATTTTTAAACCTACATGTATTATGAAATAGGCTTACCTGTGATTCAGGTAAGCCTATTTCAGGGGGCAATTTTTTTTCCACCATCTCCAATTCCTATACCGCTTCATGACTTTGAACTCCAAAGGTACATTATAGCCCTGTATGGATTTCTCTGAGCTCAGGATTAGAGGAAGTTTATTATAAATATATGTTGCTACAGTTCCTGCTGCTACTGCAGCAGGTGATTATTCTTTCCAGTCCGTTCATATTGTGCAATCGCATTTAATATTTGAGGGGAGTTTAGGTCATATTCATCAGATGACCTTAATGAAATAAGCTGCGCTCATGCAGTGGAGCACTCATTTATTTCCATTATGCTTGTAAAGACCTCTTTTGACCTGGTGTGAATTATACACTTTATTCAGAGGTGTAGAGCTCATGAGGTCACACCGGCCTTTTATCTTTCACAACAGGGTGAAATGTGCGAGTTAAGTGCAGTATATTGTATATGTGTGTGAGAGTGTTGTGTGTGTTTCTGCCTACTTGTGCGCGATCCACACCATGGATATTAGTTTGTCTGGTTTTTTTTCTGGCAGTTGTGGTGTGATGGCGGATGCTCAGCTGCCGACCTGGACAAGAGGTCTTTCTATTTCTGAAAACAGACAGGATATAGGAAACATATTATGTTCCCCACAGAACAGGAGACATGCAATCGACCTCTGACCTTGGGCCATTTCGAATCATCATCTCCTGGCTTAAAAGCAGGGACTAATCCTTGCTGTGTTTACCACACAACTGGCACAACAGCTGGATGGTCTATTTACAGTCCCTGCTGGACCTCTTGGTGGGTCCATACATATGGATGCTATCTGGGATGATGTGTCCTCTTTTGGATTTGCACCAGTGGGCTTCAAGGAGGCATTAGTGCACATACAGTAAGATATGTTCATCTCAGCCCAGTCTGGAGCTCTAAATCATCCCATTGCTTTTGGCAAATTTCACTGTTTCAGTGAAAAATCGTATTAGCAAAGGATTATTCGGTGTCCATGTTGGCCAGTGGGGTAGTGGGCACTGCTGGTGCTGGTGATCTGCTATTGATGGATTGGTGATCTCAGTTGTTAAAGGCATGTTGCGAGCACAGTAACTTCACAGTAACGTTTGAGAGTGGTACAGTGCAATAAATTCACGTATGCTTTTGAAATAAGTTGTGCTGGAAGCTCAGTAATATGAGTGATATGGGAGACAGCTTCATGGTAGCTTCTCCCATTTATTCAGTCGTTAACTGAGAAGGCGGGAATTTGGTACGGTGGTGCAAAATTATATGTTTGACTTCATCAACCTACAGGAGTAATTTTGCATTTTTGGAGAAATATGCATTTTTAACTTTTTGCTAAGAGCTAAATGATAAGGCTGACACTGCTTTCATATCTGTGCACTTAATATGAAGATGCGTCTAGAAGCCAGTCATCTTTTGTTAACATAAACACTAGAAATGGGGACACCGCCGGCATTTTATAAATATTCATTTGACTAAGCTGTATAGTAACTGAATCAGAGCACACTGACAGTAAGTATCACTCAAGCTGAAGTTTCGAGTATCTAGTTCTACCTCTAGTATCTGCTCATTGTTGGTAACTTTGCTTTGTATTTAAAACTGCAGTCTTACTGCCTGTAAATCAAGAGGTCATTTTTTAACCCAAGAAATCTTGGTGTTTTATTTCAAACGATAGGAAAAAAACATAGATAAGAACAAAAAGGAGGATACAAATAAATAAACAGCAACTTCCATGGTCCCTGACATTTGTTAAAACACCTTTATATGTTGTTAACGTCACAACTCAGTGTTGTGGATGCCACAACACTGAGTTGTTTAAATGTTTCTGAGTCTTCTCATAAACACAAAAAACAAAACCCTATTTGGAAACATCATCTGTTCCTTCTGTGGGCGGGCACACCTCAAAAAGATAAATAATCTATGACAGAGTACAGGCCAGGGAGGGATTTTCATTATGGAATGCTTGTACACAGTTTTAGTTTACCACCAAACTCTAATTAAGTGAAAACGATACGAAAGGAAAAAAGCCAATATCATGAAGAGAACATTAGATGAACGTCTGGTTTATTTTTATTCTGTTTCACTGAGATGCACCTTTAACACAGCAGGGATTGTATAACAGCTCTGCCGGCACAGGTGAACCATGTAACCGTGTTCTGACTTGTTTTCATTCTGTTGAGTAAATACTGCCCTTAGCATGTATCCACATGCAAAAACACACAGACAATTTTGCACTCAACTCACTCAAATGAGCCCTCACTGACACAGACACACACCACAGACATCATCATTTTCTTACTCATCCTACATCCACCTCATTTCCCTTTCCACTATCCATTAGTAGATTTAAAGAATCACATGGCACTGCTGAAGTGTGTGTAACCTTTGCCTCAATTTCATACCACTCAATGAGATCAACACTATTTCATAACACATCGTGATGGCCTGAAAGAGCTAAGCCTTGTTGTCTGGCCTTGCAGAGGTCATAACTATGGACTTCCCTCTACAAGCTAGTTGACGATGGATAAAAGAGCCAGCTGAGGACTTTTAATCGTGCTCACTCTCTCTCTACATCTGGGTTTCCATGAAAAACTGTTTTTTAAACTCTTGTTGATAGGGTGCAGCTGAGGATAGCAGCATTAGTGGTATGGGAATAAACAAGGGCTGTGGATGTAAGTCAGCTCAGGTTGTCAGCAGTCACTCTGTTGCTGATTCTGGGAGCTCAGTGTGACAGCAGGAGTAAGGTTTTTTCTGTCATTTAAAAGGAAACGAACTGTGAACAGTGCCTTTTTTTTTTTCTTTAAATCATGGAGAGACATAATAGATGGGGAAACTAGAAAATCGTAATCATCCTTCACAAGAGTTAGAACTAAAGGTTAGACCCATTAGAGATTGTCAGTGCTTTAATTAAAAGTGTGGAGTAGCATTTTAACATCAATTCATCTTTAAAATTACTTTATGAGACCACAGTTTCTCAGATGCTAATGCTTTCAGAGTTGATGGAAAAAAGGGATGCTCTCCAAAATCTTAAATGTCTCCTCGTAGATGGAAGGAAAAGAAAGATGAAAGCCAGCGCACACCCTCAAGTGACAGGGAACAAAGACCTTTACTGCACCGTAAAACAACCAAACAACAAAGATAAAGATTTGACCAAAGAAAAAAACATTGTATTGAACAAAGTATAAAATAATTACAGATGTATTGAAAACTGTAGCGCATATCGTCAAACATGAATTATCATCCAACTCTGCATAATGTAATAAAATGTATGTTTTGTGTTCACAGCTTGTTTTGTTGGGCCAAAGGCTGTTGCAGGTTTAACGTGAGTGTTAGCAGTAAATATACATGACGACCGTGATGAATATCTGAAATGAAAATTTAAATCTCCCTCTGGTTTCCTCTCACAGTTCAAAGGACATGCACCTTTATGTTAATTGGTGGCTCTAAATTGTCCAGAGGCTTCAAAGTGCGAGCCAACGACTGGATGATGGATGGAAAACAAAAATCTCTGACATTATTTGAATTACCTTTAGACCATAAAATGACTATATGTCCCAACGACCTTTTCTTTATTTTACAGGCATCAGTCAAACATTTTTCCTTCCCTGTGTTGACACTGTACACATTTACTGTGTGTGAGTGTAAAGGGTCATTATACGACTTCTGACTTCTGGTTGACCAGAGAAGGCTTTGCTGTCAGTCGCAAAGAAATGATATTGAAAATGCAGGACTGTAGCTGGGATTAGTATCTGACATCATAACCCCTGAATGCTCACATCTTCAGCATTTGTCAGTCGCTTTTCAACACACCAACCCTTCCTGTTGTCTGTATTTTGTTGGATTTCAGAAAGAAAAGTTGGATTGGATTCATCTTTAGAAAGTATATATCAATAGAATGACAATTACGAACCATTTATTAGTTCACGGAGAGTGATTGTTCGACGTCTGTTCTGGTTGAGTGTGGCTGCGTTTGAATGGGCTTTACCTTATGAAACATACCACATGGCCCACAGAATTAAACGTGTAGCCTACTGTGTGTAGTAAATGACGTTTTTTTCTATTTCAGTTTCTGCTGTCGTCAGTATTTACCGAAAACTCGCAAATATAAAGGCCAAGATTTGATTCTTCCCAGGTGTGCTTTGTTAATGGCTGGACCTCTGCTGGCGTCCTGCCAGAAAGTCATGCTGCAATCATGTCAAGTACAAGTTGTCAGGCAGGAATAAAGGAAAAAAAGTAAGTGCAACACAGCCCATAAACAGCAAAGTCTGCATACTGTATCTACAGGAGTTGCCAATCCAATTTATGAATTCACTAACAAAAAGGCTATTTTATTTTTATAGAGAGAAATTTTATTTCTTAGCGTTTCCAGCACCTACAAGTTCCTGCAATGAGATGTCACTCTGTTCTGTCACCTCATTTCAAGGCTCTAGCAGTCTGTGTTAAAATCTCATCTTTCATGGGGAGCATTAACACTTAGCAGGTTAATGGTGTAATGTAGCACAGACACACACACACAAGTCTTATGTGCTGTCAATGGATATTTCACTTCAGCCTGAAAGATTATTTACGCTTTTGTATAAGAAGCAGCTTTCTGTTGAAGTCGGTGTACAGCTGTCTGTGAAAAGTGATGCAAACAAGGACAATATGTAAACAAAGACGTACCCAATGTTTCATTTTGAATGTATGTTTTAAGTTGCACCAATCACCTATCTCAATTTTCATCAACAGATGTAAACACAACAGGATAAAATTAAACTGACTGACATTTGGAAAATGCGCTTGTCCATACGACATTTAGGAAATCATTCTCTGAGGGAAGTGAGCCAACATACCTTGTGACATCTAAGGCAGTCAGATGAAGTAAGTGGATTTGACACATGTTCAAAAAAGGTAAAAAAAAAAAAAAATCTTGCTGCAAAGAGCAGCATGTTTTACCTTTTAAAAAAATGCCCCTTCATATCAGTGACACATCACTTGTCTGGGGAGGAGCTGAAATGTCCAAAATTGTGTAAGAAAAAAAGAAGTGTGTCATCCACCCTTTCATGAAATATCTGTACTGTGTGGTCTCATGCAGTTTAATACATATTTGTGTAAACTTGTAAAATGTCATGCTTGTTTTGTCAGTTTGAATGGTGGTTTTTCAGCCACATGAGCAGCACGGCTCAGGCGATGGTCCACCACTTTGCTCTAGAGCAGACTTTACGGATTGTAATCAAATTTAGCACAGATAGCATCATGCCCAGTGGATAAATCCAAATGATTTCAGTGAGCTTGTGACTTTCCCTTTTGTATTGAGTAAAATGCCTCTGCAACTATTTGATGGCTTGGCATGGAATTTGATACAGACGTTCATGGCCCCCTCCAGATCAATTGCAATCACCACTGTCTGCAGCCCACCCAGGCTTTTCCATTTCACCGCTTCCTTGGCTCATTGAGCAGCGTGAAAGCCTCTATGGTTATAAAATAAATTGGAAAAACAGTGAACTGATAATTGTTGATGTAAGGCAAAGCAAATTTATTTATATAGTACATTTCAGCAATAAAACCATTTAAAGTGCTTTATATAAAACATAAGGCATCCGCAAAGCAATAGGAATTTTGCAAACTATTCAAAAAGAATTTAAAACATTTGAAGTTCTGGATGCCATATTTAAGTATGAATATATTTTGTTTAAATGTGGTAAGGTTCAGTGGCTATAGAAAAGTATTGATTTTTTTTTGGTTTCTCTTTCAATGAGTCCCTGTATTGATATAGATTTACTATGTTAAACAGCTGATTTCTATTGTGTAACCTTTCTGGTCCAGTAAAAAAGCCAGAATTCCAAAAAGTAAAGGTTCAAGTTGCATTACTGGGTTACAAATGTTTTGCTGTATTGGCAGATGTTGGTCCGTAGATACAGGCTCAGATATTAGACCTGCATGGATTGAAACAGCCACAGTCTTCCTGCTCTTCTTAATAATCTGTAGCACTGACAAAAGTTTCGGTATTTTAATTTTTATGCTTTTTGCTATGCTGTACACAACAATTTCACTTCCTGAGCATAGAACATTATATTATTATACTTATCATGCCAAATACACACTTTCTGCCATCTCACCAGGGTGTCCCTTTTTTGTGAGAAATGTAAATTCTGCTCACCTATGTTTGATTACCTGTCAAAATCCCATGCTGGCAAGTCCCCTTGTTTTATAACCTTTTGGCCAAACATTATCTGTGTGGAGCTGGAAGTCAAAGAAAAGCACCAAGTTCCATATATGGGTCAAAGAGTTAGCAAATGTACTTCAAAAAGACTTTACTATGTGCTTGTCAACAAGGAAAATATTTTTCACTAGATTTGGCAGCCACTTCCTGACAGATGGGTGGAAACCTGAACCTAAGATAGTGTTGGCTGCCGTGACATTCGTGCACTTACTTGTACTCACATAAAAATGCTGCCTGAGAAACCCTGCTGTTTATTCTGTTGAAAATATGAATATACCTTACTGGTTCATCTGTATGAATACATGAATATATGAAATTGCAATCACTGTAATCTATTAACTTCCATCCAACGCCTTAAAGCACATTGTACAAGTCTTTGGTTTATGATCAAATTTCTGCAAAGCTAACAATTTGCCATGAGCCTTTGTTGCATTTTGTATTTAGTACTAAAAAGCAAAAGTTAGCATGCAAACCCAATCACTGTACTTGAGCATGCTTGTGTTAGCATTTAGCTCAAAGCACTGATGTGTCTAATTACACCCTCACACAGCTGCAAGGACAGCTGTAGACTCTTAGTCATGTTTACTGTTCATTCCAAATAAGTTGACTTAGTATGATTTATTTAATGCTAACATTGAATCATATTTAAAAATGTGTGTGTATGTGTCAACATCCTTTTCCAACCTGGATTTAATCTGTGAAGTACGTCTGTGGTTGTCTATGAGACTTTCTTTGTTCATATTATAATGAGCAGCCAAGAAGAGGGCCTTTCAATCTGCCAGCGAGGCCGCAAAAAAAGCCACTAGGTGGCTTTGGTTAAAAAGTGCAGATCCGTGGGTAGCTGCTGGGACGCAAGTCGAGGCTTGATCAACCCTGGCTGGGTCGCCTGGGCGAGGGTGTATGTGGTGAGACCTGAAACACCTTATGACCCCCGGTCACAGTGCATCCTGGAGATGTTTCATGAAGATGATGCAGCAGATCAGCTCTGCTTTTTTTTTTTTTTACTTTATTTCAAGTTCCAGGAGGTAAACATATTCTATTTAGACTGAATTTCCTTTTAAAAATGAATTTAGAACCAACATGATGCCCAATTTTCAGTTTTCCTGTCAAACTTTGATCAGTATTATGTGTTTCCTTTGATACTTCTTTGTCTCTGCAGCATCCTGAATCATTGGACATGACATAAATACACTGTCACAGTGCAGACAAGCATTAGCTATTCATGGGCTTAAGTTTTGATCAAATGCCCAAAGTGTGGGCACATGTGTGTGCACACAAATACACATGCACACTCACCCACCCACACACACACATGCACACAGCATGAGGTCTCATTCAAGTGTGCTAGTGTGAGTGGGTCCCCAGCTGTTGAGTGCTGTGCAGATGTAGCAACCAGAAATGAGGGATTACTGCTAAATCTGGAAGCAAAGAGGAACGGGGGTGTTATATGGAGACTGAAGGGAAGATACAACTGTCTACAATGAAGAATATAAGGAGTTAACATGGTGTTGGAGGAAATGGAAATGCAGCCTAATGATCTGAAGAACACTAGGCGGAAAAATTAGTGAAGGTTTGGAGGGTGAGGGGGTGATCTTAAAAAGGCAAACTTTCCCATGCTGGAAAAGTTTATCTGTTCTGTCACACAGTCCATTTTCCCCCCACATAATCACAAATTTCAACAAATTTCTCCACATTGAATTTGCAGAGAAGGTTGTGTGAAATCAGGCAAGAGGAAGCTGCAGTTTGAACATCTTAAATCTCACATTTATAACATACAAATGGGAGAGGACCAAGATGTTTCTGCAGAGCAGCGGTGCAGCTTTAAGCAGAGCATTTGCTACAATTCATAGGAAGTGTTAGCCTCTTTATGGAAAAACAGAATGATCTGAATACGCTGATGTGTTTATGAATGTAAATACATCTTAAAAACTTCAGCAGAAGCAATAAAGTCTTTGTCCTCTTCCAGTTTGGGATGTACCACTTTTTCTTCTCGCCCAGGGTTACAGTCAAATCCTGCCCTCTTTAAGATTCAAAACATTTTCACACACACATGCTACTGCTGCTGCTAGGACCTGAGGCTGCTGCAGATGGCAAATGTGGCCTGCTTGATATTCTGTGATAACTTTTCTCCACTTGTCTACACATTAGTCAACTGATCTGGAGAGGATTGGCAAGAGCCCAAATTAATGTGCGCAAAAGCAAAGCCCTCCAGGAAGCTTAATGCTGTTCTAATTAAAATGCACATTCACATTTTACTGCCTCTCTTAACAAGATGTCCAAGAAAGTCTGTTTTATAAAACCTTAAATTAGTGGGCTGTCATTGTAAAATTAGAGGTTTTTCATATAATTTAGGAGCATTACAACTCCAATAAATGCTAGTTACAGAACATTTATTTCAGGGATTAGTTATTTCCATAGAGCATTCACATTTCACATTTGAAGATGACGCTTGTTGCAGTCTGGGTCAGTTATTTATGAGACAACACACCCTGCACTGTATCTATCACATCAACAGCTGTGAAACATAAAACACTGAAATATCCCACATTACCTGGCTTTTGATAGTTTGTTTTGGACAGTAAAGTCATGTTGTGCCATGTCCCGTTCCTGATACACCGGCAGCTTTGTTACAGGACCTGGCATCATCATTCCCAGGGGATTACACGATATTGTTCAGGATCCAAAAAGTGTCTCCTCACCTTGTCTCCGTGCAAAAGCCCCACCTGGGTCAGTTTCCATCAGCAGAGGAAGAGAGCTGACTCACTGTGATGTGAAACTGGAGGGCTGTCAAGACAAATCTGAACTCCGGGGAGGAGACAAAGAGGTCCCATGAGGATACTTCCAGGAGACACACATCTGGGATCCCACCTGTGAGCAGGTGAACAGACACCCACAAAAGTTACAACAGCAAAACATACCAAAGTACATTAACTGTGGTGCTTTACTTAAAGAAACATTTTTATGTTATTAGCTCTTTTTTCTTTTTCTTTTCTTTTTTTTTTGCTTTCTTCTAACTCTCGAACAGAGTTAGATGATTTGTGGGGATTAAAAAAATACATTTAAATTGTTAATTAATGGGCTTTAATAGATGTTAATAGACAATTTGAGCAAATAACTGAACCAAAAATTGTTACTGCATACTTTGTACCCATAAACCTCTAAACCTTTTATCTCCTTTTTTGATAAATAAATTATATTCAAATACACGTGCAGGGAGGTGGGGCAAGCTTCTGTACGCATAAATGTGTAAAAGTGCACAAGAAGAATTACACTGCAAGGACGTGCGTGAAGAGACAACCAGATTATCTGATAAATAAAAGATCCCTTTGGCCTTACACCTACAATGATGATTTTCTTAAATGTGTATTGTACTCAAGTTTTTATAGCTAGTGTGCATTTTAAACTGTAACAGATTGACAATCTCTCGTAGCCTTAGTGTTGTAAACACTAAGAGAGATTTCAATAGTTCAACTTGAAATATCTGTCTTTCCATTATTCTGTCTGAATCCAGACGAACAAGTCAGTGATATTCAGGGAATAAGGCAGAATAAACTTAGAGTTCCATGTAAAACATCGAAATAGATCATGATCATAATATGATCTTGGGGAGTTGGACAAAACTGTTAGTACAGTTTCATTCCATCTGTTACGTAAGAAAATAGTCTTTTAAGCAGTTTTTATTTGGTGTCCTTTAAAGGCTTTTTTCTTTTCTTTACTAATTTATCATGTTGCTTTTCATCTTTAAGCAGCCTCACTGGCACCATTACACAGGAATCAAATAAAGGTTGTGATAAAGTCAAACTAAACTCCCTGAATGAGTTTGGGGAGATATTAAATTTTGGTCCCACTGAACTCCAGCTCGGATGAACAAAGAAAGCTAAATCTATCCAGGCTGCACAGACCACGCAATGCATAATTCAACTCAGTGTTGTCATCATTGCTTCTCTCAATTCATTCTTTATCTGTGAGGCTGACATACTTGGTAAATCTGTTGCATAATGTTTGTCAGATGTCCTGCATGCATGTCGCCTTTCCAACAGCAGAATCCAGGAGTGACTGAGAGCTTTGGTGACACCTATGGGTGGAAAGTTGAACATTTACTTGCATATAGGGATTTGAGTGAAATATTCTGCGTTATACTGTATCTGCTATGTATGTGTGTGCCAACATGTTACCTGATAGAGATGTTTCCCACGGCAACATCAAGACAAGACCATCAGATAGCACAGGAAATGAAAACCTTACAGCTTACACATGCATACAATAAAATATAGTTATGGTTTATATCAATAACAGTTTAGGCAACCAGAAATGTTCCAGTGATGCATTAAAAAGTCGGGGCAGGGAGGAGGCGGGGCTTCCCGACCAGATTACTAAAAATGAGGCTATTTCATATGAACAAACACATCTAGGCAGAAAATGACTTGGCTCATTTCTAACACATACAAACTGAGCACAAATGAAAATAGATTGAGAATAAGTGAGTGGCTTTTTGTACAAACCGCTAATGTGCATTCATCTTGTCTCTGTTTAATATATAGCTGTCACACATGAACTTTGTACGGCTGGCTGGTTCAATTCCTGGCTCCTGAGAAAACCCTGAGTTATGTGGACAGCATGTTGTGGGGGAAGTCGCAACATCGGCCAAATATCTATCCTGGGATGCATTATTCTAAAGTAAAACCCCCAAAAAAAGAAAAGATTTGACTATTAATTCACGTTCTGGCTTGAGGTGTATGAATAAGCCACAACTCCTCTATGTATTGTTCCTAACCTTGCAATGGAGGAAGTTTCGAAAGGAGCACTTGGAGGCAGCGCTAAAGTCTCAGTGATTGTCTCATTGATGTCCTTAGCTATAACAAGTTCTTTGAGGAGGAGGCATCTGTTTCATTGTTTGGGCCAGACGGTGCAGCTTGTCAGGGGAATTCTTCTTGATGGCACGGGCCTGCCCATACTACAGATGGCTTATCTCACAGTAAATGATTCAGAAAATGATAATATGCCTCCAAATGGAAAAGAGGTCATCTCCTTTGGCTAATGGAATGTCTTCCTTAGTTAGATCATGGACGGAGAGGTTGTTAGATAGCTATTTTGCAGGAGAAACGAGACTGTGTCAATGTCTCAGGGTAAGATAGGCATTTCTAATCCGCAGGCAACTCTCCTGATCCTCTCATTTGAATAGGAAGCAGCTCAATTAATGTTTAATTTAAGAACAAGCAAAACATATGCTTTTCCAGACAGGAACTTCAGGTGTAAAGATGACAGTATTAATTCCCTTACATAGGCAACCACAGACATCCTCACTGCCAACAATCCACCAGAGTCATTTCCTGCTAAATAATGGTTTAAGTTGTCAACTCAGGCCTGGGAGACAAAGTTACCTCCCCGCCCCCCCCGAGTGCTAAGCAGTGTCAAAACACTGGAACAGTTATGTGCAAGTCCAAACCTATAAGCAGGCAAGCGACTGTAAGCCAAGACCTACTGTAATATTCAGCAATTATTGGTCTGTCAGCCTAATGCACAAGCGTCAGACAGACTCAACTTCGCAGCCGAGTCAAACAGCTGTGAAACAGACATTAATAGACTTGATCACTTCATTGTGGCCTGCTTGGTAAAGTGTGACTCATATTATATCTACTAAACTGTCAGTCGTGTAAAATATATTAAATTAACGTTAAACATTTCTTGGCACAAGCCCTACACACACACACACACACACACATAAATGCATTGTGACCAAGGTCTGGAAGTGAAAAGCAGACGCCGACAGCAAAATCTGCTCTGCTTCTTTCTTGTGTGATTTCAGGCCTGATGTGTAACATCAAGGACAAAATCTTATCTGCCCCCCTCTGTCCCTCTGACACGGTTATTAAAGCATGTTAGACACGTGTCCCACCCCACTGTCAGCTTCTTTCTGTTCTGCGTACGAAGATTAGAAAGAAGGTGACAGGGGCAAAAAGAAAGTAGAGTGATGTGGAGCGACTGAGGGAGACAGATCTGTGCAGACATGAATGGCTCGCAGGTGTTTTTGTTTTTTTTTTAACAGGAGCTGGAGAGAATGGGAGACGTGAAGCCGTGAGGCCCCCCCACGCTGTCATTATGTTTTATGGCAGAAAAAGTGCTTGTGAAGCCAAAGTTAGGTGCTCTGAGGATGGTCCATGCATGAAAGGGTGAAAGTTTTCCCGCTAATAGTGCATGCACCACAATTACTGTCTGTTTATGTGTCTCTTCACAACTAACACATCTAAAAGTGGAGTTTTACAGCAAAAGGGAGAGCACTTCTTTCAAGTAGTGCTCAAGAAAAGTAAACAGAAAGTGTGTGAAGGGTGATTGAGGGTGAAGAAGTCAAAGTTAAGATGAAGGGGCACACAGAGGAGGGAAGAAGAAACAACAGTCAGTTCGTCATGCACCTATAAATAAACGTACAAAAATAAATTTGCAAAAAGATTTTAATTGCCATTGTTTTTAATCATTCTTGGTTCAATTTACAGTTGTTTTTTTTTTTTTTATTCATAATTGTCAAAGGTAAACACACTTTTCTGTGGTTGGCATCAGTAAATGCTTTCTGTTTTACTCTTCCCAAAGCCCGCAACGTAAGCTAACATTACAGAAGAGCACATTCTCTCACACGCACTTGCATATTCAGATCCTACAAATGACTCCTTAACAGGTACGAAATTTCTAAACGCCACATACTCAAAAAGCGCGGACAAACACAGTCTGCACACATACGCACACAATACATGTGCACACGTTTTTTTTTTCTCTTCCTTGCATACTCATACTCACACACTCTCTCTCTCACACTCAGACACACACACACACACACACACACACACACACACACACACACTTGTGCACAGGCACACACATTCCATAACCAGCTTGTATTATAAATATACATTACAATACAGACTCCTTTGTTTCACAAGCGCAGCACTGGAGGAATGCTGCCCTTCAGTCAACATGAGCTCTGTCTGTGCATTCACAGTTGGGTTATGACATGCTCTTCAACAACATAATCTGGTTAGCAGTGTCTGTTACAGGAGAGTACGGTTACTGAATGTCCCCACTGATTAGTCATAACCAATAACCGTCTCTTTTTCGTCAGGCTGAATTACATCTGACTATTTATCTACACAAGCAAAACGCTGCAGTAAAAATTGCACGGTTTAAAAAAAGAATAAAAAAATGGCACGACAGCTTATTGAGCAAAGGCCTACAAATGCACACTAATAAATTAGGTAGATAAATAATATGCTTTAATGTTAAAATAAATACATTTGAAAAGTAAATAAATTAAAAAAGCACAACATTGTAATCTGATTAATGCCAGCCTACTTTTTCCTGTATTACAATATAAAAAAGTGAAGTCTTTATTTGCACATTCACATGTGTTTTACTTTTTTTGTTTTGTTTTGTTTTTAACAAAATGGCGGCAGCGTTACCTTGAGACTCAAAGCACAATTTCTCCTCAGGCACCTGCCGCACTGTGGCGACTGTATGGGGCTGTTTCCATGGTGACAGTGACTGTGATGGCCGTCAGCCCTGATTGGATGGAAAAAGGAATAGCTTGTAAGGGATTAAAAGGGAATTTGCTATTGAGAGAGGTTTTTAAGAATTGTAAATTGGCGGGATTCTGAATGACTGCTGATTGCTGTGAGGAGAAAGGTTTGACATCCGGAAAATCTACAGCAAGTGCTGAAGGTAAATGCATTGGAACAAAACACACATCTACCAAATCTACCACGTCTAAGTGCCATCAAATCACTAGTCCGGGGTCTGTATTTTTCTTGGGTTGTTGCAGTGTGAAGGCAGGAAATGCAGACTAAGGACTAGTTCTCAGAGGGCACTCACTATCTTCTAAGAAAGACAGGCTTTGCATCTGTACCTATCACAAAGCCGGGGGTATTTTTGATGTCTGGAGAAAAATCGATTGTTGAAAGGCCAGTTGATATCCTCAAAAAGTCTTCTCCTTTTCTAAAGAAACACCTTGCTCTTTCATTTCCAACAGTTCACTCACTCCTGTGTGAAAACATTCCTCAGTGTCCAGGACAGTCACAGCAGTTCTCATCACTGACTGATTATAGAAATATCCTGTATAGTCCAGGTAATATCAGCACAGTTTCCAGAGTCCACCTGCTCTCTTCCACATCAAAGCTGAATTTAATCCATCAGAGTGTGGGCACCAAGGCCTGAAGATCCACTTTTGTTACATTTGCCATCTTTGTCAAAGTTGACAGTCATAAAAACCTTGCATTCATCAGCTCAAGACAGTGCAGTGCATTCCTCAGGTGATTTGATATCCATGCTACAATAAGAGTGTGTAGTCTACATCCCACTCAGTACAAGTCTTTCTCTGTTGAGGGTCGACAGCAGCACAAAAGTCTGTATCTAATTATTGGTTATGGTTGTAGTCCCCATGTTGTTGCAAACACACCTGCATGAAATGCTTTGGTATTTGTATGGTAACTATGAGCAACAACATGTGACGAAATTTTGTCAAAATACACTGGTGTTGATATGAAAAGGCCTCTCCTTTTTTTTCTTTTTGAAGTCCAGTAAGTTAGATTCAAAGTTTAATTTTTTTCTGAGTTCTTTCGATTGTGATTCTGTTGCACCTCTACTTGAGGCGCTTTTGTGTTTCTGCCAAACTTTCACATCAAAAACTCGCAGTAGGTGGATACAAAGCCCTTTGGACAAGGCGGTCCAGCTATGCATGAAGTGTCACTCTCGGCAACAGTCGCTAGGACAAAACCACGGCAGACACTACCAGCATTGCTATGGTGAGAAGAAGGCGGTCACGTGATGGGCTGCTGCCGCTCACACTTTTCTCCAGTTTGGGAACTTCGGGGTTAAACTCATCTGGAGAGAAAAAGAGATAGGAAGAAAAAAAGAAGAAGAAGAAGAAATGAGGAAAGAGATTTGTGCAAGTGTGAAAGAAAGACAGTGACTGTGCCAGACGGAGGGAAACGAACCATTACTGCATTATTAATTCATCAATCAACAGGCAACTAATGATGCATGCAAAGTGTGCTTTAACGTATGCAGAGAAAGAGGCATGATGCAATTATCAACAAACCACCAATTATCATCAACACTTGCTACATATGGCCATTTCCCCCCATGGGAAGGAAAATTAAAAACACTTTCTGTTTCTGATCAGTTTTTTTTTTTTCCCTCCACATAGTCCTCTTTTCACACTAATGATGTTTTTATCCTGGAGGGATTTCAATCAAACCAAATTACCATGGCTTTACCATTGATTAGACACAACAGAACATTAGCTGGAGAGGAAAGATGGGGAAAGAGCTGGGAGAACTCATTTCGTAATATTCGCTAAAAAGTGGATTACACTGAGTCATTATGCTCTGTCTCAACATAATGTTTCCCATTATATCTAGAGGGGTTATTATGTGTGGAAATAAAGCCGAACCGAAAAGCACTCCGTTGCTTACAAATCTATAATTGATTTTTAACATTTTTTCCCCCTTTTTGGGGATAACCTGCATTGAGATGTTAATAAAACCTCCTTTTTTGTATCAAGCAATGTAAGTGCAGAAAAAAAGCTGCAATTTCTTGCTGATGACAGTCACATTAGCCCACAAAAGATGTAAAAAAGAGACACAAAGGATGATGGACGACTTTAAAGCCTTCTGATGTGACACTTCAGATGTTTCATTGTGTCTTGAGGGAATGATCTTGATTTAACATCTTAAAATGATGCTGAAGAGAGAAAGAGTATTTGTTTTGAAGAAAGGACATATCTATTTGTCAAGCTGTGAAAAAACTGTCTGTGACTACTTTTGTTTGTTCATAAAAACATCATAACTTTTACTTTAATGTGGTGTCAATATAATGTCCAAATGCATAACAGGCATATCGTCTTCCATAATATCAACAGTAAATACATCAAATTAAGGAAGAATGATGTCTACACGTTGCTGTTTTACTGTGATGTTAAAGCTGCATTTTTGGTTTTCTAAATATAGTTATCTGCAAGTAAAAACAAGAACGGTGACAAGAGATTGCCGATAGTGTCCAGAACCACATGACAGCTGATGTCTGGTGAATGCACGGAATTTTGTTTTTCCTCAGTGTCAAACTGAACCATCCAGACATTCTGGTTTGTCCCAGTCATGTGCCACTCCAGCCAACGTCAACGTTGCTCTTAAGAAACACATGAACACGGGCGTCTGTCCCCACTGATAACAAACAACACTCACACACCAGGACAAACTCAAACAGTGAAGGCAGGAGTCTGCCTCAGGCTGTGGTGCCTTTACACTCTCTAAAAGGTCTTAGACATGTTGAAGGGGTAAAATGTATAGTCTGTGACAAAAAGGCTACACTCTGCGGCAATTCATTATGATGTCTTTACATTTACATGAGCACCTCCCCATGTAGCAAAAATTCTGTGTCCTCAGTTGTTTTGCAAGGAGATTCTTCCAGACTTGTGGATGGCTTTGACATTTACAAACCTTCACAATATGAACCTCTTCAAAACTCTTGCTATTTAGGGAGTCTGCCCTTGCAAGATGAAGGTGGGGAATGTCGGGTGCCTCGGGCCATAACAAGTTATCAAAGGTCCTCAGTATGACACTTAACATCACTGTACAATTGTGGGATACAGCAATCAATTTTCCATCACACAATCTGGTGCAGTCGTGTTTGTATGGGGTATACACAGAGCATACATGGGTGGAAGCTCTCCTGTCCACAGTAGAGCACCTGAAGCATTTACAGTGAGATAAGAAGCGTCAGCTCTAGACTATTGATGAGAGAAAAAGGTTGTCTGGTCGGATAAATCCTTATGCAACTGTGGCACAATGAGAGCAGACTCACAGTGAAGCAATTGACCCATCACGTCCGGTTACAGCTCTGCGGGTCAGAGGTAGAGATGTAATAGTGTGGACTAAGTTACAATCTATTATAACTGTAGATCGACATCTTAAAGCCAGAACATACCAGCATGTTTTTGCCCTTATGACCATAAAACTGCAGAGGGAGTAAAGATAAGACAATCTCACTGTGAAAGACGCGAGGAACAATCAGGTGAAGTCACAACTGAGAGCGTCTCCATTACAACCTCAGAAATGAAAGCACAGTATGTGTAGAGGGGGTTATCAGTACATCAACCTCTGGCAATTGAGCAAAACATTGGTATCTTTCAGCTCTTAAAGCTGACCACTGACAATTATAGTTTTGACACGGCGAGGCTAATAGAATGGTTTCAGAACTCCGAATCTACCATCTACCATCTGCGTATCTTTAAATAGATTTCCTATATGCTGAACATTTGCTATGTGCACCAATTGGAGAAACAGCTGGCCAATCAAAATGAAGATATCACTTTCTAGCCGGGATGCCTAGGCGTAAAAGTTCAACAACAAGCAAAACATCCCAAGGGGAATGTGGCTGACACTAGCGAAACAATTCAGTCTTCAGTCCAACTTTCTCAGTCTTCTCCATAAACCGTCCGTCTGACTGCTGTGAAGTCAAGGCAGCTATTAGCACCAAAGGTGGTCCGACTGAAACAGGCTTTGAGTTCTTCTGGTCTCTGAATCTAAGTGTTTTGGTCTGCTCAGTGAAACACAACTATATGATACCACAGATTTTGAGAGTCACTATGAACAGATTGGGGATTCTAATGTCTACTGATGCATTTTGAAACGATGTGTTTTCAGCTGTATTTTCTGCTCCACCACCTGATTTAGGTTTGAGGCTGCACTCCTCCACTGTTGCTGCAGACATTCCATAGAGGAGGAAAAGTGTTTAAGGGCAAGTATGTCACAGATGGAAAAGTGCACAGTAAATTAAGCTTTGCTGCAGGAAACTATAAAGTTTTGATTAACTGAAGTCGGAAGCAGGATGACTGATGCTGAATTCTTATAGCACATTTGTGGAAACACTGCAAACAGTTGGCAAAACGATCTTCTATCAAAACTAATCTCTGTTATTCGTATTTAAGGTTTAAAACAGCTATGGGCAGAACAGAGGTGCATTAGACCAAGTTTTTTTTTTTTTTAAAAAAAAGGCAATCCTGGTAAAAGATAAATCTGGTTCATTTCAACTTGGTTCTTGTTTTGTGCTTCATGTTATGTTGTGGAAACACCAAATAATTGCAGAGATCTGGAAACACTTTTTAAAGAAAAACGACATGCGTGAATCAGATGATCCGACAGGTTGTACGCAAGCCAATGGTGGCTTGTTTCAGCGTTGCCTCGCCTGGGGAATTTGTTCATAACCTGTGTGATCCTCTCTCCGCTCATATTTCCGACATCTTCTGACTGATACCTGCAGAAGAGTTTCTATAGCTAAGCAGTTAACCAGGTAAAATTAGTGTTTGCATCACTACCTGTAAAAATGATGGGTGAAACTTGAAAAATTTGAATTAACCTTAACGTACCGTGTTAAATAAGGATAATGTGTCATAGAGGCAATGCTAATAATAAAGTAATGAGTCTGACAGCAAGTAAAACATATGTAGAGAGGGAGGGAAAGGTTTACTGAGGCGAAGCCAGTCTGTGGGCTGGTCTGGTCCTGAGGGTGATTCAAGAGAGTGGGTGTCCAGCGGTCAGCAGGGCCATCAGGGGTACGGGTTGGTTTCAAGTGTGTGTGTGAGAGAGTGCATAAATCTATGTGTCCTGATTTTGTTATTTTCCAAATGTATTCAGCAAAATGCATCACAGCGCCAGAGGCTATGATCTTTTATGATTCCCTGCCAATGTGTGTGGTTTTTTTTTGTTTTTGTTTTTTTTTATATTAAATTCGACGTAAGCTCGAGCCCGAGTTACCGCTGAGCAATTCGCCCATCACTGAGAATTTTCTTTCTTCCTCGGCCCCTACTCTGCACAGCCCCCTTTCTCTGCCCCCTCTCTGGTTTTATCTCTTTTTCTGCCTGTTTCACTTACTCTCTGCCTTATCTGTCCCTCTTTCTGTCAGGCTTTCTCCTCCTGGCTCAAGAGCTCCTCTTGTTCTCTCTTTGCTGGTCTCAGTTTCCATCTCAGACAGGTCACACTCTCTTAGCCCTCGTCACACACTGCCTACGGCTCCCAGAAACAAGCATACTAAATGATTCCCGGCAAGAGCCTTTTGTTTGAGATGGGAATGGAGAAAGAGAAAGAAAAATAGAGGGTTTATGTAACCACTCAGCTGTACAATTGACTCACTCACTGACATGCTTTCTCCCAAAGTAAACATGGACCTTTCATTCCTTACAAGACCTCTGCTGACCCTGTGGATTTCATGCAGAGGAAACAGGAAGAAAGGTTTTATATATGTGTATGTGTGTGTGCGAGTGAGTGTGCGCATTTGATTTACTGTGTCAAACTAAACACAAAAGTTTTGATTATTGTATTAAAAATCATTAATGGATATTTCTGGTTAGATACTGTTTCAAATGCTAATCGTTCATAAAAAAGCTAATTGCTTCATTACTATCTGAGGTCAGGGAATGTGCGATATTGCTAAACACAAGCCTGATAGGGTCATACAAGCTGCTAGACAGTTTCAACTTACCTTAGAAAAACTGAGGTAAACAGCAAAATTATCACCCAAACTGTCCACATGTCATCCTGTCATTACTGAATTAATGTAACAGGGAAAGGATATGCTAAATAGGGTGATGAGACAGCATGACAAGGTCATTATCACGGGTGATAATGTGTCGGTGTAGCTGTGAAAATAAGAGCCAACTTGTAATAAACAGAAATGCTTAGATGTCATGGGGTTTCTCTCAAGTGGCTTAATTTGCATATACATATGCTTTTTGACAGATATCCTATAACATGACGCACTAGAGCTCCAAAAAGATGTGTGACAAAATTAATTTTTTATACTTAAAATCACAAATGCATCTTTCTGTGAAAATCAAAACTTTGAATAAAACATAGGCAAATGATACGTACACAATTAACTGTGCACATCCTGTGAATAAAGTACAATGAAGTATGTAGGCCTTTTTATATAAGTGTGTGTCAGCATTGCTGAATCACTCGACTTGTAGTATTCATGGTCTTCCCCTTGCACAACTCTCGAGAGCAAAAAATAAAGAATGTACTCATCAACCACCTATGGCCTGTGGCTTTTCTTCTGCCAGTCATAGAATAAAAAAACTAACAAATGGTTGTTTCCTTGCTGCAGTGATTGGTACACAAATCAAACGTTGCAGCCACAGCCAAATATTGACCAGCATCTGGCGATTGGCTGCTGTTCATTTTCAGCAACACAGAAACAAATGTCGAGTCACTCACCAAGGTTGTGTATTTTGATGTTTGGCCTGACTGTGTAGTCGGGAGAAGTCTGACTGGAGTCATCATCTGCCTGGGAGACTGAGAAACACACCACATATACACGCAAAGACAGAGGGAGGGGGGAAACAACAAAGAAGAGAGGAATAAAAAGCAGGCAGAGAAAAGAGTGAGACATAGACAATGAAAGAAAACACCCCATTAAAATGACAACACTGAGTAAAATGTGCATTTTAGGCACCATTAAATCATGTACAGATATAGTTGTACCTGGAGGAGTTAGTTTGATCCTGCCAATGAGCAACTATGAAATCCTGTGCTAAGAATTTGGAACCAGAGGACAGGAATTGTTAATGCATTCGCTGTTTGTCTAGACACGGAATTACATTGAATCTGCATTGCTAAATTAACTATGAATGAATGACGTGTGGGTTTCTTGATCATCCTTATGGATTTTCTGCTTTTTTACAGCTCAATGTGTGTTTCTGTGTGTCTCTGATCCTGACGTGTAGTTGAGTGTCTTAAAAACTGCTGAATTTACATAAGAGCTGGCAGCAATTAAACTGAAGGTCTTCACAGATATTAAGTATGTTGTGGATATTTCCATGTCCGTCTTATCGGAAAGTTTTGCAAGGTTTAAGGTGGGGGAGTGGCAGAGAGAATGAAAAGGGGTCTGAAGGCTGCAGAAATTGATAGCAAGCTGTGAAAATGACCTTGCTGAGCAAAGGTTGCAGGTTGTATACTGGCTAAATGCCCCCATGCACACCCAGCCATTCAGGAACATGGACAAACACTGAAGCATTGAAAAAGATTTACAGCTGACATACTGCCATGTGCAGACACACACACACACACACACACGCATGCACGCACGCACAAAAACGGACATTCTGAAACTCCTGCAGCTTGAACGCAAGCAGCGAGGCAGCCAAACACACACAAAAGTGAACAGAGGCGTGGTAGACACATCAATAGATTAGCCATGACACGGAGATGGGGAGGGGGGGTGGGGGGTGGGTGTTAAGGTGATGTGTACACAGGGGCTGACACTGGCCTAAGTGTGGGATGTATTAGTGCTGACAAGGTTAGAGGAGAGGGGGAGGTTTTCAGCACTGGGCTCCCTGATCAAAGGCCTGCAGGGGAGAGAGCAGGCTACTGGGGTAAAAATAACACACACTATACAGAGCAGCAGGCGTCACAGACAGAAGAAGAGATGGTCAAGAGGGAAAGAAGGATGTAGAGTGACAGGGAGAGAGAGAGAGAGAGGGAGATAGGGAGGACAGCAGGTTTGGATCTTGCAGCCAAATCTGTTTTTGTTTTTTTTTGTTGTTGTTTTTTTTTACATGAGCATGCCATTCACAGAGAGAAATAGAGCATTACGGTAATAGCCCAGAGACACAGAATAACATTAAGCCATCATTCTCAAAACATTGCTTCAAAGGGGGGAAAAAATAATGCCACCATCAAAACCTCACCAAGCCAGCATGAGGTTTAAAAAAAAAAGAAACCTCTCCCTGAGACGAGACTGTCAGATCTTAGTTTTTCTCCCTGTCTCTCTGTCTTTATTTGTCTGTGTGTTTGTGTGGTTAGGAGCTACAAAGAGATAGCAAGGAGAGATGAAGTGAAACAGAATGAGAGGAAATGTGTTAAATGAGTGGGGGAGACCGATAGAGGTAGCACAAGGTTATTAGGCCTCACCAGTGGAGCAGCAGACGAAGACCCTCAGTCTCAGACAACTGTGGCCATGGTGGTGGGTGGGTGTGGCTGAAAGAGAGCAAACACACACACATCATGTCAACCTTGTGCCCTCTGCAGGCAACCCCACCCTCAACAATCAGCCATGAAAACTGCAGCGAAGCAACGAAGCAGCACACACTGTCCCCAGCTGAACCTCAGGAATATATTAGAAAACACCAACACAGCCTATAGGTGTGAGAGACAGCAGCTAGGAAGAGAAGCTCCACATTTTAAACTCAGATCAAAATATTGGATGTGCATCCAGTGTATGGGCCTTTTCTGTCCACCACAATAAGCCAACACTGCTCTTTGCCAGCCAGACTTACAGATATAGTAGTACTCCTGGCCCACATTGAACTCGTAGCCCAGGGAGAAGGCGCTGTAGCGCTGGAACTTCTCAGAGAACTTGATGGGTGCGTGAGGTGCGTGAGGCCGGTTGCACTCCCAGCGTTTGAAGCCCATCTGGGGGTCACAGGTGCGGTAGCCGCGGTAGTTGACCATGTAGAGGATGTACTGTTCGGCCACATTGCGGTCTAGTGTCCCTCGCTGGGTGGTGTTGTAATGCGGGCAGTAGATGTCCAGGTAGTCATTGACGCTGACCTGCACCGTGTATCCTTCCCGTCGTAGCCTGGAGTACAAATGCAGGCAGGAAGAGAGAGACAGAAAAGACAGGAGAAAGAAGGGGAAACAAAGAAGAAATGTGAATAAGTAACTTGGGCTGTGAATAATAAACTGTTTACCCTCAAAAAAATATTACAACGTTTGGAGCCTTTTCATGAAGTTTGTGAGGCAACCAGACTCCAGGAAATCACTTCTCTCACCCAATAAATAGCCCCACACATAGTCACCCATAAAACTGCTCATGGGTGCTCCAAGGTGGATTGTTTTGGATGGAACCAGACTACCTGTTTGCCTTTATTTCTGGGTTTTATGTTAAGCAAAGCTAATATCTTGCAGCCTTCAACTTCATATTAAACTGACAGACATTGGACTAATATCAGTTTCCTGATCTAATTCTTGGTAACAAAGTTCATATATATTTCCAAACACATTATCTGGCCAATACAATAATAGCAAAGTGTGAAATGCCCATCACAAGGTCAAAAGCCCTGAGGTGATGTCTTAAAATTGTTTATTTGTATAACAACATTTTTTTGTTAGTATAAAAGGTAACACAACAACACAGCAAAGCTGGGCAGTTAATGCACATGAAGACCTTTTTCTCCTTGAAGAGATAAAACCATTACACCTGTGTATCCCTCTACATGTAAATATACATGTTCTCCCTCTAAATACCTTGTGTCAGTTGCTGAGTACAATAATCTGCACTCCTGTCTTTCCCCATGAGCCCACTACAGGCCGGGTCACTGAGGCAGAAGGAGATCCTGTCAGTGACGATGTATACCTTGGCCGCAGGGGAAGCAGCCTGCACACAGTACATAGGATGGTTCATGCTCCACTGGCAACCACCGCTGATGGACGAGCAGGCTGTTCGCAGGCAAGGAAGGCCACTCTAAGGTTGAGCGTGTGTGTGTGTGTGTGTGTGTGTGTGTGTGATGTACATGACGGCACAGTAACCCTTTTAAGACTCCTGTCTGAACATCTGAGGTGATGATGTGGTATGAGTTTGTATTCAGGAGCCCTGCTGTGATCTTCACTGTTTATAATACTGAGTATACTTATTATGTAAATTACACAATCTTTAATTAGACAAAGTAGAAGTCATTAGAAGGGCTCCTGCAGGTGAGCTGATCAGATGAGAATTGTCCTTGGCTGCAGTGTCCTGTGCAAATAAGCTGCAGTGACTCATTGGCACCAGAAAGTGGCGGTGTTGTGCTGTATGAAGCTGAACCTCCCTTCTTCTCTCTTGCACGTTCCTCCCCCTCTCCTGGCTGTCTTTGCTTTCTTCCACATTCTCTGTTACATCCATACAAAGAGCACACACTCACAACCACCACTCATTGTGTGTACATTGTGCCATCTCTCACACACACACACACACACACACACATGCACAAGTATGCTCACACATGCATATGTTACTGGGTCAAACCTCCAGAGAGAGAGATTATTATTCAATTACAAAATGAGGATCAGAAATGTCATAACACCTCGCCTTTCTTTCTCTCTGTCTTGTGCTGCCCCGCCATCTTTCTCACAATGTTGTTACAACTGTTCCTGTTTTCTGGCTCTCCCTCTATCCTACACTCACATCCTCTTTTTCATCTCCACCCTTCCGTTCGCACACATACATGCCGAGGCAGCTGAATATCTGTTCCCCTAACCAGAGTTCTTTATGGGCCATCAATCCTATCTGTGCTTTCTATCGCTGCTGCTCTGATGTGAGATGACAGACTTTTGTCTTGCAGTGTTGTGGGTAGAGACAACACAGCTATGCTTCAAAGGGACTATATTTAGCGAGGGGGGTTGGTAGTGGTAGGAAAGGAGAGGAAGTTTGGGATGGGGGTTGAGAGGGAGGAGAGGTAGAGCAAGATAAAGATGTACAATGGGCGTGAAATAGAGAGAATGGTTAAGGAGATGAAAGATGAAAGTGGGAGAAGGGGATGTGTTGAATATGAACACATGCCACGGGGAAAATCCTGAATGCAACTGGCATGTAGAGAGTGAGAGAGTGACACGGTCAATGAGAAATAGGTGAGAGGACAGCAGCAGAGAAGAAATCAAGAGCAGGAGGAAGAGAGGGTGTGTGTCTGTATTTATGGAAGGCACTGAGCACTGCTGTGACAGTAGAGCAAATGCAGCCAACTTGTCACCAGTGCATTTAATCATATCGTTTATGATTTACTGGCAGAAGAGATAGAGAGATGTAAAGGTCTTTCTTACACTTTTTTATTACTCTATTGATCATTTTGTCCGTTAATGACAGTAAATGGTGAAAAATTATTACTATGATCTCATACAGCCAATGGTGACATCCAAGTCACCTTCCGAGATAAAAAGGTATTCAATTTACAAGAAGCAAATCCTCACATTTAGGATTTCTAGGATAATTGCTGAGTGATTGATGATCACAATTGTCTGTTTCAGCACTACATGAACAGGGAACTCCATTATTTCAGTGTTTTGGTTGTCACTTAGTGTCACAAGCTGCACCTACACAGAAGAAGCAGCATTTGTCCCAAACATAGCGTCAACAGCAGAGAAAGCAGAACAAGAGAGGAAGAGGAGGAAGAAAAATCACTCTCTAGGAGGAAGACAAGGTAAGGAGGTGCAGAAGAGGAGAACGGGAGGAAAGGAGGGGAAAATGGGTTGGGTGAGAAGAACAGGCTGGCTGGGTGAAAGGAGGTGTGAAGTTAAACTATGACTTGAGTAACAATACCAAAGTACACAAATACTTCATCGCAACGCAAGGTGTCCTGAAGCAGTGCATCCAAAGATTTTCCTGTCTTTTGGCTTTTCCCTGTTCGGGGTCGCAACCCTCCCATTTATCCTGGTTTAAGACCAGCACAAGAGTACAACCAGTGGGTGCCCTGTGGCTGGGGTTCACCTTGGGGAATTGAACCCCAGCCTCCCGCATACCAAGCGAGTATACTCACTACTATACTAACGAGGCAGTACATTCAAAGAATCTGACTAAAATAATGCAGTGAATGAATTGATTTGAACTGAAAATTATTGAATAAGAGCAAACTCTTGTTCTAAAAGACGACCACCCCTGTTAGAAATGAAAATGCTAAATAAAATAACTTATAATAAACATCTTGGCTCAGTGACAAGGCCTCTTTAAGTTAAACGTTGCCTGCTGAAGCAATGAACTGCGGTGCACAGCTGCAGCAGATCACCTTTCCTCTCCCGCAAGTAGTGATGTGTCGTTCCTGAACGATCCGAGTCCCAGAGCTGACTCTTTGAAGTGAATGACGGGAGCCAGCTCTTGATTGGGAGCCGATTGTTTTTTGTTTTTTTTTTTTACTTCTTTTTTCTGTTAAAGTCACGTGTGATTGGTTGAGATGTGTGGAGGCATCTGTATGTCCATGCTGAGCAGAAGGGGGAGAGCACGGTGAGCACACGAACAGAAGAAAGATGAGAGAAGGAAAGAAAATTTGTGTGCTACAAACAGAGACAACACGCTGAAAGGTGAGGAGCGCAGGCCCACTGAGCTGGAGACGAAGAGTTCAGTCTGCCCACATCTTACACTGTGATGGCACAGAGACTCTGCATTGTAGCAACATCCGACCCCTCAGAGAGAATCCTCTCCAAAATAGGCCAGATAATAATAACAGAGAGAAGAAACAGGATTAACCCCTCAAAGCTGAGCCACTTGGTTTTTCTTAAAGTCAATTGTCACTAAAGACGAGCTCAAACTGTTTCTGCATTTTTCTTTTGTTGTACACATTTTAATTTGTATTCTGTTGTATGATTCTTTATACTTGTCTATTTTATTTCAATGTAAATAGTTTAGAGTTTATAAATGATATACATTCAAACAGAGATTGGAACTTTTTTTCTAATTGAGTTGGATATTTGGGTTTTTGTTCATTGTTTGTAGCATTATGCAATGTGTAAAACATACAGTACAGTGTGTAAAATATTTAAACAAAGCCCTATAAATAATAATGATTTGATTTAACGTATGTTATTTGCATTAGTAACTCCTTTTACACATAATTTTACATTATTTTTGTGATTAATAAATTAAGCTGAAAGAGTCAGCTCTCTTTAGTGAGCTGAGCCAAAACAGCCGGCTCTCTAAAGCTCTCCCATCACTACCTGCGAGCTGACTCCCAAACAGAGTGGCTCATGCGCAAGGGACGGCTACAGCAACACCACTTGAGCACAAGAGATGCGCATGATCGACGTTTCAGGAATTTTCTAATGCAAATGTAACAAGTACTTCATGGAAATGCAGTGGAGTCAAAAGTGTAATATTTGCCTTTCAATTGTAGCGGAGGTAAAAGTACACAGTTTCCTAAAAATAATCAGTCAAGTAAAGTACTGATCCTCAAAAACTGTGCTTAAGTAAATTTACTTTGTTACTGTCCACCACTGGTGGGGAGTCCCTCTAGGTGTGTGCAGTTATATAAGCAGTCCACTTAGTGGCACAAGACAGAAAGGTTGCAGGGCAGAGAGGAATGGAAGGAGGAGAAACAAGGGAGAGAGGGTGAGAGGAGATATAATAATTTACAGTCAGGGGAGGAGGGGGATCGGTGAGAGAGGAAAACGCACTGAAAGATGACAACAAAAAGAAAGGGATGGAAAGGAAGGCAGGGGGCCTCGACAGAGACATAGGGCTCCCTCGAGGATGAACATATATATGGTAAAAGTGCATAAAAAAGACTGATGGCTCTCATTCTCTCGTTGTTTCACTCTTCCTGCAGCCCTTTTTCTCTCTCCAACTTGCTGCCTCTCTTTCCAGCGTGCATTGTCTCTGTGGTGAATTTGCTGTCTCATCATCATTTTCCTGAGTGGGAGTGCACAGCTAGTTAGTAAAGGCTGCACAGCCTGGTGAAGACTGCCAAGGGAGGCAGATAGCTGGAGTGAGGGAGGGAAAGAAAGGAGAAGAAGGAGGAGGAGGAAGAGAGAGAGAAAGAAACAACAAGCAATGAAGACTGAGACAAAGATAGACCACTGCAGCTTTCACACCTGCGCTAAAAAGAGTCTTTGGAGGATACTGCTGGTATCAATAAATAACAATGGTAAGGTAGGACTACAGCTAAAGACACTTACAAACATACAGTGGACAGAAACAGAGAATTTCATACAACCACACAAAAGCTACACTTCTTCCTATAAAACCACAGAAAAGCTACACTTCTAAAAATCATAAAACACCATTTCAAAGTGAGAACCACTAGGAAACATCAGAAAATATTTCCCACACGAGTGACGAAATCATTTCTTGTTTTGCTCACAGAGCATAAAACTAGACCAAATTCGTGTTCTGTGTATATTGTAGATCTATGCCCTGTATAATAATCACAGCAGATTGCATCAAAGTGAAAGCAGACAGACTTTCAAGGAAAAGAAAACCACTGCATCTGTATTTGTTTTATTTGTATTTTTTTTTTCTTTGTGACAAAAATGGATATGAAAGGTCTAAATCCACAGAGATATTCTACACAATCTAAAGTTGGTGCTGTTTGTTCTGCTGTGGGTTCTCCCCACATCGCTGCCACGGGCTCCAACTGTTTTCATGAATCCATTAAAAACTGCTGGAGGAGACGAGGTTGCTGCTTCTAATGAAAACAGGCCAACCTCACAGTAGAAAAGACAGAAATAACATTTGTATTTGGAAATAAACTTTTAACTCTTCATAGGTGTTAGTGCTGATGTATGTATTATCCTCTCCAAATGTATACCTCAGCAACTGTTGGAGGCTTCTTCCTAAAATCACAGGGACTCACAAGAAAAGGAAAATGTTACTGTTTGAGCTTCATTTGTTTGGCCAGTTTTATTTCAGGATTCGTTGTTTTGTTTTGTTTTGTTTTTTGTGCAAAGATATCCTTAGATTTCTATTCTCACCTGTTCTGTGTGCTGGTATATCTACAAAGTAATTACGGCCAGAGCTGTGCTGACTCAAAAATTGCACCACAGACTCAACATGATTCAATCAAAGAATCGACGTTGGCTGAAATGCTCATCGCTGCGCTGCCCAACACTTTCCTTCCACTGACAATGAGTAATCTATATCTAATTAACAGGTTGTTTTGTGGTGCCCGAGTTGTTCGCCACTGTTTCATTCGAAGATGTCGGCCATAAAAAAAAATTATTATTTCCACTTTTTTATGAAAGCGGTTATGTAAAATCTTGTAGCCTATTGGCTGGGTTACACTAAAAGTATTTCACTCTTCTGGAAGCTTCTCTAAATCGAGATGGGGTCAACGTGGCATCATCACTGATGACCTTAAAACCACTCTCTCAGGGGTAATCAACATCAGACTCATCAGGAGGATACACCACCAATTCGCAAAATGGCACAACTTAAATGGCATTTACCAGTCGTCTGTTTACCTCCGACAAGAGTCCTCCAATCAAATCCCATGCAGGGATGGGCTAAGCTCTGCTGTTTTTCTCTGTACCTCAGCACCAAAACTCATTAGTTGTGCACACACACACACACACAACAGACAACCATAAGACATGCAGGCAAATGAACACGCACAAACACACACACACACTAGCTCTTGTGAGTCGTCACTGATTGAGTTAACACTGCAATTAACTGCCCAATTTACAGTGTTTCGATCCAAAATGGGGGAATGAGAGAGGAACAAGTGCTGAGCAAGATGGTGGGAAGCGGCAGACACTGCAACTATCCTCTATTGCTATTAGACCGCTGGGAGTCATCCAACGGCTCCCTCCACAACCTCTGTCCACTCTGGCCTCAGAAAAATCGAGGAACATTACCTTTTCATATTTACCCATTTCTCTATAACTGTCCCACCCTTTATTCCCCAGCCATCCGCCTTTACTTCCATCGTTACCTCCGCCGAGGAGCTTATTTGTGCACTTGTGTCCGATGGTTTGTTCATTTGTTAAGCTTACTGGACCATTTTGCAGCAAATTTGGTGGAAAGATGGCGCACGGTTCAGAATGGGATCATTAAAGTTTGATCCATTTCCTTCACATTGCAGGAATTCAGATGTATGTTGATGCTAAAAGCAGAAATACTTATACTGTTAAGATCTATGTGTTTGTATAATTTTGTGAATTGGGGTTAAAAAAAAAAAGAAGAAACAGTTTACTATATTTTTTTTTCCCATATTAATGATTTATATGATTAGACTCCTTCCTTTTTCCTCTAATTTATTTATTTTTGTTTAAAAAAAAACAAACTGGGAGGACTGTAGGCTTGTTTGGCCTTGGTACAAACCTCTCCTATATTAATTTCTTTGCTTCTTCATGCCTTGCAGTAATGGTTTTAACATTTATATGACATCCATATACATCTGTTGACTCCGGAATCACCTGCTGTTTAGCTTACACTTCTGTTGAAGTAATTACATGTTGCACAAACACACATTGACAGTAATCACTTATTTAAAACAATCACCTCAAGAGCAATTCATCAATACAAACCAATCACAAATCAAAATCACAAAATGAAACCTGAATTGATACACTCTGCTCTTGAGAAGTGCTGAAATGCTGCTGCTTTTGAATCAATTACTCGCTTTCGTAAAAAGATTTGTGTTAATGTTGCCTGGTCATGACTTTTACAATACAGGCCAGCAACAAGAGATGAAACAACTTCATAAGTGAACCACGAATGCTTGGTCATGGCTGCTGTAGTTTTAACATGCAGACATGCAGTTACAGATTCCAGCTTTAAAGAGGTATTTTATTGATCTGCTATAATGAAAATCTCTTTGCTTTCCCTTCTCAGTGGGAGGTTACGCAGCAGCATGTGGGGGCCCACTGCAGCCAACACCGGTGTTGAGAAATGGATCTTTCAGCGAATGGATAGTTTCTCTTGCTCACTCCTCCTTCCGTCACTTACTTGGTGTTTCTTTCTCCCCCAGCCTCACTCCAAGCATGCCTTTTGTAATGTTGGGTGGGGGTGTGGGGATGGGACCTGTTTGGAAATGCTAAATGTTGGCCAACTTGTGTGACGTGTAGTGTCACATAGACTGGCTGGCAACACCACTGGATTTTTAGTAGGTGCAAGAGATGATGCAGGAATGAGTCAGAAGCTAAGGAGGAGAATTTCATGAAAAGCATAAATGTGTCTATATAGGACTGTGACCCAGTAGGCTAATGGATCAGCCTCCAGAGGGGGGGATTGTGAGTCCCACCTGATTTGCTTGTAGTCCCTAGGGGTTGTTTCCAGTGTTTGAGGGAAGACAGCCTCATATTTCAGACCACCAGTGATTAAGTTAAAGTTAGAAAATGTAGATCTCTACTCATAAAAGACCAGGACAGACTGCTATCACACCTGGGGAGCATTTCCACAGTGCCCAATGGTACAAGATGCAAATATATTCAATTTGTAAGAAAAACTGAAAAATCCTCACAAAATCAAAGAAGCAGAAAATGTGTGAGCTTGATAAATGCCCTTTAATAGTTATTATTCTATTAAATTATATTGTTCTGTCCATTTATCAACCAATTTTTTCATTGCTGTATTTGTTATTCACATGCAATTAGATTTGTCTCGGAACTGTTTCTTCAATTTTTGCCTCCTTAAACCTTTAAAACATATTAAACTACACAATATGAGCAGTAAATAATCTATTTTCTTGAACTCTTATAAATATGCAGCGCTGTAGACAGCCTCTAAGTCAGATATCGATCTCTTTTAAGAAGCCATGAAGTGAGTGGTTTAGGGCAAAGGACACTTGTTTGTCTGCTGGATTAGCGTGGGAACGTTTATTTGCACTGTGTTGGTGAGGAAATAAAACTGACCATGATCAACATAATAACTCCATTTCCACTGCTCCAACCTCTGATTAAAGCACTTGCAAAGCATTATGGGTCACTGCAAGCTTGTCCAGAGGAAATATGACCGTGTATTTCATTGATTAATCTATGTGCCCCAAGCTGCTCTTTATTTTCTAGACATCCACAGAGGAAGTTTAAATATCAAAAAGAAATATAGATGACAAAGTTGAATATTAAACTTTGGCTGTCCTCCAACTATACTTTTTGCATAAAATAAATATGAGAGCCCACTGGCATCTTTTTTTTTATTTTTTTTTACTGTATTACAGTGGCCTCTTTCCAGGGACCACTTGGGAATGTTTTCTGGTTATAACTGGCCCCTGGGCTTCAGATTTTGCACTGGAGTGGCAACTCAGACTGGCAGCAATAAGGCTTACACTTTAGTGAGCACTCAAATCTAGCAGTAAAATCTGCTGTCTTAATGACTGAGGATTCGTTGAATGCAACTGGGATTTGGAGTAGTCAAAATTTAAGGCAATATCTATCAATGTCGGTGCTAAAGTCTGTGAGGTCCGAAAAGCTGGTCATAAATAAAGTGGGGAAATGGAAAAAGAAAATGGGAATCCATTTTGTATTAGTGGCAGCATATTGAAACCCCTCAGCAGAAACATGAGGTGATGTTAAACTGTGCTCGGGGCCATCCTTAAAAAGTCATCCATCCCACTGAGCTCCTGGTGTGATTATATCCTTCGACAAGGCGTGATAACAAGAGTCCATTCCTCTCAAGGCGAGGCTCTAATTGTGCATCACCATTGAAACCTCGATTGCCCACATCAGCTCGCTCACTTTTTCTCCACTAGCCCTCTTCTCGTTTGCCATCTCACACCCAACCTCCTTTGGTCCCTTGTTCACCATTTCTCTGCTTTGCAGAACACTGCCCTCAGATAATGAAAAGTGCAGCACATTCTGCTTCTCCCCTCATCCAGTGAAGTCCATTCTCCCAAAAAGGTCCCACATTAACACATGGAGATAATGGATCAGCCCGGTGGAAAATAATTGTGCATGTGCGTGTTCAGGTAAGCAGTATAAGCCAAACAAGATTGAATTTGGCATGTTCTTGCATTGTTCAATGTGTGTCTGGGCGCCAGTGGAAAAGCTATGGAGTTTTCTTTCAATTTCATTTGGCTTAACAAAGGCAAAAAAAAAACCAATAACCCAAAAAAAGTAATAAATGTTACTTAGCTACGTTACAGAATGAGATGGAGCCCAGACTTAATACAAAAGGTGAAAACTAAAATAAAGACAACAGCTGTGATTCATTTGCATGAGAATTAATTAAGAGAGGATGAAATGAAAATCAACTGGCCTTGATGAACTAAATGGGCATCTAATTCAAAACAGACGCAGAACATGGAGGAGTGTATGTCATTTGATCATATTTTTAATTTTCCAGAATTAGTTCCTTCCATTAAATACAAATCTTCCAGGCACAAAAAAAAAACCCAAAAAACTACATACGGCACTCTGACAAAGCAATAATTATTCACAAATTTATCAAACCGGTGTCGTTTCTACTAAAACAAAACAGGCACATTTTCAACCCTACATTGCGTATTCTGCTAAACATCTGTTAGGTACCATCACCTAATGTATCTCATGACCATATGGTGTCTGCTGCAATATGGAAAACAGTTTAGTTAGATTTTTTATTTAAAAAAAAAAAAAAACTGAATCGTGTGCAAATTACACAATAAAATGGTGTAAAAATAAGCAAAAACGAAAGTAAATGTTTTCAGTGAACAGAGAAATCGGCTCAAGCTTAATGAAGGATGCAGTTTGCTCTGTCTCTCACATTTTTAGTGTCTAACACAATAAACTTTTGTATGAGTGGAAATAACACTCCGTTTCTCTTCGTCTAAAGTCAATTCAACTGTTTGCTCCAACTGGTCCATCTTCCCAAAGTGAAAATGAGACAGGTGGAAAATTTGTGATGCGGCCACATTGTGGCAATTGCAGCATACCTGACACATTTCCTGTGAGAAGAGGCCAATTTCTGTTTTATTTGTAGTTAACTGCCTCCTAAGTGTCAGGGTGTGTACGACTCTCTCAGAGATGGAGAGGCTCTCATCAAAATGAATTCTCCACAGTACACACCTTCAGCGAGGGTGCCAGGCAGCTAGCCCAGCGCGGCCATATCTGAAAACAAATGCTTGTCTTGCCCATATCTGACTGTTGACAGAGCAGAGGGCACCCTCCAAAAAAGGCTAAGAGGGTTCACAAACACACATCATCCTTGTATTCAGGCGTCCACAAAGAAATAAATTAGGTAAAACAACCAAACCAGAGAGGAGACCTGCATGAAAATATCCAGCAAAAGAAAATCCACAGAGGGGCTCAAGCTTTGAGACAACAGAGCCACTTTTATTATCTTTATGAAGTACAATATACAAGCTTTGAAGCTCAGTGTGTGAGGAGCTCGGCTTCTCTCACAGGAAGTCTTTCACAGTAGGGTGTTCACTTTCACAAACCTCACTCTTTAAGCCCTTACCCTGAGCTGGCACACATATCCCTCTCTGCGATCACAGAGGAGAGGAAAAAGAAGAAAGGGAGGAGAGAGAGGGAGAAGGGGTGAGGAGGAAAAGAAGAACTAAAGATGAAGGAAAGTAGTTCTAGGTCAGATTTAGACTGGACGATATTCAGGCCGCGCCAACCTAACGGATGCCAAGAAGAATAATCTGGTCTTTTAACTTCAAGCCATGGCAACTGCATGGTTTCATGTAGGTACACAGCGCCGCCACAGAGACCACCAAACATACACATACACACACATTCACTTTTAAAACCATAAAGGAACCTCTTAGCAAAGTGAACATATTCCCTGATTGCCGAGGCTTAATATAATTAGCTTTCACTTTTCTTTTAGCAGATAAACATTCACGTATGACGTCATTTCTCGCTTGTGATTTCGCCAACCACACCGAATGTAAAGAGGCACGACCACGCAAACACTACCCAGCAGGCCACCATAAATAATTCACCCATTCTCTTTAAATAACCCATCGCCCTTTTAAAGTATATTCTCTTTTCTTTTTGCAAACAACCTTCCAGCTCACACAGCGAAGCGGTCATGGAGTAATTATTTACATGTTCGACCAGAGAGCACTGATAAGAGCCTGAAAGTAAGAGCTTCTGTGGGGGGGGGGTTGAGGAGGAGAGCCTGCTTAGGTAGCATTTCAATCTGTGGCCCATTAGCAGGTGATGCCAGCCAGGCATGTTAAAGCAGCTCCCAAGGTACAACAGACCTTTCTCTTCTGAATAATTGACTGGCCGCAGCCTCTGTTTTCTTGCCCCCCTCCCCCCCTCCATTTGTCTCTGTCTCCCCTGCGTCATCTGTATAGTCCTTCTATGCCTTTCTTTTTTCTTTGTCTTTTGTTTTCTCTTCCACTCCCTCCCATCACTCTCCGGCTCCCAAGGCTATGAATTGTGAAGGCTGTCGGTACATATAGGCACTCATGTAACCTGAGGAGATAAAGAGTTCTGCGAGCTTTCAGTGTGAAGCATCCTCAGAGAGGCGACACATCTCACAGTACCGTGTGATATCATGAAATGGCCTAGCGTTTTTCATGTCACGTCTATGTATTTCAATCTTTTCATGTGTCATTTAACACCATTTCAGATAGGCTAAGGGTTACTCAGAGAAATAGCATAGTTGTAGTTATGGCAGAGAAATGGACAAGGTGCGAAATGAAATGCGAAAAGAAAAAATGTGTAGTGATAGCACGCAAAATGTATTAAGAAATTGGGCTCTTATTCATACACCATTTGGTGATACCAGGCTGCTGAGTGTGTTTACTTCTTCAGGACATTTTCTAACACCACAGCTGCTGTTTGGTGATGCATGCAGACCAGGAAGGGAGACAGAGAGAACGAGAGAGACTGGGAGTACCGGCTGCAGAAGGCTGAAATGCACCACATTTGTGCCGCTCTCGCTTAAAACACTTCAAGCAGATTGAGAGAAGCTTTGAGTGGACAGTTGAGGGCTTTGAAGACTGAGCAGGCTCAGATGAGGCTTGATGGAGATAGGCCTGGAACACAGTGAGGGAGGGATGGCAAAGGATGGGGGGAGGTTATTACACCACAGAACAATGCTTAAGGAAATCCACCTGCTCTCTTAATAGCCACAATGCCTCCTTCTGAAAATGGAGCCCACTCCCCCACCCCCCACGCTCCTTTCTGGAACAACTTTCTGATGAGGGACAATATATTATCCTGAGGGATCAAATCAAATTCAAAGCCCCCCCCCCATCTACCTTCAATGTGCTGTGCAGCATCTGGTTTGGGCCATTAATGTATGCTGCCTCATGCCATCTCCTAATGGAATTGCCTTGTCTTGGAGTTCACTGCTGTGACAGAGGCTCAGCAGTGGCAAAGAGATTACTCGAAAGATTAAAAGACAGAATAGACCAGTCTGCCTATGACAGCGAGCCCGGCCTCAAGATCACACATTAGGCAATTGGTGCAAAAAAAAAAAAAAAAAAAAAAAAAATCTCTTCACTGTTTTCCACTGGGGTTTAAAAATGGTGGCCAGCAGATCCCTGCCTGTTGTTCGGTCACACCTTTGCATTGTAAAGAGGCTGGAACAAAGCCTGTCTGCTGGATGTTGGGTCTGAGTGAAAAAGTCACCTTTGTGGATCCATCAGTGAGCCTAAATCCAATGGAATAGTTAACAATTCTGCACTCAGCTGGTTAGATTTGGTAACAATGCAGCATCGACACACACACACACACACACAGTCACAAATTCACACAATAGATGAGCACACACACACACACACACACTCTTCTCCAGTCCAAACATCCTCTCACTCCACTACAAACGCACATGTTATCTCCTTGTCTTATTGTGCCAGTGCATCCTGCTCTCCTTTATTTTTTTGGCTTTGCTTCACTCGACACTATCTTTCTATCTACAGTATCTACAGTGTGTAGTTATCTCTGCCTCTATCTCTTCCCTCCTCAGAGCAGCCCGGCAAAGGGCTTGTGCCCTTTCATAATTCATGGAGTTGTTCTTATGGCTCAGGCAGCCATGTCGGATGTGAATCTGTGCGCCTCAGCCTCCACTGCCTCAGCCAGAAGGGTTACTGTTGGAGTTAGTGTGCTCAGGTACCAGACTAAATCTGGCACGCTCAATCACACATGGGTCACACAGCACATGCAAATTCTCTGCTTTTGTTCCAACCAGCACAAACGATACCCTATGAAAGTCCATTTGGCATGCTTTTATGTGAAACACAATAGGGCTGGGTAAAATGTCTTTTTGTTGTGCCATAAAACTGAAACTAAAATCTAAAAATATTTCAATAAAAGATAGCAAAGTTTTTGTCACACATAAACAGATCATGTTGTCTATGATCATCATGATGTTTAAATGTAAGTGTTTTGAATTTAACAGGTGATTATGTTGATATTATAGATTAATTTGCATGTCTTTTTCTTCATTATAATATATATAATAGCAATGAGCCTGAATGGCTCGGTTTTGAGGGTGAAGTAAAAAATTAAGTTGTTAAAATCAGCACAACGTGCTGAAAGATAATGAAATTCAAAGAATAAAGCAAAAGTCATATCCGTGACTCTTTTCAAATTCTGTAGTAATTTGTCCACTGTTATAAACGAGACTGCTTTGAGCAGTTTTAAATATCCCCATACATATTATCATATCACCAGCAACCTATCAGACCATGCCTTTATTCTGTACATCAAATCCATCGATGCAGTCTAAACCAGACACCTACCAATATCATTTTAAGTGTATATCTGCATGCACACATCCATGCACATGAAAAAAAATAATTTTCAAATAATGAAACACTGTGTCAGACTCAGTGTGTTCTTGAGATAAAATGACAGCTTTGATTGGTCACTTGATTGGAAGCTAGATTAAGCTACGGGGCGTTTGGTCCTCGCTGTTCAGATCTGAGTGTAAATTGGTCCATGTGGCAGAAAAACAAAGGATGAGAGCTCAACAGGCGGCTGAATTAGAGAGTGCAAGCGTGTATACTGTATATTATATGCACACAAATGCATGCGCACAAAGACAGACACACACACAAACATGAGCCCACACGTCTGCTTGTCTGCAATCTCATCAAACATACAGGCACCTACACCTCCAAGCACTCACAGCTGGGCTTTTCTTTTTTCACACACCGAGGCCAGATGAGTGACAGCTTTATGAACACAACAACACACTCACAGAAGCACATACACTAAAACACACAGAAACACACACCAACAGAATGAAAAGGAGACTCGTTAGCCACTTTAATCAATGTTAATCACTGCAGACTCGCCTCACTGTCAAGACTGCGACAATGTCTGTCTGAGAGAGAAGGAAGGAGATGGAGCAAACCAGACGGGGGGGGGGGGGGGGGGGCAGGGGGAGCAGAGACAGACTGGGTGGAGCAGGGTGGAGAGAGTATAAAAATGTGAAATGATATCCAAAAATACACACTGCCCATGGAGCAGTGAACCCGCTGCAGTTTTGATGTACTTTATCTTGTTTTTCAAGGTCTGTTTCTCGGGTCTGTGTGGCTGAGCCTCTGTGGGAGATGTGGACGGGCCAGCCTCATGCCAAAGGGGTTTAATTTCAGGAAGGCCAGGAGCAAGGAGAGGGAGGGGATAGAGGTCAGAGAAGAAGGGCGCACGAAGTAGCTGGGCATGGAAAGATAGAGGAAAAGGATAGGAAAAGGAGAGATGAAGGAATATAGAAGGGGAGATAAGGATTCAGTCGAATGGAGGAAGTGTGCCCTGGCATGTAGATAGTGGAGAGGTGAAACACTTTAAGCGACTCAGAAGAAAGGCGTGTAGAAAGTGAGGGCATCAAAGAGGGAAAATTGAAAGATGAGAAAAGAGATTAATAAGAAAAGATGTGTCACGCACTAATAACTTGTGACAAAAAGAAATGGATCCGCTGAATGCACGGAGAATGTGGGGGGAATACACATTGTTTTGAAGTTGGAACGGGGGGCCGGTGGAGGCCAAGGTAAAGGCAAAAATGACAGGGGAGGAGGGGAGGGGAAGGAGACAGTGGCAGATTGGGGACACAAAGTAACGGCCGGATTGTGTTTATCAATATGTAATACAAATGTGGGCGTTATGAAATGAGCTTTGGCCTTCACGGTTTAACCAAAACTTTTGTGCAAAGCTTAGCCGTTGCACAGGCAGCCAGTGGAAGCACAGACTGAATAGTAATGTGTACGAGTGGTGATTAGAATTTCAGATAGAGGCAGGCGGGCCGCTTTGCCATGATTCCTGGGCCTAATGCAGCCGGCCTGTGTAGTGAGGCATACAGGAGCTCTGAAAGTGACCTTATGTGCGTAGAAGATAGAATACTCTAACAGCCTAATGTAGTGAGCTTTGTGTGTGTACGCAGATGCAAATTCATATGTTCTGAAGCATGACAGAAGCAAGGTGATCTGACCTTATTTAATATGCACAAATCAAACTCTAAACACGTGCTGCTCAGAGCTATAAAGCAAACACAGAGTTAAATGGGGACCTCCTACGCAGGTCACGCTTTCAGGCTTCACATCACATTAAGCGCAAATAGACAAATGCACACACATAAACTTCATATACTGTCTCTGTGAAGTGTGTCTGTCCATCTGAAATTGACAGCTGTCAGAACGGACGGATCAGCAGCTAGAGGAGGCCGGGGGTGGGTGAGTGGTGTCAGGGTAGCAATGACAGGAAGAAGCAGATGGAGGGCAGAGATCAGGAGGGGAGGAACAGAGAGCAGACAAATGAAAGGTAGAAAAAGAGAGAGAGAAATGGGGGCACAGAGATGGAGAATGAAAAAGATGGGAAAGAAAGACATTAGGAAAAAGAGAGCATTAAAAGGGTAACCTCGTCCCTCCCTGTCAGTCTTTATGATCGTTTGTTCCTTGTCTCCTCTCTATCAGCGACTCCGTAACCTTCAGCACAAGACCCACGAAGAGATGATGAATTGAGACGGAGAGCAGAGAAAGGACGGAGATTAGCAAACATGGACAGATGATGAAAAATGACAAACAGAGAGGGTGAGAGAGGAAGGCAATGAGGGAGAAAGGGAGGGAGGGGAGAAGGAGGAGGAGGAGAAAGTAAAAAGTGGAGGAAGGAAAGGTGACATTGGGGGAGGAGTGTAGAGGAGAGCGAGCCGCTGGCTTTTAGCTGGAGGACGGCCACAGGATGACATTAGAGGAACGCACTTTGGCTGCTCCTGCTGGGAGGTTCTGCACAAACACAGCCGCGCACGCACACTCAAGCAAGAACACACAAAGACAGGCGAATAAACAGACACATGGACAGACAGCTTTGCAACACACACACACAGACAGGTAAAATAAGCGCCTAACTGGTGCTGCATACTTATGCCGCCTAACCTGTGGGGAGCCCGCCGCGCCTCCTCTCCACCTCTAGTCTAGTGTGTGTGCTGGCCTGATAACCTTCATGGCAACTGGGCTAAACCCGCACTCAGGGTGACAGCTCTGCCTACCTGCAAACACAATGATAACTTTGTCTGGAAGAGTTTCTGAGGCTCCTGCCAAATCCTTGCCATTCTGATACTCCTATTATTACCAAAACTGGAAGATATGAAATGTTTCAATTTTAGCTAAATGAGCATATTATCGTATTTAAACGGAGTCACATTTCAGTAATAATTTTATGGTAGGGCGGATATTACTTTTTGCTTAGGTTAGACCGATAAATCAGCTTATTAATACATTTGACTGAGACTGGCCTGTAATGAAATATCAGAACTTAGCCAGTCAAATAAAATAATCAATCAAAGATCCTTAAAAAATTAGACTATAACACCTGCAATGACAGTCAATGCATTTTTTTTTACTCATCAATTTAGCTGCTTAATATGTGAATTTATCGCTCATTTAAAAGCAGTGTTGTGTCCCAGACTTTTCAGAGTTTTTACACGAGTATGCAGAGCCCTGCCAATTCTAAATGGATTTCATTAGCAGCATGGGGAGAAAGTGGTTAATTGCAATTACCATGACTACTGCAACAAAGTCACTTTTTTCGACACCGCCATCTAAAAAAAAAAAAAATTAAATTCCACAAGTCAAACTTTTCTGTTCTCTTTTATCACAGCTGAAGAAGTATATAATGATCTGAACCCTATTAATGAATTCAATAATTTATATGCTAATTACCTGCATAAAATATTACTATTGATAGATTTAATTGAACATAATACAAGCAAAGGAAATTTCCTTAAATTAGCGGCTCTGTGTATCAGCATCACTGGTTGCTTTGGTTTTGGTCAGACTAAGAAACCAAGACAGCAACAAAACCAGGGCTGATGAGAAAATGTGAAGTAATTAGGCCACTGTGACAGTTGTGACTAAGCAAATAGCTTGAGAGGCTGGAAGCGGTGAATGTTTCATTTGGGATTTTCGACTTTTGTCTGTTTTGTTTAATTTGGTTTAAGTTTCAGATTATTGCTTGGCAAAAAAAAATAAAATAAAATAAAAAAGAAGCTATTTGAAGACTTCAATATGGGGCTCGAGGAAACTATGTGTCTGCTTTTTCATTTCGTCAAGACATTTTATGGTCTTAATAATTAATTGGTTATTTGAAAAATAATCAGTAGTTGCAACTAAACCAGGGGTCTCTGAAAAAACCCGAAACATGTCACCAAACAACAGAATATACAAAGTGTGTGCTGTCGAGAATAATAAGCCAGAAGAACAGCACAACCCAGATTTATGAGGAGAGAAAAGGACAGTGCTGGGAAAAAAAAAGGTGGTGGGGAGAAAAAATAACATAATGAAAAGAAGGATGACTCATTCAGTGATGAAAACAGCATTACACTCCTTTTCCAAATTGCCCACATTTTCAGATGAGCCCCCTCAAAAGTACACACACACACACACAAACGACTCAGCGCCCTTTAACTCTCCCTTGGAGTGAGGCATAAATGAGTGGAGTGACAGACATAGAGAGCTGATGGGCCCCCTCCCTGGAGAGGGGAAACGCACTCATCCGTACTGATCTTAAAACAACAATCTCCCCCCTTTCCTTGCTCGCTTTTCTCCTCTCTCTCTCTCTCTCTCTCCATCCTTCCCTCCATTACTTTTCACTCTGACTTTCAACCTCCTTCTGGCCTTTCTTGCGGCCCCCTCACATGTCTGGACCCCCTTCTTCACTTCCTCATTCCTCATTCGTTTCAGTTTGCTGCTACTTATTCATCGCCCATTTTCTGTTTGTCTGTGTGATTGCTCAGTGTTGCTCTGCTGTTAGTTCTCATTCTCAATTATACTGTGACCCGACATCAGCTCTCAGCCCCTTCATCAGTAAACGTTGCTCTTTCAAACAGTCATCTCTCACTCTTTCATTCATTTGATCACATTTTCATGTCACACTTTATGTCTCATAAATATCTAAGAGGGATCTTTGACCCTCTTTAGTCTGTAGCACAATAAACTTCTCTCGTCTTGTCTCCCTGTCTCACTTCTCTCCTTTTTACATTTTTCACTCATGAAGATGATTTGAATGAAATGGCTAATTGCAAAGCATAGTATTTTCTATACTTGAAAAACAGGCCTAAATTTGGGGTTCATTTTTAAAGACTGATGTACATTTGTATCAAGCATGATCATAAACATTCTGCATCCAACTCCACATGTATATATTCAGATATAATAATGCTGTTACTTGTTCTAAAAACTACAACCTGGTCCATTTCCTCTATAGTTTTCACACATAGACTGCTCCATTGTTAAATGTGCTCACAGCTGAACGTAAAACATAACCCACATATTTATCGATATTAAATCACTGGTATATAATTATGACTATATAAATACAATCATGACATTCCAGACCTGTCATATCTGTTATGATGCATACAAAGCTGGGCAGATATGTGGTAATAACATCAAGCTGCTCATAAGCTGGTTCTGATAATGTTTTGATGTCTGACTGACGACCCCCTAATGATACTTTCGACAGGTCTGCGCTGTCGCTGCAAGAGCTCACATTCATCTCCGAGACTGAGACGGTGAAGTGCTTCGCAGCCTTGAAATCTGGGAGTCATCTCAAAATGATGGCATGATATGCTTTTCCATTCAGAATAGCAGCCTTAATTTATCAACTATAGATGAAATGGATCACAACTCTTCATATAAATCTGACATTTGGTTCAGGAGTAACTACAAATGTGAGTTATGTGAGCGAGGCATATTTCCGGTTACCCATTAACAGACTGTACTGAGGTACGTTTTTAAATTTATTTTGTCATTTTTGTCTGATTATAGCAAAGGAGTCATGATGAACATTGATTCCATCTTCATCCTATTAATCTGTCCCAGTTAACTCTGACAGTGAACCAGCGTGCCCAACACCAGGACCCTGAAACTTTAGCTGCTAAATAGCATTCCTTTGCTGAACCACAGCCATGCTGTGGTCTATACTGGATTCATGCTTCACATAACCCAGACAAAGTAAACTTTGTTTGAAAGAGCTGACTCTCCTCATTCTATCCAGAAATTGGTGCTGCAGCTTTTGCCAAAGAATAACCTCAAACTTTTGGTCATGGCTCAAAAGTGTTTCCCCTTCATCAAAAATGTACATTTCAACCACAGTCGTTGATTTTCTAATTATTCAAAGATTTTCGTTGCCAAGTATAAAAAGGAGATCAGAGTTTCCTGTAATCAAGAAGTGTGAAGAACAGTAACTTTAATATTTTGGGTGCACCATTTTCAGATCTGCGCTTGCTACCAAATTCATTGTACCATTTACATCCGTGATTCTTTTACGGTCAAAATGCCCGCATTAGAGAGGCATATCCAAAATTTCTTTAAAATGCTTAAGTGGGTGAATTCACAGCTCTGTCCACCAGCTCATTAACAGGCTAACTATTATAGTTACCAGTCCAAAATTGACATGGCGGTGAGATTATTTAATTCGAGAAAGACTCACTACTCCATTTTTGAGGAGTGCAAAGTTGCAGCAAACTCATTCCGAAATGAAAGGAAACAGAGTTGTGTTGTTGTTACTTCCAGAAGTGTCTTTGGGAGCTGGCGTGCAGTTTATTAATCTGACAACTGCCAAGAATGTCTTCATTTGGTGAACTCTCTGAATTAATGTTAATTAGCTAAAGCTGAGTAGGTTTGCCACCCACAGTTGTCATTGTAGTTTTGGAAATCAGCGGTTTCCAAGAAAAACCTTTCACCTCCAACAACTTGAGAAAGTTACTTCTGTGGGTTTATGATTCAAATATTTGTCATTTAAAAATTAGACCCACTTTAGATTACAATTTTAAAAGAAAACTTGCTCAGCTTTGTCTCTTTACTCTCTTCCCACCTCTTTGCTTATGTTGCCTTATTCCACTTAAGAATCAATTTGGGACAGAAGTGCTCCACCGGTGCCCCTAGTTTTCATTGTTTTCAAGTCTGCATTTAAAATGGTGCACAGGCAGTCTCCACAAGCCCGATTCCCATCTACACTCGGGCTGAGCGAGAGAGCTTTTCTGCACTCCATGACACCACTGAGATGCCACTGACGCAGTCCAGTGTTTGACAAATGAGCCAGCAAATTGACTTCTCCGAGCATTTCAAACAACAGAGGCAAAACAAAACAAATCTCACTTAACTAAATGCTGGATGAAATGGCACAATAGAGCGCGCAGCCTCTTATAAACGATCCCTCTCGTGCACTCCATCTCATCGCTCCCACCCCTCCTCTTTTTCTCTTTATCTTTTCCCTCTCTAATATCCCCTTCCCTCTTTTCCTTCTTTTCCTCCCTTTTTCCTGTTTCTTGTGGTTCGTGCCCCAGACGCACATTGACCCACGTGCTCTGGACCCAGTAGGGGGCCTTGTTCCTCTGTGCCGCTCCACTGCACATGACTGACGTTCCCCTTACGGGAGGAGGAGGAGGAGGTGTGCAGGAGGGAGCAATGAAGGGAGAAAAAGAGTGAGAGTCAGTCAGTGGAAAACAGCAGCCCGGAGTTCAGGGAGGAGGGAGAGAGAGCTGAATGTGATTCATGATCAATGGTGCTTCTCCAATTACATTCCAATTAAAGGCAAGTCTCAAGCACAGCTCTAGTACAGCGCAACACAGAGGAGCTTTTGACATGCTTTACACTCCAATGCTGTGCCCATAACAATGCCCATTTATGCATGGACCAGCTCCCTCCCTCCCTCTCATATCAACTCTTTATGCACACATGCACTTCCTCCACGTATCTATATATTTATTCATTTATTAAAGGGCTAATGCCCACTATTACATCGATGCTAGTTTAACACCGCCTTACACTGTTACACGGTCAATAAAGAAGAAGGGAGATGGAAGGAGAGCAGCCGACCAGAACCACTGGGGATGAAGAGAGAAGGAAAGAAAGAGAGAGGAAGGAGATGAGGGGAAAAAAAAAAAAAAGAAGCAATGTTTGAGTTGACTGGAGCATGGCTAACATGGATTAGAGCACAAAGTTTCAAATGGTTCCAATTAGACTTAAATGATCAATTAGAGTGTTACACTGGTTAGATTAGGGCTGGCAAAATGCTAATGACAATGACAAACCAGTCTGTTTGTAAGGCGCAGTGAACGCAACACAGATTCTCCGAGCAACAGCGGTGAGTTCAGGCTGCTCAGTCACCAGTGAAAGAGACACTTACAATACGAAACGTAAGAGCTGAGACGTACAGAAACATATAAACAACCGAGTCATTCTGGGCTCTGACATAGAGCCCCTGCTGTGGATCCAACCATAGCTCTGTTTGACTCTCCTTTTCTGAGTTTGTACCTTGAGTCATCAAGTATTGACAGTACGCATCTAATTGTTCAGATTCTTTGGCTCATTTATAGTTTGAGCAGACACTTCCTGGGTTGTAGAGACTGTGAACTTGCTTGACCTTGTTGTACTTTAGATTAAATGCTGGCAGAGTTCCTTAGATTGCAGCTTGTGTATAAATCTTAATTTAAGGTTTTCTAACAGCCTTTTTTCCAAACCTTTCAACCTTATCCAACTGTATTTTCAGTGTTAAAAAAGACTTAAAGATTTGGTTAAATACTTTTTCTTTTCAAACTATCTCCAAGGTCATTGTACTGTCACTTATGACTATTTTTCTTCAGATCTTCCATCATCTCATGGTTTTTCGATTAATCAGTGATTGATCAGACTATCAAATGCCATAAAATCCCAGAAGATGAAGTTAACATCTTCAAATTTCTGGTTTTGTTTGATTAACAGCCCAAAATCAAAAAGATATTTGGAACCTTAAGAATCATGAGAGAGCAGATGTGTTTGACTTTTGAAGCTCTTATCAGATGGGACATTTTCCTGGCGCGGTTGTGGTGACTGAAATCATTAAATATTCAGGAGATGTTTGGATGACAGTGTTCCACTGAAAGGGCCCAATCGGGACTATTGGGTAACTCTCTGTTTTGATGCTTTTCATCTTTGTCAAATAGCACTGACTGATGCTTTTCTTAGTTGACCGGAGAGCCTGTGTGTGTGTAAAACCAGAAGACTTCTTTCTTGGATTGTGTATATGCAGGAAAAATGTTTTTTGGGGTTTTTTTTTCCCCTCACAACTGTCACATAAGCCAATGAAAAGCCAGACCAGAGGTGGAACCGGAGATTATAAGAAGATAGTTTTTCAAGGATAATCAGTTATCAGAAGTTATTTCAAGTATTATAAGAAGCAGTTTTTTTTCCAACGTTTTCATGATTTAGATATCACTTCTGACATAAATATGATAACATTGGCATGAAAAGGAGAGTTTGGAGTAATGCAAACATTTTAACGCAGCATTCAGACAGAACATTGTTGGATTTATGGGATAAAAGGTTCATCTGGCTCACAGCTGAGCTGCTGATTAATATGAATCTTATTGTAGCTCTTCTCGCTCATTTAGTGATGAAACAAAATGCAACACAAACAACAACAACAAAAAAAAACAAGTGTAAAGCCTATAATGATTCACAACAAAGATGGATGGCTTAGTCATCACCCTATGCTTTCTGGCTCTCAGCAAACAGCATCCTGGCAGAATAGCACTTTGGTCTAAGCTTGTATTTAGCAGCAGAGTTAATTATCCTGTGTTACATGCTATAATGCATTATTAATGTGTGTGAGCAACATGAGTCAGTGTTCTCTGAGCCCACAGGGGTATTTGGCTCAATTCAAACTGTTCAGTCATTACTGATGAGAAACATGGACAGATCTTGAGTCGGGGAGGAAACTGCAGCCAGCTTTGGCTGGTTGGCTGCATCTTAAGGCCCGTATTGATTCGCACAGAAGTTAGGAAACCTCTGACAACACTAGTGTAAAACCAGTTTGATTTGGCTCCTTTCTTGCTGCCCCCGGGCACCCCTATGTGCTAGACAAAGGCCTTGAACCTCCCAAGTCAGCTGAGAGCTAGCTGGACATGTTCCAGTCCGCAGAACCTCACAGTTCACCAAACAGGTCCTGGCCTCTACTAACTTGGGAAAACTGCTGACAACAATCTGTTAAAATTGGATTGTTGATAATTAAACTACACAGACCCTCATACTATTTCATTACTGCAACAGCCCGATCCCATTATCAAAAAGTTTGCAACAGTACATATTCTATTAATCCTACAGTTTCGAAAGAATTTTTTTTCATTATAATTCATCTCATAATTAAATTTTTAACCAACAAAATAAATAAAATCTACTGTTTGGAAGTAGAAAAGACTGTAATATAATCTTAACTGCAGCAGCCACACTGAATAAGTGATTCAGTCAAGGATTAACGGATCCTGTATCTTAATCTCTATAGACCTGGGATTATCAAACACATCTCACAATGCATGGGAAGCTAAAAGTGATGAGGCCACTTTATTGTTACTAGTATTCTATCTCCAGATGAATAGGCACCATACGTAGCAGCCTGATTCCTGATTCATGAATTAAAAACTATCCTACTTAATATGGTAATTGTGTCCTTTTAAATGAATAATCCATCATCCTCTGTCAGGTGCATTGGTTAAAACAGCGTCCATGTAGCCTGGAAGAATTACTAAAACATTCTCATCTTTTCATCTCCACTTTATTCGCTTCCCATGTCTGCAGGTGCTTCTTCATTTCCACCACCATTTTCTCCTGCTCCTGCTTCTTCATCTATGCTCTCTTTAAATTAAATTACACACACTCGCCTTGAGCACAGATTGCTCGGTTTGGCATGACATACATTTTTGTAACAAAAGCATGAACACAAACAAAACAAATTGAGCAAGGAAAGAATAAGTGGGAAGAACGAGCAGTGATTATAAGGCAGAATTAAACCAATAATCCTATGAATGTGTTTGGAACAATTAAAGAGTGAAGAGTTTTGACAGACAGGTGTTTTGGGGGGGGGGTTGCCCTCCCTGCTGTGTTGAGGGATGTGACAGGTGGCGACAGGCTTTCTGCACTTCTCGGTGTCGCTCTCAAGAGGGGTTCTGAATTATTGTTGAATCCATGTTCCTATTTACTGGCAGTTTGTGCACAGCCAGTGTTCTCCAGCAAGAGGCCAAATCATCCTCTCTGACAGAGACAAACAAATACGCCCACGTTCTAACAGGTACATGTAAATACATTGACATTGCCCCCTGCAATTCACCACAGAGAACAATGGATGAGTTGCACATAAAAATGTCCGCCTCTTCAGTTGACATCTTTCAGTCCTGTGGAGCTATCCCACAATGCAATTTGCACCCCACACACTTGCTCCAATTACCTGTTGTACCAAGACTGCCATGTGTGTGTGTGTGTGTGTGTGTGTGTGTGTGTTTAAGTACACCCCCACCCCTCCATGTTCATTTGCAAAAAAAAATAAAAATAAAAAACGGAACTCCCTGAGAGATGTGTGAGCACACTTTAGGCATAATGCTGAAAGCAGCAAAAAAAAAAAGACGGGGAAGAAAAGAAACTGCACAAATAATAGGGGCAGATGGACATTTTGAGTCATATGCAATACCACAATCTGTTCCACTTGCTGGCAGTCTGCACAACACTCACTCTCTACAGACAGCACTGCTAAGTACATTATTGTATTGTAGTGACTTCCTACTAACAACTCAATTCAGGAACGGTGAAGCTTCACATACCACATTGAGTGAGTTCTATTAAAGACACAGTTTCATTTTTGTTTTTCATCTTCATGTGGTGTATCCCTGTGTTTCAACAATGGCTGTGTGCGGATTAATTAAGGCCACTACACCAACACTTATGAATGCTCTCCTTATTCCTTTCCTCTATATCTCCATCTTAAACCATCCATGCACAACCCCCTTTCACCTGTCAAGAGATGCTCAATAAGGATATAATTCGTAACTCACGGCTGGTGACATAAATATTTCTCACTGTCAGACACAACATTAATAATGAGATCAGTGCAAAATGTCACATTACACTCACTGTCATTAAATAAAATTATGGATAGTTTTTTTTTCTTCTTTTTTTGCATTTTATTTGGATGCCTTTTTTTTTTCTTTTAAATTCTATACACACATAAGAGGCATCTTTGAGGTTCAGCATAAAAATGGGAGGAGCTGGGCACCAAACCTCATGATTAATGGCCAGTCCTCTCTGCTACCTGATGTAATGTGTGTGTGTGTTTTGTTTTTTTTGTTTTTTTACATGTGAAGATTTTTACTTATCATAGTCAGTATAATGTTCTATCATGCCGGGGAAAATGTCAAGAGCGTCGCAAGCAATTGTACACTCCAGTCTTCACTGTAGAAGTCTGTTAAGTCTGTCTTAGCTGTCCTTCCTACACTGCTGTTGGATATCCACACTGGACAATAACTCTCCGTTTTTGAATCGTCCAATATGAGTATAATTGCTATAGATACTGGCCTCTTTTATTCTGCTCGCTTAACTGTTTGCCTCAAAGCTGAACATTTAACTAAATATGCAGACCATTTACCATAATTTAAACCAATACACAGCTGCAGTTAATACAGATGTTGTGTTTAAACATCTTGATTTACTGTAATTGAATCCTGTTGCATCCGTGTTGTCAAGTAGATGGATCAATTAAGTCATTGTATGGTGCGTGGACACACATGCAGAGCGGTTCAACATATTCGGTTCCGGTTGAATGGGCTTTCAGGTAAAGCAGATGATACAATATGTCTGTCTGACAGGTTATGCATGACGCACAGCTTGTATTCATGTATGGTACAGATTGGCCTATAAACTGTCGTCTTGTGGCAGAGCGCGGTGTGAGGCCGACAACATGTTCGGTTGCTATTCCCCTGCCACCTTCAACTTCCTGAGGCACAGAACATTTTTGAAGGCAGGGCTGAAAGAGGGCAGAGAAATGCAATTACTGGTAAATACAGACTCCCTGCTACTGCAAATTTATCCAGGGTCCAGAAATTATTCCTCACAAGACTGCTAGAGGTGTGTGTGTGTGTGTGTGTGTGTGTGTGTGTATCCATGCTTCTGTGTGTGGGTGTTTGTCTGTCTCACATGGTGTGAATCATTGTGGCGGTGCCATTAAGGCTTATCAGTCTCCAATGGAGCTGCCAAGCTGTGGTCAGCTCTCTCCTTTCCCCCCTTCCAGCGTGTCTCTGAGTGGCAGTGACTGCCGGCCGTTGCACACTCAGCCACTCCTGCTGACCCCCACTGGCACTCAGGCCAAAAACGTAGGAAGGCTGTGGCAGCTTTATTCTAGAAGCCAGTCCAATCCAGCTCTCTCAAATTCAGCACAAATAACAGGTGGATGGGTTGTTCTATTTGGGGGTTGCGATAATGGCACTGGTACACTTTGTGCCACGTACATCCGCCACCTCCTTTAACCTTCTGTCCTATTTCACCAACTATTTTCCTTGCAACCTCCCACAGATGGCAGGTTTCCTCCTGTTCAATATCTGTTCCACATCGCCACTTTTCTTTTTGAACATTCACAAGAGAGTGACCTAGAATTAATTGTGGCAATCGTGACAATCTGAGTGCTCACTACCAGCTATATTGTGCTCTGTGATGTTTCATATGGACAGAATAGTGGAAGGAGTGAAATGGCAGAGAGGTGTTCAGGCAATCAATGGCTTCAATGGTTATGAATGTTTTTTCTGTTCTGTATTGAGTTTGAAAGCACAGCTGAGGTTTTTCTTTTGACAAATACCAATCAGATCCGACTATATTTAATTACAACCTCCTTCTCCCACTTGCAGTCACTTGTTTATAAATGTATGTTATTGACAAAACCAGAATACAGTATGTATTTATTTTAATGTAAATTTATCCTAAACTAAATTCCATTTGAAGAAGAAAAAAAACAACATAATTATTTCACCTGCAAATGCAGCTTCAGTGATTGGCACATACAAGCAACATGTAAACGATTACCTTCTCTGTTTCTCCCTCTGAGATTCAATTTGCCCACTAAGTCGGGCAAACAGACTCTAATTTGTGCAGAAAGATATCAGCGACATTCATTACAAAGCAGCACGTTCTGTCACATATGCTACGAAGGCGGCAGGCCCTCTGAAATAAAATGAGAAGACGGCATGTAACATGACTCAGCAATCATATCTCCATTCAATATTCACTCCAATTACGTGACTCCAAGTCCACAACGCATCTATTCCAGACATGCACATGTAATTGGAATGACAAAATATTTATTAGGATGCATTCACAAATGTTTCGTGACCAATTCTTGTCCCAGCAGAGAAGAGGAGGTGAGTTTTTCCATGTTTTTTGGTCAAACATAAAATCAATAAAAGGTTTTTGCACCTTTTTTTTTTATCAGCATATTAAATGGATAACAACTGATAATAATGATAAAAAGTTTTAAACATTGTGAAGGAGAGGTTGGAAGCATAATATAAACAACACAGATTCTTGATCAAATGCCAGCAACACCAATCACCAAATACATAATTACATGACACAAAAAATGAAAGCTATAAGCAGAAATGCACCACAAAGCCAAAAATGCGCTATGAACCTTCATTAATTAATGATCTTTTAAGATGTTTTTGAACAGTGATAACCTAGATATTGATTGTAATGTTGTATGTAAATTTTACCTTTTAGATAAAGCTGCAAATCAATGCCATTCATATCTAAATGTTACATGTGACATTTTATATACATAGAGATTTCAGAGGGGTGTCTGTTATGACAACAAAGGCTGATAAGGGATTTCACATCTTTTTTTTTTTTTGGTCAATCAGAGCTATATGAGCTGAACAGGGAGTGTGGTTGCCAGTTATGCTAATGAAGGTAGATATCTGCCTAGTCTTTTCTCGGAGTGTTGAAAAATGGTTTTGATCAGGTGCAAAACAATCCTGGTTCCATCTGTTCTTCATAAATTTCACATTGATTTTTTGTACTAGCAAATAATTAACAGCTGCATCAAATGTGCAAACCCAATTTCTTTGAATAAGTGTTCTGAATACTATTTTACTACTAATTGAGAAGTATTGTCAAAATAACAAAATCTACTTTTTGCAGCATTTATGTACTGATTATCAATACAGAGAAACTGTTTTACACAGTATGAATGCTGAATATGTTTTTTGTTTCAGGCAAAATAGAGTTTATTGCTTAAAACCCAGGCAGCTTCTTCTTTTTCCACTTAGGATAATATTGTTTGACTTATAATAGATTTTCAAAAAATAAATAAATAAATACAAAAAACAATCAAATCTAAAATATAACAGCTTCTCGTATTGCACATTCTGCAACCCTCAGCAAGAAAAAGATTTAGAAAAATCAAGGAATACATTTAAGCCATTCACTGATGCAACATATTCCAATAAAATGACGTTACCTGACTTTAATAAGCCCAGCAGAGAAAACGGTTTGCTTTCTAGCAAACTGAAGAATTCCCCTGCAGGTAACATTACTGACTGTGAGTTTGTCTTGTTGTCAAAGTCATTTTTTAACCTGTCAGACATCAGCTCCTTCCAGGTTACGTGCCGTGCAGCCTCCAAAGGACACAACCTGCCTTACAGCCTTTGAAAAGACACAAAGCCAGATTCCCCCTTTCATTAGCAAACCTGGCAACCGAGCACTCAGCCACCATCACTTTCTGTTTGGAGAGTCAGAAATGATGTGTCCCCCCCTTTTGGCTCATCACACAGACATCAGATGGCTGCCAAAAGTCTGCATGTGTACAAGATGTGCTCCATGCATTATTAATTTAATGCTACTCTGTGTGTGTGTGTTTTTTTTCCCTCGTGAGCAAAATTTTAGCATTTTTTCACATTCATTAATGGTGAGGTGCATCAAACTCTGTGAACATCTTTAAAATATTTTGCACAGTATTCAAACCAGACGAGCTGTAAACTACAAAGTTCTGAACTACTTGTGGACAAATCGTGATATTAAAACCAAACAACAGAGGAACCACAGAGACAGCAGACCAACAGGATTACTTTAGACAGTAAGAACAGTCATAGTTCCAATAAAATGCCTGTATTAGTCCTTAAGAGAGAAAAGAAGCTGGAACCTGGTTGTTTTTTTTTTATACGAAAACAGAGAGTTTCCTGAGGGCCTAACTTTAGATCATAAAATTTATTGATCCATTCATTTACTATGATTAATTCATGTTTTGAATGCACACAGGCCTTCTGGGTAATTACTTTGGGTGCCGCTCTCTATCTATCTATCTTGATCTATCTTGATGAATTAATATTAGAACCATCAGCCTCAGTGTAGGTTCAAATCATGATCTAATTAAATCATAAATACAGCCAGCTATTCCAAGTGTTGATGTCCTGAATTAATATAATGTCTGTGCTTGATTGGCAACATTATGATAAAGACAAGGTCCTTTATGCCCAGTCCCTGCTGAAAGGCTGAAGCGTAGGTACTAATTTTTTCATATTACCTTGACTGTCAGCATCAGGCCATACATGCCACACGTCATTGATGGGGTCATGCATTTTTCATAAGGTTGTACGTGTATTTTAATGAGCAGGGCTGATGAGGTGTGCTACATCGGCAGGGAAGACGGCCTTAGCACTCCCTCTCATTCACCATGTTGCTCACAACCTGTCAGTCAACCACTCCAAGGCCTCCTCTCATCTGTCTCTCGTAGTATCCTCAAATATCAATCACACCAAAAATCTTTGCATATTTTCTTGGAGATAATTAAGAGGAGATTGCAACTTGGTGCAGATGATCAATCTGCAAATCAGTGGACCAGATTAAATCCAAATTCCGACTCAGATTCACAGATGGCAAACTAAACAGCCTAAACTGACAGAGATGCGTTCGGATGGCAGGCTGGATACCCCCCCTGCCGAGTGGAGGAGCCCATGTCAGTGCCTGTGTGTAATTTGGAATTAATGGGACGGTAAAACTTTTAATTCAAAATCCCAGCCTTGGGGACAAACACATTTGCATACAAATGAACACAATTTCCTGTTTATTCGGTATGCAAATACAAAAGAAGGAACTTACGGAGGGGCTGCCAGAGTTGAACAAGCACCGCGACTCTCACCCAAGTGTGGAAAGCACAGGCACCCAACCAAGCACTTCAAACACAGCTCTGTTCTAGATATCAGACTATGGCAGGGGTGAGTCGAGACCATCCTAAAGGACTGCAATGTCTTATGGGACTCGGGGTAACCTTTCTCTCCTCATCTCATTTACACCAAGAAATAACAAGTGAGCTGAGGGTTCCTCCAAACACTACAGGTAATTAAATGGGACTGATCTGGGGTGGAAGGGGAGAGAAAGATGCCCATCCCAGGGGCAGAGAATGGCTAAAACTGCTCAGCATAAAAACTGCAATCATTTCATTGTAATTAACAAATTATACATCTTTAGACCTTTTATTGGGCTAACACTATAAGAGCTCCTGGAGTATTTCTCGTATTAATTGCAGATTTTTCTCCCCATTTATTAGCCTAAGATAAAAAATTTCCTGAATAATGCAAAGAAACCAAGAAATCTCTCCTCTGTGGTTTTTCAATAGAGGTTGCAGGGATGCTTTGAATGCAAATGACACTGAGAATATGAGACGACGATCTGATAGCATACAATTCATCACTGTAAACATTAAATAGGCAGGGAATGGGGGAAGTTGTTTGCATTAACATAAATGACTGGCGCGTTGGATGAGGAACAAACCTCCAGCTTGTTAAATGCACCAGCCAGGGTGATGTGCTTGCCAGGTTGGAGCTGGTACAGACATTAAACAGTGCACTCAATGACTTGGTGTGTTGTGTTTGCATTGTGCGAGATGTGACTAACTGAGGCAGGCATTACTTATTTGCAGTTACACATTTGAGTCGTAGCCAGAATCGTTATTTTTCACTGCGATATCGAGCCGCGGAGAGACAGCCACAGAGACATATCACCGCACACTAAATAGCCGGCATTTGTAATTAAGTCTTGGGTCATAACTGAAATGACCCCAGACATCGGACAATGTTGAAAAGCAACCAATTTCCCAGTGATTTCTCATTAGTAGGCTCTGCAGCAGCTCCCCACGTACAATCCTCCCTTGGAACTCTGAAGGTGACACAGCAGTTACAGTGGACTTTGATGGGACACTGGGGAGCTGTACTTCATATCACAGGACTGCTTCCTCTGCAGAGTAAAAGGTTTCAACAATCAGCAGCTGCAGCCATTTGGGAGGAAAGCAGCAAAATCTTCCTTCTCTGGCAAGAGGAGATGTTTTTTCCTCTCCATGATTTCCACACAGTCCCGGCTTCTCCAACACTGGGGGAAAGATTAACATCCTGCAGACTGTTTCCACCCGCCACCAATATTATCCAGTCCCCAAATCACTAATTAATAGAGTTTGCATCACCAGTAAATCTTGCTGATCTTCCACAGGAGCCTCTGTCACTGCCTGAGTATCTCAGACCTCTATAACTGTGGGTCTGCAGAGAAGTAAGGAATGGCCTCAATGTGCCGCCAGTTTCGTAAAAAGTGAAAACTAGATTTTTCTGCAGATTTGTGGATGTGCTTAACTGACAGGTCAGATAGGATCAAGGTGCCTCCTCACCCACTAAGCCAATTGTCCGTTCCAGGGATGGAAACCAGCGCCCATCGCTGCTGGGCCACTAGTTACCACCGCCCTGATCGCATTGCGCATTCACTCACCGACTGTGGGGCTGATTAAATCTGTATTTAATTGGATCAGATCTAGTCATGATGGAGCGCTCCCCCCGGCGTTTAACCCACAGTCCTCTGTCAAGTGAGAGGAGAAAAAAACACTATGGGGGAATTAGGAGCCAGTATTGAATACCAATGATAGGCTGTGCTAATAGTGAGCAGAGGAGGAGTGGACCACACCTGTGGGGCTTTGCAGAGAAGAATCAGCGGTAGCAGCTTTTCTGTCTGTGCGTATCTCTTTGTGTGTGGGGGTGTGCAGTGCATTTCTTTCTTGATTAGTTAGACGTTGCATTATTCAGACTGTACAGAGACTTTTCGGTTCATTAGCTCTTTTATAAAAGTATGACAGTGACAACTGAGCAGCTAAAAAAAAACCAAAAAAACTCTCGGCTACTAAAAACATGAATCAGTTTGTCATGATAACTCTTCGTGTATTTAGACAGAAATGGTTGAACAAATTTGCTTAATTTATCAAAGGCTAACACAGTTTAAAAATTATGCCCCAATTAAGAATCTTCATCTCAATCAAACTATATTGTGTTTGAAAGCGTCTCTGGTGTGAACTGAAAAGGTAAAATAGTTTTAAGTAGATTCACAGTGGATGTTGGTTTGAATCAAAGGGCTCATGGAAGAAAGAGAAACTGATGCTACATCTCACTTTAAACTACTCAATGGTATGAACATCCAGTTGAAGCTGGTGAGCATGTGTAAGGAACCCTCTCAAAAACTTTGTACGGATGAGTAAGTTGTAACTCCTCCATACATTGTCATATAAACACCTGCTCTCACGAGCCTCTCATTTTTACAGCTGTGGCCTAAAATCACACCCACACAGTAAAACTACTCTTGTATCACTGAGAATTAAATGGCCACATCTGAGCAATTAAAAGTTTATCGCCTTGCTCAAGGGCACCTTGTTGGTGAATGTTATGATTGTCTTTCAAGGCCCCTCCACCAGATGTTTCCACCCTATTGGTGAGGTGAGAAAATTAGTATTGGGCTATAATGCAAAATGATCTTCTTAGTTCAAAGATGCTTTTTTTTTTCTATATCCAGGGCCAACATTTTAGTGCTTAGGAGCACGGTGGTTGAAGTGAGAGACAAACTGAGGTAATGACAAATAAACTGTGGTCAGGGTTAGACTACAAAAACACTTTATGGTCAATAAAAAAGACAAACGTTAATTACAATCACGGACAGGACCCAGACTCTGGTCTTGCGTATAAAAGTGATGACACACTCAGTGGCTGTTCATCACCACCACATAAAGAGCCCACCAACTGGTGTTGGGTGTGAATCATGAGATGGGATATTACATGGACGTTATTTCCTAACATCTGAGATATTTTCAGTTTAATATTCCTGTCTCACCCACACACACACAGACACTCTGCTTTTTGGCCTCTTTTTAAGCGGTTGAACAAAAATGTTCAAATAATAATAATACATTTTTCATATATTTGATACTTGGGGCAAAATTGGCAGCTTCTGGGTTGTTACACATCGTCCAGAGGCTTCTGTTTTTGTCACAGATGGTGAGTGGCAACTTTATTACTGCCAAGTTTTCTTTCAATATTGTTTCAGAAAAAATAAAAAAGAAGTTTTGAATCATAAGGACAAACAAATTCATTCACGTATCTCTTAGATTTGCTGAAAACTGTTTGACAATGCAAGATGTCACACAAATGTCTATACAAATTGTGCTTCATTATTTACTTTGAGTTAACATGGCTCACTTTTAATTGCCTCATTAGCGGGGCTGCCAGCAGTTGTTACCTTGTTACAGATATTACACTCCGTGTTCGGACACATTTTCAGTGAAATGCTGCCTGACCTGAGATCATTTATGAGACACCCGGCTGAGTTTTTTTCTGCCACTGTGTCCGTCAGTTGGCCATCTTGACTAACTTTAGATCAGGCTTTTTGTTATTATGATGCAAAGATACCTCATTAAGAGCCAAACTATCGCTTTATACTACAGCAGCCGTTGGTGCTAACATGGTCCAGTTAGAGTCCCTGTGGAAGCAGTGAACACCAAGTGGAGGCTAGTCATAAAAGGCGTCTTTCCACCACATAACCTTAGCAGTCAGAGGAATTTTGGGTAAAATCCTTTTTACAAGGTCAAACCTTTATCAAAGGCCTCAGAATTAACCATATGGTTAATTGAAAAATGAATGGATATTTGCATACAAGACAGGGCTGGCAGAGGGGCAGACTCTGGCTTTCTCTGCTCTGTGGAGGTGGCAATGCTGGGGGGGGAAGTCCTCATTAAGCAGAAAAGCATCATTTTCTGAAGTTCAGAGATAACACAACACCCCAACACACACACACACACACACACTCTCTCTCTCTCTCTCTCTCTCTGCATGTACTTGCACAATAGTTGGAACAGAATAAAAAGTATAACCAAAAGAAAAATAACTGGAGAAACCCGTGTTGTGTGTTTAGCATGAACTTTCTCTGCTCATCAATAATACATATGATGATATATTGCTGATGAAATGTCTAATGAAGAGGATGGGGGACAGGGGAGGAGAGACAATGTTTTTGCTGACGAACAGCTATTTATTTATCTATTTTTTATAGATTTAAAAGCTGAGACCTTGCACACACAGCACTGGCAGGAATGCTAATGTCCCTGGCATTTTTGAAAATGCTGTTATCTTCATGGCACCGCACATTAGATAGAGATATGGTTTCCTTGGCACTAATTTACCCCTTTACAGCAGACGCTGGGGGTTAGAGTCAAAACTTAATGAAACCTCTAATTCCACCAAAAGTTCACTCCCTTTATGGAAATTAAAGCCTGTTAATTAGAGATTACAACCTGATTCATGAATTGCAAATGCCAAGTCAGGATGTGGAAACAGACAGGAAATTGTGACAATGGTACAAGTAAAACTTTCTTCCGGCAGACAGGAATTATCTTGGCTGAAATGAGAACTACACAGCTTGATGCTCAAATCTACATTACTCAAGATCAATTGGAAAAAATAACAAGCAAAGATGTGAATTTGATTATCTACAGCCTTGCTCTCTTTTTTCAATCATGACCCACAATGTTTTTAACAGCACTCTGGCTGCCAGGGAATAAGCCTCCTGGTATTAGACCAATTTCCACAGGAGGAATCCATCTTCTGCAGTTGCTGACTGTCACACTTGTTTTCCCAACATAAACATCGACCTCAGGCTGTATATGTTATTCTCTTCAGTACATCATTTAACTCTTAACAATGTGCTCCCCCTGTTGTTGTTCTCGCTGCCTATGTACTGTACGCCTCCGCTCCCTCTGCAGCTCTCTGTCATTTGCTGTATGAGGAATACCATATTCATACCCCGTGCTTCCTCTCCTTTTTGCCTCCTGCGTCCATGACGGGCCTCTTCTTGGTCCTGTCATTGGCTGTCACCTGTGACACAGGCCTTCACGACAGACAGCGCGTATGTTTATCCCGCGCATCGTGTGGCAAATGAGCATCGCCTCCCTGGGCTCTCTCTCTCGCATTCTTCTGGATTTCCTTCCTCCTTCTGCACACACACACAAAAACAGTCACACACAGGGTTCCTTCTCCTCTCCTTGTTGCTGTAGATCCCCGCTCTGACAAGTGCTGGGAGGGATTTCAGACTCCTGACACAGCGGCAACTCAAAAAATCAGTGAGTGTGTTTGAGTATGTGCTTATAATACAGAGGGAAAGACAAATGATTGACACTAAGATAGACAGACAAAAAGTTAGATGGATAGATATGTAGATAGATAGATAAAGAGAGGGAGGGAGAGAGAAAAAAAAAAAGAGTAAATGTTTGCTGTATTTAAACAAAGCAGGTGTTGCAGGTCAGAGCTTTACCTCCAGGCAGACTCTAATAAAGTCTCTTCTCATAAATATGTTACATTGAGCCAAACAGGTTCTCTCATTTGGCACTAGTAGGATAAAAAAAGAGCACACATGGGTTTTCTCTCGTTATATTTATAATTGTTGTTGTGGCCTTTCACAATTTGTTGCTGCTGCTGAATACCATTCCTTGTAATGAATGTGCGTAGGTATTTTTTAAGTTTCTGTCAATGATGCATTTGCAGATTCGGCTCTTTTTGCTGGTTTACAGCAATGCCTCCAAGCTGCTTGTCCTGATACAGTACACATGAGCACCAGAAAAAACGTTTAGGTCATTCAAGATACTCTACTTCCTGACACCATTAATATTTTCCATACAATCTCCCTCTCCTCTACATATAAATGCCTCCCTTTCTCTTCCTCCTCTTGTATCCCCACTTACACTCTCCCTTTAAAGTTCTGTATTGTCTTGAAATCAGTCTTTCTTTCTTTTCTTTTTTTTAACACACTTTCTTACCCCAATCTTACTTTCTCTGTGATGCATTTTTTTTTTTTTTTTTTGCTGGAACTTTTTCTACCACTTTCTCTTACTCTTCCTCCTGGGAAGTGGCACAGAATTCCTTTAAGTGCTGCAAAAGAAAGTCTATTTATCATAACCTATCTATCTGTCTCTGACTGCACATATACTTTATGGCATACTGAAAGGCATAGTTAAAGCCACAAACACAGGCTGCAGAGCAAAAAGAATAAGCTTCTCTCTCATGTGTACTTACACAATGTACTAGAAAGACAAGTGCAAGTACAGTAAATGAAAGGATTTTTAAATAATGATACAACACATGTGATCCACTCTCTTAATACCAATAGAGCGATAAATTAAAAGGGAGGTAGATGGGCGGCGGTGCCCACTCTCCTCCCACGCTCGGCAATGCGGGTGAGCAGAGCAGTCTTTGGGGACTTCCCATTGACTCCACACAAGGTGAAAACAGAGCAGGAACAGAAGGCTGAGGAAAAACACTTCAAACAGCACGACATAAAGACAGGAAGGGCTGCTGCTCCGCGAGGCAAAAAGCAACTAACGCAGGCGTGACGAAAGAAAAACTGACCGAAAGAGACAGAAAGGCCCGACACAGGGAGACAGGATCATTACCCTGCTTTCACCTGTGATCAATGAAAGAAACATGTATGCACAGGCGCACAACCCAAACAATGAGACATGAAAACACCTTAAATGCCACCTGATAACAATCAGAGAGACTCACACATACACACAGTGAGAGAGCACAGTAGGACATTGATATTCTTCACACCCACACACAGCATGGTGAAGATCTGGGCTCATCTCTGTGTGTCTCCCAGTTCTACACACCATGCTGGTCTAGAAACAGTCCCATACAGCAATGCACATGTTGTTACCACAAGAAAATATTATGCAAGCCATTGTCTGACACATACTGAACACAAAGTACATGTCACGGTCAGAAATGTGACTTTAATGCCATTACAGTTATGGCAGCACCACACACACGCAAATGCGTTTGCACACACACACACACACACAGATGGCTGCTGTAAATAGCCCAGAGCTACCAAAAAGCAGCTGGACCAACTAAATAAATACCACTGCAGCAGATACCAGAGCCTCAGGATAATTTGCAGTTTTAACAGGGATAGCGACGCAAATGTGGCTTCTGACCCAGATAAACATTCTTCTATAATCTGGTAAGAGTAAGACGTTCAAAATTTAGCAATAACAAACTGGGTGCCACCCTTTTTCATCTTTCATCAATTCATCCCTGGCTGGAACACATGCAAGCAACAGACTGCACTGTAAGGATGTTTCTCTAACCAACGCTACGCACCGATCGAAAAAGAAAGAGCAGGGGGGAAATGAGGGGAAAGGAACACCCCATTTGCCCCACCCCCGCATTGACGGAGGACACCAGTTGTGCATGATGTGTCACGTATTGTCCATATAAATTAATGAGTGAAAACACCAGAAAGCAAAAAAAATAAATAAATGCATGTATGAGTAGGGAGGAGTGATTATGCATATGCTCTAGCTCATGTATTAACCATAACTGAATTTACACATCAAGGCGGCAAATGAATTCGGAATGGATTTTTGATGCAGACCAACACGAGACCTGATTAAATGATGAGGCTGAAGATGTGGAAACATGGATGGAAAGACACGAATGTGACTTTTTATGACGTATTCAGGGATTTAGCCAGCGAGAGCATGCAATTGTAATAGTGGCCTCTTTCAAACATGAACAGTGCAGTCAGTACGACCACTGTGCCCAGTTGCTCCTCATAAAATTAGGGGCAGAATCAAAGCTGTCAGCTGGCTTCTCGTTCTCTCTCTATTTTTTACATATAATTTTGATGATAAAAAATGTTGTGAGTATAGCATGTTTTTTGTCGGTTTCACACCAGTTGAGCAGTGACTAACAGTACAGGGCACTTAAACTCCCAGTTATACATGAAATACATCACATTAATACTTAAAGAGCTCAATCGAGATCATTCAGAGCTGAGCTGCAGCCTCTTCTATCAGTTAAAGAAATCTACGTGAGCTCAGCAGATAAAAGGCCAGACGATATCTGATATCTTCAAATGGGACTTGCCCGCAATAATGAAGAAGTAATTTTAGGTATCCCAGAAGGAGTTCTCTAAATGTGAACTGCTGCTAATTGGTCTTGTTTTCTAAATATAGACTAACTTTGAAGCCGATTGGAAGTTAAAGTCACATATTTCAGTCTTGATCAAACATGTTTCACCTTATTTTTAAACTGCATTACTTGGCAATTTTTTGTAAAAAGAAACTCTAATTTCTTCAGTGTGGACATAAACTAAACTGGAGAAATTTGATGTATTCTTAACATTATTTTTCCAATATCAATTCTAATATCATCTTTATATTTTAGAAATAACTGTATGCACAACTTTCACAACATTGTTTCTTGACCCCATTGGACTGAGCAGTGAAGCAGTCGACTTCATGGACCTCCCCGACAATCCTTTTTCAAACACTGTGTAATGGTTTGTGTGCACAGGACAAACTGAACAGTTGCATACCCTCTCCAAAAAGGCGTTTTACTCCATTTTTCTGTGTCGTTACCTCACCAGGCAGACTATTTTAATAAGTAAAAATCTGAGCAGCACAGTCCTTGAGCTGCCTCACAAGAATATAACTTCCTTTTTTCTTCCCCCGGTAGGTAGCTTCCCATCCAATCCACTTACATCACACTTTCAAGCTCTAAAGACTTTGCTATCATATTTGTAATAGAACTGTTTCGCTTGAATATGTACTGATTTAAATATTCCCTCTAACAATATAAGAAGGACACATTAAGCCACTGAAGGTGGTGAGTGCTGCTGCTGCTGAGGGGTCAAATTACTTTCAGCCATTCTGGATGCACCGAGCACCAGAGAGAGATTTCAATTTTCCTCAAATATTCTCATTACAGACACGACAGTTGCCAAGGGTCTCAGACCTTCATATAATTACATCTTCAATAGGAATAATCTCAATTATAACAGAATAGCTAATTATTACGCAGCTTGTATTTGATATTGCCCTTGCATGAAAGGAAAACTGGAACCCTGTCATCCACTAAGCTGTGAGGACACTTTCCACTTCTCGTAACACCGCTGTTGTTAAGAACCCGAGAGCATTAGAAGGAAGACCTGTCACGGCTCGGGACCTGAAGGGAATGAACAAAGAACAAGACATGACAGAGCACAAACCTGTGTCCTCACTTGCTGCCTTTTTTATGAAGGGCCACTGATAACTCTGAGGACACCGCTTGGTGCAAAATACCACCTCAATTGCAGCACCTCAGAGGAGGCCCTCTGCTTCATAACAAAACAAATTATTTTGAGCAACTGCTGTGGCTGCCATATCGTTTTCCAGGCCATGTAGCATAACAAGCCCCATTTCCAGAATAATCAAACTCCAGCCAGTGACCATCCACCTATCAACGGCTTTGATCTTTTTCCTACATGGCAACCATTTCCATCATCGCAGCAATGTAATTTCCCAGTGGGTAACTGGCGCTGCAGTGCAGACTCCCAGTGCAATGTACTGTGGAGCCACCATTCAAAAGTTGGAAAGTTCTCTTTGTAGAAAGAATTTGCATTCAAATCATTAAGTCTGAAATTGGTTCTACCTGTCTGGGATCAGAACTATCTCCTTTGGGTTCCCAATGCCAGTTAAGTGCAATTTTTATAACCTTGGAGCGCAAGTAATGCAAATAGCTTTTGATGGCGTATGAGGGGCCTAACTATGTTTTTTCTTGGACTCCTCGGATGAAAGCGGTGCTCCGCCTCACCTGGGGAAACTCTTAGATGAATCCCGTAGCACATTCCCATCAGAGCCCATGAAAAGGTTATAATGGTCCACCAAATCGGCCAACACCTCATAATAATGAAGCAGAGAAGGCTTTGGGTGCTTTGGACCTCCAGGGGAAGCAGAGAAGTTAAAGAACAATAAACATCAAAATGGGAGAATTTATTGTGACAGAGCTATAGTCAAAGTTTTCACTGTTTCCCACAGTTCATAACCGTAAAATTTCAGGTCGATGAGTCTCCCCTCCAGAGGCTTAATCTATATACCCACTTACCTTTTAATTGAACCCATGTTCAGTGCACTGTAGAAGCTGATAAGGATTTACCGAGACAGCCCAGAATGAACCTTAATATAGTTTGCGCTACTTTCTTTAGGTTGTGCAGTTGTTTTTACAGAAGTTTGACTGGAAGTGAGGAGAAATCTTAATAAACATACCTTAAAGACAATACATCTTCAGTAAACATTCCAGATGTTTTTTGAGTGGGTTAGTTTTCAAATGTTACTGTATGCAGATGAGCAAGGAGAAAAAAAAACAAAACAAAAACGAGCATATACCGAATATGCAAAGTGAGTTGATTCAGGAAATATCCCTTCTCATTTGTACCTGGTGGAGAAATAACACTTTGTTTGATACCATTTCCATTTTTTTGCATTCTTTTTTTTTCTTCCCTTTTGTCTCTCAGAGGGAAAAGATATATTTCATTAAGGTCTCAGACATATTCAAATATCTGATGCCTTCCTTCCATCTGTGCTCAGCCTCATGTTTTATTTCAGCCAGCTTTGCCAATGCCTTGCTTGGTGTGGACACAGTTAAAGCTATGGCCCATGAACACCACAGCAGTGACTGACAATCCCATAATAATCAATTCTCAAGCACGCTGTTCAAGGTAATACCTGACCCGAGCTCACTGAGCTGAGCTACTGACACCTCATGGCAGTTTACTGATACAGTGAAATCAAATTAAAAATGCATTTGGACATTGATCACCTGATGCACCCAGATTGATTACTGCTCAGAAAGCAGCCTTGTTGTGTTTTTGTTCAGCCGGTGTCCATTCACCTTCCCATGCCGTATAAATGTATTGATCTGCACACCCACTCTTGGATCCATATGAACCATTAAATATTCTTTCAGTGTTTCTCAGTCCATTTATGCAACTCAAAGCAGATTCCAGTGAGCTAAAAATGGACAGCACACCACTTAGCTGACCTGTAAATTTTGTGACAACACTGCAGATCTTTGGCATAATGAAGCCAGGTGATGATGTCAAGTACACTGCCTCTCTGCTCACCAAACATCCACATTTCTAAGTAAGATTAAAAAACATATACAGTATTCTGTTCAAAAACAACATATGATAAGTGGTGAGAGAACACTTGGGAACAAATTTCCTTCTAAAACGTATAAAAGATCAATTTACCATTTCAATCACCGTTATTCACAGATTCTTATTTAACACATCTGCGAACAGGGAAAGAAAACTACAAGCTATCTAATGCTGTTTGAGGCACTTGTGTGTTGAAATAAATTTGAAAGAACAAATTGAATACCGGTGAATAAGATGCATTTGTATGCAGAGTTGTGGAGACAGCCTAGAGATGAAGCCGCAGGCGGGCGGACACGCATATAATCAGGAAGCAAATACGGTTGTCTGCTGCATGCTCGGTGTGCACCGTGTTGCCCAGGGTGGAGGGGCAGGTGAATGGCAGGTGCTATTGTCTCGGAGCAGTGGTCCATACAAATGGCCGAGCCTATGTCCACGTTAGCACGGATCAACTCCTGTGCACATTGTCTCCTCAGAAAACAGCAGCTACAGCACATTTGGTCAAATAACCCAACTTCCATATCCAGTAAAACCCACACTCTCCTCAAACCTTCCTAGCTTTTGGAAAGCTCAGCCAATCTCACATTTTTTTCTTTAAAAGTCTGGTTCACTTCCCACCTCACTTGCATTTTCTCCTTCCATCTCTTACCTACAGTTATATTTATCAGCTTTTCTATCTTTTTCTTTCCCTTCATCAGTTTTCTGATTTCTCTTTCCTCATAACTCACTCGCCTTTTTCATCCTCTGCAGCAGCTAAATATGTAGAAACTTCCCCGGTGTGTTCAATCCAGCGTTTTCCTCCACTCCGTGGGGAACAACCTCCAATTCTAGCTGGGACTGCACACACCCACACCAAGCCATTTGTCAAGGTGATAATTTATTTTGTAGCACCAGATATGGGAATTCGTGTGGTCTCAGGGCCTGTGAGACATAATTTTACACCCAAATCAAGGTCATATTATTCAGAGCTGCATCTGACTAAAGATCAGGCATAAACAGAGGAAGACTTTCATCTCCCTAAGAAGGAAAGGGAATGGTGATGTATGTGAGAGATGTGACACATTTTTAAACTCAATATCCTGTTATTCGTTCCAATGTAGGCACAAAGATTTTTTTCTGTGGTGTCCTGTGTAGTTATAAGAATTAGCTGAGAGACAGTGTAACCCAGTGAAGGAGTGGTAGAGTGAATGAAAGCTGGCTATTGTTTTGATCATGCCAACATGGGGTGCCCAATTATGTAGATGTGGCCTGTCTAACCAGTAAGGCCAAACACCTAATGTGAATAGGGGGCAGGAGCATGGGACGTTGCTTGTGGGTAGGCGAGGCTACCGCAGTGCACCGCTGCTCCTGCGTGCTCTCAAGATGTTCCACATCTCCCCCCTCTAATTGGCAGATGGCCTCAGAAGCGAGATGATTTAATGGTCTGTGTGTGGGTTTGTTTTTTTTGTTTTTTTCCTGCTTCAGTCAGCCATTAGCAGGGACATCTGTAATGAGTTGGCCAGGCACACTGCTGAGAGCGGAAGCTGAGAGCAACACTTTCTAATGGGGAGGTAGTGTGGTCATGACGGACTTGGGCAGTAATCAAAGCACTTTGGGCTATTTCTTATAGGTTATGATAATTGAGACATCTCGTCTAAAATGATCCGAGGCAGAGGAAAAGATCTACAATAAATTGTCTGATGTTGTTTAGAGAGGTAGCCAAAAAAGAAAAATCAAACACAGCAGTATTACCGGGTATCGAGTGTGTGAGAATCCCCTTTTGCAAGACATTTCTAGCTGAGCGTTATCATAAAAAGCCTTTTTCATGGCTTTGGCACAAACAGCCTGGCTACCAAGTGATCCCATTTTTTGTAGCTGTGCCGTAACCATCTGCACTGAATGCTGCGCTCAGGGGTAAAACATTAAAGCCCCAGCTCAAGTTTGGACCTAAAGGTGTTTGGGTTTTAGTTCTGTTGCTGCCTTCATTTCTTTCTGCTCCCTTTTGTGCTCGTCTTGATAACCAGATCTGGATGTGAGAAGGAGCTGCATCATTGAACAAGTGAGGCCTTCAGATTGGTTTTTATGCATGTACATAGAGTGGTGGAGAAATGGCCTTGAGCCTAAGGCTTTTTAAAGCCTGATGGTCATCAGTATTCTTGCCATCATCCCTGAGGATTTGTCTGCTACCTACAAAATGGGTCAATTTTTGCATTATTTCAGAAATGCGTATCTCAATGTTGAGCTTTTTGACACACAGCCATGCAGACCAATACCTGCTCTTTGTCTCTCTCTGTTTCCCACCCTCCCTCTCTCCCTTCTTGACAAACTCCGTTTTCTGATTTCATTAATATGAACACATATTTGTCATTTTCACACATAAATGTCACAAACCACAAAATGTGCTAACATTTAATGAATATGACTATACAGCTCAATGAAGCCCATGCTGGGAAAATCATTTTGGCATTAAAAGACTAATTAAACCTGATAGATAGGACTAATATTGATTATGATATTCAAAATCCTGTCCACTTGTACAACACTTAAATGCAACTTAATATACTCATTCACTATTCATGTCACACTGTTAAAGGAACTACACTCATACATCTAAAATAGTTTTGCCACTCACACAGTAGCATTAATGAGGAACTGACAATGCTGCAGTGTCACCTCAACTCTTTCCATCATGCCTATAGCAGTTTTCTCATTGTTTTTTTTTTTTTTTTACAACAAACCCCTCAAATATTTGAATTGTCCCACATCCACACACATTCGGATAAGTTTCACACAATTTCTTATTCTGTTCATCTACTGTAGGTTTACTCTGAGCTGGGGGCTGGGAGGTGAATGAGAGACCAGGAGCAGATGGGGGGGCGGCAATGGAATGCAGAAAAAGGGGAATTGAGAGGGACAGGCCGACTGGTGAGACAGAGCAGAAAAATATGAGAAGGAAGAAAATAACCAAGTATGAGATAGAGAGGCGATAGGAGAGTTGTATCTGAGGTGAATACAAATGGACAGGGGTGGAACACAGATAGAGGAGGATGAGAAGTGGGGGGAGTGCAAAGAGAGGAGGTTGCGTGAGGAGAGGAGATAACAGAATGTGAGAAAGATGGATTCACTGTTGCCTAATGAGAAGACAAAGGCGGTAGGATCCACATTGATCTCTGCCCCACAGAAAGCTGGCTTTATAGCTCACAGGTAGAGAGGGAGAGATAGGACAGCCTGGGGAAGCTTACCTGAGGTAAGCAACCTTACTGTTGTAGGAGGAATCGGAGTCCAGTGATAGACTCAGATGCATGTATGTGTGCGTGTGCGTGTGCGTGTGTGGCAAGCACACTTCTTTATAGTGAGTGTACATACCCATGCAGATTTATGGAAGTTTAGAGCAGTGTATATGAATTATGTATCCGTGCTGCATGGCAGTAGGCAGGATAATAGCCAACAGAGACCTGACAGCAGCTAAACGAAAAGATGACTGCTTAAATGAGTCATTACTGTGAGGCAGTAGATGGACTAAACGTGAGACAGAAATCAAATATTTATATAGCAAGCACTCTATGCAAGGTGGGGAGCGGGAACACTGTAGACACAGTTTCCATCTGGACATGCATGTTACCAAATGATTGGAAGAGAGATCTATTTCAGGTTTAGAGATGAGAAGAATGAAGAAATGACTAAAACTCCTGTTTCCTAATAATTGGCGATTAGTTTTATCATGCGATGCCTCATTTCCAAAACTGAAAAAAAAAAACAATAACTGCTTCATTCCTGGATGTTAACTGAGGCGTTTCATGCTGTAAAGGTCTGCAGAGGACAAGTTATTATCAGCTCAGGTGCGCATCAGCAGACGGCGACACAGGTAGTTTGTGTGTGAACACGGAGCGGGCTGCGTTAGGACAGCAGAGACACTTACAGCAGGTTTGAGCTGTTCCAGTACACCGCATGCCGGTTGCTGGCTCTGGTCAGGTGCAAGTCTGTAAGCACCAGCGTGATGAGGCTGAGAGAAAACGTTGCGAGAGCCATAATCCCTCCGGTGCCGGTCCAGCCCTGGTTCCCCCCTCTTTCTCTCTCTCTCTCTCTCTGCCTTCGGCTCCTTCCCTTTCTGTCCCAGTCGGCGGGTCGCTCACAACATCCCAGCAGCCAGAAAAACGCCTTTTCAACTTCCCAGTCACCTTAACGACGGGCTGATCTGCCTGATTACGTGTTCTTCAACTCAAATCCCATCGCGTCCAGACGCATTTGGCCATCCGCGCTTGTGCCAAAATCTGTTGGGACTTCGTCCTCGCGCTGGATGCGCACTTTCAAGTCACTCCTTCTTTTGTTTGGCAAGTCTGCTCTCACCAGAGAAGAAACAACACCCGGGTTGTTATTAATGACAAGCCAAGACAGGCGGCCACACTGACAGGTGACAGCCGAGGTCGGCGCGTTTTTGCTCTTTACGCAGCTTTAGAGTCGCATCCAAGACGCTGCATCTCCGCTCAAAGGTGTGTGTACCTGCCGCTCCTCTCATCATCATCATCACCATCACCACCATCATCATCATCACCATCATCACCAGCACCAGCAGCAGCAGCAGCAGGAGCCACACGCTGCGCACACAACGCTACAAACCCGCCCTCTGATGGCCGAGATGCGCTCACATGTCCATCTCCTCTGCTGCTCCGCCCCCTTAAAACATGAGGCTTCTCTCACTGTGGGCTTCAGTCGCTTTATGCAGACGTGAACCGATTCATTAAAAAGGGACATAAATGTGTAATAATGATCTGGCTGCGGAGAATTGATCCCTGAAGGGTTAGTTTTAGAAGTGATAAAACTGTAGGTTTAGTTCAGGTTAAAATTAAGATTTTCTGGTTTTAAGCTTTATTTGCGTTTGAGGTGACAGTGGGAGTTAGGAGAAGGTTCATTTCCAGGACATTAAATAAACTAAAAGATGATTAAAAATTCAGAACAGATCACATGTTGAAGAGCGTGTTTTTGTAGGCTAAGGGTTTACTTTTAGATTAAACTAAATTCAATAACAGACTAAAATCCTCACTGAGGGTGAGATGATTAGTTATCAGATACTTAATCATTAAACTTAACTATGAGCACACTGTTCAAACTTCTGTCAAAAACCAAGTTAAAAAATAGAAGTTGTTTGATGTAAGCAGCTCTTTGTATCAGTTTTGGGGGACAAATGATGGAAAAAAACCAACACGATGGTTGAGAGCAGAGAGCAGAGAGATGTAGTAGGAATCAGTCCACATGATTTAACATCAGACTGTGAGACACGGCAAACTATTATTAGTCAAGGTCCAACCTGTAGTTTATCATGTCTCCGATTCACAGATGGTGTTTTCTGATCCCAGTCTAACATGTCAGTCCAAAATCTCCTTTAGGTGTTGAATCAGCTTAGTACTTGGTGACTGTAAAGACCTTAGCATGTTATTCACTGAATTATCATACTTAGCATCTGTTTTCATTATAATTCTTTTCCCTTTCAGTGCGAGGCTCCATTTGCAACATACAATATAAAAGTAAGCGTCGTCTTTTGGGTCAGAGAATTTTGATAAATAAGATTATATTGGAATTACAATTCAAAATGGGAAATAGGGTACAGGGAGCACTAGGATTAATATTAGAAAAATTAATACAGTCGGAAGAAGGCTATCACAGGTATAGTAATAATACACATGTGGAGGTAATTGCATGAGTGTGAGTGTGTGTTAAACAGCACAACTGTGGGACAGTGTGCGAAAATTTGGAGACTTTAATTAACCTGTTTAATTTCGCCGGTAGTGGTTTAACCACTCTATCTAGATTTATGGCAACCTGCAGTATTAATAGCTCCGTTAATTCCAAATATTAGGCATTAGCCCCGGTTTGATTAACTCTGCCAATTTCATATCTCATAATAGTGTCCCTTTTTGGTGGGGATATCAGTGATATTCACACCCATGTAGATGCAGTTGGTGAAACTTAAACTGGGGGATCCAAACATTAATCTGAATGACTTCCAATGATGAATGAATGTTCATTACACTTCTGAGCCGAGTCCCTGAAGGTCAAACTCACACTTCCTTGAGAGAGGAGCAGTAGCTGGAGTCAGTCTTCCCCCTGTCTCAGCTCTCATTCATATATAAAGTATGTCTAGTTTGCTCTCATTTGCTCTCACTCACTCTCTGCTTCTCTGTTGTTTTTGTCAGTGATGACGCCTCTCTTGAGTGCCCGCCAGGCATGTTGCCGTGGTGACTGGAGTAAAGGGGTGGATGAAAGAACAAGTGCCATCAACCCCCCCCCCCCCATCTCTCCATCCTAGCACCTAGCTGTGAGGCTCCACTGGATCACTCACCTCGATTCACTAAAATTTGTCATCCTTTTCTCGCCTCACACTCAGAAGGAGAGTGTTGCATATGGGGACCGTATTCTTCCATTTCTTCATAAACCCTGCTTCTTGTTGCAGAAATGCAACCACCGAGTGCTGAAAGCCAAGATTAAAATATGGAGGGTGACATTTAATATGTTTCCTGGACCCATCTCGAACAGCGGCAGAACAAATACATATTTATGAAACGCTTTGTGTGTATGAGTGTGTATGTTGAGCATGTGACTGAGTGAGGCTACCAAGTATCATAAGTTATTGAACGCATTTGTTCTTTCAACTTTGCACCATGTGATGCAATGTTTCTGAGTGTTTGTTGCCTCCTGCAGCCTCTGCAGCTGCACAGTTGGTATCTTTCTACAGGCGTCGGTTCACAGTGTGCACAGTGTAAACAGTAACCACGGCTCATTGCATTGACTCCGACTCCTTTTGTTTGTTTTGTATGTGATTAATTCATGAACAGTCTATGGGCATATTGATTGTTCAGAAAATTTGTTATCATCAATCAGCCCCAACACTTTCATATATCCTTGTTGACTCTATATTGATTTCCTAACCAACTGGATTCCTGATGCAAACAAAATTCCTGGAAAAAAAGGGCTGGTTTCCTCCACAGTGGCATTTCTTTATTCCCCCTTCTGGCCCCTATCTGGGCCATCTCCAATTTCCCCACACACATCTGTTATGCTTTTCCTTATGTCTCATTTGTGAATTACCCCAGCATTAATGTTAATGGATTGAAATAAGTTTTTTTTGACTGAGTTTTATCTCCAGTGTCTGTGTCAGTAAAGAACTTTTTTTTTTTATTATTATTATTAATCAGTTAATCAAGTCAAATGTCAGACATTGAATAAAGTAACTGACAAAAATAACAAAATCAAAAGCCTTTTGAACTTGGAGACAAACAAGAAACAAAAAGCAAGAGATGTATCACTGGGCTGCCAATCGGGCTAAGAAGACTGTTTCAGAGAGCCCTGAGGATGCAGTCACTTCATCAGCCTCCCTTGTCCTCCTTTCCTCACCACTTTCACTCAATGTGAATCTGCATTTTGCTGTCCCTTAACCCTGCAAGTGCGATACAAGGTAGGATGGATAAAGAGAGCGAAGGACAAAAAAACTTACAAGATGTGAGAGAAAGAGCGGAAGAAGCGAAGAAAGCCTAGGGGCATGGACAACTCGAGATTGGAGGGGGGAAGAAATGACGGCGCAGGATTCAAAGAAGAGGTAGAGAAGGTTAAAGAAGACATCGGTAGAAACTGAAAGACTGAGGTGTGTGTACAGGGAAGATGGAGAGGGAAGCATTGAAACATTACATAAATGGAAGAAAGGCCAACTGTGGGTTTGGTAATGGCAGGGTGCTCAGAAAAGGCCTGGCCTAAACTCCAGGTGGGCCTCCATCGTTTGGTACCCTCGAGTCTGGTGCTTAACCTGCCTCGCCTCAGTAAGTACCCAGCTGCACAAATGGCTAATGTGATTGTGAAGATATAAGTCCGGCATAATGGTATCTGCCAAGCAATCAAGAACAATGTTCCTCAGCGTCAGGCTGTGATGAAAACGGAGACCTGGGAAATGGATGCTCGGATGAGAGCTGAGCCTTTGGGGAAGGGAGTGATGTGTTGGTAAATGGTTGTAAAGGACGGAGAGCCAGAGGTGCAAGGGGACACACTGCAAATGTGTTTTGAGGATCAGATAGAAGTGGAACAATGTTAGAAGAGATTTGGCATGGATTACAGGCACAATACAGGCACGATAATTCTTAATAAATCAAAATATGTCCGTTGTATGAGGGCATGGAAAACAAGGAGAAATATAACCAAAACGCTCAGGGTAACAAGATTATATTCTTAGGGAGCCTGAGAGCCATTGCTGCTTTTATAAAGCCCTTTTGAAAACCTGCAAGTTATAGTACATTTTGTATCAAATGCCAATATGCGCAAATGCAATACAATGCAATCTTTGGAACAGCAACCCTCTGACAACTTCCTTCGCCAAGCTGTGAGATATGCATCCAATGCTTACACTGTATATACTTGAAGTGACAGATAATCATGACAAGATTTAAAATGTAAGCTTCACAGAGACGGTCAAACTGATACTGAAGACGGGCCGGGGCTGGTTTTTTAGCATGCTAACATCTGCAGCATAAAGGCCACGATAGTGACAAGAGTAAATATGGGCTTCTTCCAACTAATGTAAAGAGCTGTTGACAGGTAAAAGAGTGAAGATAGATTCCAAAGGGGCAAAATTTTGTAAATTGCTAATTAATGCTAATACTGACTATGTGGTAAGAGATTAATTTACAAATAGCCCCTTTAACTTTCCCACAGCTGGTCAATTGATGTGTTGAATTGTGTGCATGTTGTTGATTTCAGTTTCAGGGAGGTACAGACAATTCAGACATCAGAACTGTGTGTGTGTGTGTGTCTGATCTAAAATAAAGTTAGTTTAAGTGTACTGAAACCATTATGGTGTTCCTGCTGGGAACATCTTAGCTGGAATAGTAGCAAATGCATTTTTTTTCCTAAATTAGTAAAAACTAGATGAAAATTCATCAGTGTACTCATGCAGATATACGACAGAACATGCTTCATCGCACAATAAACGTGTGTTGTTGTAATGTTCTGTATTTTGTTTTAATCTAATATGAACGTTTTATGGTTAATTGTACAATTTAATGTCAACTGATCATGAAATTGAAAAAATATGTATATTTTTATTTTTGACTTTGGTCCAAAGTAGTTTTATAGCTGAACATTTGAATCCATTAGATTTGATTAATGTAGAAATGTTACTATAGCATTACTTAGATTTAGTCGCATGAATGTTGTAAAAACATTTTTTTTTAAAGCTTGTTTTTACTGTCTACACACATACTCAGTATTCAGTAATACAGTAATCTGAAAGTTTAAACTCTTACCTAAACCTAATTTCATCTCACAAGGCAACAAAGAGCTCACTTATTGCACTTAAGGTCGGCCCAACACACGATGGCCTCTGCTTGAAGGATGGAGGGGCAGAGAGCGTGTTAAGAAGGTGGAGGGGTGTCGAATGATGGAAAATATTGTTTTGACAGGGGGTGGAGGGGCACAGGGAATGCCAAGAATAGATGCACTTTCATTGGCATGAAATATTGAGAAGAGAGGAGAGAGAAAACAAGAAACGAGGAGTATGTGTCTGATGAGCAAACAAACAGAGGAGAAAATTATTAGCATGACTGTTACAGGGAAGGGGAAAATTTTCCATTGCACAAAACCTGCAGGAAGCTTAACCAGAACAGAGAAGGACATTTGTGTGGGGGGAAAAAAACGCTCTAGCAGTGAAAAATAAAATGTTTGTAAAATTATGGATCCTGCAAAAGATTTTCTAACACATTAAAAAACAGAAAATTGGAGATAAGCTCACTTTGGTTTTGTTTAATGAATATAGGTAAATTATAGATATGAGTCAAAATATGCAAACAGAGACCAGAGGAAAGGCTTCAATCATAGAAGAGAATTATTCTGTTGACCCTTCATTTACTAAAGAAATAGCAAAGAAAAGCCTCCACATTGCAAATTGCATTACTGATTCATTGAGCTAATATCTGAGGTAGATCACAGACAGACAGACAGACAGACAGACAGATAGACAGATAGATAGATAGACAGACAGTGTTTGGTCACTGTAGCTGTCTTAGGTGACAAATCTTTAAAGAACACTGAGCATCAAAAATGTCTCCATAAGCCTTACGCAATAACATTTGAAGAGAACAAGCAGAACACATATTGACAGACATGACAGCATCCTGAGAGCCACAATGTTTATTGTGCACTTTTCCTATCTGGTTAAAAGGCTTTTTTTTCCCCCTTCACATGGGCCTGTTCTTGGTAGAGCTCAGAGGATTGGTTTTGTACAACAAATCAAACAACAGCTGAGTCAATAACCGGGCTTAAATCGGCGGCCTCGACTGACCACAGGAAGAGCATTGACTGAGGAAGCAATTAAGTAAGCCTCTCAGTGTATTCATAAAGGATTGCTCTCTCATCAATCTCTATTCATCCCTCTTCCACTCATTGCTGCCTCTTGGTAAAGAAAGTTAGGATCCCTGAAATCTTTTAATGACCAGTGATTGGCTAGTAGGCAGGTGACAACAGAAGGAGTGAACACAGCTTTTTTCTCATTGCCACTTTGGCTAACTTAACGAGACACCCTGGATGGCAAAAATTTTGATGCAAAAAAACTTTGCTTCCCATTTTGCTTATCCACAGGTCTAATGAGAAGCTACAGAGGAAGAAATGTCGTGTCAGAGAGAACTGACTGGCAGAGTGAATCAGAGTCAAAAGGCGGTGTTAGTCATTGCCATCACAGCCTCGGGGGTTGGCCGTATCCTGAATGTACAGCCTCCATGATGCACAAGTGAAGAACACTTATTATTAGCATAGAAATGACTTGCAATATGCCATAATGGTTTGTACATGTGCCTGGAAAATGCTGATCAACTTGTTACCAGTCCGTCAGCCTTGTCTCCATGTAGAGAGTTCACCATGTTTTGTCAAACAATGATAATCCTTGCACGTTGCCTCCACTCACCGATCCATCCAAAAATATACAGCCACACTAACCCTGCTGCGTCTTCACATCGACAGCTATTTTTTGCCTCCTCTGTAAATGTTAGGTCGAAAGTTCACTTTGAAATAATGGAGCATGTGACCTTTTTCTCTGCGAGCAGAAGATGTTGCTCTAGAGGAATTGGAGCATTTTGGATGAGAGGGTGAAACAGGCGGGGGGTTCAGTAAAGCCCTGAGGGAGAAGGAGAAATGTCACAATCGCTATTGGTGCAAGGCCTGGCGTGGACATCAACCTTTCCCTGCGTGTGCGTCATGGAGGAAAAACAAAACTCCACAGCCGCAGGATTAAGGCTCCCAGTCAGGGGGATGGCAGCATATATTTTGACTGAGATGGGGATGAGGACAATTTTATGAGGATGGTGATGACATGGAAGGTTCAATATCCATAAAGGTGTTGAGTAATGTTTTAATAATTTATATCGTGTCAGGTAGGAGGAAAAATGCAGTGTCATTTACAGATGAAAATCCTGCAGCCCATCTACAGCTGCAGGATTACTATGGTTGGTGTGTTGTAGTGTCACGCTTGAGACCAAATGGTCTGAAATTTGCTCAGTTTCACTTTGTTGAGTCATCTTGTCACTGCGTGCTATCCTGTCCATGGCATTTTTCAACAGCTATGAATATGTCCAAGTATTTTGTACAACATCAGTTAACGGTGGTATCCAGCCTGGGCTGGACAATAAATACAGGGCGTGTTTAACTGCTGTTCTAACAATGGATCATAACAACTTTGGACTTCACACATATGCCCATAGGTATATATTAAACAACACCAAAATAATATGAATGTATGTATTTTCATTCAAATCAATTTGACTACCACATTGAGACAATTCAAATACTAAGATAACATGTCTCCAGTCTCATGGTGTCTGTCACTGTCAGGTTCAAGTGAAAGGGAAGACTTAATTGCAAATTACTTTGAAGCATTATTAACTATGGTTAATGTAATTCCCGGCGCAGATATTTGTCAAGGTGTGTGTTTATCTTTCTACATTAGATCAATCGTTGTTTTAAGGTTTGTCTGCTGGGTGATGAATGAAACCCTGCTCAGCTGTTCAAAGGGACTTTACTCATAGTTGTCTTACATCCGTAGAGTACAGGATCAAAGCGACACATGGCAAGAAGCCCAGAAGGCCTGTGCTTGATGCTTAGGATTTCAATCATGAGTCCAACTGATCCTCAGGTCACTTATCCCCTTGGCTTTGGACCAATCCCAGCTAGTGATGCCCAGGCAAGCCATCATGAGGTCACTGTGTCAGACCTGACCATCTTGCACAAACCTACGCCTGCAGGGCCGAAGGAGCTGACTGACCTAATTAGCAGTTTGAATAATTGCCCTGCTGCCTGGCATGTGGCTGAATTTGATGAACCTGTGTGGGTGGGTGTGTTTGTGTGTGCGTTTGTGTCTCCATAACAGAAGGAGTGACAGCGAGGACAAATGGTCAATAGTTGTGATAAAATGAAACATTTTCACTGCCTTTCATTCATCGCTACAAATGAATCTGCAGACGTAGTTGGACGTAGACAAGCTGCCATTATTGTGGTTACACCTCTGTTTTAAACCCAAATAGAACATTGCAACATGTGTACTTTTAATGGAGTTGACTTTTTAAATGCTTTTGCCAACAAATCTGTCCAAGAGAAACAGTAGAACCTATTAGATGTTGAAAATATAGTCACCAGAGACCATTAAAAGGAAAGGTTATAATCTAACCTGCAGTTTTTACAAATATTTCAATGTATTTTTTCTTCTGTAGAACTATCAGCTGCATTTGTAGATTTCAACTTCATGAAAATCACTCCAGTAAAATCTCATGCTGATTTTTGTGCTCATAGTTTGAGCTAACTGGAGAGGACAGGCCAACTGCCACACTTAACATCTGTTATCTCGATACTATAGCTTACAAATTTCCTTTAACCACTGACTATATGTAAAATGGTCTTAAAAGTGAAGACTATGCCGAAGAGTCTTAAACTTGCATTCTGGGGGGTGACTCCACTGGTAACAAAAAGAGGTCTGATCGTTTCTCACTTCATTAATTAACGCACGAAAGATTTCCCAAAGAAATACATGGTCTCAATGGCTAGTTTCAGGACTTCTTTAGGAAAGCAGACAATAAAGCTGGGCATGTATTAGGGCATGGCTACTGTATGACAGACAGAAACAGTGAGCTGTCTGACAATCAGGATAGAGTCCAAAACACATCAGCCCCCCCTCACTCTCCATCATCGCCACCTTCTACTCCAAATATGGTTTTTGCTGGTTAAAAAAAAAAAAAAGGAAGGAAAGGATCAAATTATACATTTGAGGCTTGGTTGCCACATGTATTTTGCATTATTTGTATTTAATGGTGCATTACTTCAGATTATAATGGAAGGAAATTATTTGTTTTCATAATTAGCCTGGAAGTGATTTCTGTTACTGGGACTCACTATTCAGTGAGACAGTATAGAAAGATTGTTGATTTTTTTTTTCTCTCCACAGCCTGTGTCACAACAAATTTTGTTTGACTTTTACATTCATACACACTGCCGGTCAGAGAGGGTAAAAGCTAGAAGCTAATCATGGTGGTGCTGAGACGGGCAACACATCACCCAAAGCTCATGTAGTCTCACGTTTTTCTGCGATCTGCTCCTGATCACATGTCAAGACTCGTCACCCAGACTGACACCTCTCAGCAAACCCTTCTGTGAGTCCCAAATCTATATCTGCCTCCGTTTAAGTCTTCCTACTGTGGCTCAGGGAGCTGCTTCAACATGCCACACAGTGCTGCAAGCACTTGCACAAAGGCCAAGTGTAACGCCTCAGAGGAGTATTGTTAGTTGTTAGTCCAGCGAGGAGGAGTAATGAGGCGAGAAATCAGTGTAACTTCTTCATAGCTGTGACACTCAGCAGACATGGTCTTATATCAAGTAATACAAACCTCCTGTGGGCCTTTGTGTTGTGCGACAACAGCTTTCAAGCCGTATAGACCCAGATGTAAATGGCAGCCATCTTGGAAGGAATCGCCTGCCTTATTTCTTGTTCTATGCCCTCTGATGGTCTGATTTTGGACAGGAAAGAAAACTGTGCAGAAGCGGTCTTCAAATTCAGTTGTTCTCTTATCATCTTTATCATGCCGCCAATCTGAGTTTTTCATGACGTGATTTTTTCCAAATGATAATCTTCAGAAAATGCCAGTCAAACTGATAGAGGGTAGAAGGGGGAAAAAAAAGAGTAAATGATGGAATCGGGTTAAAAAAGCTGAAGGGGTTTGGAGAGAATCTTGTTTAGCTACATTAATGCTGAAGAGAGAGAGACTGAGAGATGGAAAAGGTAATAGTGATCTCTGAATTGAGGATGCCTCATTATTTGTGGTGATGTGAATCACATCAAAGCAGCTTATTATGATCATCAGTGCTCGATAGTGGAGATGGAGGTGATCCACTCCTGGGCTGAGGGCACAGCCATAGTGTGCTATTGATTTGGCTGTTAAGAGGTGCTTGTGTTACAAAGGGCATGCATCTCAGTCCTCCATTAAGATAATTATGCTTTCTGTCGCCTTTTGCACACGTCTCTGGTCCATTGAATGAATGAAATAGTAGATAATTACATTTCTCTTTGTGTGTTTTTTTTTTGCAGAGACCAAGAAACTAAGCAGCTATGTCCTATGCACATGGTTAGGCAGGTGCTATGAAGAGAGAAATAAATACTTCTCCAGTGGAAAAACAAGCCTGAGTTTGTCATAAAACGTGGGCTTGTGGTGATTTCATAACTGTCACATATGTTTCTAAATTGGCCCTTCAGATATTGAAATTTTGAGCAAGCAGCTCAGTTTAGGTTTGTGCACAAAGTTAATTAGGCGAAGTTATTTCAATGTTGCTGAAAAGCTGTTCTGCCATGAAGACGCGCTGCCTATAATGAATGCAGAGGGCTTACATTACACAGGGTTTTACCCCTGGAACTTGACACAGTGCCCTCTGAACATGCACTGCTTGTGGTCTTCTTTCCCCTTTTTACTTGACACGTCAAGGGCCTTCTCAGAGGACCTGTTTTGTAGAGAACCATTTGGTATTAGCATTTCCAAAAGGGCAATCGAGTCAGTGTGTCAGAAAACAGGGAAAGGTCACCAGGTTTCATGCCGTTTAAAACCTCCACACTCTATCAAGTTCTTGCCTTGCTGCCATGAACCAGCTCATGCCAAATTGAGAGATTGCCCATTTTTCTCCCCAGTGACATTAAGAGGGTCATTTAGCACTCCAGCTTCAAAAACCCTGATCGGGCTGAACAAGCCCTCCCCTCCTCTGAACTGCAGCAGACCGGAGTCAGTGGAATGTGGTCACTCAGAAGGTTTAGGGCTTGACTGTGACATGACTGGCACCAGACCTCTGAGTTAAAACCAGCATGGTGGTTTGCAAAATGGCTAAGAGCAACGGAGGATGGTTGCGGGGGGATTTCTCCATGAACGTCTGTCTGGATTCCAGCGAAACCGGCGGTGCGTGCCTGGTGCATGCTGTGTGGCAAAGTAAGCAAGCGCCCCCACGGAGGCTGGTTCCAGCGTAGGGGGAGATGTGCTTACACGGTTGAGTTAGCTAAGCCTGCAGATCCAGAGGGGACAGGAGGGGCGGCATGGGGAGGAGAGGCAGAGCTCCAGGGAGCAGTGTGAATCTTGGCTGTGGATAAAAGTGCTGCCTCACAGGCACCCGAATCACCGAGTACCCCAGGGTTGACCTTGGCAAGTGCACTCACTGCCAACCCATCTGCTTATATAGAGATGTAATGGTTAGGGTGGTAAATGAGGGACCCTACTACAGGTTTTTGGGGGGGGGGTTTTTTCATAGAAATACGCATCACAGGGACACAACACGCAGATCTCAAAATCAAAACTACGATATTCTCACAGCAAGAGAAGTAATTTGGTCTTAAATTGATAAAATGCTGATGCTCTTACATTTGCATGCACCAATTTATTTATTCTCCGTAGTGCTACCATCTTATTGTGTGCAGACTCAAAGAGACTTTATCTTAAATTTGATTCAACCAACTACAAAGTACAATAATAAAAACAGAGATGGCTGGATGATACAAATATATAAAAATCAACAGTGTATGTATACAACAGATGGGTGTTAATATTAGAAAAGTATGAACAACAAACCAATCCATACCACACTAGCAGAGTAAGTCTATCTATAATGTGTGTACAGTATAAACTATTACATACAATACAATAATTACTGCTGTTAACAAACCTGAAACAATCCAAGATAGCAAGATTTTACATTTCATTTTTCATACATTTTAGTTGTTTACTGTTAGTCTATGTATTATAATGAAACAGACTGAGCATGATTGATTTGCATTTTGCTAGTGAGGTGATGCTTACTCGTTTTGTTTACAGCTAAATCACAGAATTGCCCTTCTTTGTCTTTTTAAGTATCTTTTTATATTGCAATTTTTCAACAAAATGTGATTACGTATCCAATATTTCAGTGTAGGTTTACATCTGCAAACAAACTCATTTGTTACATATTTTTTCCTGGCACAATCCACTCAATTTTTATTGGCTAATACATTTTCTCTCCCGCCACCTGGTGTCCTGTGGTATTTCTAGGGTTTACATGGACTTTATTCTTTTCAAATCAATTCCCCTGATGGGAAGTATGGGCAGCACAGTGAGTTCAGTGAATCTATGTTGTGTCCTTTTCATTTTCTCCTCCGTCCTCTCACCCAGTCCTTCATTGCCTCTGTCACTCTGTAAACAACGGCTGAATGCGTCTCTCCACCTGCTCCTCTCATCGTCGGCACGTTATCATCTCCTGAACACTCTTTTTCGCTCACTGTCCCCTTTCTCTCCCCTCTCCTCTGTCTCTCATCACCTGTCCTCATCCAGTCCCTGCCCCCACCCCCTCTTTGTCTCTTTCTCTCCATTTTCTCCAGTGTACCCCACTCGTCCTTTTTGCCTGATCGGCATGCGGTGAGTAGGTAAATAAATCACTAAGCAGCTCTGGAGAAGATAACGAGGCAAGAGGGGATACTCTGCACTCTGCAGATGTGTGCAGATGCTTCGCCTGGGGCCACATGGAGGAGGACCATGCCACTTGATATATATATATATATATATAAATATATAAATATACAAACACCAGATATCTACGGCACCCTGAGAAAAACACAAGGACTCTAATCATGCTTTTTGCCTTTTTTGTTCAACAATATAGCCTTTGCAGGGACAGAGAAAAGTAGTCATAAAAATGTGCCATATTCAACCTTTTCTTTCATGATCTCTAAATGTACCGCACCCCAGGATGATGCATTGTCTCCCAACAGAAGGCCAGGTAAGCCGCGAGGGGGGTTAAAGACAGGGTGAAAATATGCCTAGGGTAAATTTTTCACTCCTGCTGATTTTACATTCAACAGATACAGAGACAATCACCAGCAACTCAAAGGCCCAATTACATTTTCTGAAAAGAAGAACAAAAAGACAAAATTGTGACATTAGGGTAATGAAGGGAAAATTTTGCTAATGAGAAAGGGAGACACAGAAAAGAGAGTTTACTTGCATGCTGCTTTGGCAACAGACAAAGGAGCATAGTTCAAGAACAGTGAAAGACTCAGAAGACGACTTTTAACTTGCAATTAAATCCTTACTTTGGAAAGATGATTATTCTAGCCCTGGGAAAGAGAGCTTGCTTTTCATCATTTGAAAAAAAAAAAAAATCTGTAAAGTGAGGAGATGAGGTGGGAATGATGAGGAGTTAGGAGGGAAGTGAAAGTTGCCATTAAAGACATATCCGATTACAGAATGACACCAATAAGCATCAGACACACGAGGAACACTGGGACAAATAGATCGATTGTCAGACAACGGACCAATGTTGGCAGAGGAAAAAGATAAATTGGTGAGAAAATATTATCACAGCACATTATACAGCACACATTTTTCTATGATTGCATTATACTGTTATAATTAATGCTGGTTGGGTTGCCAATATAAAAAGGATGTAATTATTTCAGAAAAATTACCAGGGTGTGTGTGCATGTAGGCCTGCATGTGCATGTGTGTATGCATATTGGTTGTGTGTCCATGTGCATGTGTGATTGCTGCATGTAGAAGTTTATGACATTGAGGAGTTTTCTACTTGCTGATTAGGCAGGTGAAGTGCTACAGTATATTAGGATTTGCTCAGCTAAATGCTTCATGGCATCAAGACAATGGCTTATTTATTAACACTTCTGCCAACCATTGGCAAAGCAAATGGAAGCTCAATTAAGGCGAATAAATTAGGATTAACGCAGAAATGCAGCACATTTTCATTTTAATTAAATGTGTTTATTATTTATTTCCAGAGTCGTTGCACAGAAGAGGAGGGGGTGTTGGGTGGGTTGATCAGACACCTCGCTGCCTCCTCAGAGAAGGACACAGGCTGGAAAAAGGTTCCCCAGGTAGAGCGCCGAGTAATCAAAGTAGCTGCTCTGTGACACATATTACACATTTTATGACAAAATGATATGGGCGCCATTATCTCTGATAGAAATTCACAGAAAATCCTCATCTCACCGCCTGATTTTAAACACATTTACGATCCCTGCAATGCGACAGAGGGAGCCGAATCAACACGGCCCTTCCATTTCAGTCTTTTAAAGTTACGCTTGGCGAGGTTTTATGAGCTTCTACACAAATCATATTAGATGAGTTGCCACCAAGTCATTTCTTTTATATTACTGCACCTCATCACATCGCCAGAAGGAGAGACAGCAAGAAATACAGCAAGAGGGCCCCCACACAGAGCGTCACAGACCCGAATGACATAGAGACAGCAGAGGGGTGAAACACATCGTGTCATCGATGTCATGGCAGCACGTCCTGCTGTCTTGTACAGTATAATCTAACCAGTCTGAGTGTTAGACAGTCTTTTTTGAGCCATGCCAATATGAACAAGTGGTGCAATGATGAACTCATGGGTATGATGCAAGCAGATGGATAGACATAACTCCCCCCCTACACACAGTCACATCCATCTCTAATTTAATTATGGATCTCTATTTAATGGGTCATGTAATCCGAGGCCACACAGTTCTGTGACATATTTTCATACAGACTCTATTCTTATTATTTAATATATTTTTAATTATATGCTGTGGAAAAAATTACTGGATTAAAATGAGGGCCTGACAGAATGAAACCATTTTGATGCATGGATGGATGCATGGTCAGTCATTCAGAACAAAAGGGGGGGCGGGGGGGTTATTGAAGAGAGTTGTCTAAATAAACCAGAATCCGGTGCAGCACCACCAAATGCACTTGATGTTGGGTTTGACTGATAGAAAAAGACTTTACTTTTTGGAGAGGAGGAATTCACTCTTGTATTGCCGTACTTCACTTTCACAGTTGCTTTCCGTAGTTACACATACCTCTGAGACAAAGTAAAACGAAGATAAAGGGTAAATGCGCTGCTAAAATCAGGCAAGTTCCCAGAGAAGCAAAAAATACAATCCATAAGTCTGAAGTGAATAAAGGCTTGTGGGAGGAAAGCAGATACACCATTAAGATACATTTGTTTCATCAAAAAACTGATCTTGAAATACAATCAGAAATTTAAACCTAAATTAACATATACGTAAATAACCATAAATGTTTTGTGGGGTTTTTTTGGTTTTTTTGGTTTTTTTTTTAAACACAGCTCTTGATTATTGTATTAGTGATGATTATGATTCTCTAAAGCGACAACCTACGCATATACACAAACTTCAGTATGCTTTATTTTCTACACAGAGGGAACTCAGACTGGTTTACAGTAATACTGGCAGGATTAAAAATACTATTAAAGCTGGTCAGACAGGCAAAATGAGAAATCAAATTTCCTAGTCTGCAAGGAAGAGTGGCATTTTACTGAAATGACATGAACAGAGCCAATCACTATTGCTCCAGAAAATCCACCAGTCGCATCAACAGCCAAAAACAGAAGAGGATCTGTCCTGAAAGGAGTTGAATGCCCTCAGTCTAGCCAAATTGAGGTTAATTGTCTTTTTTGTTGAGTTTCATTTAGGAGTATGATTTATTTAGCATTCTGACTCCCACCATCACTGTCTGTTTATGATCCGAGCACTTATAAAGTCTGTAGGAAATCAAGTTGGCTCAAAGTGTTCTGCTTGGAGCTGGTGGAGGTAGGTTGGTTATTACGTGATTACATAAAGGCTAACCATATGTCATGCTTTATTTCCCCTCCACACCTGAACCCAGTAGGAGTAAAACTGTAGCCTCAGCAGCACTTAGCTTCGAGTGGTATAAGTGTGCCTATAAGTCCATTGTCTTCTTGGATAGATACAAACATGAATCAGCTCTCATTTAGACTTTCATGAGGGCAAAAAGACACCCCACAGTCTTCATTTCTTTTGCATTACCTCTACGGTCACAAAGGTAGAAGGTTGCTTTGCAAACAATGTTATACAGCACAACCCACACAAATGCATTATCATAAATAAGAGCCCTATAGTTGCTTATAATAAGAGAAAAGAAGCTTGGAGCGCTGAGCCACACAAAGGTGGAAGCCAATTGTATTGTAAACACCTGCACCAAAGCTGTTTGAATGGAGCCTATCTAAGTATTGGAGAAAATTAGGTATTAATCCTGTGCAATGAGACTAGTATGGCAAGTCATATTGACAGTGGCTGACAACAAAATTAACAAAATAATGAGATTTCGACAAAAAGAAGGGACAAGGAGGACAAAAAAAAAAAGATGAGGCAGATGAAGGACAGAAAGGAAGAAAGGTGCAATTTTAAAGGAGATGGGAAGCTAGGTGGGGAAAATGAGGAGGTAAATGCAAAGAGAGAAAGGGCAGAAAGGGAGTCATAAACCGCATTTATAAACATGTCGCTATAGTAACCAACTGGTAATTTCACTGGCAGCAAGGCAGGGGAGAAGGAGGCGGAACTAACTGGGCCACCATTTACCAGCATTACTGGAGTCAGGCTTGTTATTACAGTAGAGAGATAGAAAATTAGACCAGCAGAAAAGGCTGGACATCCAAAAAAATATATATATGTCAGGAATAAAAATTAATAAGAAGCAGAACCTTAGACATGTAGATGAAGAGAGAAATCTGAGGGACGCTCGTACCCCATTGCTTTTCTGTAAACACAAGCAGAAAACAGGTTGTGCTCCCCAGGGCTCTGTGATTCTGTGATTGGTCTGTAGTTTCACCCCACTGGGGAATGATTCCATCCTTTCCTTTAATTGTGAGAAGCTTCCAGCACACTCTGAGCATCGCTGTGTAAAATCACAAGCACTTACAGCCCACCTTTACTACAGTAAGTAGGTAATAATGTTGTCATAGAAAAAGACAGAAAAGGTGAGTGTGAACATGGAAGGTAGAGGTCATTTTTCCTGTATCTCTACGTGATTCACATACTGTGCAGAGCTGCAGCCTTTCTCAACTATGTACAATTACCCTTTAGCTGTGTGATTGCTTGGTGATTACTAAATGTGTGTGTGTGTGTGTGTGTGTGTGTCTGTGGTTGTGTGTGTAAATATGCAAGTCTGCGTGTCTTTTGCTGTTGTTGTTTCCTCATAGATGCTCTCCTACCCGAAACATAATTTTTTCTAATGTACTGTAACAACCAGCCATTCTCTATTACTGTATGTCTCTTTTTTCCTCTCTTGCAGCTCTGCCTTTGTCTCCGTCAAACGCATACACACTGCACATGGAGCACGCAGATTGTGTATTAAACCATAAAAGCATGGATGGGATTGAATGCAATACTCGCCTGAACACGGGCTTCCGCGAGTAAACCTCTATAAAATGTCTGTATGAAATCCACATATGCCACTCTTGGCACGCACAGAGCAAGCTATTACATCTGGAGTGTGTGTGTGAGATATACAGTTTAATCCAGTTGTCATCCAAGACACTTAGGCTGCGGGAACATTTTCTAATCTACATTTAGATTTATGAGAGTTTCTGTCAAGCAGTAGTATTTGAGCCAAGGAATAAGAGTATTCCTTTACTTTCAATCTCTCTTTGTAAAGCTGGAGTCAGGACAATCTGGGTAAAGCTCTGCCCCTTTGCCACCTCCTCATTCCCTCCACCTGCCCCCTCTCTTATTTTGCTCCCTCTGTCTTTCCTGACAAGACTGCAGATAAGACAGCAGCAAACAACAATAAGACCGTGGTCTTGTGGAGCCCACAGTCTCACCAGAGACCAAGAGGGAGCACTCACTGGGACTAACCAGAGAGCAGATAAATAACAGTGCATGCTTGACTCCGAGGACACTATGCAGACTGGAGAATTAATCACACACCTAGTAGCCATTCTTTGATTTCTGCAGACCAGCTGAGGCCTGCATGAAGCAGCAGCTCCTTTGTGTTTGTGGCCCATACCATGCAATGCATTTATCCACATACGCACACTTCCAAAAAGTGAGACAGGGACGAATGCATGCATACAAACACACAGACTTTTGTGAGCTCCACAAACATATGCACGCACAATTGTGACAGTGGGCACAACTGCATTAGTCTCGCCGCATGACTGTCCTTATAAATGATGGCAGCAGGGTTTGGCCTCAGGTGAGAGTTATCTCGCCACTTTACAAACTCTGAAGTGCTATAATGTGACACCAGCATGGCTAATAACATGTGATTCCTCCTCCTTCTGCACAGTTTCCACATCTTTGGCTCTCTCCCATACTTGTTTAATTGCTCCCCTCCCATCTTTTCACCACCTTCTTTCTCTGCCTTTGCTCTCTTGCTTCCTCTTTGCTGCTCTTTTCTGTAATTTCTGTTATAAATACAGCACAGGAAATCAATTCTATGGGGAGCCCTTGAGGCAACATGGAGAGAAATTAATGCCAAGACAATATCACACAAGATGTGTGTGTGTGTGTGTGTGTGGATATTATATATATATATATATATATATATGCTAGTGTTAACAATACACAGGCTGTACTGAGAAGTAAAAAAAAAGGGAATCTTAATCTCATTGGAAACATTGTTTTAAATCAGTGAAACGTGGTGTGCAAAGAGTATATCATTGGATGATCAAATTACCGGTTTATTCGAAGGTCATCAAACTTCATTAT